>CM055125.1:258127486-258773320 GCA_029206835.1 Rana muscosa | reverse complement strand
AGGGATGGTCTGGGAACCGCAGCTGCCCATCAGATCAAAATGTGCAGCAACACTAGTAAGCCCAACGCCATCACGTGTCAATAAAAAGCAAAAATGGGCATGTATGCTATTTGCAGGCAGCGCTGACTCAAGGGGTAGCTGCTTTGGGCCCCACAACGATTGGGCCCTGGGCAGCTGCCCCTTTTGGTCCGCGTTAAAGACAGCCCTGATTTACACCTTCTGGAGTTCGCCTTTAAATATAAATGTCACCCAACATAATAGGTCCCTTCCAGGTTCCAAGTTAGGGGGATGTAAATTAGTGGTACTTCATCTGCGTAGAGACCTTGTTAATCTTTGTGTTGCTGGGTATTTGCTGTGTAACAAGAGCAAATCCATCAGTGAGGACAAGCTGTCCATCTTTTTCCATCTGCCACATGAGGATCTTCCCATCTGTAGAGACGCTCAGCAATTGCAGCCGGTGACCTTGTGGCTGATCCTGCAGCCAACTCACCTACCAGGTGACAAGAACAGATTAGAGGTCGATTAGACAAGCCTGACTAGAGGATTGCTGTGGCCAGCTATTGTTAGTGAAGATCAGAGACTAGCTGGCATTTTTCTAGTGCTGTGCTTAAAATGAAAGCAAGATTACTAGGAAGCAGGACCTAAACATAGCATGGATTACCTGGTACACAGCATCTGTATGGCTGTCTATGGAGAGCCCAGTCCTTCCAATCAATGGGTCATCTGCCCTACTGGTATCCCACACCAGAACTTCTCCATTATAAAGGCCACCTGGTGAGAAGAACGGGTTAAAGCTTACATGAGGGAATTAAAGCTGAACTCCAGGAAAATAGCTAAATACACATAATTAGTCATAAACAATGTGTATGTAGATGTGGCAATGCAGAATGACCTTGGACTTTCGTTATTCTGAATAACTGATGGCCAAGGTCATCCTGTACCTGCATTGTTGCAGCTGCCTATATGTTGTTGATGTTTACATCTCCCCCTGGCCCTGATGAAGTCATTCATAGGCAGTGATGGCAATGCAGAATGACCTTGTCTTTTAAGAAGCTCAAAGTAATTCTGCTTCTGCTCTGCGACGCTGGCAATACATTGTTGATGTTTACATTTCCTACCTGGCACTGATTGAGTCATCCACTAAGCTGCGGTGGCACAGGTGCAGAATGATCTAGGCCTTCAGTCATTATAATTGAAATATAGAACTTGTTCCTGCTCGCCATTTTAATAAAAGGAAGAATATTATTTTGCATCACTGTGTGCCATATTCCTGTTGCTGGAATAGACGCCTATACATTATTGATGTTAACATCTACACCCAGCCCTGAATGAGTCTCATAGGCAGTGGCAGCTGTGCAGAATGACTTTGTCCTCATAATTACCACTTTGTATGCAGGGTCTTGCTGCAATGTATATGCCTTTGTATATGTATATGCCTGTGAATGAGGCCTAAAAGATGATGCAACACACTTACAAATCCCCAACTCTGCTTTCTTCTCCTTCCAACTTGTCCCCTGCCAGCACACATGCATGCAGCAGAACCTGGATTGGCTCCTTGTACTGACCCTACACTTCCCAGTGCTGCTCTACAATAGATGACATGAGGCAGATGTTTATATATATATATATATATATATATATACACACATACACACACACACTATAATTTTAGAGAAGAGAGCTTCGACTGGATCGACTAAATGGTTGCCAACACCCCAAATAAGTAGATTCCATAAACCAGTTGGAGAAAAAAATAAAATAAATTGAAGACATCTATCCAATTGTAGGACCATTACATGTTTGGTATGGATTAGATTTTCCCCCTTTTTCTCTTGTCAAAAAACACATGGGGATCGTGGCAGCATTCATTTGCAGTATTGGCTAACTGGTGAGTAACTTCCTCTTTCTGTCCTCAACGATGCTCATTCCTGACCGTTTTTTACATGCTCAATTCATTTTTGTGTTCTGTTATAGACTGTCCTTTCTTTTATTGATCTCCTCTCAAAGAAAGAAGTGACCCTGATGAAGGGATTGGTATCCTAAAATGTGTTGGGCCTAAAAAAAGGAGACATACATCTGCAAACTGTATCAATTGCATTGTTTTTATTGTTCCGTGTGGACACTATGGTGTAATGTGTTCCCATAGATTTTAACAATTATTCTAATAAATTTATGTAACAATTTTTCTAAACAATTCGGTGATTTTCTCAAGTTGCCCTAAAAGCCCCACACCCACTGGGGGTATTCTATTATACATATACACTATATTACCAAAAGTATTGGTGGGACACCTGCCTTTACACGCACATGAAATTTAATGGCATCCCAGTAGGGTTCAATATTGAGTTGGCCCACCCTTTGCAGCTATAACAGCTTTAACTCTTCTGGGAAGGCCGTCCACAAGGTTTAGGAGTGCATTTGTGAGGTCAGACACTGATGTGGACGAAAAGACCTGACTTGCAGTCTCCACTCCAATTCATCCCCAAGGTGTTCTATTGGGTTGAGGTCAGGACTCTGCGCAGGCCAGTCAAGATCCTCTACCCCAAACTTGCTCATCCATGTCTTTATGGACCTTGCTTTGTGCACTGGAGCGCAGTCAAGTTGGAACAGGAAGGGGTCATCCCCAAACTTTTCTCACAAAGTTGGGAGCATGAAATTGTCCAAAATGTCTTGGTATGCTAATGCCTTAAGAGTTCCCTTCACTGGAACTAAGGGGCCAAGCCCAACCCCTGAAAAACACCCCCACACCAAATAATTTGGACCAGTGCACAAAGCAAGGTCCATAAAGACTTGGATGAGTGAGTTTGGGGTGGAGGAACTTGACTGGCCTGCACAGAGTCCTGACCTCAACCCGATAGAACGGCGTTGGGATGAATTCAAGGGGAGACTTCAAGACAGGCCTTCTTGTCCAACATCAGTGCCTGACCTTGTAAATGTGCTTCTGGAAGAATGGTCAAACATTCCCATAGACACACTTCTAAAAGGTGTCCCAATACTTTTGCAATATAGCATATATATATATATACACACACACACACACACACACACACACACACACCACTGCATTTACTGCTGTTTTAAAATTTGTCAGGAGAGCTGCTTTGATGAAGATATAAATGCCAATCACATGTAAGTCTCTCTAGAGCAGGGATATGCAGTTAGCTGACCTCCAGCTGTTGCAGAACTACAAGTCCCATGAGGCATAGCAAGACTGACAGCCACAAGCATGACACCCAGAGTCAGAGGCATGATGGGACTTGTAGTTTTGCAACAGCTGGAGGTCCGCTAATTGCATATCCCTGCTCTAGAGGATGTGTGTGTAAAGTTCTCAGTGCATGGATCTTACAGTTCATCAGATCTATTTTCAGTCCAGACAAGAACCTTTAGTAATCCCTCTGTTCTCCGCCCCACTCCCTGTCAAACTCTACCATTGAATGGAGACTGCGGCTCACATGTGTGGGCCAAACGGTTAGGATTCTGACAGGAGGCTGTGTGATGCTGAGGAGACCATGAGATCTTGGACAGATCAGTTTGGGGCTGGGACTGGGGTTGGGGTCACCAGGCATGGGAAAATAGGTTTAACAGAACTAAAATTGCCTATACATTTTAAGAGACCACCCCACAGACACTGCAAAAGCTATAGAATAGCCTGGACAGGATGTCAGGGCACAAAGGCAGATGCAGAGGTTACAGATTTTAGCCATTGCAACCAAAAATAAAAACCATTTAGGATGGAATTCCTTTTAAAATAGATTTAATCACTGCCTTGTCTGCATTTAATCCGCCACAGACCTAGTGTAATCCAGACATATCAGTAATACAAGTGCTATGCTGGTATCCCCAGATCTTGCTTTGCTTTTATCCACTGTTAACAGCCTGAATTCAGACTGGCAACTTCATGCCAATACTAATGTGTATGGCAGTTCTTGCTGGAATTTGTCTTTATTGTCTGACACTCTGTAGGACATTAAATAAAATATACTGACACTGTTGACCTCTCCTTTTAAAAATGCTCATTGTCTGGCCTCCGTGCTTCTGCAAGTCACTTTCTGTGCCCCAGGGGCACACCCGGCAAGATAAAGCCCCCGCAGCCGTCCTCGTCTCCCCCTCCGGCCGGCGACATCTATCCCAGAGGTTACTTCTGGGTATCGCGGCTCTGGCGCTGTGATTGGCCAGAGCAGCGATGACGTCACTCACGCGCGGGAGCCGCCGGGAACGGCAGAGTACAACTGAAGCAACGGCACGTACGTGCCATTGCTTCAGTTGGCTTAAGTGCGCATGTGCCGCATGACGTTGGCACATGAAAATACAGGGATATCTCCTAAACCGTGCAGGTTTAGGAGATATCCAGTGCAGCTACAGGTAAAGCCTGTAGTTTAAAGTGGTTGTAAAGGGTTTATAACCACTTTCACCACAGTGCTGAAATGGAGCATTGCTATTTAGTAATTCAATGAAATCAAAGCTTTTGGCTGCTGACGTACTTCTACTAGATTGCTAGTTAGCAGGTGACATTCACAAGTTCTGAGGAGTGGAAAATTAGGAATCTGTAGGGTGCATCAAGTATTCGGGAGTTCCCCAGGCACACAGAAAATAAGCCACTGAATAGCGGACAGGAAGTAAGAGAAAATTCCTTATTTCAGAGAGAAGAAGGGTTAGAGACCTGCTCAGGCTTTTATTGCTGTCTGCAGCCCTGCTGGGGACACTTGCGGGTTTAGGAGGAAATTTACCCGATGGGGATACAAAGGTTCCAACTCTTCTCTAATCTATCCAAAGAGAAAAAAAAATGTTTGGCTAAATTTCCAGTGCCAAAGTGCCTTCTTTTAGAGACTAGTCCAAGTTTGGTAACTTTATCCTAACTGATGTACTTTAATAGTTTGACAGTGCTTCCAAATGAACAAACCTCTGTCAACCAATATCACTAGGAACCAGTAAAATGAAACAGGCACAAATGATCAGACTCACCCGCTATAGTGGATGGACGAGAGGGGTGAAATGCTAAACACATAGCTGAATTAGACACTTCTAGAACCACATCGGGGTGGTTAGGGTTGAAGCCACGGCGGTCCAGATTCCACGTACACACATAGGACTTTTCTGTGCTCCAATCTCCATCTGCTAACCTAGCCGTCAAAAGGGAAAAATTAGGTAAAGATTCAACATACAAAACATACCGTACATAATAAATAGTTAGGACTCCACTCTATAGGTGAAAGAAACAGATCAATCAATGTGCTTATCAATATTTTTTAATCCTGATTGACCTTCCATTAACATGTGGAAGTACTGTGGTCACATAAAAACTTTCCTCATTAGTATACTCAAAGAGATGTGAATGATACCATTTTAAAAAGAGACTTTTAGGGTTCATTTACAGGTGCTCAGTTCCATACAGCATGAAGATCTGTTTATTTTTTTTGTACTAGCGCTGAGCTACCTGCAGGCAGCTGGTAAGTGAATAGATACGTAGGAGCTGTAAGGACTTACCTGCACAGCACAGTTTGATATGAACATAGGGACAGGTGCACTGCCCCGGATTCACAGGCTCTACACCAGGGACCATACAACTTATTCATCACAGATGGTTTGTATCCATCCACTTACATAGGCTGCCTGCATGCAGCTCAGAGTTGGTACAAAAAAAGATAGACAAATGACTCTTAACGCCCTTGCCATCTGGTTTTATTACATCAGATGGCAAGAGCAGCAATACCAGCTGATCTAAGTGAGATCTACAACAGCAGCTATATGTTGTTAAACTGTATGTATAGACAAAACCTCTCTTTTTTCTGTTTTGGATAGTAGAGAAGGGTTAAAAACCCCTGTTAGTATATGTTTTAAGTTTGTGTTCCAATGGGGGTTGGGGCATAATCCCCTCACCTTCTGTCTTGCAGAAAACATAAGTCACTGAGACAGGTATCCATATTGCAAGATTTCCCCTTGCCCCTTGCTCTGGTGACAACTGTAACATTATAGAATTTCCATCACTTTCTGATGGACCAAGTAAGATGGACCAAGACTAACAGAGAGATTGAATCTTCCTAGCAGAAACACAAAAATAAATAAAAACTTTACAGGTGTTCTAACCCTTCTGTACCCTATCCCAAGCTAAATAAAAAATATTGGGTATACACATCTAGTAGTAGTTAGCTGCTGACAGTTGGTCTTAGTGGACATCCTTCTTGTTTATCTTAATGTGGTAGTAAACTCCCATGGATAATTTTTACCTATAAGTAAGCCTACAGTAAGGCTAACCTATTCGGTACAGTAAATATTTCCTAAACGTGCACCTTTTAGGAGATATTTACTTGTGAAGCCGCCAGTGACATCACCAGCGCATGTGCTCTGAAGGGATGACATACTGTGCCGCTTCTTCATTGCCCTGTGCCATGAACAGCGGCTCCCGCATGTATGCGCAGAAGTGACATCATTGTGGCTTGTCCAAGCAAAGGACCGGGGCCCGCCAACCCGGAAGAAAGACTAGGTGAAGATGGAAGCGCTGTCATCAGTGACCGTGTGCCGCTGGAGTGCTTCGTTTTAAGGTAAGTTGCACATAATGTGCTAGTATGTGATGCTTACCAACACATTATCAAAAAATAAATAAAACATGGCAGTTTACTACCGCTTTAAGCCGACCATACAGGTATCGACATTTGGCTGGTTCAGCAGAGACTGGACAAATTTCAATCCATGTACGGGCAGGCTGACTGTACCCAAGTTGATCCACTGATCGACTTGGGTACAATCAGCCTGTTGGATTTTTTTTTTTTTTTATGTGCGGTTACTGCCAGTGGCTATAGCCGCTAGCAGTAATCATTGTGCTCTGCCGGCTGGAAAGGCACCCTGCACACCCCCTGCTGGCAGAACACAATAGTGGTGCACGGACGGTGTTGATGGGGGAAACAAGCAATATTCTTTCCTTCCACCCGTGAAAAGAAAATCAAATCATCTATGGGCTGCCTTAGGGAGTCTGTGCAGTCATGGTGTAAATTCCTTGGCATAGAGATTTTGGTATAGGTTCGACCAATGGCTTTTACCTTTTAAAGCTGTTGCAAACAGTCTATCACCTTTTTCTTGTAACAGCTAGCGAGGTCCCTCTTTAGTGTTGGCCTCACTGATAAAAGTGGTGACCTTAAAATGGTACTCAGATGTATTCATAACCACTGAGCATCTCCTCTTGTCTGCTGGCAGGATGGTAATGGTCAGAGCTCTACTAAATAATATACAGGCCTAACTCTCTGGTTGGTTCAAGTTGAAAGGAGGTGCTCAGGCATGAAATTATCCATCTACATAAAACTGGAACAACCATACCTGAGAAAAATAGGATTTTTATAACAGCTTACCTGTAAAATCCTTTTCTTGGAGTACACCACGGGACACAGAGCTAGTCATTACATAATGGTTAAGGGTCACCAGCGGTGATTGGACACTGGCACAACCAATGGAAGACAGTTCCCCTCCATATAACCCCTCCCATCAGGGAAGTACCTCAGTTTTGTAGCAAAGCAGTAAGGTTCCCATAAGAAGGGTGGGACCTCTGTGTCCCGTGGTGTACTCCAAGAAAAGGATTTTACAGGTAAGCTGTTATAAAAATCCTATTTTCTTTATCGTACACCACGGGACACAGAGCTAGTCATTACATAATGGGACGTCCCAGAGCAATGCTCATATGAAGGGGGGGAGACACAGATCAAACCGACCGCTTGCGGACCAGAAGCCCTATACTGCTGCCTGCAGCACACTTCGCCCAAAGGCGGAATCCTCATGTCCTTTCACATCTATTTGATAGAATTTGGAAAATGTATGGACTGAGGACCAAGTTGCAGCCTTACAGATCTGAGCCATCGAAGCCTGGTGGTGCACTGCCCATGAAGCACTTATCGCCCTGGTAGAGTGCGCCTTAACAGGAAAAGGAGGAGTCCTGTTCTTTAAACCATAAGCTTGAACAATTACTTGTCTAATCCACCTGGAAATGGTGGATTTTGATACCGCTTGGCCCTTCTTGGGACCATCTGGTAAAATAAACAAAACATCTGTTTTACGTATCTGAGCGGTTGCTTGCAGATACACCCTTACCGCTCTCACTAGATCTAGAGAGTGTAATAATTTTTCCCCCGCCGTCCGCGGGTTTGGAAAAAAGGAAGGCAGAACAATGTCTTGATTCAAGTGAAAAGCCGACACCACCTTAGGCAGAAAAGCCGGATGGGGTCGTAGTACGATCTTGTCCTTGTGACAAATTAGATAAGGCTCTTTACAAGAAAGAGCTGCTAGCTCTGATACTCTCCTAGCAGAAGCTATAGCAATCAGAAAGGCCAATTTCCTACTTAATATAATTAAAGGAATATGGCGAATAGGTTCAAAAGGTTGCTTTTGCAACACTGACAATACCAAATTCAAATCCCATGGACACAAGGGAGACCTGACTGGAGGATTTATCCTCAGTACCCCCTGAATGAATGTCCGAACTAGGGAGTGAGATGCCAATGGTCTCTGAAAGAAGACTGATAGAGCCGATATTTGCCCTTTGATGGTGCTAAGGGCTAATTTCATATCCACTCCTAACTGGCAAAAAGCAAGAATCCTACTTATTTCATATTTCAGAGGATTCCAACTTCTGGATTCACACCAGGAAACGTATGCTTTCCAGACTCTATGATAGATGAGTCTGGAGGCTGGCTTTCTAGCATTAATGAGCGTAGAAAGAGCCAGGCCAGAGACCCCTCTCTTTTTCAAAATGTGGGTCTCAGCAGCCAGGCCGTCAAATTTAGCCTTTGTAAGGAAGGGTGGAATACTGGACCCTGTGACAACAGGTCGTGTCGAAGTGGAAGCTTCCAGGGCCTTCCTATCGCCATTTTTACGATCTCGGCATACCAAGGCCTCCTGGGCCAGTTTGGGGCCACTAGGATTACTGGTATTCCCTCCTCCTTGATCCTGCGAAGCAGTCTTTGTAGAAGAGGGATCGGAGGGAATGCATAGATCAGTGAGAACTGATTCCATGGAGTTATTAGAGCGTCTGTCCCGTAGGCTAGAGGATCTCTCGTTCTGGACACAAAGTTGTCCAATTTCTTGTTGAACCTGGAAGCTAGCAGGTCTACATCTGGGTTTCCCCATCTCAGACATATGGCCTGAAAGATCTCTGGGTGAAGAGACCACTCTCCTGGTAGCAGCTGCTGACGACTCAGGTAGTCTGCTTGCCAGTTTTCTATCCCTGGAATGAAGATTGCAGAGATGCAAGGTACATGCTCTTCTGCCCATGCCAAGATCCGGTTCACCTCTCTTTGGGCTGCCCGACTGTGGGTGCCTCCTTGGTGATTGATGTAAGCTACTGCCGTAGCATTGTCGGATTGAACCCGAACTGGGTAGCCCTGTAACCTGTATGTCCAGGTTTTGAGGGCTAGATATACCGCCCGGATCTCTAGCACATTGATGGGCAGGATCCCCTGAGTCTTGGCCCAGGTTCCCTGGGTAGAAGCCTCCTCGAATACTGCACCCCAGCCCGATAGGCTGGCATCCGTAGATACCACCTTCCAGGCCACTGGGAGGAAGGACTTTCCCTTCCGTAAATTCCTGGCTTCTAGCCACCAATTGAAGCTGTGGCGTACTTGTGAGGACAGGCGCATGGGTATATCCAGAGCTTGGCTCTTCCTGTTCCAGGAGGCTAAAATATTGCCTTGAAGTAGTCTCGAATGAAACTGTGCGTAAGGGACCGCCTCGAAGGAGGCTACCATCTTTCCCAATAGTCTCATGCAAAGGCGAATAGACGGCCTCTTGTTTGCTTTGACCTTGTGGATCAGGTCTTTCAGAGACTGTATCTTTGCTCTGGCAGGTATACCCTGTTTTGGGCTGTATCTATGATCATGCCCAGGTACACTATCCTTCTTTGGGCCTGGAGAGAGGATTTTTGTAAGTTTATAATCCATCCTAAATGCTCCAGGTATCCTACTGTAGTGTCTACAGCGTGATCCCAATCCCTCCTTTGACTGATCTATTAATAGTAGATCGTCTAGATAGGCTGTTACCGCAGTGCCCCGTGTTCTTAGGTTTGCTAACAGAGGAGCTAGCACCTTTGTGAATACTCTGGGCGCGGTGGCTACACCAAATGGCAGGGCCACAAATTGAAAGTGGCGATCTTCTACCGCAAACCTTAGGAATCTTTGGTGAGCGGGGAGGATTGGTATGTGTAGATATGCGTCTTTGATATCTATGGACGCAATGAATTCTCCGCCTTTTAAAGTAGCGACCACGGATCGAATCGTTTCCATTCGAAAATGGCGAACGTTCAGAAACTGGTTTAGATTTTTTAGATCCAGGATGGGTCTGACTTCTCCGTTCGGTTTTGGAATCACAAAGAGGTTTGAGTAAAAACCTGAACCTTGCTCCTTTTGGGGTACCTCTGTAACCACACCTTGAGCTATTAAGTGATTCAAACCTTTGAAGAAGGATCCTCTTTTTTGTGGATCCTTGGAGAGTCTTGAACTTCGGAATTGAGAAGATGGGATCTGTCGAAATTCCAGTCTGTACCCTGAGGATATTGTGGATACCACCCATTTGTCCTGGGTTTCTGTCCGCCAAGTCGCTGAGAACTGACGAAGCCTTCCCCCCACTCAGCCGAGCGGGGGCGCCCCTTCAATGAGAGGTTTTGGGGGCTTGCTTATTAGCTCTTGAACCCCACGGCTTCTTGTTCTTCTGAGCCTGTTCTTTGGCTTTTTTGGGCGGCTGAAAAGGCCGTCGCCACTGGCTGGAGTCAGATTTCCCGGGAGCTGGGGAGAGAGTGTGTTTAAAACAAGGTCTCTTGTTTTTCTTTCTCTCAGGTAAAAGTGTCGTTTTACCACTTGATATCTTTTGGATATATCTTTCTAAATCTTCCCCAAAAAGGCGTTCGCCATGGAACGGGAAACTTGCCAACAACTTTTTGCATGGGGCTTCCGCTGACCAATGCTTAAGCCAAAGTACTCTGCGCATCTGTACCAGCTGGAGTGTAAGGCGTGATGCCTGTATGATAGAATCTCTCATGGCATCCACTGTGAAGCATAAGGCTTTAGGCAAATTCTCCCAATTTTTAGCCTGCTCTGAAGGCAGCTCCTTCAGCCCCTGCTTTACCTGTTGGCTGACGACCTGACACATACCGACTGCTGCTACTGCAGGTTGGATAATTGAGCCGGCCAAAAGGAAGGAGGATTTCAGTAAGGATTCCAACTTCTTCTCAGAAGGATCTTTAAACCCTTGTACATTATCCACTGGACATGTCAGGTTTTTATTTACACAAGAAATAGCCGCATCTACCGTAGGCAGGCTCCATTTCTTTAAAAAATTTTCCTCCATAGGATAAAGAATGTTAAACTTTTTTGGAGGTGAAAAACGCTTATCTGGATGTTGCCAGTCTGCGTACAATAGATCCTCTAGTAACGGATGAACCGGGAAGGAGCATGCACCTTGCAGGGATCTTAATGATCCTAGGGAGGAGACAGGTGATTCTGTTACCTCCAAAGAGGGTAACCTAAATGCAGCTCGCACGGCTCCTGCATAGCATTGCACCTGTGACTTTAAAATCTGGGATACCGAAAAAGGCTCATCCGATATCCCTGATCCGTCTGACTCCTCATCCTCTGCTGATGTAGCCTCCTCCTCATCCTCCTCCTCCTCCTCAGGTACTTCTGAAGGGAGGTCCAATACTGGAGGAGATCTGCTTCGCTTATTGTCCTTTTTAGAGGATTTAGCGATTAAAGTAGCAATTTTCTCCTCCAGATTATTTAGGGCAGCTGATAAAGTGTCCTCAGTGACATATGCAGGCCCAGGCTTCACTGGGGAAGCCGCCATACCTGACAGAGGTAATGGCTCATCTTGTACAGGTGCTTTTGGCAACACAGGAGAGGAAGGTACCGAGTCAGCACAGCTAGAGCCCCCTGTCTCAGGCGGCGGTGCTCTTTTATCTCTTTTTGTCCGCATTACTTCCCCTGGAAGACTTACTGTTTAGACAAAATACAAGGTACCTAAATGCATATACTACCGTGTTCAGTTTAGCAAATACATTAAGTATGCAACTTTTAACACATAACTATGCATAACATGGATGTCTTCTATGAAGTACCCAATCCAACCACATGGAGTCTTACGTCCCTGTATAGCTGCTGTGTTTCTCTGCCAGGAACAAGAGAACTAACGAGCTTGCTTGCTGCTGCAGTGCTTTTTACACTGACAGTCTTTTAAATTTGGCGCCGTTTCTGTGCCTGCGCGCGCCACGTGCCCGCACACGCCTCGGCCCCCCCCCCCCTCCGATAAAGCGCGCTCCCACGCGGCCTTTAGCGCTATGGTGGTGGCCATAGTGAGAGAGGACTCTCATCAGCCCCTGTCCCCACTTACCTGCATCTGCAGGTGTCTGTATCGGCCACCGGAAGGAGGAGCGGGGTGCTCAAGCAAGCTCAGCAGCGGAGGTGACGAGCAGTGTACTTCGCCGAAGCCGACACTGAACAGAGTGAGGTGAGTATATTCAGCTCTTTACTCCCCCAGTGGTGGAAAAAAAGAAGACATCCACTTTTTGAAAAAGGTCCCAACCTAGTTATGGACCTTCTAATCTCACCTTATCCACGCCGCAGGTTTTTCTGCTGAAAGTTTTCAGACAGATACCAAACTTCACCCTTCACGGTGGGCTATGTGTGCCAACCTTCAGGGATATGGGTTCCTATTTAAAGGATACCTCTCCCCTGGGCCTTGTACAAGACTCTTACCAGGACTTTATAGCGAAATAGCGAAAGTGCTGGATCTTAGAGCCCAGTCCTCCGAAGAGAGACATTACAGGCGACGCCTCATGGATGAGGCCCGGATCCCATCCAGATTCAGCTCATTTGTAGGCGTCTTGGATGGATCCGAAAGCATAGCTCTTTTACCCCCAGAGGGTCTCTTTGGTAGAGCTTTCCTTTAGCACCTCCTAACGCGTCCAACACCTTTCGACACTGGCGAAAAAAAACTGAGGTACTTCCCTGATGGGAGGGGTTATATGGAGGGGAACTGTCTTCCATTGGTTGTGCCAGTGTCCAATCACCGCTGGTGACCCTTAACCATTATGTAATGACTAGCTCTGTGTCCCGTGGTGTACGATAAAGAAAGGGCTATGGGTCTTCACTTTTAATGCAGTTTTAATATCTCTACCCCTGCATTTTGACAACAATTCATACCTAGGTAAGTAAATTGAAGGAGTAACAATTATGAAGCCAGACACCAAGGATGGGATTATGTAACTGGAACAGGGTAGTTCTACATTTTTCACACCTTCCATCACCTCTATGGTGGTTGGATCAAGGTGACGTTACTACCTCTGTGGATATAAATGCTGGGATATCTTCCTGAAATTCATTATAACAAATGGCTGGGGGTGTTCCAAAATTAGGTTTTCCTGTCATTTTTTCCCAGGTAAAAAGTCTTTAAAAGAAAGCCAAATTTAATATATAAACTCATGATTCCCGTAATATGCAGGGTCATCAGTCATGCCACATGAGAGACTCTCAGTCAGTGGCTGTATATATACAGGATTCTGGTTCCACCAACCATCCACCTACCTTCCATAAGAACAGCCAATAACTGATCCAGTTGAGTTCCATGAGACGCTAGTAACTTCAAGATGTTTAGCTGCAGCCTCCAAATACTGCAAGCTGTGCAAGCACGACACCTAAATATAAAATAATGAGAGCAGAATGAAACTTCAGAGACCATAGCTGGAACACTCAGGCAGACACAAAAACAAAATAAAAAACAAAAAGTAGAACTAAAGGCAAAAAACTTTTTTTTATTCATTTTGGCTAGAGTAATGGAGGGTCATAACCCCTGATATTGTTACGTTTTTTGTTTTTTTTTTGTTTGTTGTTTTTGGCCATCTGTGTCCCATTGTGTTCCCTTCACTTCCTGTCCCATAGCCAAAACAGGAAGTGAAGGAATCCCTGGTTGTCACCAGAACTATTAAAGCGGAGGTTCCGCGGCTTTTCTTTTTTTTTTCTTTTTTTTGGCCCATTAAATTATCATTACCATTGCAATTGCTTACTCACTGTTCCTAATGTGCAAACCACCACCATTCCGTTTTCCGACACAAGTATGACTTATAAAACCTCCGTGGGACATTTCCATTTTGCTTGTGGGCAATAGGAGCCCACAAGCACCTACTTCCTGATTGCGGAGAATGCTGTCTTCCCAGCATTCTCCGCTCGATCCCGCGCATGCTCAGTGTTGACGGTGCTGTGCACCGTCAACACTGAGGGTTGCCATCACAACGGGCGGCGACGTAGAAAGTTCCTGCCCCCGTTGTCATGGCAACGTCAACAACCTGAATCCCAGTTTAAAAAATGGCGCCATTAGAGACGCCCTCGTCACGTGACCGACGTCACGCGTCACTTCACGAGTGAAATCTCTCGAGATTTCAAGGTACGTCGCTCCACTATTCATTTTGCAAATATGTCCCACAACGCATTGCGGCGCCGGGGAAAGCATCAGCTACGCCTACTCCCGCGGGAGGGGAATACCGGAAATCACTTTTTAGATGGCAATAATAAAAGGTATTTAATTTAAAAAAAAAAAAAATGGTTTGCCGATTCAGTATGTGCATTGTGCACTGTTTTTAAAAAAAATTATGTTGTATGTTTGGGTGAACCTCCGCTTTAAGGACTAGTGGTGTCCCCATTGGAAGATGTCTCCTCTATTACTGTTCTGAGGCTGCGTTCAGTGATAAACAGGACAAAGAGAAAGGATGAATCTCCCCAACAGGGCCACAGGCAGTAGTAAAAATCTGTCAGGTGTTCCAATAACCTCTCCACTCTATCCAAAACTAAAAAAAAGCTTTGCCTTTAGTTCTACTTTAATTCCACAACTAGATTTATTTAATTATTGTTCAAAATGCTCTGTGCGAGACAGAAGCAGGACAAGTATGCAGCTAGTATATATGGTAAGCTCTCTATGCAACCAGGTGGATAAGACAACACAGTACAAACAAACACAACTTCCCCAATCTATAACTGGCATGAACAGCAAGGAGCACATGGAAGGGCGATGCATGGTAAACAACGAAACAAAGAAAAAAAAAATTGGTTTGTTGCAGGGGGGGCTGGTAAGTTAAGCTGGGAATTGTCTGTTTTTTGTTGACATGTATCACCCTTCCATGTGCTCCTTACTGTTAAGGCTAGTTATAGGTTGGGGCAGTTGCCGTTTGTTTGTATCGTTGGTTATGTGCGGAGGGGGTGCACTGGACGCCTTCCCTGCCATTGTGCTATTTGCTGGGCGTCCAGTGCAGCCCTGTGCTTTTAAGGAGGAGTGGGCTGCCTCCATGCATACCTGCCCTCAATCTATCCATTATTATATATGTGCTCCTATTATGGAGGCTCTCAGAATTGATAGAATTAGGACTGCAGATAATACTTGGGTGTCTATTCGCAGCCTCTGCAGCTTACACATGTATTTGCAAATGTGTGCAAACTAAACCCCTGTTTTAACATGAACTTTTAAACAGGACAATTCAGTTTGTTGCAGGCTGGCAAGTTGAGCTGGGAATTTTCTCTGCTTTTGTTGGATAAGAATACACACCCTTCCATTGTCAGCTTTAAAAAGATGCTAATATGCTAGATCTAAGCTGCCTAAAAAAATAACCTGTCACTTTGCCGTTAGGGGCAGGCTGTTAATAACCGAACCACCAACTCACGGATAGTCACCTTTCCTGTGTCTCCCCACTGCCCAATTGTTCTATCTTTGCCTCCACTAAGGGTGCATTCATACCTGCGAATGCACCCACTCTCCAATTAGATGCAAGAACCCCAGCGGGTGGTCATATGCTTAGCTGCAGGAGGCAGCCCCACTGAAAGCAAAGGGAGGCTGACGACTCCCGCAGCTAATCATGGCCACTCGCATGTAATCGTTCATGCAACGATCACATGCAAGAGATCAGTCTTGGACGCATGCAGTCTGCTAGGGTTCTGGCATCTAATTGGGATAGGGTGCTTTCGCAGGTGTGAAGGCACCCTAATACCCAAAGCAGCCAAGTATGGCGAAGCATGTTAATTCCTCCTAGGATGCAGTGCTCAGGCCTGAATGGCCTATTTCCAGGCTTGAACACTGTCACTTGAAGAGAACAATGTTATCAACTTCCCATAAGATCTGAAATGGAATTGGCAAAGTGAAAGGATCTCTTTGAAGTAAAAACACCCTAAACCCATAGCACTGCCCCAGATCCCCCTCCTTTGCATTGTCTGCAGACTCACAGGGTGCCTTCTCAAGAAAGCCTGTATTTGCTCATCATTAGAGACAATAGATGAATGAGAGCTGCACTCCAATCTCTGCTCTTCTGGGTTGTTTTATTCGAACATCTACAAAAGTAGCTGCAACCATAATGTTTCCACCCAAAAACTGCTATCTCCTGCGTTTCACCAAAAATGACCTGATCAAATGAGTTAATGAGGCTATTAGTTTTCTTCCCTTCTTTGTTTAATTATAGATAGGGGACAGGTTGGTATCATTGAGGTATATTGCTCTCAGAGCAAAAAGAAAAGAATGACGTCACCAATGTTTGCTATCTGCCAGTGGTGCATTTCAACTATTTCTTTATCAGTTTGTCTGGAGTTCAGCTTTAGGAGCCAATATTGGCCACACAAAGAAAAGTGACTTAAGAGCTTGGAGTGGGAAGTTTGCAGTATTGGCTGCAGAATTCAAATGCACTGCAGAGATGGATCTGTTCCAGAATTACGATTTATCTTACCTGTGAATTTGGTTCTTCCCAGGTCACTTCATAGCCATCAAATGCGTGACTTCTCCAATTTTTCTTTAGTTCTCTGATCATATCTTCTTCCACACGTTTGAGAAATGCTCCCACATCTGGGTAATCTAGAAGTGGCCCAAGGTCAATATCCAATGCTCTCTGGTCATGTTTCCATTCAGTCTGAGTTCCAGCCTCAGAGACTGTGCCCACTTGTACGGATAACTCTTCAGTGGCAATGGGCCGTGTCTGACAGCTTTTCTATAAAACAGAAGGAGACATGCTTTATTCAAGTCACAAAATGATGATGTGAATGGGCAAAGTCCTGCCTCTACCAAGATGGCTGCCTCCACATAGGGGCAACAGGGGTTGATTTACTAGTGGCTGTTTACATTGCAAGAGAAGGGAAGAAGCCTAGAGTGTTGTGAATTAGGTGGAATTCTGTTGACTTCCATTATCCAGTCATGCGCAAGCATAAATATGGGAATTCCTTGTAAATTTTCACCACATTTGCGAAGTTAAAGCAGAACTATCAGTTGATATTAATTATTGTTCTTTACCAAAAGAACATACATTCTAAAATAATAATTATGCTACCAAAATTAGTGTGTGCCTCCAGCACTGCTCCTGTTTCGTCTTGCTGGAGGCCACCATTGTGTTGGAACCCAGAGAAGTCACTTCCCTATTGGAAACTTTCCCCTCTCCTTGGTCTCAAAAACTATATGACACTTTCTGCAATGAAAATATGTACATTTCCAGCTTTGATTGTATGTTTTGGCTCAGCTAGAGAGGACAGCTGACAGAAGCTTTACAGTGCTGAAGCTTACAGGCTGTGGATGAGAAAGAAAGGAGGAATATCAGGGTGATAAGACATGAATGTTTAATTCTTTTGTGTCTCCCTGGCAGCAGAGTTTAAATTGTCACCTCTCTTGCTTTTCTATTCCCACTCCCTAATCTGTGTTCCCCCATCATAGTCTGTGTTGGAGGTCGACCAATATGGGTTTTTCTCTGGCCGATATTTAGAAATCGCGGCGGCCGATGGCCGATATATGATGCCGATTTTTTTTGGCCCGATATGTTAGATTTTATGAGATGAAGGGGGAAAAAAAAAAAAAAATCAGCCTAACAGTTAGACCCCTTTCACACTGGGGCATTTTTCAGGCGCTTTTGGGCTAAAAATACCGCCTGTAAAGTGCCTGCAAAATGGCTCCCTTGCAGTCTCAGTGTGAAAGCCTGAGTGCTTTCACACTGAGGCGGTGCGCTGGCAGGACGTTAAAAAAAAGTCCTGCAAGCAGCATCTTTGGAGTGGTGTATACCGCTCCTCCACCACTCCTGCCCATTGAAATGAATGGGCACCGCTGCCGAAGCGCCTGCAAAGCGCTTCTGCAGTGGCGCTACACGGGAGCATTTAACCCCTTCATCGGCCGCTAGCTGGGATATAAGCACCCCGCTAGCAGCCGAATAGCACCGTTAGAATGACGGTAAAGCGCCGATAAAGCTAGCAGCGTTTTACCGTCAACACCTGCCCGCTCCAGTGTGAATGCAGCAGAGTTTCGCAAAAAAAAAAAAAAAATATTAAAAGTCAGCAGCTACAAATACTGCAGCTGTTGACTTTTAATATATGGACACTTACCTGTCCTGGGCGCCCGCGATGTTGGCACCCGAAGCCGATCTCTCCCTCGGCTCTTGGGTGCTGCCGCCGCCATCTTTGGTAAGGGAATCAGGAAGTGAAGCCTTGCGGCTTCACTTCCTGGTTCCCTACTGTGCATGCACAAGTCGCGCTGCGCGATCCCACTTGCCCCTGCTGTCTTCTGGGACCTGTGCTTCTCCCAGAAGACAGCGGGGACGGAGTAGGCGCCAGACGTGGCGTAGGTCACCACAGTCACAGCGGTGATCTATGCCCGGAAGAGGGAGCAAATACCTGGATTACGAAGGTCTCTGCTCCCTCCTTGTAGCGCCGCTCCAGCCAATCACAGCGCCGCTCCGGCGCTGTGATTGGCCGAAGCGGCAAAGACATCACTCCGCACATGCGCACGGGAGCCGTCAAATCCGACTAAGCCAGATTTGTGAATGGGATTAACCCTGTAAATGCACCGTAGACACCGATGCATGTATTTTTTTGCAAATATCTCCTAAACCGTGTAGGTTTAGGAGATATTTCTTGCACCTACAGGTAAGCCTTAATCTAGGCTTACCTGTAGGTGCAAGTTGCATAAGTGGGTTTACAACCACTTTAAGGCTCTGATTTTTTTAATCTTCTGGTGAGTTTAACCCTCTTGGGGAGAGTGTATCACGCGGTGGATTGAGATTATTGTTTCTCCCTGGTGGAAGGTGCACGCTAGGATTACTACTAAGACACCATTCAGCACTTTGGATTGTTTACATCACCTTGACTACATCTAAGACTTTCTTTATGCAGTGGTTTTTCCACGAGTCTATCATTATTGATTTTTAAGCGCGGTTTTGTGTATTTTAATATCACAGAGACTGAACTGTTTTATTCTTATACCGTGGTTTTATTTTTCTTTTAATTTTTAAACTGCTTGGTGGTTTTATATTGGAAAATATTTTTACCATTTTTTATCTCTGTTTGTAATGCTTAGAGGTCTGTGGGTTTGATAAACTTTTTTTTAATTCATTAAAAGTGTATTTTTTCCAAAAAAAAATTGCGTTTAAAAAGCCCGCTGCGCAAATACTGTGTGACATAAAATATTGCAACAATCGCTATTTTATTTCCTAGGGTCTCTGCTAAAAAAATATAAATAATGTTTGGGGGTTCTAAGTGATTTTCTAGCAGAAAATAAAGGGATTTTTATAACAGCTTACCTGTAAAAAAGGGATTTTTATAACAGCTTACCTGTAAAATCCTTTTCTTGGAGTACATCACGGGACACAGAGCGACTTAGTCATTACTAATGGGTTATATAGATTACCTTCAGGTGTTGGCACTGGCCAATTCCAAACCGGAAGTACCCTCCCCTATATAAGCCCCTCCCATCCGGGAGCACCTCAGTTTTGTAGCCAAGCAATAAGTGTCCCAAAAAGAGGGGTGGGAGCTCTGTGTCCCGTGATGTACTCCAAGAAAAGGATTTTACAGGTAAGCTGTTATAAAAATCCCTTTTTCTTTTTCGTACATCACGGGACACAGAGCGACTTAGTCATTACTAGTGGGACGTCCCAAAGCAATGCCAAATGAGGGGAGGGATACATAAGCTGGGCGCCATCAGGCATGAGGATCTTTTGCGGCCTGCAACACACTGCGCCCAAAGGCGACATCCTCCTGACTTCTAACGTCTACCTGGTAGAATCTAGTAAACGTGTGTACCGAAGACCATGTTGCGGCCTTACATACTTGAGCCAGGGAGGCCTGGTGATGCACTGCCCATGAAGTTTCAACTGCTCTCGTGGAGTGCGCCCCAACCTTGAACGGAGGCGGTCTCTTTCTCAAGCCATAGGCTTGTATTATGACCTGTCGAATCCACTTGGCTAAAGTGGATTTTGATGCTGCCTGACCCTTTTTAGGGCCTTCCGGCAGAATAAACAAAGTATCCGTTCTGCGAATCTGAGCAGTGGCTTTTAGATAAGCTTTAACTGCTCTTACTACATCCAAAGAATGTAATAACTTTTCCTCTACCGAGCTAGGTTTGGGGAAAAAAGAAGGAAGAACCACATCTTGGTTCAAATGAAACCTCAATACCACCTTGGGAAGAAAGGCTGGATGAGGACGTAATACTACTCTGTCCTTATGGACAACCAGATATGGCTCCTTACAGGACAAGGCGGCTAATTCCGATACTCTTTTAGCCGAACAAACGGCTACTAAGAAAATCAATTTCCTGGTGAGAAGAACCAAGGAAATGTGTTGCAATGGTTCAAACGGTTGTTTCTGTAGAACTGACAGAACCAGGTTTAAGTCCCAAGGACATATGGGAACACTAACCGGAGGGCTAATACGCATCACTCCTTGTATGAAAGCTTTGACTAGTGAATGCGAAGCCAAGGGCCTTTGAAAAAATATTGACAAGGCCGAAATCTGACCCTTGATAGTACTCAAGGCCAGCTTCCTATCTACAGCCCACTGTAGGAAGTCCAAAATCCTCCCTATCACGTACTTACGTGGATGCCATTTCTTGGCCTCACACCACGTAATGTACGCTTTCCAGATCCTACAATAGATCTGCCTGGATACCGGCTTCCTGGCATTGATCATGGTAGATACCACAGAATTAGAGAGCCCTCTCTTTTTCAGAATGTGGGCTTCAATAGCCAGGCCGTCAAACCTAGGGCTGGTAAGGAAGGGTGGTATATCGGTCCCTGCGACAGCAGGTCCGGACGATGTGGGAGGGTCCAAGGACTCCTCACTGACATTTTTACAATCTCCGCGTACCATGCCCTTCGGGGCCACGCTGGAGCCACCAGAATCACTGGTTTCTTTTCTACCCTGATTCTGCGGAGTAATCGCGGTAACAATTGTGGCGGTGGGAATGCATATATCAGCTTGAACTGATCCCAAGGGAACACTAGGGCATCCGAGCCGCAAGCTAGAGGATCCCTTGTGCGAGACACAAATCTGTCCACCTTTGCGTTGAATCTGGATGCTAGCAGATCTACATCCGGTGTTCCCCACCGCTGGCATATTGCCTGGAAAACCTCGGGGTGAAGAGACCATTCCCCCGGGCATAATTGTTGGCGACTTAAAAAGTCCGCTCTCCAATTTTCCACTCCTGGGATGAAAACCGCGGATATGGCTGGGACATATTTTTCTGCCCACTCCAGGATGCAATTTGCTTCCCTCTGGGCTGCACGACTCCTGGTGCCACCCTGGTGATTGATATATGCCACTGCTGTGGCATTGTCTGATTGAATTCTGACAGGGGACCCTTGGAGTTTGGATGTCCATGCTACTAGGGCATACCGGGCTGCTCGTATCTCTAAGAGATTGATGGGCAGGGCCTTTTCTGCTTCTGACCACTTGCCCTGGAGAGACCATTGCTCCAGTACTGCCCCCCAGCCTATGAGGCTGGCATCTGTAGTGACTACCTTCCAAGAAACCGGACTGAAGGGTTTCCCTTTTTCCAGATTCTGGGGCACCAACCACCAATGGAGGCTCTTGCGAACGGAAGGGGACAGGGACATTGGTAAGTCTAAAGCCCGAACTTTTTTGTTCCAGGCTGACAGTATGGCCCTTTGCAAATTCCTTGAATGGAATTGACCGTAGGGTACCGCTTCGAATGAAGCCACCATTTTTCCCAGCAGCCTCATGCAGAGGCGTATGGATGGTTTTCTTTTTGTACCCACTAAGTGGGTCAAATCTTTTAAAGACGACACCTTCTCTGGAGGTAAGAAAATCTTTCTCTGATTTGAATCCAGCCTTAGCCCTAAGTATTCCAGACTTTTGACTGGTCTTAGAGCTGACTTGTCCCGGTTGATAATCCAACCGTGATATTCCAGATACTTGATTGTCTTGTGAATAGCTACTTCCAGCTTTTCCACGGAGTGGTCTATTAGTAGCAGGTCGTCTAGATATGCCATTATCGTTACACCCTGTGTTCTTAGATTGGCCAATAATGGGGCCAGAATTTTTGTGAACACTCGTTGTGCTGTGGCCAGACCGAAAGGTAAGGCTCTGAACTGAAAATGGCGCCCTTCTACTGCAAAGCGTAGAAATTTCTGGTGGGCCGGAAAGATGGGAATATGCAGATACGCATCCTTTATGTCGATCGAGGCTAACCATTCCTGCCCTTGTAGGGCGGTGGCCACCGATCGGATCGACTCCATCCGAAAAGTCCTGATATTTAGGAACTTGTTTAGCCCTTTTAGATTTAATATGGGCCTCACGTCCCCATTTGGTTTGGGGACTGTGAAAAGGTTCGAGTAAAACCCGAATCCGCTTTCTTCCAGGGGAACCTTCATGATTACACCTTGGAGCAATAGTTGTTCTAGTGCCAGAAGGAGGGATCCTCTCTTTTGGGGATCTCTTGGCACGTTTGACCTCGAAAATTGGGCAGGAGGAGTGCCTTTTAACTCCAGCTTGTATCCCAGACTTACTGCGGAGAGCACCCATCTGTCTCTGATGGTGTCCCGCCAGGTCTCTGTGAACAACTGAAGTCTTCCCCCCACCCGATTGAGTGGGGGCAACGCTTCATGCCTTGGGGGGAGGTTTTGTACCTCTCTTGATCCAGGGCTTCTTGTTACCCTGTGATTGTCCCTGATTTCTGCTCCCTGAATTTGACCGCGGAGGCCGTCGGAACTGCTTCACAGCCGATGTGCCCGGGACTGGAGAAGTAGGCCTCTTAAAAGAAGGACTTCTACCCTTGTTCTTAACCGGTAAGAGTGAACTTTTACCGGTAGAAATTTTCTGGATATATTTGTCCAGATCTTCTCCAAATAAGCGTTCTCCATGAAATGGGAAGCTAACCAGCAGTTTTTTACAGGGAGCTTCAGCAGACCAGTTTTTGAGCCACAGAAGCCTACGCATATGTACTATAGACAGCGTAAAGCGGGAGGCCTGTTGGATTGTATCCTTTATGGCGTCTACCGCAAAACACAAGGCTCTAGGCAGGTCAGCTAGGGCAAGAGCCTGCTGATCTGGTAAGTCCCTTAAGACCTGTTTCAACTGATCTTTCACTGCTTGGCAGACTCCAATCGCTGCTACCGCAGGTTGTGTCACCATGCTTGCTGTAGAGAAAGCAGATTTTAGTAAAGACTCCAATTTTTTATCTATTGGGTCTTTGAACATTGGAACATTATCTACTGGACATGTCAGTGATTTGTTCACAGAAGAGATGGCTGCGTCCACTGTAGGGACCCTCCATTTTTTTATGAACTTATCCTCCATGGGATAGATCACCGGAAATCTCTTGGGGGGAGCAAATATTTTATCAGGATGCTCCCAATCCTGGTAAATAAGCCCTTCTAATAAAGGGTGGATTGGGAAGGAACAGACAGCCTGGGGAGCTTTTAGCGACCCCAGCGAGGAAACCGTAGTGGATGGTGGTTCCGCCAGAGGCATTTTAAATGCTGATCGGACCATATTAGTCAGAGACTGAACCCATAATCTTTCAGCCTGAGATGCTGAGAAAGGTTCTTCCACTGTTGATTCCTCCATAACTGAATCAACCTCATCCTGATCCCCTTCAGGTAGGTCGATCTCTGTGTGGGGCTGTTCCTCCACTAACAGGCACTCTGAAGGAGGAGACGGAGATTGGACGCGCTTTTCCTGAGACAGGGAAGCAGCGATCAATGCTGTTAATCTCTCTTCCAATCCTCCCAGAGTTGAGGATAAAACCTCCTCTGTTATATATACAGGAGCAGGTGGACTGGGGACAGCCGCAGCACCAGGCATTCCTGCGGGGTTTCTACGGCTACTGACCTCTGAATTCTCAGGGGAGATTGGTGCAGTACAAGCATGCCCAATATCCTCAGAGCCCGATGGAGACCCCTTTGGCTTCCTGGAAGATCTATTTCCGGAGCGTCTGGACGACATATCCTTTAAGCACAAAGCTGAGGTATTCCCGTCGTCATACACCAATTTTGCTGGTAATAGTCTAACAAAGTTGCTGCTATATACCAGCTGGTGTCCACTAAAGTGCCTTTCTATGGGGATGCCTGCATCAACCGCCTCTGTGTGCCACTGTTTGTTGCTAGCTCTGTTTGCATCCAGCTGACACTTGTACTGTGTCTTTTAACCATGCTGGGACGCCTGCACATGCGCAGAAGCGCCGCGGCGCGCATCGAGCGTCATCCACCCGCCCCTTTTTTTTCATAGGAGGCGCGTGCACGCGCCCGCGCGCGCGCCCTTGGCGCCCTTTTCGAAATCAAACAGGGAACTAGGAGCCAGGGCCCTTTTTGCCGGAGGGCCTGTGCGGTGGATGAGCGCAGCAACAGGGCAGAGGAAGTGGATTCCCACAGAGAAACTTACCAGCTGCCTGGATCTTTTGACTTGAGAAAACCAAAGATCCACATGACAAGAAAAATGGACTACAGCGGCCTCTAGTGGTTTAACACAGGTACCGCGGTCCCCTTTTTTTTTTTTTTTCTTGACTACTATTAAAATTTTACATTTTCAGTAGTTACAGGCAAACACAGATATTTAGCGGGAATACCGTTTAGGTAACAGACAGAAAGACAAATTAGGCTTGGGGGTCCCCCAATAGAACCAAGTTCCTGGGGGCCCCCACTTACCTGATCCCCACCGCAGGACTTTGTTTGGTCCACAGAAGTCCAAACTTCACCTATCACGGCAGGCATTGTAATTAAACCTTCAGGGACCGGGTTCCCAAGGATTCCACTCCCCTGGACCTGTATAGCACCCTGCACAGACAACATCTTGGTCGTGGGTATGACCAGAGCTCTGGATCCCAGGGTCCAGCCCTCCTAAGAGAAGCATTACAGGCAAAACCTTGCTCTTCTGCTGCAAGGCCCGGGTACCGACCGTTTAGCTATGAAGCTTTTTTGGTGGGATCCGGAACAGCTTACTAAGGCCCAAAAGAACCTGTACGCAAGCCCAGTGAAAACACATGTTACTCTTTGGCCAACACCTTAGACACTGGCAAAAAACTGAGGTGCTCCCGGATGGGAGGGGCTTATATAGGGGAGGGTACTTCCGGTTTGGAATTGGCCAGTGCCAACACCTGAAGGTAATCTATATAACCCATTAGTAATGACTAAGTCGCTCTGTGTCCCGTGATGTACGAAAAAGAAATCCTTTTCTTGGAGTACATCACGGGACACAGAGCGACATAGTCATTACTATGTGGGTTATATAGATTACCTTCAGGTGCTGGCACTGGCAGCACTGATGTACGAAAAAGAAATCCTTTTCTTGGAGTACATCACGGGACACAGAGCGACAAAGTCATTACTATGTGGGACGTCCCAAAGCAATGCCAAATGAGGGGGGGGATACACCATACATAAGCTGGGCGCCATCAGACATGAGGATCTTTTGCGGCCTGCAACACACTGCGCCCAAAGGCGATATCCTCCTGACTTCTAACGTCCACCTGGTAGAACCTAGTAAACGTGTGTACTGAAGACCATGTTGCGGCCTTACAGATTTGAGCCAGGGAGGCCTGGTGATGCACTGCCCATGAAGTTCCAACTGCTCTCGTGGAGTGCGCCCTAACGTTGAACGGAGGCGGTCTCCTTCTCAAGCCATAGGCTTGCATTATGACCTGTCGAATCCACTTGGCTAAAGTAGATTTTGACGCTGCCTGACCCTTTCTGGGGCCTTCCGGCAGAATAAACAAAGTATCCGTTCTGCGAATCTGAGCAGTGGCTTTTAGATAAGCTTTAACTGCTCTCACTACATCCAAAGAATGCAATAACTTTTCCTCTACCGAGCTTGGTTTGGGGAAAAAGGAAGGAAGAACCACATCTTGGTTCAAATGAAACCTCGATACCACCTTAGGAAGAAAGGCTGGATGAGGACGTAACACTACTCTGTCCTTATAAATGACTAGATATGGCTCTTTACAGGACATGGCGGCTAATTCCGATACTCTTCTAGCCGAACATATGGCTAATAAAAAGATCAATTTCCTGGTGAGTAGAACCAAGGAAATGTGCCGCAAAGGTTCAAATGGCTTCTTTTGCAGAACAGATAGAACCAAATTTAGATCCCATGGGCATATGGGAGCTTTAACTGGTGGAATAATACGAGTCACCCCTTGTACAAAGGATTTGACAAGTGAATGCATAGCCAGGGGCCTTTGAAATAGTATTGACAAGGCCGAAACCTGGCCCTTGATAGTACTTAAGGCAAACTTCCTGTCTACAGCCCACTGCAGGAAGTCCAGAATTCTGCCTATAACGTACTTACGTGGATGCCATTTTCTGGCCTCACACCAAGTGATATACCCCTTCCAAACTCTATAGTAGATCTGCCTGGATACAGGCTTCCTGGCATTGATTATAGTCGATACCACAGAGTTAGAGAGACCTCTCTTTTTTTAGGATGTGGGATTCAATAGCCAGGCCGTTAAACCTAGAGTTAGTAAGGAAGGGTGGTAGATCGGTCCTTGCGAAAGCAGGTCCGAACGACGTGGAAGGGTCCAAGGACTCCCCACAGACATTTTTACAATCTCCGCGTACCAGGCCCTTCGGGGCCACGCTGGAGCCACCAGGATCACCGGCTTCTTTTCCAACCTGACTCTGCGAAGGAGTCGAGGCAACAATTGTAGCAGAGGGAAAGCATATATCAGTTTGAACTGATCCCAAGGGAACACCAGAGCATCCGAGCCACAAGCGAGGGGATCCCTTGTCCGGGAGACAAATCTGTCCACCTTTGCGTTGAATCTGGATGCTAGCAGATCTACATCCGGTGTTCCCCACCGCTGACATATTGCTCGGAAGACCTCGGGATGAAGGGACCATTCCCCTGGGCATAACTGTTGGCGACTCAGAAAGTCCGCCTTCCAATTCTCCACCCCTGGAATGAAGACAGCTGATATGCATGGGACATGCTTTTCTGCCCATTCCAGGATGGGACTTACTTCCCTCTGGGCTGCACGACTCCTGGTGCCCCCTTGATGATTGATATATGCCACTGCCGTGGCATTGTCTGATTGAATTCTGACAGGGGACCCTAGGAGTTTGGATGTCCATGCTACTAGGGCATACCGGGCTGCTCGTATCTCTAAGAGATTGATGGGCAGGGCCTTTTCTGTATCTGACCATCTGCCCTGGAGAGACTATTGCTCCAGTACTGCCCCCCAGCCTATAAGGCTGGCATCTGTAGTGACCACCTTCCAGGAAATCGGACTGAAGGATTTTCCCTTCTGGAGATTCTGGGGGATCAACCACCAGCAGAGACTCTTCCGAACGGAAGGGGATAAGGACATCGGGAAGTCTAGAGCCTGAACCTTTCTGTTCCAGGCTGACAGTATGGCCCTCTGTAAATTCCTTGAGTGGAATTGGGCGTATGGCACAGCTTTGAATGATGCTACCATCTTTCCCAGCAGCCTCATGCACAGGCGTATGGACGGCTGTCTTTTTGCACAAAGTAGGCGGACCAAGTCCCTCAAAGAGAATACTTTTACTTGAGGTAGGAAAATCTTCCTCTGGTCTGAATCCAGCCGTAGCCCTAAGTACACCAGACTTTTGACTGGCTGCAGGGCTGACTTGTCCAGGTTGATGATCCAACCGTGAGATTCTAGATACCTGATCGTATCGAGAATTACCACCTCTAGTTTGGCAACTGAGTGGTCCATCAACAACAGGTCGTCTAGGTATGCCATTATCGTTACACCTCGTGTTCTTAGCTCGGCCAACAGTGGGGCCAGAATTTTTGTGAACACCCGTGGTGCTGTGGCCAGACCGAAAGGTAAGGCTCTGAACTAAAAATGGCGCCCTTCTACCGCAAAGCGTAGGAATCTTTGATGACCTGGAAAGATGGGAACATGCAAGTAAGCATCTTTGATGTCGATCGAGGCTAACCATTCCTCCCCTTGTAGGGCAGCGGCTACCGACCGGATCGACTCCATCCGAAAGGATCGGATGTTCAGGAATTTGTTTAGACCCTTTAGATCCAATATGGGTCTTATGTCCCCGTTTGGTTTCGGGACTGTGAAAAGGTTTGAGTAGAAACCCAACCCCCACTCTTCCATAGGAACCTCCATAATTACTCCTTGGAGCAATAGTTGTTCTAACGCCAACAGGAGAGACCTTCTTTTTAGAGGGTCTTTTGGCATGCCTGACCACATAAAATGGGAAGGAGGAGATTCTTTTAACTCCAACTTGTATCCCAGAGTTACAGTGGAGAGCACCCATCTGTCTCTGATCGTCTCCCGCCAGGTCTCTGCGAACAACCAAAGTCTTCCCCCCACCCGTTTGAGTGGGGGCAGCCCTTCATAGGCTTGACTTGGAGGCTGGTTTAGTACCTCTTCGGATCCAGGGTTTCTTGTTACCCTGTGATTGTCCCTGATTTTTACCTCCGGAGTTTGACCGAGGAGGCCGTCGGAACTGCTTAGTAGCAGATGTCCCAGGGATTGGAGAGGTAGGCCTCTTAAAAGATGGACCTCTATACCTCTTTTTAACCGGTAAGAGAGTACTTTTACCACTGGAAATCTTCTGGATATACTTATCCAGGTCTTCGCCAAATAGGCGTTCACCATGAAATGGGAAGCCAACTAAGAGCTTCTTACAGGGAGCTTCAGCAGACCAGTTCTTAAGCCACAGAAGTCTACGCATATGTACTACAGACAGCGTAAGGCGGGAGGCCTGATGGATAGAATCGTTGATGGCATCAACTGCAAAGCATAACGCCCTAGGCAGATCAGCCAGAGCCTGGGCCTGCTGGTCTGGCAAATCCCTTAAGACCAGTTTCATCTGATCCTTCAAAGCTTGGCAAACCCCAATGGCTGCCACCGCTGGCTGTGTAACAGCCCCTGCTGTGGAAAAGTAGGATTTTTAAAACAGCTTACCTGTAAAATCCTTTTCTTGGAGTACATCACGGGACACAGAGCAGCATAGTCATTACTATGTGGGTTATATAGAATTACCTTCAGGTGCTGGCACTGGCAACTTCCAAAACAGGAAGTACCCTCCCCTATATAAGCCCCTCCCATCCGGGAGTACCTCAGTTTTGTAGCAAAGCAATACGTGTCCCCAAAAGAGGGGTGGGAGCTCTGTGTCCCGTGATGTACTCCAAGAAAAGGATTTTACAGGTAAGCTGTTTTAAAAATCCTACTTTCTTGTTCATACATCACGGGACACAGAGCAGCATAGTCATTACTATGTGGGACGTCCCAAAGCAATGCCACATGAGGGGGGGGATACACCATACATAAGCTGGGCGCCATCAGGCATGAGGATCTTTTGCGGCCTGCAACACACTGCGCCCAAAGGCGACATCCTCCTGACTTCTAACGTCCACCTGGTAGAACCTAGTAAATGTGTGTACTGAAGACCATGTTGCGGCCTTACAAATTTGCGCCAGGGAGGCCTGGTGATGCACTGTCCATGAAGTTCCAACTGCTCTCGTGGAGTGCGCCCTAACTTTGAACGGAGGCGGTCTACTTCTCAAGCCATAGGCTTGTATTATGACCTGTCGAATCCACTTGGCTAAAGTAGATTTTGATGCTGCCTGACCCTTTCTGGGGCCTTCCGGCAGAACAAACAAAGAATCCGTTCTACGAATCTGAGCAGTGGCTTTTAGATAAGCTTTAACTGCTCTTACTACATCCAAAGAATGCAATAACTTTTCCTCTACCGAGCTTGGTTTGGGGAAAAAAGAAGGAAGAACCACATCCTGGTTCAAGTGAAACCTCGATACCACCTTAGGAAGAAAGGCTGGGTGAGGACGTAATACTACTCTGTCCTTATGGATAACCAGATATGGCTCTTTACAGGACATGGCGGCTAATTCCGACACTCTTCTAGCCGAGCATATGGCTACTAAAAATATCAATTTCCTGGTGAGTAGAACCAAGGAAATGTGCCGCAAAGGTTCAAATGGCTGCTTCTGCAGAACCGACAGAACCAAATTTAGATCCCATGGGCATATGGGAGCCTTAATTGGTGGAATAATACGAGTCACACCTTGCATAAAGGATTTGACAAGTGAATGCATAGCCAGGGGCCTTTGAAATAGTATTGACAAGGCCGAAACCTGGCCCTTGATAGTACTCAAGGCAAACTTCCTGTCTACAGCCCACTGCAGGAAGTCCAGAATTCTGCCTATAACGTACTTACGTGGATGCCATTTTCTGGCCTCGCACCAAGTGATGTACGCCTTCCAAACTCTATAGTAGATCTGCCTGGATACAGGCTTCCTGGCATTGATTATAGTTGATACCACAGAGTTAGAGAGACCTCTCTTCTTTAGGATGTGGGATTCAATAGCCAGGCCGTTAAACTTAGAGTTAGTAAGGAAGGGTGGTATATCGGTCCTTGCAAAAGCAGGTCCGGACGACGTGGAAGGGTCCAAGGACTCCCCACAGACATTTTGATGATCTCCGCGTACCAGGCCCTTCGGGGCCACGCTGGAGCCACCAGGATCACCGGCTTCTTCTCCAACCTGACTCTGCGAAGGAGTCGAGGCAACAATTGTAGCGGAGGGAATGCATATATCAGTCTGAACTGATCCCAAGGGAACACCAGAGCATCCGAGCCGCAAGCGAGGGGATCCCTTGTCCGGGAGACAAATCTGTCCACCTTTGCGTTGAATCTGGATGCTAGCAGATCTACATCCGGTGTTCCCCACCGCTGACATATTGCTCGGAAGACCTCGGGATGAAGGGACCATTCCCCTGGGCATAACTGTTGGCGACTCAGAAAGTCCGCCTTCCAATTCTCCACCCCTGGAATGAAGACAGCTGATATACATGGGACATGCTTTTCTGCCCATTCCAGGATGTGACTTACTTCCCTCTGGGCTGCACGACTCCTGGTGCCTCCCTGATGATTGATATATGCCACTGCTGTGGCATTGTCTGATTGAATTCTGACAGGGGACCCTTGGAGTCTGGATGTCCAGGCTACTAGGGCGTACCGGGCTGCTCGTATCTCTAAGAGATTGATGGGCAGGGTTTTTACTACATTTGACCATCTGCCCTGGAGAGACCATTGCTCCAGTACTGCCCCCCAGCCTATAAGGCTGGCATCTGTAGTGACCACCTTCCAAGATATCGGGCTGAAGGGTTTTCCCTTCTGGAGATTCTGGGGGATCAACCACCAGCAGAGACTCTTCCGAACGGAAGGGGACAAAGCCATCGGGAAGTCTAGAGCCTGAACTTTTCCGTTCCAGGCTGACAATATGGCCCTTTGTAAATTCCTTGAGTGGAATTGGGCGTATGGTACAGCTTCGAATGATGCTACCATCTTTCCTAGCAGCCTCATGCACAGGCGTATGGACGGCTGTCTTTTTGCACAAAGCAGACGGACCAAGGCCCTCAAAGAGGATACCTTGTCCAGAGGTAAGAAAATCTTCCTCTGGTCTGAATCCAGCCATAGCCCTAGATATACCAGGTTTTTCACTGGCTGTAGGGCTGACTTGTCCAGGTTGATGACCCAACCGTGAGACTCTAGATACTTGATTGTATCGACAATTACCACTTCTAGCTTGGCAACTGAGTGGTCCATCAACAACAGGTCGTCTAGGTATGCCATTATCGTTACACCCCGTGTTCTTAGATCGGCCAACAGTGGGGCCAGAATTTTTGTGAACACTCGTGGTGCTGTGGCCAGACCGAATGGTAAGGCTCTGAACTGAAAATGGCGCCCTTCTACTGCAAAGCGTAGGAATTTTTGATGACCTGGAAAGATGGGAACATGCAAGTAAGCATCTTTGATGTCGATCGAGGCTAACCATTCCTCCCCTTGTAGGGCAGCGGTGACCGATCGGATCGACTCCATCCGGAAAGACCGGACGTTTAGAAATGTGTTTAGACTCTTTAGGTCCAATATGGGTCTTATGTCCCCGTTTGGCTTCGGGACTGTGAAAAGGTTTGAGTAGAAACCCAACCCCCACTCTTCCATAGGAACCTCCATAATTACTCCTTGGAGCAATAGTTGTTCTAACGCCAATAGGAGAGACCCTCTTTTCAGAGGGTCTCTTGGCATGCCTGACCACATAAAATGGGAAGGAGGAGACTCTAACTCCAACTTGTATCCCAGAGTTACTGCGGAGAGCACCCATCTGTCTTTGATCGTCTCCCGCCAGGTCTCTGTGAACAACTGAAGTCTTCCCCCCACCCGTTTGAGTGGGGGCAGCCCTTCATAGGCTTGACTTGGAGGCTGGTTTAGTACCTCTTCGGATCCAGGGCTTTTTATTACCCTGTGGCTGTCCCTGATTTTTACCTCCTGAGTTTGACCGAGGAGGCCGTCGGAACTGCTTAGTAGCAGACGTCGCAGGGATAGGAGAGGTAGTCCTCTTAAAAGATGGACCCCTAGACCTCTTTTTACTCGGTAAGAGAGTACTTTTACCACTGGAAATCTTCTGGATATACTTATCCAGGTCTTCGCCAAAAAGGCGTTCCCCATGAAATGGGAAGCTAACTAAGAGCTTCTTACAGGGAGCTTCAGCAGACCAGTTTTTGAGCCACAGAAGCCTACGCATATGTACCAAAGACAGCGTGAGGCGGGAGGCCTGATGGATAGAATCCTTGATGGCGTCAACCGCAAAGCATAATGCTCTAGGCAGATCAGCCAGAGCCTGGGCCTGCTGGTCTGGCAAATCCCTCAGGACCATTTTCATTTGATCCTTTAAAGCTTGGCAGACCCCAATAGCTGCCACTGCTGGCTGTGTAACAGCCCCTGCTGTGGAAAAAGCAGATTTTAATAAAGATTCCAATTTTTTATCCACTGGATCTTTGAACATTTGAACATTATCTACTGGACATGTCAGTGATTTGTTCACAGAAGAGATGGCTGCATCCACCGTAGGAACATTCCATCTCTGGGTGAACTTTTCCTCCATGGGATAGATCACCGGAAACCTTTTAGGCGGAACAAATAGTTTATCAGGATGTTCCCAGTCCTGGTATATAAGTCCTTCCAATAATGGATGTATTGGAAAGGAGCAATTAACCTGGGGAGCTTTTAGCGACCCCAATGAGGAGACAGCAGTAGTTGATGGTTCAACAAGAGGCATTTTAAATGCAGATCGAACCATGTCAGTTAGGGTCTGGACCCACAATCTTTCAGTCTGCGATGCTGAAAATGGTTCATCTACTGTCGATTCCTCAAAAACAGAGCTAACCTCCTCCTGATCCCCTTCAGGTAGGTCGGTCCCTTCCTGGGACTGTTGCTCTGCCAACAGGCACTCTAATGGAGGTGATGGAGATCTGACGCGCTTTCTTTCCTGTAGAGAAGAAGCGATCAATGCTGCCAATCTCTGCTCCAATCCCTCCAGAGTTGAGGAAAAAACCTCCTCTGTTATATATGCAGGAGCAGGTGGACTGAGGACAGCCGCAGTACCTGGCACTCCCGGGGGTTCCTTATGGGTATTAACCTCTGATTTCTCAGGGGAGGAGGGTGCAGATGACTGCTCCAGATCCTCAGAGCCCGATGGAGACCCCCTACACTTCCTGAGAGGTATATCTCGGAGTTTTTTAGGCGGCATATTCCTTAGTTCAAAGCTGAGGTATTCCAGCCGCAATACACCCCTTACTGAAATAGTCTAATGCAATTTGCTGCTATGTACATCAGTGGGTGTCTACTAATGCGTCTTTCTGGGGATGCCTGTATCAACCGCCCGCTGTAAGCCCCTATACCATGCTACCAGCTCCTTTTCATGCTCTGTGTCCATAGCAAGCAGCGTGGACTGAGTCCTTTTATCTTGCTGGGACGCCCGCACATGCGCAGAAGCGCTGGGCGCACAGAGCGCGTCATCCGCCAGGCTCCGCCCCCTTTTTTGAAGCTAAACCTTATAAAAGGAAAGCATGTGTGCGCGCGCGCGCGTGCACGTGTGCGCTCTTGGCGCCATGTAGGGAGAGGAGCCAGGGTCCCTGTTTCACCAGGACTCAGGGATGGAAGGAAACTACTTGGCAGCATGACAGAGGAATGCAGCTTCCCTGATAGAGAGCTCACTCATCTGCCTGGACTTTCACCATGGAAGGAATAGTCCCAAGAAAAAAGACGTTCCACAGCGGCCTCTAGTGGACAAACACAGGTACCGCACCTTTGTCTTTTTTTTTTTTAAAACCTCCTTTATGAAAAAACATTTCCAGGTTTACAGTTTTTTTAAAACTTCCCTTATGAAAAAACATTTCTAGGATTTCTTAGGCATATACAGCTATTAGCGGGAATACCCTTTAGGTAACAGGCAGAAAGACATATTAGGCTTGGGGGTCCCCTCAATAGAACCAAGTTCCTGAGGGGCCCCCACTTACCTTTTCCCCGCCGCAGGACTTTGTTTGGTCCACAGAAGCCCAAACTTCACCTCTCACGGCAGGCATTGTACTAGACCTTCAGGGACCGGGTTCCCAAGGATTCCACTCCCCTGGACCTGTATAGCACCCTGCACAGATAGCCTCTTGGTTTTGGGTATGACCAGAGCTCTGGATCCCAGGGTCCAGCCCTCCTAAGAGAGGCATTACAGGCAAAACCCTGCTCTTCTCTGCAAGGCCCGGGTACCGACCGTTTAGCTATGAAGCTTTTTTGGTCGGATCCGGAATAGCTTGCTAAGGCCCAGAGAACCTGTACACAAGCCCAGATGAATACATGTTAACCTTGGCCAACACCTTAGACACTGGCAAAAAACTGAGGTACTCCCGGATGGGAGGGGCTTATATAGGGGAGGGTACTTCCTGTTTTGGAAGTTGCCAGTGCCAGCACCTGAAGGTAATTCTATATAACCCACATAGTAATGACTATGCTGCTCTGTGTCCCGTGATGTATGAACAAGAAAAGCAGATTTTAACAAAGACTCCAATTTCTTATCTATTGGATCCTTGAACATTTGAACATTATCTACTGGACATGTCAGTGATTTGTTCACGGAAGAGATGGCTGCGTCCACCGTAGGAACACTCCATTTTTGGGTGAACTTATCCTCCATGGGATAGATCACCTGAAATCTCTTAGGTGGAACAAATAGTTTATCAGGATGTTCCCAGTCCTGGTATATAAGTCCTTCCAGTAACGGATGAATTGGAAAGGAACAATTAGTCTGGGGAGCTTTTAGCGACCCCAATGAGGAGACAGAAGTAGTTGATGGTTCAACAAGAGGCATTTTAAATGCTGATCGAACCATGTCAGTTAGGGTCTGAACCCACAATCTTTCAGCTTGTGATGCTGAGAATGGTTCTTCTACTGTCGATTCCTCAAAGACAGAGTCAACCTCATCCTGATCCCCTTCAGGTAGGTCAATCCCTTCCTGGGACTGTTGTTCTGCCAACAGGTACTCTGATGGAGGTGACGGAGATCTGGCGCGCTTTCTTTCCTGTAGAGAAGAAGCGATCAATGCTGCCAATCTTTGCTCCAATCCTCCCAGAGTTGAGGCAAAAACCTCCTCTGTTACATACACAGGAGCAGGTGAACTGAGGGCAGCCGCAGTACCTGGCACTCCTGGGGGTTCTCTATGGGTACTAACCTCTGATTTCTCAGGGGAGGCAGGTGCAGATGCATGCTCCAGATCCTCAGAGCCCGACGGAGATCCCCTATGCTTCCTGGGTGGTAAGTCCCGGAGCTTTTTGGGCGGCATATTCCTAAGTCCAAAGCTGAGGTATTCCAGCCGCAATACACCCTTAACTGAAATAGTCTAACGCACTTGCTGCCATATGTATCAGTTGGTGTCTACTAATGTGCCTTTCTAGGGGATGCCTGTATCAACCGCCTGCAGTAAGCCAGGTTATAACATGTTACCAGCCCTTTTTTGCTCTGTCCTCCACAGCTAGTTCATAGAAACAGCGTCCCTTTACTTAGCTGGGACGCCTGCACATGCGCAGAAGCGTCCGGCGCACAGAGCGCATCATCCGCCAGGCTCCGCCCCTTTTTTCGGCCTATTCTTATAAAAGAAAGCGGGTGCGCGCACGCGCGCCCACGTGTGCGCCGTCTGCGTCTACCCAGAGGGGGGAGCCAGGGTCCCTGTTTTCACCAGGGCCCGGGGATGGAAGAGCGTTTAAGGCAACATGACAGAGGGATGTAGCTTCCCTTACAAGAGAGCCCACCATCTGCCTGGACCTTTACCATGGAAGGAATAGTCCAAGAGAAAAAAGACGTTCCACAGCGGACTCTAGTGGCTAAACACAGGTACCGCACTTTGTCTTTTTTTTTTTTTTTTTTTTTTTAAAACTTCCTCTATGAAAAAACATTTTCTAGGATTAGCAGTTTAGGCATATACAGACATTAGCGGGAATACCGTTGAGGTAACAGGCAGAAAGACATATTAGGCTTGGGGGTCCCCTCAATAGAACCAAGTTCCTGAGGGGCCCCCACTTACCTTTTCCCCGCCGCAGGACTTTGTTTGGTCCACAGAAGCCCAAACTTCACCTCTCACGGCAGGCATTGTACTTAAACCTTCAGGGACCGGGTTCCCAAGGATTCCACTTCCCTGGACCTGTATAGCACCCTGCACAGAAAACATCTTGGTCGTGGGTATGACCAGAGCTCTGGATCCCAGGGTCCAGCTCTCCTAAGAGAGGCATTACAGGCAAAACCTTGCTCTTCTCTTGCAAGGCCCGGGTACCGACCGTTTAGCTATGAAGCTTTTTTGGTCGGATCCGGAATAGCTTGCTGAGGCCCAAAAGAACCTGTACGCAAGCCCAGTGAAAAACACATGTTACTCTTTGGCCAACACCTTAGACACTGGCAAAAAACTGAGGTACTCCCGGATGGGAGGGGCTTATATAGGGGAGGGTACTTCCTGTTTGGAAGTTGCCAGTGCCAGCACCTGAAGGTAATCTATATAACCCACATAGTAATGACTATGTCGCTCTGTGTCCCGTGATGTACGAAAAAGAAACATGATTTTTACTTGTTGTAAGCAATAAGTGTCAAAAAGGATTTACAGTAGTCTTTAAAATGGTTAAACTGAGAACTCCTACACACGGAGTTCAGTCCTTTGAAGTATAAACATTGTATCTTTTCTCAGACTTGGCAGGTTGCCCAGTTAGGCCGCTTTCACACTGAAGCGCTGGCGGTATAGCGGCGCTATTTTTAGCGGCGCTATACCGTCGATTCTGCGGCGCTATTTGGCCGCTAGCGGCCGGTTTTTACCCCCGCTAGCGGCCGAGAAGGGGTTAAAATCCACCGCAAAGCCGCTTTGCAGGCCGTATAGCCACACTGTCCCATTGATTTCAATGGGCAGCAGCGGTAAAAGAGCGGTATACACACCGCTCCTTCACCGCCTCAAAGATGCTGCTTGCAGGACTTTTTTTCTCGTCCTGCCAGCGCATCACCTCAGTGTGAAAGCACTCTGGCTTTCACATTGAGACTGCAGGAGCAGGAGTTTTTTTAGGTGCTATTTTTAGCGCAAAATGCCTGAAAAACTCCTCAGTGTGAAAGGGGCCTAAGGAGGAAGAAGTCGCTTCCACGGGAAACTTCAGGAAACTTGCATTGACTTCTATTACAGAAGTTATTTGCAAGTCGCGCTGAAGTTTTAAATAGTTTTTTTTTTTCCCCCAGCACAATTGGCCGATGCCGAATAATTAAAAAACGACAAATATCGGCCGATATATCAGCCGGCCAATATATCGGTCGACCTCTAGTCTGTGTTATTCCTTTTGCTTTCGCACCCCTCCACCAACAGTAAATCTTAAAGCGGTTAGCTGATCGGCCTGTAATGGAACTGATAATAAGCACATTACTGAGAACAGAGAGCAACTGAGCATGTGCAGAGGAGGGATAGACCATGTATTATTGGATTTTAAACAGTATAGACTTATTTTTAATGTTTCGCATAACAATACCTGCAAAAGGGGCCAGCCTGAAGTGATCTAGCAGGATTTTATAACGTTTCACTTAAAGAGAAAATACTCCTGCAAAGTGAACAGCTTATTTACCTTTAGTAAATCCACCCCAGCTGCAGAGCACAGAAATGCAAAGACAGAGAGCACAAATGTGCACAAAAATGAAGACATGTTGAAGATTACCACACAGCAACCTGCCGCCTGCGTTGTGAACAGAGCACATAGAAAGCAATTGTTTTTTGAGTCCCCTTTTCCAGCCCGGCACCTTTGCAGTGCAGAAATGAGTGGCAACGAGCCCCAAGAGCTTATACACACAGATGCAAGAATATCGCACAGCGTACATTTGGGCATATTTCTCCACCCAGGAGTGGGGACGATCGACAAACTCATTTCTATTTAAAGTGGAACTTTAGTCAGAAAATTAAGTCCTGCTAAATCACTTCAGGCTGGCCTCTTTTGCAGGTATAGCTATGAAAAAAACACATTCAAAATAAGTGTCTATATTGTTATATGAGGAAAAAGGCGTTTGTGGGACTTTAAATGAGGCGGGAATCAAAGGGATAGCCGCCTCCATCCCTGTAATCGATTAAAAAGAGAGGAGCACCTGGTGGGACTTTAAGTGAAGCACATGACAGCAAAAGGAGAGGTCAAGTGACCGGGATATAACGTTTATTTGTATTGTATAGTTTCATATAAAAAATATTTATGGGCATATAACCTCCAAAATATTACGGGCACATAACCTCTAAAAAAACTTTAAGCATTTTCAACACAAGTTACATAGTAATCCACAGTACAAATGAACATATAAGGAAAATAAAACAAATTTTAGCCTGCTTTAAATTCTCCCAAACTGTACCTCTGAGACTATCTGGAACCCATATTTTTTGCTTTCAGATAATTTCCATGAATCATTGCTCCTGATGAGCGGTCATGAAACCGCGAAACGCGTCGAGCTACCTACCATTCACGTTTTCAGTTGTCAACTCTTATCTTACCATGGATCAACAATACAAATTTTCAATTGGTCCAAATCATGTCCTTATATATATTATTTATCATCTCATTCTTATTGTTGTTTTTTCTCCCCCCATTCTTGTACCCTGATATTAATCTAGATAGACTACTTAGCCCATATAGCCCAACGTCACTTTGGTTACATTATGACTGTAATTATGATTTGTTTTATTTTCCTTATATGTTCATTTGTACTGTGGATTACTATGTAACTTGTGTTGAAAATGCTTAAAGTTTTTTTTAGAGGTTATGTGCCCGTAATATTTTGGAGGTTATATGCCCATAAATATTTTTTATATGAAACTATACAATACAAATAAACGTTATATCCCGGTCACTTGACCTCTCCTTTTGCTGTCATGTGCTTCACTTAAAGTCCCACCAGGTGCTCCTCTCTTTTTAAGTGTCTATATTGTTTAAAACCCAGCAACACTCTGTCTCACCCTGCTCTGCACATGCTCAGTTGCTTAGGCACTGCTGGGTTTGTAGAGGCCGATCTGCTGACAGCCTTAAAGGGGTTGTAAAGGTTATTACAGCTTTGTTCTGTGCAGCTCGTTTTGCACAGAGTGGCCCCGAACCTGGTCTTCTGGGGTCCCTCGGCGGCTGTCTTGGCTCCTCCCCGCAAGAACTAACCCCCTTCATGCAAGCTCTCTCCCATGGGGGTTAGTTCTTGCGGGCGCGCTCCCGTGATACAGTGAGCAGCTATAGCTGCCAGCTGTATCACTCAGCCCGGTGCGCCGCATCATTGGAATGTGATTGACAGCAGCGCGAGCCAATGGCTGCACTGCTATCAATCAACCAATGAATGAGCCGAGAAGCCCGGCCGAGAAGCCAGTGCGTTCACGGCGTGGGACTTTCGAGGGGTCAGGTAAGTAAAACGGGGGCTCGGGGGGGCGCTAATCCTCTGATGTTTTTTCACCTTAATGCATAAAATGCATTAAGGTGAAAAAACATGTACCTTTACAACCCCTTTAAAGTGATTGTAAACCCACTTTCCTGGTGCCTCCATGGCAGCATACCTGTGATAGAGCTCCACCTCGACTCCTCCTTCAGGACTAGTAATTAACATAAATTAAAGGCATAGCCCCTCCCCCAACATTCTCCTTTTTTTCCTCCCTCATACCTCTTGACTGGTGAAGAGTAGAAGTACGTCCATACCTCTGCAGTCGGCAGCGTCCGCCGGGTTAAGCCTTTCCCGTACGCAGTCCCTGTTCTTGGGCCGCTCTTAGCGCTAATAAGACGGGCAACCTCTTCTGAGGATCTTTTGGGGTCTTGCAGAGTTTCCTCACAGTAACGCAGTCTGCTGATTTTTAAAAACGAATGCTGGTGAAGACGGCGGGAGGATCAGCTTCTCTTCTTTCTTGGTCAGGTTTGTCTTCTTTTTTTCTTTTTTTGTCTGCAATGTATAGGCCCCTGATATTAAAAAGTTTAGGAGGTTAGGAAGGAGTTAAAAAATATTTTTATATATATATATATATATATATATATATATATATATATATATATATATATATTATTTTTTTTTTTTGGTCCCTTTAAAGACGTTTATTCCCGGTCAGGCGTTTTTTCCTTTTCCCGATATATATTTTATTTTGCCTTTAAAAATGCTTTTCCCCCCTCAGGGGATTATTTCCTTACCGTGGACGTCGGTTCTGGGTTTCCCCCCTCCTCGGTTAGCCATTCTGGCGGGGGAGAGAGAAAGGATGGCTGTACTGAGCGGCGGAAAGGGGGGCGGTATCTTCCTCCCTCGTGGGGTGACGTGTCCGGCGGCTCAGTGCACCTGTGCGGCCCGCAATAAGTATCTGAGGCTGTATCTTCAAATGCCTCTTCCGATCGCTACTGCGCATGCACATGCACCTTGGGCGGTAAGGCTTTGGCGCCATCTTGGTGAAGGGAAAACTGCTTAGATTCGGTTTTCATTGCCAGTAATAGGGTAGGTCCTTCTAATTAGGCTTCCCCTCCACTTTTAGCTTTAAATTCTGTCTCCAAATTGGGCTCGGGGCTGCTCTGCATAACAAGTGGGTGCCCTGCAGTCCAATTTACTTCAGTAAACACAGGTATGTGCTATACATTAATTCCACTTCTATTGCGGTAGTTCTGTTAATTTTGTCTTGCATTTACAGTCAGGTCCATAAATATTGGGACATCGACACAATTCTAATCTTTTTAGCTCTATACACCACCACAATGGATTTGAAATGAAACAAACAAGATGTGCTTTAATTTGAGGGTATTTACATCCAAATCAGGTGAACGGTGTAGGAATTACAACAGTTTGTATATGTGCCTCCTACTTTTTAAAAGGGACCAAAAGTAATGGGACAGATTAACAATCATAAATCAAACTTTCACTTTTTAATACTTGGTTGCAAATCCTTTGCAGTCAATTACAGCCTGAAGTCTGGAACGCATAGACATCACCAGACGCTGGGTTTCATCCCTGGTGATGCTCTGCCAGGCCTCTACTGCAACGGTCTTCAGTTCCTGCTTGTTCTTGGGGCATTTTCCCTTCAGTTTTATCTTCAGCAAGTGAAATGCATGCTCAGATTCAGGTCAGGTGATGGACTTGACCATTGCATAACATTCCACTTCTTTCCCTTAAAAAACTCTTTTGTTGCTTTCGCAGTATGCTTCGGGTCATTGTCCATCTGCACTGTGAAGCGCCGTCCAATGAGTTCTGAATCATTTGGCTGAATATGAGCAGATAATATTGCCCGAAACACTTCAGAATTCATCCTGCTGCTTTTGTCAGCAGTCACATCATCAATAAATACAAGAGAACCAGTCCCATTGGCAGCCATACATGCCCACGCCATGACACTACCACCACCATGCTTCACTGATGAGGTGGTATGCTTTGGATCATGAGCAGTTCCTTTCCTTCTCCATACTCTTCTCTTCCCATCACTCTGGTACAAGTTGATCTTGGTCTCATCTGTTCATAGGATGTTGTTCCAGAACTGTGAAGGCTTTTTTAGATGTTTTTTGGCAAACTCTAATCTGGCCTTCCTGTTTGACGCTCACCAATGGTTTACATCTTGTGGTGAACCCTCCGTATTCACTCTGGTGAAGTCTTCTCTTGATTGTTGACTTTGACACACATACACCTACCTCCTGGAGAGTGTTCTTGATCTGGCCAACTGTTGTGAAGGGTGTTTTCTTCACCAGGGAAAGAATTATTCAGTCATCCACCACAGTTGTTTTCCGTGGTCTTCCGGGTCTTTTGGTGTTGCTGAGCTCACCGGTGCGTTCTTTTTTAAGGATGTTCCAAACCGTTGTTTTGGCCACACCTAATGTTTTTGCTATCTCTTTGATGGGTTTGTTTTGTTTTTTCAGCCTAATGATGGCTTGCTTCACTGATGGTGACAGCTCTTTGGATCTCATATTGAGAGTTGACAGCAACAGATTCCAAATGCAAATAGCACACTTGAAATGAACTCTGGACCTTTTATCTGCTCCTTGTAAATGGGATAATGAGGGAATAACACACACCTGGCCATGGAACAGCTGAGCAGCCAATTGTCCCATTACTTTTGGTCCCTTAAAAAGTGGGAGGCACATATACAAACTGTTGTAATTCCTACACCGTTCACCTGATTTGGATGTAAATACCCTCAAATTAAAGCTGAAGGTCTGCAGTTAAAGCACGTCTTGTTTGTTTCATTTCAAATTCATTGTGGTGGTGTAAAGAGCCAAAAAGATTAGAATTGTGTCGATGTCCCAATATTTATGGACCTGACTGTATATCTATTTCTTTATTGCTTCGCCTTCCTACAGCTGATCCTCCTGCCCATTTCGCTATGAGCCATTTGTCTCGCAGCCAAGATCCCCCTACGTCCAGTAGGTATGGGACCATCTGTAAGCAAGTATTTAAAAAAAAAAAAAAAAAAAAAAAAAAGAAGAAGGAGTGCACCACTGACAAACAACTTGTTTGTTTCAGCCCTGTTCCTTAAAAGCGGCCCAGAAAGTCCTCAAGACGCCATGACAATGGCGATAGTCCTGAGCGGGGGTCACGCTTTTCTCACCATAAATCTTCTAGAAGATCAGGATCTCAAAGACGTCGTCATTCTCCTTCGCCTCCCCTGCGGGCATCAAGGAAAAGACACTGGGCATATGGCATGGTTCCACTCCCTGATAAATTAGTCTGTAAGGACTGTCTCAGGGACTACGCAGCCAACCGGGAACTAGAAGGCCAATAGGTGGTTGACCTACTAAAACAAACTATGAATTGATGGCCATGATCCCTGTTCACCTGGTTCTGCAAACTGCACAAACATTGGGTTCAGACCCTGACACCCCGGTTCCGTCAGCTGTTAGTACTCCTTTGACTGCATCAGGAAGAACAGCTAGACAAACTCCTCCGGAAGATTCTTCACATGATTCTGAACCATACGTTTTCAATTTTTCCCTGGTACAACCCTTTGTCCAAGCAGGGAGGAGCGCCATTGGGAAAAAGTGTAACCTTGCCAATGGAGGATTCAACGTCATTCAAGGATCCCCTAGATAGACAAAATGACCTAGACCTCAAAAGGAGCTATCTAGCGGCAGGGGCGGCTTGTAGACCAGCCATTGCGCTGACATCTGGTCCTAATGCCATCAGGTCATGGACAGGAAATGCTAAGACAGCCCTGGACCCAGACGTCCCCAAGGACGAGATAAAGCTCTGGAGGAGCTTAAGTTGGTGGTGAATTTCGTAGGAGAAGCTGCGATCGACGCGGTCAGTTGTTCCGGCCTCCCCACAGAAAGCACTGGCCCTAAACCAGTTTATGGAGTCTCTGCAGCGTCAAGGGGCAGCAGTACCTGTCCCCCCCATCAGAGCGATTTACAGGTTTCTATTCCACCCTTTTCCTGGTACAGAAAAAAACAGGCGACTGGAGACCTGTAATAGATCTCGAAAGGCTCAATCGATACATTCAACTCGAAAGCTTCAGGATGGAGTCGCTCCAAACAATTATTCAAAGCATACAACCAGGAGATTGGTTAGTATCGATAGACCTGCAGGACACTTACCTCCACGTCCCTATTTTACCATCCTTCCAAAAGATACCTAAGGTTCGCTGTGGGTCATGTCCACCTGCAATCCCAGGCTCTGCCCTTCGGGCTATGCACCTCCCCTCGGGTGTTCACGAAAGTGCTGATATCTGTCTTGGCCCCTCAGAGAGAGGGGATTAAGAATTTACTACTACCTGGACGATATCCCCTTGTTATCGAACAACCCAAACCTGCTTATAGCCCACAGAGAAATTCTTCTACAGTCGTTATCGGAGTTGGGGTGGTTGGTGAATCACCGAAAGAGCCAATTAGTTCCAACTCAAGGATGATTTATCTAGGAGCAATGTTCGATACACACCTGGGCACAGTCTCTTTACCCCAACTGAAGATGGAGAGCATCATTCAGAAAAGTCCCAAGACAATACAGAGGTCCCATTTGTCAGCTTCACAGTGTCTGAACATTATTGGCACAATGTCCTTGTGCATACCTCTAGATCCGTGGTCTCACTAGCACCCGAGTCACTTCCAGATGGGAGTCTTAACACAATGAAGACGGCAACATCTATCCCAGACAATTCGTTTGACAACACTGATGAGCAGGAGTCTGCACTGGGGGATGAATCCAGAGAATCTCTCCCGGTCTCATCACTTGGGTTCCCACTCATGGACCAAAATTACTTCCGATGCGAGTGGCCAGGGGTGGGGTGCCCATTGTGAAGAATTCCGGATTCAGGGAAGATGGTCCTTTCCCGCCAGAGGGATAGTGTCCAACGTCTTAGAAATGAGGGCAGCATTTCTAGCCTTGACCTCGTTTTCATCTCAGGTCAAGGGGCAGAGGGTGCTTCTACGTCTGGACAACAAAGCCGCAGTCTCGTACCTTCAGAAACAAGGGGGCACCCACGGCAAGACACTTCTGGAGGGAAGTGGAACCTCTAATGGTCTGGTCCGAGAGGAACCTGGTAGACCTTAGGGCAATATATCTCCCAGGCAAGATGAACTCAGAAGCCGATGTCTTATTAAGGAGATTCAGGGACAACAACGAGTAGTCTATCCACCCCCACGTGTTCAACCAAAATTTCCCATTTATGGCAGACACCACAGGTGGACCTCTTTGCTACCTAGGAGAATTCCAAGCTCAGGAGATTGTTCTCTTGCCTCCCACACCCACAAGCGGAGGAAGTAGACGCGTTGTCATGTCCTTGGAACTTCAAGACAGCTTACGCCTTTCCTCCTCGTCCACTCATCTCAAAGTTTCTCCTCAAACTTCTGAGGGAACCAGTCCAAGTACTAGCAGTGCGACCTTATTGGCCGGAGAGACCTTGATTCCCGCTAGCCATGCACCTCAGTGTGGATCCTCCGATCAGAATTCCTCCCTTCCAGCAGTTGTTGACCCAGGGCAGGCTGGCCCATCCAGACCCACAGAAGCTGGATCTTCATGTGTGGAAGTTGAAAGGAGGGGGTTTGAATCGTTAGGTTGTTCCCAAGAGGTTATATCCACTCTGAAAGCCAGAAAACCAACAACCAATGCAATATATGCAAGGATTTGGGATAAGTTCCTATCCTACGCCACAGGTAAAGGGTTTGATCCAGTCTCTCCTTCCACTGCTGATGTTTTGAGCTTCCTTCAAACTGGTCTCGATTTGGGACTCAGCCAGAGTTCCCTTAAGGTACAGGTGTCCGCAATCTCTGCAGCAACTAACACCAGGTGGGCAGAAGAAACTCTTGTGGTTACGTTCCTCAGGGGCGTATTGAAGATGCATCCTCCATCCAGGCGTTCCTTTCCAAAGTGGGATCTTCCTCTAATATTGGAAGTCCTATCCACTCATCCGTTCGTGCCAGTTGAAGAGGTCTCAATTTGGAACATAACCTTAAAAACAAAACAACTTTTCTGTTGGCAATCACATCCGGCAGGAGGATTTCAGAACCCCACTTTCTGGGCGTGGGGGATGAACACATATCCTTCTTCCCAAACAGGGTAGAACTTCGCCCTCTCTGAGGGTGTCTGCCTTAAGTCACTACAACGGCTCATCTATCGGAACCATGGGCGCTACCAGTTTTCTTGGACTCAGAATCAAACTCCTGTCATGAGTTAGACATATCCGAAGTCCCCAGGGCTTACTTGGAAGCCACAGCAAGTTTCAGGAACTCTGAAAGGTTATTCATCATCCCATGGGGCAAGAATAGCGGAAAGGAAACCTCTGCCAGAACCTTGGCATCCTGGGTTGTCAAATTGATCCAGAAAGCTTACAGGGTAAAGAACTTGGAACCTCCGGCTCAGGTGAAAGCTCATTCAACAAGGGCAGTATCAGCATCTTGGGCAGCGAGGACGAATGTTTCTTTGGAAACAGTATGCAGGGTCGCAACTTGGTCTTCTCGACACACGTTCCTTAAACATTATCGTGTTGATCCTGGAGCTCTTACGTCAGTAGAGTTTGGGAGAAGACCACTTTGTGCTGCTATGTCTGTATCTAATTAAATTTTTTGGGTTAAAGCATTAAACCCACCAGTGTCAGCTAGTTATTTATCACAGATATGCTGCCATGGAGGCACCAGGAATTTTCCTTTCCTGGTGCCAATCCATGGCAGCATACTCTCACACCCTTGATTTTCTATATTGCGGAGAATGTTGGGGGAGGGGCTATGCCTTTAATTTATGCTATTCACTAGTCCTGTAGAAGGACTCGAGGTGGAGCTCTATCACAGGTATGCTGCCATGGATTGGCACCAGGAAAGGAAAATTACGGTAAGTATGATACAATTTTCCATTTTAAAAAAAATGAACACCTGCAAGACAAAGGCATAGCATACTAGGTCATTATGTAATACTCACCTGGGATCGAAGCCCCCGCTGCGGTGCCCAACACAGCACCGGCCGGTGACATGTCATCCCGGAGTTGCTTCCGGTTATTGCGGCTCTGCCGCTGTGATTGGCCGGAGCTGCGATGCCATCACTACCACGCATGCGCGCGGAAGCTGCCAGTCACGGCATGACCTCCTTTAGAAATGGCACGATCGCCGTTTCTAAAGTGCACCTGCGCCATAGACATCGGCGCAAGTCTCTGTTGTAAATATCTCCTAAACCGTGTAGGTTTAGGAGATATTTCTAGCACCTACAGGTAAGCCTTAATCTAGGCTTACCTGTAGGTAAAGTGGTTGTACAGGGTGTACAACCACTTTAAAGAAACCCCTTCTATTCTTTGCAGCCAAGGAAGCTGCTTCTGTTTGATCTGCAACTGTTATGGTTTTGCACATGTGGTCAGTTATGACATCAGTCATTTGAGGTTTGACTGTTTGGTTAAGGACATAAGCAAATGTGACCGCTAGCAAACCCGACATCTCAGGAATGTAACTGTTTTTAAACTGTTAAATCGATAGGTTTGGTTACGCTTTATGATTTACTGCTGTTTAGGGGCTCTGGGTTTCAGCAAAATAGCAGCCTCTAACAATTAGAAACGGGAGCAATGCTGGAGGCAATTTACAGCACACACTAATTTTGGTAGCATAATTATTAATGTGCAATGTATGTTCCTTGCTAAAGAACATTATTTTTTATCAAGTTGTTATGGGTAAAGTTCCACTTTAAAGTGTTAGGCCTCTTTCACACAGGCTTTCCGATCAGGTCCGCCTGTCAGTTCTTCAGGCGGACCCGATCAGACGCTCCATTTAGTCCTATGGAGCGGCGGATGCCAGCGGTGACATGTCTGCTGACATCCACTTCATCCTGTCTGTGAAATTCAGATGGATGAAAACCCTATTTTCCATCTGTCTGGAGAACCTGATCGGATGAAAACGGACAGGCGGTCAGTTTTCATCCGATCTCCATAGAGGACAGCGGGGCTTTGACAGCTCCATCTCCACACAGTGAGCAGAGACTGACCTGTCATCCGCCTGCTCAGCGGGGATCAGCGTATCGATCCCTGCTGAGCAAAGTGGAGTCCGTACACGGACAAGCCTGTGTGAAAGGAGCCTGCATTCTCTAGATCTGGTCTCACACAGAACATGGAAATGCAGTATAAACTGCTAAATACTTTTTCTCATCAGCAGTATACACTGTATAGCAGTCTTGTGACTTCTATCAGTGTCTGGTAAAGCTTGAAGGAGGAGTTTTCATTCTCCTCTAACTCTTATGAGGCTGCATGACCCCTGACCCTCTGTCTGGACAGTGCTGGTTGGCCCTGTGCTTATCACATGCACTCTCCCAAGGGAAAAAAAATCTCTAGCAGTACACATCAAACTGAGCATGTGTATCCTGTCCCCAAGGCTCTTTTTTCAGGAGATGGATTGGGGGACTGTGGAAGAAGGGGAGGATCAGAGAAGACAAAATCAAACAGCCTTTTTACCCAATGCAGAGGATTAACCCCTTGGGTTCCACAGTGAGTATAACAAGTATGCTTTACTGCATATACAGATTGATTTTACTGTTGTGGGTTTGGTAACACTTTAAGGGCTCATGCACACTGCAGCTCAAAGAAGCGGCTCCTACAGGCTTTTGAGCCGATTTGAGCTCTTATTTTTTCTGCCTTGAAATTCCCTTCCATGTTAGCCAATGTGTCCATGCACACTAGGGCTTTTTCAGCCATATGCTCCTACAGGCAGAAAAATCCCCCACCAAACTTGCATTTGAGAGGAGTTAGTGCCCCAAAGAGCTCAAAAACTGGCAAAAACATTTGTTCCAGCTTTTTGTTTTGCTTATACAGTGGTTAACAAAATACTATCTAGGAGGGTTTGTGAAAGACCGGGAACGGGAAGACCGGGCCTCTCCGCTAGCAAAAGAGCTGGAAGAAGATAGCGGAGGCCCGGCGGAAGAAAGAACCGGAGAGCGGGAGAAGAACCGGAGAGCGGGAGAAGAAGAAGGCGACGGAGAAGACCGGGCCCCGCTAGCAAAAGAGCTGGAAGAAGATAGCGGAGGCCCGGCAGAAGAAAGAACCGGAGAGCGCGGAGACCCCCGAAGCTGTGCAATAAATTAATTTAGAAAGCTGTGTTGTGTTTTTATTGACATTTTTTCCACCAGGTGAATAGGTAGGGGTACGATGTACCTCATACTCATTTACATAGGGTGGGGGGGGGCAGGATCTGTGGGCCCCTTATTAAAGGGGGATTCCGATAAGCCCCCCGCCCGCAGACCACGACAACCAACGGCCAGGGTTGTCGGGAAGAGGCCCTGTCCTCATCAACATGGGGGCAGGGTGCTTTGGGGTGGGGGGGCCGCAGGTCGCCCCCCTGCCCCAGAGCACCAAACCCCGCATGTTGAGGGCATGCGGCCTGGTGCGGTTCAGGAGGGAGGGGGGGCGCTCTCTCGCCCCCCCCCCCCTTCCCCTGCGGCCTGCCAGGTTGCGTGCTCGGATAAGGGTCTGGTTTGGATTTTGGGGGGGACCCCCACGCCGTTTTTTCGGCGTAGGGGTTCCCCTTCAAATCCAGACCAGACCCAAGGGCCTGGTATGCTCCTGGAGGGGGAACCCATGCCGGTTTTTTATTTAAAATTTGGCCTGGAGTTCCCCCTCAAGATTCATACCAAACACAGTGCCTGCTATTGGCGGGGATCCAAGTCGGATCCCCGTTCATTGAAAGTTGGACATATGTCGGCTTCATGTCGCGGGGAAAAGTCGGATCCAAAGTAGGACGGCTGTCGTGTGAACCCAGCCTCAAACCCATGTGTGTGAGCCCATCAGGGAGCCGTCACCTGTACAGGCCAACCATCTTCAGGCTGGGCATTCCCCACCCCTGAGCAGCAAAACAGGGCACATGCCCCGGTCGCAGATGATTGGCCTGTACAGGGGACAGCATCCTGGCGGACACATGCGTGGGTTTGAATTCTACTGCAATCACGCCTAAGCTCATCACTAACCCTGAACTTGCTCACTTTTTTCCCCTCCAATGAGCTAAGAGCTGGGTCATCTCCACCCCACAGCCCGCCGATTTGTTTACAAAGAGGAATGACCCATCCCACAGCAATAAGTTTAGCTACAGAGGAGTTCGGAGGACGCCCAAGCTCATCTCTACCTGGGATTAAGGATGAGCTCAGGCGTGTTTGCAACTCCACATGCCCGCCAGGAAGCTGACACTCCGCAGCGCTAATCACAGGCAGTGAGACATTTCCAGATCTGTGCAGCTGCAGATCGGGAAATGTCTCACTGCCTGTGATTAGTGCTGCAGAGTGTCAGCTTCCTGGCGGGCGTGGGCACGTGGAGTTGCGAACACGTCATCCTTACCTGGGATCACAGCCAGCACAAGTCCAATGACAGGCTGACAAACGCTATGTTTATGCATATATGTAGCAAGATCCCAGGCCTCCTTTAGTCTAATGAGAACCTCCAGAACCAAGGACAGTTGACATCCTTCAGTATAGGATGGGGTTGCAAGGCATTATAGGTGTAACGTAAGGTAGATTCATGGGTGCCAGACACTTATTGAATGCTAAGAGATTTATTTTCTCTTGAACAGAATTGTGAGAGATAGAGGGTTTAGGGCAAGGACACCCTTAGGAAGTTGCAATGTCAATTATCAGACTCAGAGACTTCTACAGGTAGACATTCATGCAGGGAAAGGCACCCAGCAAGACACCACATCTGCATGTGTAGGAGCGCTGTCTCCTATGGCAACAGTCTTAGAACAGTTCCTAACACAGATTGTAACAAACTCCTTTACATTTATACAGTCACTTCCAGATACGCCTCAAACCTCACCCCACTGACCTGCTCGGTCCCTGGCTTGGCACACCTCCACCTCCACACCTTCTCTGCAAGTGTCACCTCCGCCGGTTGGGTCCCTGACTTGGCACCTGCTGAAGTTTCCTATTTCTTCACCGTCCCTAGCTTGCGAGAATTCTGCTCCGGTACTTACTTCAGCTACTCACTGTGAGTCCTGGTAATAAGGTGGATGGTCCCTTAGTGGTGACAGCTTCCCCTCTACCTCCGACCATGACAGGTTCTCCGGCCAACAGAACCGCCACTTCTGGTTGGACTGCAAGCCGCAATCCCAACCCTGCACTGCTCTCTTGCTTCTGGATAGGCCCTCAGACAGCCTAGCAGCCAGATGTGCCCGGGATAGGCCAAAACTCTGGCCTAGCAGCCCCGGGCAATACGACACACGTCCAGACAGTCGTCCAGGTGGCACAGAACCCCGATCACCTGACTCCACCCGAATCTATAGGTTCTCCCAGCAGGCCAAGGGATCCAAGAAAATCCCTATTCATTGGTTGATACCCCATCTATTCCTAAGCTGTCCTTGCAATGCCCTGGTCTTATCTCAGTGTTTCTCAACCTTTTTTCAGTCGAGGCACCCTTTAAAACTATAGACAGTCTCGAGGAACCCTATTCTAAAATGTAATAATTGATTCTAATAGTTTTCATACAATGCAGCATCGGCACACGTAGGACACCGGATGCTAGAGATGATTTATTATTCCAAAAGCAAATACACTTTTGCACACTGGTACTGACTAGTATTCCAATGTTTCTCTTCTCCTTTAATTTCTCTCCACCAGTCAGCTAATGTCACCCCAGTGCTGAGGGAGAGAGGCAGAGGAGGGTCAAACAAGGATGCTGCGGAGGCAACAGACATAACTGATGTCCTTGGTCGTTAGGATGCCAGTGTCTAGAAAGACTGTGTAACTAAGAGGCAGGCTTGATCCACCTGCTGGCTTGTATACAATTTTTGATAATTTTTTAGGCATTTTGCCAAGGCACCCTGGTTAAAAAAGGCTGTCCTATCTAATGCCACCAGATACCAGGCCACCTAGTGAAAGAAGAGAGAAGTGCAGCAATTCTAGACTTAGGAGGGCAATTGAGTTCACCCTATCAATTGGCCAAGGCAATGATACCTGGCAGGTAAATTTAGGAGCAACCCTTCCTAAACATCAGGGGGCTACACATATATTACACACATCAAGCGCCGTACGGGGAAGTACGCACTGCCTGGAATGCAGAGTGCGAGGGAAGGGTGAAGGGGGTGCACGCTATTGAATTGTTCATTTATTTGATATATTCTGGAGCAATCAGCCTTGGCAGGGGGCAGCACAACCCCCAGGTGTCAGAAGAGCTGTGAACTATAGAAGCCTGATGGCTATCCAGTGCAGTGAAATGCACGTACACTGCAAATGAAATAGACTGATATTTACTTATGACTGGAGTGTGCTTTGAATGTAAATGGAGTCAGCCATGGCAGTATTGTGTATTGCTATCATGACAGGTCTGGGTGCTGCAGCCTGCAGGCCATGATTTCCAGCCCTGCCTGTGTGTGAGGAGCAATGGGCACTCACAGACTCGCAGTGGCTCCCCTGGGATTTCCTCCATACAGACTCCACAGCCGCCCCATCCACCGTCTCATCTACAAACTGCATGGTCCAGCAACACAGGAACTCGGCTGAACCCCGTGCAGGCCCGCATCCACGGTTCCCACGGCAACCAGAAGCTCTCCCAGTCGGCGCTAAGCATGACGTCACCAATGCGACTCGTCAGTCACGCGTTTTTTCCGCTGCTGGTTCTCCTTTTATTTCTCTTTCCAGTCGGTAAAATCGCATCTCTAACGCCGAGAGGAATAGTGTGACACAAATGTAAAGCTAGTTTGATCCTCCGCAGAGCCGGTAGGGCAAAGGCGTAGAATGTGACCTCTGTTGACGGTCCCGGCGCCATCTTTGAAAAGGGAAGCAGCCCTAGTTTCTCGAAATAGTTGAATATTTTGGACCTCTGAATAGCGTTAGGGTTCAAACGCGGAATCTATTTGCAGTTGGCTTACGAAAATCATAAAAAAAACACATTTGTAACTCCGGACGCTGGGTGAGGATTACCAGGAACAAACATGGCGCCACAAAGAGAGTGATGGCTTTTATCATGTGACCTTGAAGAGTCCATGAGTAGCTGAGAGTGGGATTTCTTTTGTTTGTGGATCCCGCTCTAGTTATGTTTCTTTCAGTTTTTGGATTAGAAAATAGTCACCAATAGGAAGATATTGGTGAACACTATCTAGATTTTGCTATTGATGCAATCAGTGGAAATGTGAATGCTAGCCTAATTATATTGATGTTTTTTGCAATCTGAAGGTAGCTGAACATGATGCAAGCAGCAAACAGATAAAGGCAGTCTACCATCAGGGTTAGATATCTACTCACCATGTATGACAAGCACGAAATCCATGGATCTAGTCAATAAAATATGAATGTACAGTAGCTCTCTTTTTTCAAAATGTATTCAATGTAGTGAGCTATCCACAAGGGTAATCTGGCAGAGAATTAACACTTGCCGGAGTATCTGATCTTATGATTTCCAGGCCGCCTGCTGTTGCTCCTTCCCTGGGCCTCTATGTCTATGTCATGACTAAAGATGAGCTCGGGCATCCTAGGATCCCATCTCTAACCCAAACATTTGCTTTTTTGTACTCCAATAAGATCAAATGAGCTGTGGGGTGGGGAATGACCCATCTCAATACTCACCTAATTTAAGGTGACCAGATTTTTAAAATGAAATCCGGGGACATATATATTTTTTTACTAGTAATGGCGGCAATCAGTGACTCTCTGTCCATCGCCGCCGCCGCCTGTCTCACAGCCTGTCAAGTCTTACTCTTCGGGCCCCGGCTACTACTGGGTGGGGTGCTGAGGAAGATCACTCCGCCAGGGAAGGCAAGGAGATAAGCAGGCAGGTGGCTGGCCGGGACTTGAGCCAAGGCAGAAGAACATGTGAGCGGAGCTGAATGGGCATGCACCTGAAACTGAAGAAATATTCCCTCCACTCCGACCAGCACATGATCATCAGAAAGGGACACAGATAATGGGGAAAAAAAATACACCCCCCTAAGCTAGTAAGAGCGGCGGAGCGGGGGGGTGTAATTCAGATTTTTTTTTTTATTCTGCACTGACTGACTTTGAAATTTGCCCCAGCCCCTGTTCAAATCCAATCCGGGGACAAAACCGGGGACAGACTTGGTCCGGGGACAATGTCCTCAATCCAGGGACTGTCCCCGAAAACCGGGGATGTCTGGTCACCCTAACCTAATTACAAAAAAAGCAGGATTTTGGGTTATGCCTTATTCACCTGGGGCGTGTGAATCTGTACCTCATGTGAGAGCAGTGCTTACCTGCAAAGGGACGCACAGATGTTCTGTGCATCCCCGTGCAGGCAGTTCCATTGCTGTCAATAGGGATGCAATGGGTGTAAAGACACAGCCACTACTCCCAAAGTGTGTGGGAGAACTGCCTCAAACTCACCCAGGGTGCCTTAGAAATGAGCTCTGAGGACGCCCAAGCTCATCCCTAGTTACCACTATGTCTGCTGTTTGTAGAAAAAAATTGAAGTGTTAAGCTACTGCATGATGGACTGAAGGGGGGATACATACCTCCCAACTTTCACATTGTCCACTGCGGGACTTTAATTTTTTTCCCCCTCTCATCGAAGTTGTTGAGCGGGGGGGGTTCTCGTGAAGTTGTTGAGCGGGGGGGATATCGCGAATACAACACACAAGCCCGCCCGCCCAACTCACCTGCTTTTCGCTGCCGCTCTGGCGCGCTGGAGGTTCGTCGCGGGTCGCGGAAGTGTGACGTGACGAGGGGGGGGTCGGAAGGACTGTGCGGGAAAACAGTGTCCCGCACGGGTACGCGGGAAGATGATGTCCCTGCGGGAGAAACCCGCAGAATCTGGGCGGGTTGGGAGGTATGGGGATAGCCTATGTAAAGGTAATCCAGTGAGGGGGGTGTTGCAGTAGTTGAGGCGAGAGATAACCAGGGAGTGGATTAGGAGCTTTGTCCTTTCATTGGTTAGGAAGGAGCGTATTTTGGAGATGTTGCGGAGGTTGAGGCGGCAAGATTTGGACAGTGATTGGATGTGGGGCCGAAAGGAGAGTTCAAAGTCTAGGATAACACCTTGGCATGTGGGGACTTTTTATGCCCCAAATAAATAGAAGAAATAGAGTTCCTGGTTTGCATATATTGCAATACATGTTCAAGTTGCCCAGTTGTGTCAAAGTAATCCCAAAGTAAAAAAAGGCCATATACCTACTTACTTATAGCATACTAAAAGCCCTGTACACACGATCGGATTTCCTATGGATTCTAATCCGATGGATTTTTTCCATCGGAAATCCGATGAAGCTGACTTCCATCAGTCTTGCCTACACACCATCAGTCAAAAATCCGACCGTCCCAAACGCTGTGACGTAAAACACTCAGACGAGCCGAGAAAAATGAAGTTCAATGCTTCTGAGCATGTGTCGACTTGATTCTGAGCATGCGTGGGTTTTTTCTCCGATGAAGTTCCACACAGATGATGCTATCGTTTTTTTCCCCATCGGATAAATTTAAAACATGTTCTATTTTTTCACACCGATGGAAAAAAGACCGATGGGGCCCATACACGATCGGTTCGTCTGATGAAAACAGTCCATCGGACTGTTTATCAGTAAAACCGATCGTGTGTACGCGGCTTTAAAGGGTAATTTCACCTTTACAGAAAAATCTCTACGGTGAGGTGAAGTTACACAGGACCCCCCCCCCCCCCGGTCCCGGGAGCGTGGCAATCACCCGTTCTGACACATAATATAGCCGCCTCACCAGTCCGGGGCTTAGAAATCCCCTTGGCTTAATCTCCAAAACGTTCCTCGTCAGGATGTATGTTTAGGGGCATTCTAATTGCGCGGCGCCATCACATGGGCAGCGCCGACCAATCAGAACCCGCGTAGCCCGTCGTGTCACTGTGGGCGAAGAGGAGAGAAAGCCGGAGGGATTTCAAATCCCCTGACTGGTAAAGCGGCGATGCGATGTGTCAGAACGGACGATTGTCGCTCTCCAGGTTAGCGGGACCGGGTGCGATGAGATTTTCTGTAATGGTGAACTTACACTTTAAATACCTACACTATGCAATAGAAATGGAGAGATGTCTGTGCTCAGCTATTTGTATTTGAGCACCAAAAGCAGATTGAAAAGGAATGCGGCGTCCACATCTAACAACTTGTATTCTGCAGAATATTAGATTTCTGTTCTTGGGTTTAGATATATTTTAAGCTACCATACCCTTGGTTATTTGATAGTGACTGAACGATTAATCCCATTTTTACAAATCAAAGACATAAAATGGTGGTTTCGAGCAAGGAGACGAGATCTAAATTGTAAAAGTATGATCTTTTTTGAAGAATTTGCTTGAGGTGATTGTAGCCGTATTAGTGCACTGTCCGTGATACTTTTTTTTAACCAGTTCATGACTGCTCTATAGCAGATATACTACTACGGGGCGGCCGTTTTGTGCAAAATGACGTATATACAGTGCCTTGAAAAAGTATTCATACCCCTTGAAATTTTCCACATTTTGTCATGTTACAACCAAAAACATAAATGTATTTTATGTGATAGACCAACACAAAGTGGCACATAATTGTGAAGTGGAAGGAAAATGATAAATGGTTTTCAAAATGTTTTACAAATAAATATCTGAAAAGTGTGGCGTGCATTTGTATTCATCCCCTTTACTCTGATACCCCTTAGGGCTCTTTCACACGGGCGGATCAGTCATGATCCGCCCCGTGAAGCTCCGCTTGCTCAGCGGGGATCACTCCCTTGATCCCCGCTGAGCCGGCGGATGACTGGGCGGTCCCCGCACACTGTGCAGGGACCGCCCTGTCAGAGCGCCGCTCTCCCCTATGGGGAATCGGATGACGACGGACCATAGAGTCCGTTGTCATCCGATCCGCTCCGCCGACAGAAGGAAAAATAGGGTTTTCCTCCGTCACACTTTGGCGGAGCGGACATGTCACCGCTGACATTCGTGCCTCCATAGGGCTACATGGAGCGTCCGTGCAGGTCCGCCTAAAAAACTGACAGGCGGACCTGAACGGACCCTCCGTGTGAAAGGGGCCTAACTAAAATCTAGTGGAACCAATTGCCTTCAGAAGTCACCCAATTGGTAAACAGAGTCCACCTGTGTGTATTTAATCTCAGTATAAATACAGCAGTTCTGTGAAGTCCTTAGAGGTTTTTTAGAGAACCTTAGTGAACAAACAGCATCATGAAGGCCAAGGAACACACCAGACAGGTCATGAATAAAGTTTGGACAGAGTTAGGTTATAAAAAACAGTCCGAACTTTGAACATCTCACGGAGCACTGTTCAATCCATCATCTGAAAATGGAAAGAGTATGGCATAACTGCAAACCTACCAAGACATGGCCGTCCACCTAAACCAGGGGTCTTCAAACTACGGCCCTCCAGGTGTTCGGGAACTACAATTCCCATCATGCCTAGTCATGTCTGTGAATGTCAGGCCTCGTACACACGGCCGATTTTCTCGGCAAGAACCAGCAAGAAACTTGCTGGCAGAGAGGTCTTGCCGAGTAAATCGGTCGTGTGTACGCGGCTATCGGGTTTCTCGTCGAGAAAACCGACAAGAAACCTCGACGAGAAAATAGAGAACCTGCTCTCTATTTTCTCGTCGAGATTCTCCTCGGCATGTTTCTCGACGAGAAAAGTGAGTGTGTGTACACTTACCTGTCCTCCCGGAAGCCCGCGCATGTTCGAAATGAATTCGACGCATGCGCGGTAGCTTCCTAGGCATACGTAGGGTATACCAAGATGGCGGCGACGGCATCGAATGTGACGAGCGCATGCTCGTCGTAGTCGATGACGTCACCGCGTACGCTCCATTCAAAGAACCGCGGGTTCTTTGAAACGAGCGTGTGTACACTCGGCCGGGACAAGTTTCTTGTCCAAGAATCTCGTCGAAAAAAACGACATGTTTTTTTCAACGAGAATCTCGGCCGTGTGTACGAGGGCTCAGAGTTTTACAATGCCTCATGGGATTTGTAGTTCCGCAACCGCTGGAGGGCCGTAGTTTGAGGATCCCTGACCTAAACTGACTGGCCGGGCAAGGAGAGCATTAATCAGAGAAGCAGCCATTGTAACCCTGGAGGAGCTGCAGAGACCCCCAGCTCAGCTGGGAGAATCTGTCCAATGGACAACTATTAGTCATGAGAAAATAATGAGGGGTGTAGCGCCAACAAATAATTAAGTGAATGGTCAATGCTGCCACTAGATTAGTGGATACTAATAGATAAATGTAAAGTGATATAGGGCGCAGAGGACCATGTGTAAAATTAATAAAAACACATTCTACAATCAATCAACAAAGCAAATATATATAGTCCATATATAAACAAAAAATGAGATATGTTGTGTCCAGGCAAGTTTCTTCTGTATATCCAGTCACTGTGATTTTTCTAACATGTGCAAATAACATTCAATAAAGTGCTTCACCCGAAGTGATAATGGTTGAACTCTCACCAGAAATCTTTGGCCACCAAGTGACCCACAAGCATGTAATACTGTGGCCTCCAAAGATCGCACGACAGATCACATCAGATCAGGGCCGCTGTTAGAAATCATGGGGCCCCGTACAGCCTACCTGACAGGGCCCCTCCCGATCCCGCACTCGACCCCACCCCTGACCCCATGCTGTCACGGGGGGGAAAATCAGGGAAACGGGTGGCAGGAGCATGTTACATATTCCACCCTAAACACAGGTGAAACATGTAACATGTTCCAAAAGGTGAACTTATCCTTTAAAGTGGTTGTAAACCCACTAACTTTTTTTTTTTTTTGCCAACCTGCAAGAGAAAGGCATAATGAGCTAGTATGACTAGCATACTAGCTCATTATGTACCACTTACCTTAGATCGGGGCCCCCGAAGCAGTCCGCGTCCCTCTGTCCAGACACAGACATCACTGCGGCGATACTTCCGGGTTATCGCCGCACCAGCCAATCACAGCGCCGCTCCGGCGATTGGCGAAGACGTGACTACGCGCATGCGCACGGGAGCCGTCACATTCGGCTACGCCCAGCGATTGCTGGGAAGTAGCCGATTTTGTGAATGGGATTAACCCCATGAATGCGCCGTTGTCTACAGCGCGCATGCGCCGTAGACAGCGGCGCCTGTCTTTTTAGTAAATATCTCCTAAACCGTGTAGGTTTAAGAGATATTTCTTGCACCTACAGGTAAGCCTTAATCTAGGCTTACCTGTAGGTGCAAGTTGAAAAAGTGGGTTTACAACCACTTTAATAACCATTAATATTCTAAATGTATTACACATATTATCAAGCAGCACAGCTTATTTTAGAACTTTTTTCACAACTAATTTGATGGGATGAGCTTGGGTGTGTTCGGACTCTAGTCTAAAACCACCTTAGCTATCCTGCCAGGAAGCTGTCACAGCGTCCCACCAATTATAATTTGGAGCTGAATGTGACAGATGTCAGTGTTTTGATGTCCATGCCCTTTCAGTGTGTGTCCACGGACACAAAAATGAAACAAAAATCTGTTAGGTGATCCAATAGGCTTTGTTTCAATATGCAGGCAATAAACAGGCAATTGTTACAATATGCAGGCAAACAGGCAACTGTTATGCCGCGTACACACGATCATTTTTCCCGTCGGGAAAAATGAAATTTTTTCTTTTGGACGAGAAAAAACGACCGTGTGTGGGCTTTTTGTAATTTTTCCCGACGGGAAAAACGGCATTAATCACGACGAGAAAAATTAGAACATGCTCTAATTTTTCTCGTCGTGATTCCCGTCATTTTTTTCCGCGGCAGTTTTCCCATAGGGAAACACTGCCGGGGAGCCTACACAGGGTCGTTTTTTTTTACCAAGAAAAAAAATGTCATTTAAAACGGCCGTGTGTAGGGGAACAAGCTGCTCCTCGTTTTTCACGTCGAAAAAATAGATCGTGTGTACACGGCATAACAATATGTGGGCAAAAAATGGGCAATTGTTACAATAGCTGGGCAACAAAAAGGCAATTGTTACAATATACAGTACAAGCAACAAATGGGAAGTCGTTACAATATGCAGGCAACAAACAGGAAATGGTAAAAAAGAAGACATAATTTGGCAAAAAAATGCAGTTCTATACAGAAGCCCACCCACCTTGGCTGCAGAAACAGCTGCCCTGGGAAAAACGTATGATGATTGGTCATATGACCCAAAGCCTTGACATGAGACTTTTTCTCTAGTAGATATTTAGTAGAATATTGACAGGCTGGGCTGCTTCCTTAGCTCAAGAGATCACATGCCCAAAGGGTTGTTGTTTTATAAAATTATAGTTTTGTTATGGGACTGTAACATCATATTTATTGTAGGGCAACATTTAAATCCAAAAATTTCATATTTATATATATTTGGGCATGTAGTGATTTGTGATATTCTAAGAGCATACTTTGTGCAAAGTCTCAGAAATTTGAATTAAAATTATTCAGTTAATCTTAAAAAAATATATATAGAATTTGTTAAAACTCCTGAACGTAGTACAGTAATACCTCGGATTGCGAGTAACGCGGTTTACGAGCGTTTTGCAATACGAGCTATTATTTTTTTAAAATCCTGACTCGGTTTGCGAGCGTTGTCTCGCAAGATGAGCAGGATTCAAGCCAATGGGTTGTGCAGTACCACATTTGGCCAGAGATGCGGGGGCCCCGGTGACACTCAGAAACACTCAGTTTCCCAAGTGTCTCTGAGTGCATCCGAGCGGCTCCGAGCATTTCCAAGTGTCTCTGGGGCCCCCCTACCTCTGGCCACATGCGGTACTGCATACAATAGCAATCACTGTGGAACTAAATTATCTGCGTTTCTATTGACTCCTATGGGGAAACTTGCTTTGATATACGAGTGTTTTGGATTACAAGCATTCTCCTTGAACGAAATATGCTCGTAATCCAAGGTACCACTGTATTAGAAATTCTTTTACTGCATTATCCCATACTGGTGCAGGTAAATATTGACAGTAAAATAGTTTTGGGCATTACAGGAAATGATTTATGCTGCACACAGGAAACTGTGACCAAAGAAAAAAAGGTATCTGTTTTATGTAAGTAGATATTCTCAGGTGAATTATACGTAATTTATTAATGACTTGGATGGAACAATGTAAACATTGACGTAATTGGTTAGGGAACCGAAAATTACATCAACGCGTTTCACCACTCCTACTGGGCATCATCAAAGACATCAATCCTGGTCCCCAGATTGCTCTTATATACACAGGGAAGACATTTCCCCTCCATGGGTGAGATTTCCCTTTGACGATTACATCACTTCCTATAAAGGTGTATCAGCTTCACTCCCATGTTATTACTGATCACTTCCTCCACCCAAGTTGTCCCTCAAATAAGCAACTATACATATTGCCAGCAATGTTAACCACTTCCGGACCACCCCACACCGATATACGTCGGCTGTTTGAAGAGGGATATCTTTGTTATGGCAGCAGCTAGCTACCATAACCACAGTGTCCTCTTCTTCAGCGGGCGGTCCGGTTTCCGATAATAGTGGTTTCTGCAGCGGATTCACCGCAGAAACACCTTTATCGGCGGCGGGAGAGGGGCCCCCCTCCCGCTACTCTCCCGTGCCCTCCGCCACTTACCGGAGCCGTTGGCAGCGACTGAGGCAATCGGGTCCTTCTGCTGGCTGGGTATGGAGACGAGTGCGGAGAAGATGGCCCCCACCCGTTTCCATACCTTTTTTTTTTTTTATTGCATTTTTGTGTAAATGTGAGATCTGAGGTCTTTTTGACCCCAGATTTCGTATTTAAGAGGTGCTGTCATGTCTTTTTTCTATTACAAGGGATGTTTACATTCCTTGTAATAGGAATAAAAGTGACACAATTAATTTTTTTCAAAAGAACAGTGTAAAAAATAAAAGGTAAAATAAATAAGAAAAAAAAATAAAAAATTTTTTTAAAAACGCGGCCCATCCCGCTGAGCTCGCGTGCAGAAGTGAACGCATACAGCTATAAGCGGGGGGCCCTATCTTCCCCAAGTACGGCGTGATCAGCCTACCTGGTCCGGTTTGATCGTGGAAGCAGGATTGAATTGCAGATCTGTGTTCATGCCGTGTGCAGTGATGTATACTTTTATATTACATATTCCATGGCAGCAGTTTGTGTGTTTTTCTTTTTTTTCCCTGGCTCTAATGTCTTCCAGTCTATGGCAGCTGGAGCACATTGGCGTTCCAAGCCGCTGCTTTCTCTTCTGGCCGGGTGTCTCCTACGTTACTCCTGCCCTTAGCGCATGCATGCTGGGGGCTGCGGTGGCGTCGTTTCAGTGGAGAAATTCAGTCAGCGGTCAGTACTGTTGGCCAGGTGGCCAGGCCTTGTAGCAGGTATGAGAGGGTGGGTTTAACCCTTTCCTTTCCTTGCTGACCTGGGTACTATTTTCGTTTTCTTGAACCATTTCCTTTCTACCCTATTTTTGCTTTTTTGGGTCCTTCTAGGTCAGATTGACAATACATGGCACAAGATAAAAGAGACTTCATTAGGTCACAACATTCCTCTTCCAGATGTATTGGCATAGGTCACCGTCAAGGTCCAGCATTTATAGCAGAAGCTATGAATCCTCCTGTACGCACTCACCGCTACGACAGCCGCTCCAAAGAAGGAACCTGCTGGGGATGCGGGACTCCGGTCCCAGGGGGCGGTTGGATGAGTAGAGCAAGGTCACGAGATATACCTTCTTCTGAGCAAACATGTCACTTTTGCTTGGAAGATGCAATGAATAGCCTGAAGTCAGCCGGGGCTCTTGTGGCCATGGTGAAAAGGATAAAAATGTGGATGGAGAATGTGGACGCAGTATTCAAGAGAGTTTTCAGAAACTCTGTAGTTCAGGAACTGGTATCGGTTTCCATCGTGAGGCTCCAAATGACATCATCCACATAGTAGCGCGGGTTATGCTCTCGTCAGTTCTGGCAACTGAGTGCTATGGCTGGAGATTGTGCTTGCTGATCCCGCCTCTAACAGATGTAATATAGCTTTCCCTTTGAGGGCGCTTCATCCCTGGCAAGCTGGACAGCACCGCAACCCAGGTCACAGTTGGCAAGTTGGGGTCCTGCCTCAGGACCGGCGCCTGATAAGTCGGAAGATGACAGTCTAGAGAACAAAGTTCGGAGCATGCGAGGGTCGCACATTTTTATTAACCAGGTCATGAAGAGTAACAGCTTGCAGAGTCCGGGTTTGGACCTTGCGCACCTGAGACAATTTTCAGCAAGGGAGAAGTTTAAGGTGGAAACATTGTCCCTTATTCATAGGGGGTCCAGCCAGGTGACTGAATTGTGTCCAGTAGTCCTAAGATGCTTACTTTCATGTGCCCATTGTAGAAGACTTCCGCAAGTTCCTTCGGCTCACTGTAGGTCAAGACCATCTCCAGCTCCAGCCATTCAGGCTTTCAACATCACCATGTGTATTTTCAGGGTCTTATTGGTTGATATGATCTTTATCAAAACAAGGAGCATACACCTGCATAGTTGTGTGGATGTCCTTCTCCTACTGTCCCAAAACAAAGGGCAGCTGCTGGAGCCCAGAGCTCAGGTCTTTTCAATGCTCCTCAAATTCGCCTGGCAGCTGAATCTGTAAAAAATAGTCACCTGGAGCCCACTCAGTCTCTTGTGTGCCGTGGGGCTCAGTTCAATATAATCAAGGGGACGATTGTATTGACTCTGGATCCCGATGTTCTGGAACAGAATACTACTGGTCCTGTCTTCTTCCCACCTGCACGCCTTTCAGTGTCTAAAATGTTTGGCACTATGGTGTCTACGGTTCAGAGGGTCAAGTGGAAGCTGGGGTCTCCAGCAGTGGAAGCCAGGAAGCAGAATTCAGGTCATCTAAATTACCTCAGCCACGAGAGCGAGTCCCCTGGTGTCTGCAATGGAGAAACTGGCTCATTTGCCATTCCATTGCCCCATTTGCTGGTTCACAATCATGTCCGATGCTAGAAATACAAAATCAGGGGGCTTGCTGCCTGTTGGGGATAGCTCAAGGCAGACGGGGCTGTCAATTTCACAAGATTATGTTGAACATTCTGGGGCTACAAGCAGCCTTCTGCACCCTGCAGGCCTTTTACCATATAATGAAGGGAGCATCAGTCATCTTAGGTTAGTCAACACTAGGCGGTCTCCTACGTTAAAAGACAAAGGGGGACTCACATCCTGTTCTCTATTACAGGAAGCGGAGCCAATTATGTTGTGGGCTCAGAAGAATCGAGCCTACATCTCAACGGCTTATATCCCCAGAGTCCAAAATATTCTAGCAGACTTTCATTCAGAGTCCAATTGGACAACAACCAATGGTTTCTACATGTGGAGGTTTTCAGGCATAGATGCCCTGATGGATCATTGGAAATGCGGTAGGACCTGTGCATTTCCTCCAGTCCTGGTCAACCGTGGACTTCTACGAAGACTCCAAGCAGAGGTTGTGGAGGTAGTGGCAGTGATGCCTTATTGGCCAATTAGGCCATGGTTCCCCTTGCTAGCACAGTTCAGCTTCCGAAACCCAGTGCACCTTCTCCTCAGGCCAGACCTTCTGTCACTGGGTGCAATTCCTCATCCATGTCCAGCACGGTTGCGTCTGACAGCCTGGTTCTTTAGATTGGATGTCCTCGGCTGCTCCTCCAGAGTCATCTCCGCTCCCTTGAATACTAGAAGAATGAACACAAACAAAAGTTTACGGGAGAATCTGGTCAAAGTTGGTTCCAATACATGCCTGCTGCTGACAGATCATGTAGTGACCTAGAAGATCTAAATATTCTAGGCCTCCTCTAGTTGGATTTAGATCTGGCTTTATCGGTCAGCTCCCTCGGAGTTCAAGTGTCAGCTTTCTCGGCCTTCACAGGTGTATCCCGGTCTAGGCATTTTTTCCTGTCCAACAATTATTCAAGAGAGTAGCTAGGCTCAGACCTCGGAGTAAGCAGAGGTTTTCCAGATGGAGTCTCCCTCTTGTTCTCAACTTCCCATCTAGAATTGGAGTGGAGTGTTCTAGGGCTGTCTCCATTAAAGGCCTCTCTGTCAAGTTCGCCTTTTTCCTGGCTATCACGTCGACAGAAAAAGCCTCAGAGATTGATTCACGGGTCATGGAGAACTTTTCTTAACGTTCTTTCCAGTTCGAGCGGTGCTGTTACCTATGCTTGACTCAATTCCCAAGGGTGCATGAGTCTTTCATGGGAGCCAAGAAATTGTTCTGCCAACCTTAAAGTTCTAACTTGCATCCTTTAGACGGGGGAGAAGGGGCACTGTGGCTTAGTTGGTTAAAGCACATGTCTAGTAGACAGGGAATCCTGAGTTGACTCCCACCAGTGCCTTCCTTCAGTTCTAGGAATTCTTCCTTCAGATATTGTAAAGTTATATCTACAAAGCTACAACTTTCTTCAGGCTTCAGAACGCCTGTTCATTCTTTTGCCAGAAAGGACAGAGAAACGTGTCTCATCTAGGATGCTTGTGGCATGGATGGCCTAGGCCACCCAACAGGCTCCCAGAGCCAAGGACTTGGCTCCTTTGGAGGTAGTGTCTGCTCACTCGACCAGGAGTGGGTCTACACCTTGAGCAGCTTCGCAGCATGTGGTTCCCAAGTAGTCTGTAGGGCGGCCTTGTGACCCTCAATCAATACGTTTGCTTCCTTATCCTTTGTTTATTTTGGCTTGCAGGTCCTGTCTGTTGATGGTACAAATTAAAGCCTTTGGGTTAGCATTGCCCGCCCATTGGGTGTATGGCGAGTTAGTTCCCATACGTATGCTGCCATGGAGTCGGTCAGGAAAACTGAAAATTTCCTATCAAATACTTACTGTAATTTTCCTTTCCTGATTGACTCCATGGCAGCAGGAGTCCCCCCCAGTGTCTTGAGGAGGAACATGAACATGGCCTCTGGCTCAGAGCAAAGATTTATGGGAGTGGGGTCCCATAAGGAAGGAGTGGAGGCTGAGTTAATCCATACGTATGCTGCCATGGAGTCCATGGAGTCCATCAGGAAAGGAAAATTACGGTAAGTATTTTTCAGTTTTAGTGTCACGTGACAGTTTTTTTTGTGTCGTGTGACAGTGTCGCCACTGATAGTGGTATCGGTATTTGTGCAACGCTGTTAGGTCTGTCTTAATTGCCTTATGTGTGTCTATCAGGTGGATTCGCTCTTTAATGTTTTTTCCCCTGGTAACCACTCTCACCTGGGTTAAAAATAGGGTTGTTACTGATTAAAATTTTAGTGTTCGATTAATTGTTTTTTTTTTTTTTAAATCGATTAATCGACTAATTTCGATTAATTATAATGCACATACAGATCCAACTACTTTTAGCTGATCTCCTTGCAGGCCGATTCCCAGTGCAGCTACCAACCACTGGAAAAATGGATAGCAGGATACAAAAAACACACAAAAGGCAGCGCTCGATGGGAATAGCATGAAAACTTTTATAGTCTTCAAGTAGGTAACAAAATAAATATTGCACTGGAGATAAAATCAATGTAGCTACATAAACTGTAAAAATGGTGCGAGTAATACCAAACGGTAGCAAAAGCAGTCATAAAAACATGTAGCTAAGTATGATACTGGTATAAAACCGATACCACTGCTGAATCCAGATGAGGAGGGGTTAACATCAGTCCGTCGGCATGTAGATGTCCCGTGAAGGGAACTATCACAACTCCCAGTGGATGGCTGTAGAATCCCAGGTTGATAGAGGGAAGTGTAACAACCCTTGCGTGTGGCAGATAGTAAGGTCCTGCCGGCATGCAGATATAAAAGGCACAGCAAAGGAACCCTTCAGATGGACACGGCAAGCCCCGCCGGTTTCCGTGACGTCACCGGATCTCCAACAGAACTCCCTGAAGACCCGGAAGCCAGCGGAGAGGTGAGTACCGATCAAAAGAATTTTGATCGATCAAAAAAATGAATCGATTAAAATCGAGGAATTAATAGTTAATTTCCACAGCCCTAGTTAAAAATAAAGGATATTCCAAAATTTTAAGTATATATCAGAACTGTCCAATAGAAGCACATGTTCTGGTGACAACCATGTAAGAGAGAATTTCCCCCACGTTTGCAGACTTCCTCACTTTCTGCAGTATCAAGAGAACAGAAATTGAAGGAAATCGCCTTAATAGTACACAGCAAAAAAAATCAAGATCGACACGGTTTTAACAATTTTGTACTTTATATTAAAAATAAAAATATATATTTTTGATATACCTTAACATATTTTGACTTTTACCTGCTGGAAATGCAATATTTTTTTCTATCCTTGCTGACTCAAATATGTCTTGATTAACCACTTGCTTACTGGGCACTTAAACCCCCCTCCTGCCCAGACCAATTTTCAGCTTTCAGTGCTGTCGCATTTTGAATGACAATTGCGCGGTCATGCAACACTGTACCCATATTACATTTTTCTCATTTTTTTTCAGACAAATAGAGCTTTCTTTTGGTGGTATTTGATCACCTCTGTGGTTTTTCTTTTTTGTTAAAAAAAATTAAAAAGACAGATTTAAAATTAATATATATATATATATATATATATATATATATATATATATATATTTTTATATTTTGTTATACAATTTTGCAAACGGGTAATTTTTCTCCTTCATTGATGTACGCTGATGAGGATGTACTGATGGGCACTGATGGGCTGCACTGATGGGCACTAATTGGCTGCACTGATGGGCACCGATAAGGCAGTACTGGTGGGCACTGATAGGCGGCACTGATAAGCGGCACTGAGAGGTGGCACTGGTGGGCACTGATAGCTGGCAGTGATGGGAACTGATGAGTGGCAATAATGGGCACTGATCGGTTACACTGATAGGCAGCATTACTAGGTGGCACTGATTGGCATCACAGGTGGGCATTGATAGGTGGCACTGCGGGCATTGATAGGTGGCACTGCGGGCATTGATAGGTGGCACTGGCAGGTGGTATTTTTGGGCACAGAGGAGGCAGATGTGCCTCCTTCCTCTTCGGGACCGATGTCCCTTGTAAACAAGCCGGTGATCGGCTTTTTTTTCTCCTCACGCTGTCAGTGTGAGGAGAAAAAAAAACGATTACTGATCCTTTGTTTATATCATGTGATCAGCTGTCATTGTCTGACAGCTGATCATGTGGTAAGGGGCCTGGACCGGCCCCTTACACGGATCTGTGATCTCCCGAGTCTCAGTGACTCTGTGATCACAGCCTGAAGGGAGCGCGCATCGCGCGCGCGCAAAAGGGAGGACGTCTATTGAGGGCCTCCTGGATTTTTAGGTCTGCGCTGTAGCCGTCATTTGACTATAGCGCGGGCCTCTAGTGGTTAAATCATTAACTACTGTATTAGTTGTAATTTAACTGATTAGTGAAAGGTATTGATAATGGGTGGGGATTTGTTAAACTACCTGTAATTAAGTGTAATATGTTTAACTGATGGAATGTGTAAATTAATTGACTCATAATGCTCATTGAGTAAAAGTTTTTATTTCCCTGAAAATATCAACGAAAAAAAAATGGAAAATTGTATCATACTTACCAGTAATTTTTCTTTCCTGGTGCCAAGGCAGCATACCTGTGATAGAGCTCCGCCTCTACTCCTCCTTCAGGACTAGTGAATAGCATAAATTAAAGGCATAGTCCCTTCCCCAACATTCCCTGTAATATAGAATACCGAGGGTGGGAGTGTATGCTGCCATGGATAGGCACCAGGAAAGGAAAATTACTGGCAAGTATGATACAATTTTCCGTTTTCCTGGTGCCTCCATGGCAGCATACCTGTGATAAATAACTAGCTGACATGGGTGGGATAATTGCTTAACAATAAATGTTTAATTAAAAGAGGACATAGCAGCCTGAACTGCCCTCCTTACAAACTCAACAGTCGTGAGCGCTCCTGGATCAATATGGTAGTGTCTGAGGAACGTATGGTGAGAAGACCAGGTGGCGGCCCTGCACACCGTCTCCAACTAAACATTAGCCCTTGCTGCCCAGGAAGCTGAGACTGCCCTTGTAGAATGAGCATTCACTCGGGATGGAGGCTCCATATTCTTCACCCTGTAGGCCTTCTGGATTAACTTTACAACCAAAGATGCCAGAGTTCTGATAGAAGCTTCTTTGTCCCTGTATTTACCGAACGGTACGATGAAAAGTCTCTCAGAATTTCTGAAGGGGCCGGTGGCTTCTAGGTAGGCCCTGAGCACTCTGGATACATCCAGTTTGTGACAAGACTCTGAATCCGTGTCTGTAAACACTGGTAGTGCCCAGGGTTCCAACAGGTGGCTTGGAGTAGCAACCTTTGGTGTGAACCCCCGAAGGGGACGAAGTTCCACTCTGTCTGGGAAGAAGGAGATGTGGTCGTCACCTATCCCTAAAGAGTGAAGTTCCGAGATTCATCTGCCAGATGTAATGGCTAGCAGGAAAGCCGTCTTTAGTGTCAGGTTCCATATTGTTACTTGTTCCACTGGAGCAAAGGGATGGTCAGATAGAACTTCCAGGACTAGGGACAGATCCCACTTAGGAAATGATCGTCTGACAGGAGGGTGAATCTTCAATACACCTCTGAGGAAAGTGACTACTGAAGGATCCTCCGCCCATCTCTTATTTGTTGCAGCAGAGATTGCTGCTACCTGCACTTTGAGAGAGCTCAGACCAAGTCCCAGATCAAGTCCTGTCTGAAGGAATCCTAGAACATGAGATGTAGAAGGATGGATTGGATCAAATCCATTTCCGGAAACAAATGACAAGAACTTGTCCCATATTTTTGAATATATGGCATTAGTTGCAGGCTTCCTAGCTTTTAGAAGGGTTGATATGACTCCTGGAGAACACCCTAGGGACTCGAACCTTCGCCTCTCAACCTCCAGATTTGAAGATTCAACTTCTGAGGATTTGGATGAACTAGACTGCCCTGCGACAGAAGTTGAGGGAAAGGAGGGATCTTGATTGGAGAGCCCACACTGAGGCGCAATACGGAAGTACTGCTACCACCTGCACTGGCTCTCTGAGGAGCCTCAGGAGGAATTTGAATATTAATTGCCTGGGGGGAAAGGCGTATGCCGTGGTGAACCTCCATGGACATGACAGGGCATCCACTGCCTCGGCTTGTGGATGAGGCAGCCGAGAGAAGAGCCTGCCCAGCTTGCCGTTCTTCGGGGAGGTGAACAGATCTACCTGAGGGGGATCCCATATGTTGGCAATCTAAAAGGAAGACATGGAGGTGGAGAGCCCACTCGTTGTTGTCCAGGAAGTTTCTGGATAACGTGTCTGCTTCCGTGTTCAACCTGCCTGGCAGATACATCACTCTGAGGTCCAGGAGGTTCTGCTCCGACCAGAGCATGATCGGCTCTACCTCCTTGAGGAGTGACCTGCTGCGAGTGCCTCCCTGCTTCTGCAGATAAGCAACAGCTGCCCTGTTGTCTAGGTGTAGGAGTATTCTCTGGCCTCTGATTTGGGGTGCCAAAGAGGTCAGTGCCAAGAAGGCTGCCCTCATCTCCAAGATGTTTCATACCACTCCCTGGGTGGTGCATGATCATCTCCCCTGTATTCTGGTTTGCCCACAATGGGATCCCCAGCCCTGTCTGCTTGCATCGGACGTAATTGTGATCCAAGGAAGGGAGCCCAGGTGATGAGGCTTGGAGAGGTTTTTCGGAACTGTCCACCAGTGAAAGCTCCTGCGCATTTTTCCTATCAGCAGGATCGTCTGAGATAGTCGTTGTTTCTTCCACTGCGCCAAGAAACCAGTCTGGAAATACCTCAAGTGCCAATGTGCCCAAGGAACCATGGGTATACAGGAAGACATTGTGCCAATGAGGCTCAGGCATTGTGAAGCCGTCAGATACGGGCTCCGGATGACTATGATCATTCTCTGGATGACAATCCTTGCCTTCGGCGGTGGTAATGACACTGTCCCCTCCTGAGTGTCGAACATTGCGCGTAGATTATCTGCTGTGTTGGCGTTAGTTGACTCTTGTCGGAATTCACCAGCCACCCTAGCTCTTTTTAGGGACTGTAGAAGAATGTCCCGGGACATACCAACTGATCCGGATTGCTTGCTAGGAGTAGGATGTCGTCCAAGTAGTGGTATATCCTCAAGCCTCTCTCCCGCAGGGGAACCAAAGCAGATATTAGTATCTTGGTGAACACCCTGGGAGAGGTGCACAGACCGAAAGGCAGGGCTTGAAAACTGTAGGTGGGTCCGTCCCACTGCAAATCTCAGGTATTTTTGAAATGCAGGTAGAATTGGAACATGTAGGTACGCATCCTGCAGATCGACCGAAATCATCCAAACTGACGGCTGGACTGTCTGAATAATCATCTGCAGGGACTCCATTTTGAAGCTTTCGGGGCGGATATACCGGTTGAGCCTCTTTAGGTCTATCACAGGCCTCCACCCACCTGTCCTCTTTGGGACCAGAAATAGGGTGGAGTAAAAGCCTGCGAAGCGCTCTGCCAAGGGAACTGGAACAGCCGCCCCCTGAAGCTGGAGTGACATTAGGAAGTTTTTCAGAGCTTGAGCCTGCAGTGGAGACGATGGAATCTCTGTTCCTTTGAAAGAGTTCCAAGGTGGGGGGTGAGAAAAATTCCAAAAGTGCCCCCATTGAATTGTTGACAGAACCCAGGGGTCGTGGCAGCGGGTGGCCCAGACTGGGGTAAAAAAACTTTAGCCTGGCTCCCACCGGGAGTGCCTGGGCTACTCTGGCGTAGAAAATAAATAAAAAAGACTGCTTCTGCTCCTGTGGAGCCGGAAGGGCTTTCATCTTCCTGTTCAAAAAGGATCCCTGAGTACCTTTCCAAGGTCTTTTGTTGTCTCTGGGCTGTCTCGACTGCCTAAAATCCCTTGGGTTTGACTGGCGGAATCTAGAGGAACCACCTCTGAATCTTCGCATACTTCTGTCCTGTGGAAGCATACCAGACTTCCCTCCTGACAGCCTGGAGATAGCTTTATCCATTTTGTCTCCGAATAGTGCTTTCCCATCAAACGGGATTTTGCACCAATTTTGTTTGGAGGATAAGTCAGCCATCCAGGGTTTCAGCCACAAGGCCCTCTTCGCCATCACTGAATGCAACATGGATCTTGCCGAGCACCTGATTGTATCAATGGCGCTACACAGACAAAGTCTGTCGACAATCTAAGCTCTTCTAAGGCCTTAATTATATCCTCCATGGGGACATCCTGACGCAAAGCCATCTCAATATTATCTGTCCAAGATCTTATGGCATTTGATACTTATGTGAGGGCAATAGCTGGCTTACATGCTGCTTCCGCGGCTAAGTAGCTCCTCTTCAGCTCTAGGTCGATTTGCCTGTCTAGAGGGTCTTTGAAGGAAGCGGAATCCTCCATTGGCAAAGTTATATTTTTTGCGAGTCGCACCACCGACGCGTCTACCACTGGCATGGAGTTTGGTGACTGCGTTCCCGACTCTGTTAAGGGGTATATAGTTTATTGAACCGACCCCAAATTTTTTTTTTTTTTATCAGTCTTTGACCATTCCTTTTGAATGATTTGACTAATCTCGCCCATCTGAGGAATGGGAAGTAGCTTGTAGACTCTTGGAGAGGCTATTTTGCGTCTTTCCAGGCGATTGCAGTTTTGACTGCCTGGATGAATGGCTTTACCAATGAGAGACTGAAGCCAGAAGGTTCTGACTCTTCTCAAGAGTCCCCTGAAGAATCTTCAGGTGGTGAATCTCTAGCTGGTCGGCCTGACGCCGGCAGAGGTGTACTGACTGCTGACGGACCAGGGAGATTAGGTTCTATATCCTGAACCTGGGATATCTGCTGAATTGGTTGAGCGGGGACCGAAGCCAAAAGCTCAGAGAAGGAGTCCTTCATTGTTCGCTTGAGCAGAGCTACAGCGTGCTGATTTTCTAGCTCGCGGTTGGACGCATAGTCTGTAAAACAGTCCTTACAGACCACTCTGTCTGGTAGCGGTGTAGCCCCACATGTCCAGCATTTCTCTTTTTATAGGTCCTAGGAGAGGGGGACCGATCATGTCCTCTGGATCTTGACCTCTCTGATCTACGACGTGAAGAATGGGACCCCTTGGAGTGGGTAGGGCTACGATGTAAGGATGGATTTCTTCAGAATAACAAAAGTTAAACTGGATTTACGCTATGGTGGCTTTCTTTCCTTTCACATTCCATCAACTGTGATCAGGGCCGCTGATGGGGGGGGACCACCAGTCCTCCTGTAGGGGGCCCAGGTACACAGGGGGGCCCAGACAGCAGAGGGAATTGGTGTGGTCAGGCAACGGGGCAATTGCAGAAGGATGCCCTGTGCGTCTCTCTGCAGCAGCTGAAAGACGGTTTCTCTCCCTCCTGCTGGCTTTCAGCTGCTGCAGGGAGAGACACAGGGAATTGTTCTTGTAATTGCTTCCCCCTCCCTGTTCTGCCTGCTTCTGATCCCCCCCTGTGTGTCACTGTGCTGCCCCCCCCCCCCATGGCACTGCCGGCTTACCTGTTTCGTACTAAAAATTTAAATTATAAAAAAAGTTTAAAGATTGTACAAAACTATTTAAAAAAGGGCTAATTCACACAGGTTCTCTGCTATAAGTGTCTGCTAATAACGATTTTTTTGTGAAAATATTGTTTTGCTATATTTCGGGGGTGGGGGCCTGGGGGGCCCTGCCAGGTAGGCTGTAGGGGGCCCCGTGATTTCTAACAGCAGCCCTGACTTTGATACTTGGAGAGAAGTGGCGTGGAATCCTGGAGATAGCGGTATAGAGACTCTGGCAGGGAAATAGCCATCTGTTGGTATTGATCTGTGCACAGATCATTTGCTCTGGTAAGTGGCAGTGATTACTAGTGGTGGTGGAATCTTTCTCTATGAAATACCTGGCACTATTTCAAGGGTGTTTTTACATTTGAAGTCATCAGTGGTGGAGTGAGAAGACCTTTATCTGCAACATTTGGCTTATATGATCTTCAGCTCTATATATTTCATCAATTATCCACAAGACTGTGCTCCCTTTCTAGTTTAAATTATGTTGGACTGTCTGGCATCAGTCGGGACCTTTTCAATTGGTTGTAAAATATCTACATCAGAGACAGTTCCTGTTATACCATTTTGTTTATTCACATATTGATGGTACTCAATTTAGTGTTGCGCAGCTTTATTATTTCTAGCATTTTCCTATTGTGTGTGTCTCACCTTTTAAGTTGCAGCATTTCTTTAGATTTTTTGATTTGATTCACGTTTATTTATGTGGGAACAGATCTACATTTAGACAGCGCAGTATATTTCACATTTTCTACGATGTAAGGAACTCACGCTAGACCAGTGAGCGCACTTTTTTTTTTTATACTCACGTATAGTTGGTCACTTACCTAGTAGAAGTGTGAGGATCTTTGCTGCGAGATGAATGACTCATTGCGGAGTTGGGCACAAGGATCAGCTCCGGAAATATAGTAAGAAAGGGAAAAGAATCAGGAGTTTTTGGCGTCACTTTTTTTTTTTTTTTTAAACATAAACATTTTTATATCGTCGTTTATTTATTTTTTTTATTTTTTTTTTAAACATAAACATTTTTGATCGGCAACATTTTTTTTTTTTTTTTTTGAGAAAATAAAAAGTACCTACCACAAAGCAGCATCAGAGAGACCTAGCAGTGCACAGCTGAGGAGACTCTGACAGCAATCCCTGAATCTGAACCTAAATAGGCTCAAGGTGCGTGGGCTAATCCCATAAACCACCATCTGGAATTGATTGATAAAAAGGGCAAATCTAGCCTTCTTTCCAGAATCCAAGATGGCCGCCACTGAACCAAGCGACCATGCATGCGCACGCGCAGAAGATCCAGCGTCGCCCAGTACAGAGAACCGAGAAACTACGGCTCTGTATCACTCCTGAATCGCGCATGCGCAGACGGCGGCGAGGACGCCGTGCCATGACACTCTCCTACCTGGCGGGACGTACAGAGCACCTGTAGCCCCCGCCGAACCCAGAAATAAGCACCACAATGTTGTTGCACAGAGAGACACCTGCCCTATCCAGTTACACAGTTTTAAAGGAACAAAAAAGTAAGACAATAATCATTTTGAAGGCGCCTAACAAGCAAAGGAAAGGGGAGGGGAGGGGAAGAGAGGAAAAGAAAGGGGAAAAACACAAATGCCTGTAATAAAAAATGGAAACCACCAGCCTGGGAAGATGGAGCTGATCCTTTTGCGACTTCCACTGCATTCATCATGGATGTGATAGCAGACTGCGTTCCTGTGAGGAAACTCTGCGAATTGATCCCAACAGATCCACAGAGGGGTTCCCAGTCTTATCAGCGCTGTGAGCGGCCCAAGAACAGGGACTGCGCACGGGAAAGGCTAAACCCGGCGGACGCTGCCGACTGCATGGGTATGGACATACTGCTACTCTTCACCAGCACAAGAAGGTATGAGGAAAAAAAGGAGAATGTTGGGGGAGGGGCTATGCCTTTAATTTATGCTATTCACTAGTCCTGAAGGAGGAGTCGAGGCGGAGCTCTATCACAGGTATGCTGCCATGGAGGCACCAGGAAACATTACTATCTTCCCCCAAAAATGGTAACTTTAAAAGCCTTGTCACCTTTAGCATTTACTTATTCAATTATCAAAGATGTATTACATTGATTAGTGTGGCTATATCATTTCTGTTAAAAAGTCAACAGGATTGCATGCTGAAATGAGATTTTTTGTATTATTTTTGCTGTTACGTCTGTTTTTTTTTTTTTTTTTGTTTTTTATCACATGCTTTTACAATAATAACAATGCTATTATTATTAATAATTTAATTATAATAATCATAATAATAATAATGTTTGTTATTATGATTATTATTATTATTAATAATAATAATAATAATCATAATAACATTAATATTATAGAGTAAAATAATCTGAAATTAAAACAAAACTGTGGTATTAATGGGTCTCTTCCAGTAGGACTGGTAGGCTGGCAATTGGATTTTAGCACTACCCACAGAGTATCCCATAGACCCCCTGCTGATTGAGCAATAAGAGGCCCATTTTCTAAGGCTATGCACAGAAGCCTTCTAACAATGGCCTACATTGCAGCATTGGCTGGATGACACAAAATGGGGGTGGGAGAGAGACGGGGAAAAAAAAGAAAAGTTTAAGTGTGAAGCCTTTTCAGAGCCCACAAGCCCTGTCAAATAAATTATGCAAAAGACGCTCAGCAATGAACAGCCAACCCCGTGCTCCCTTTGACTGCGCCTTTCTAACCTAAGGCATGTTTTCTTGGATGCCTTTGTGTTTCTGCGCCACGTTTCTGATCATGGCATATACAGAGTGGTTTGCTTCATAAACAGAACCACAAATAGTGTTTTGCAGAGAGCGATTAAAGCCTATGGATGCAGCAATGTTCATATAGGCTATCTATGAGGACATGCTGCTGGCCAACTAATTAAGTTTATCCTTAAAGAAACAAATTGGATTAAGAGCACATCTGTACCAAACATTTCAGACAGAGCTCCTGAACGGTGTATTGTTTTTCTTTACAGGGATCTCATTTCATTACAGTGGATTGGAAGTCATTATATACATATACACTGTATAGGGGCTATATATATAAAGCAGTGAATTTGACATTCACTGCAGATGGATCAATCACTGTCATTTAAAAGACATTTTACCAGAGATATTCACTTGTAGGGAACAGTCATTTTTTTGCTTAAAGTAGTATTAAACCCAAAACCCAAAATTGTATATTTTGCAGCTTTCCCCTTTTTCCTTCTGTTTTCACCCAGTAATCTGGCCAGTAACACACCTCCTATATTAGAGTGCCCCCACTTTGGATGAAGAAGTAGAGGGGGCACAGCAGACAACCGGACTGTCAGTCTGCAGGGTGTGTTAGATAGTTCTATAGTTACCAAAAGTATTGGGTTGTCTGCCTTTACACGCACATTAACTTTATTGGCATTCCAGTCTTAGTCCATAGGGTTTAATGTTGAGTTGGCCCACCATTTGCAGCTATAACAGCTTCAACTCTTCTGGGAAGGCTGTCCACAAGGTTTAGTAGTGTTTATGGGAATGTTTGACCATTCTTCCAGAAGTTCATTTGTGAAGTAAGGCACTGATGTTGGACGAGAAGGCCTTGCTCGCAGTCTTCGCTCTAATTCATCCCCAAGGTGTTCTATCGGGTTGAGATCACGACTCTGTGCAGGCCAGTCAAGTTCCTCCACCTTAAGCTCACTCATCCATGTCTTTATGGACCTTGTATTGTGCACCGGTGCACAGTCATGTTGGAACAGGAAGGGGCCATCCCCAAACTGTTCCACACAAAGATGGGAGCATTAAATTGTTCAAAATGTCTTGGTATGCTGACACCTTAAGAGTTCCCTTCACTGGAAATAAGGGGCCAAGCCCAACTTCTGAAAAACAACCCCACACCATAATCCCTCCGCCACCAAATGATTTGGGCCAGTGCACAAAGCAAGGATCCCCTGACCTGGTGGGTATCTGAATCCAGGGCAATTCTGCACAACAGGTGGGATGGGACTAAAATGGAAAAATACGGGGGGAGTTCCTCTTTATTTTATGTTTACTTTAGGTGGATTGTCCCGGTCCATGTGTTTTAAATGATAGTGATCGATTCAACTGCAGTGAATGTTTGGTGAATGTCATAATCACTGTTGTCTAGTACAGTATAACCTAAGGGCCAGTACACACCACATGCAGTCCAGTGCGTTTTTTTTCTGCATCAAAAATGCATGCAAAGTAGGTTATATGGTTTTCAATGGCATAGTTCACACCAGTACTTGCAGTTCCAGTGCGTTCCTTTTCCAGAAAAAAAAGTAGAACATGCTGCATTTTACCTGCACTGGACTGTACTGGAACGCTGTAAAATGCATCAAAAACGCACTGGAACGCACCCGGAACGCACTGAAAATGCACTGGAACACCCTTGTCCTTATCTAAGGTTAATAAAAAAGAGGGGTAAAAAAAAGCACTGGACTGCATTAAAAACGTACCAAACACGCACTGGAACGCATCAAAAACGCACATGCAAAAAAGCACCTGGAAAGCATCCGGATTGCGTTTCTATGGTGTGAACTGGCCCTAAAGCCTGGTACACACGAATAATCGTCAGGTTTTTTTTTTTTTTGCATGCTAGTCTCATACCAAAAATTAAGAGGTTACTCAACATTCTTGTACGACAGAAGACAACTTCGGAAGCTGTTCCGATTAAACAAAAATCTGACGTTGTGTTCACTTACAATAAAAAAAAATCTAGCCTACACCTTCAGGTTTTGTTGTTGGAAAAGTCAGAATTGCCTGTCGAAAGCACTATACTAACGATCGTATAATTGGGCGATTGTTCGTCGTCCAAAATTTTTCTTTCAAACTTTTTATCGTGTTTACGGGCCTTAACCACTTCAATACCATGCACTTATACACCTTCCTGCCCAAGCCAATTTTGAGCTTTCAGCGCTGTTGCAATTTGAATGACAATTGCGCGGTCATGCTACACTGTACCCAAACAATTTTTTTATCATTTTGTTCCCACAAATAGAGCTTTCTTTCGGTGGTATTCGATCGCCTCTGCGATTTTTATTTTTTGCATAACAAATAAAAAAGAGCAAAAATTTTGAAAAAAAATAAGTTTTTCTTTGTTTCTGTTAATTTTTTTTTGTAAATAAGTACCTTTTCTACTTCAATGACGGGCACTGATAAGGCGGCACTAACGGGCACTGGTAAGGCGACACTGATGGGCACCGATGAGGTGGCACCAATGAGGTGGCACCGATGAGGTGGCACTGATGATGGGCACTGATAGGCGGCACTGATGGGCACTGATAGGCGGCACTGATGGGCACTGATAGGTGGCACTGGTATGCGGCACTGATGGGCACTCATAGGCAGCACTGATGGGCACTCATAGGCGGCACTGATGAGCACTTATAGGCAGCACTGTTGGATACTTATGGGTGGCACTGATAGGTGGCACGGACGGGCACTGATAGGTGGGCACTTATGGGCACAGATGGGCACGGATGGGCACTGATAGGTGGCACTGATGGACACTGGTAGGTGGCACTGATGACACTGGTGGCTGGCATTGCTGGGCATCATACATTTTGGTTGTGCCATGATGGTGCCAGTCAGTGCTAATTTGTGGGCACTGATTGGCATATATTTTTTATGTATTTGTGCATGTGGATGGACATGGGGGACTTACCTGGCCATCCACATGCTTGGGGCTTCCCTGGTGGTCCTGGGGGGCTTCCCTGGTGGTCCAGTGTGGGTATCCGAGGGGGGGCTGTGCTGATAAACAATCAGCGCGAACCCCCCCTGTCAGGAGAGCCGCCGATCGGCTCTCCTATACTCGCGTCTGTCAGACGCGAGTGAGGAAGAGCCGATGAACGGCTCTTCCTGTTTACATCGTGATCAGCCGTGATTGGACACGGCTGATCACGTGGTAAAAAGCCTCCGCCGGAGGCTCTTTACCGAGATCAGTGCAGCGGTGTGTCAGACTGACACACCGCTCTATAGATCGCCGCGATGCGCGCCCCCCCGGGCGCGCGGCGGCTGTTATCCTGCAGGACGTCATATGACGTCCAGTGTGGATAACAGAACCACTTCCCGGACGTCAATCTGCTATTGACTGGGCGGGAAGTGGTTAAAGTGGAAGTGCTAAAACTAAAATCCCTGCATCTATAGCCACCAACATTCTAACCGATCTAGCACTGTAGAGAAAAAATGCGCATACATACCATTTCTGCAGGCGATCCGACCCGGTCTCCAGCGGCTGAAGCTCTGCAGAGGACACAGTCGTCAACGGCTGTGAAATGAAAGGGTAGTGACGTCACCCATAGACGGCCTCACCCCTCTCTCCCCTTCTCATTCTCGGCTTGTCTTTCTTTGTCTATGGGTGTTAGTGCTGGGGAGAGGGATGAGATACACTACGGCCCATGTCCACGATAGTGACGAGGTGAAGGCCAGAAAGATCGGGCTTTGTGTAGGTGTCCTAAAGTCAAGTCCTGTACTTCGTCCCTGACTCCTTTGCTCCTAGTAACCAGAGTTCCACACAGTGAATAGGTCCAACTCAGTTTTATTCTTCTTAGCAAATAAACACACAGCACGGTTAAGTTGGATTCTTTTGCAACAACTTAGTCTTAACGGGAATAGGTTGAGGCACAATCCTTTCCCTTCTCTTGCCAACCACTGTGGTATCACCAGTGGCGAATAGTCACTGCCACTGACTATGTGGAATAGAACGTGAATTACCTTCGCTAGCAAGGCCCCTGTCAGGGGAAGGATATCCGTCCAAGGGAGATACCGGAGGCCTCTCTGTCACCAGTGAAGAAGTTCTGCTCACCAGACCTCACGAACTCAGACACGGGCACCCAAGGAGTTAGGGCCCCCTCGGATTCCTCTACCCTCGCGGAACTCAGTCGAAGGTACTGAGCCCCAGGCATCCGCCATAGTACCTCACCCCAGGCTAAAGGTGCCTGAGATAGACTCCATCTCCGCTCCGGCCAGGTCAAGGGCACCTGGGCCCAGAACACCGGAACGCCAGCACCCAAGCTGAAGGTGCCTGGGTGCGGCCGCGTCCTCCGACTTCAACTCTGAACCCGTGGAAAGGGCGCCCGCCCCTTTTATCTCCTCTCCCTTCGCGCCACAGCGGGTTCCCCGCCCCGCTGTACCAGCTCCAGGGGAGGACAAAAAGGCACAGTCTTGCGTTGTGTGAGTTCAACTCCGGCCCAGGGCAACAACGCTGTTGGCCGCAGGGAACCTCACATCACCAGAGACCTCCAAGAACCACAAAAGGGTCTCAGATTCCCTAGCAATCAGTGCATCTGGGTTACACTACCACCCAGATGCTTCCCTTAAATTCAAATACCCGCTACACATACTATGGGGCTTCTGTTGTCGGACGTGTCCTCTGCACCCGCCCACACAGCAAAGCCACGGCTGACAGCTCAGAGTGGAATCGGGTCAGATCGCCTGCAGGAAAGGTATGTTTACTGTTTTTTTTCTTTACAGGGCTAGATAGGTTAGTGTTAGGATGTTGGTGGCTATAGATGCAGGGATTTTAGTTTTTAGCATGGACTTCCACTTTAAGTGTAGCACTTACTGTATGCTTACAGTATATATGGTTGTAAGAAAAAGTCCACTGATTTTTTTTTTTTTTATTGCAAATTGAGAAACCTTTAAAACTGAATGTATACCTAGCTTAGACATAATTCTTTAATATCAACCTGTCAGATAAAAATTGTAATTTGATTGCAATGGTCTCTAAAGTGGAATTAAACCTCTGTCAATTTTTTTTTATTAGGCCCCAGAGTTTTACACTATAGCGCTACCCCTGCAGGGGCCGCTGATATTAATTGTTTTTTCCCAAAGAGCACAGTCACCCAAGTAACAGTCCATTCACTCCGGCTCCAAAAAACAGTCCCAGGGGTTGTCTTTTTGTAGTTTATTGTAACAGGAACTTCTATAAAGGAGAAGGATGTTCATTAGAAGCATATGGCACTCCAAAACGTTTAGCACATGACAGTTGAGGGTAGTCTTCTGCCTGAGTCTGAACTCCCCACAGCTGAAGACCATGAGGTGACTTTCTGAGCAGGCTAAAACCTCACGGTTGAGGATCATAAGGCAGGTAGGTCTCTTTGGTATATGTCATCTTATCTTTAGCACTTGATGAGAAATGGGACAGTCTAAGGCAGGGGTCAGGAACCTTTTTGGCTTAGAGAGCCATGAACGCCACATATTTTAAAATGTAATTCCGTGAGAGCCATACAATATGTTTAAAACTAAATGTAGCGCCCCTCTACTTTGAGGGGTGCTGTGTGCCTAAATTGAGGGGTTGGTCTGAGCTAATAGCCAGGCTCAGACCGCTTTTATTGATAGGTTCGGTTATTTGTTCTTCAGGTGTTGTACTGGTGTGCAGTTCCCTGTGGCCTGTAGGTGGCACTGCCATGATAGGTCAGGGTTGAACCACTGGTAACAGTGCTGTGCCTTAGGGTGTCCTCTCTCGGCAGTAGTACAGTGGGCGTGGTCAACCTGCTGTGCATACCGGGAGAGGATACATAAGGGGCAGACGCCGCCTGGAGAGGGTTCGTGGTTCCAGAGTTCCGAGGCTCCGGAGTTCGGGTCGCGTGACCTGGCCTTCCAGGCCAGGGGTGCGCGTATGCATCGGTCCCAGCACCTTTAGCTGGGGCTCAGCTCTAAGAGGAGGAATCCCAGGGTGCCCCGGGAGAGGGGACCCGCTCTAAGAAGAAGAAAAGACCGGGGGGAGGACCTTTCTGAGGGACCGGTGAGAGTTTCACGGTGAAAGAGAGGCCCGGTAAACTTCTGGAGGGATTCCACAAATCACCTGAGGCCTTGTAATGTGCAGCAACTTGCACCTGTTCTTTAATTACAAGCGCTGAGAGGTTCAGGGCTCAGAGATTCTGTGGCAGAGAATCTCCCGATCGTATATCTCTAAAAAGAGGGACTTAAAGCGGAGGTCTACCCATAAAAAACTTTTACATTAAAAATCCTATAAAAAAATAAATAAAAAAGTAATAGAAAAAAAAAATTATACTCACCCAAAATGCCCGTTGCTATGCGGAAGTCCCCTAATCTGCCTCTAATGTGCCTCTTCTAATCCGCGGTGGGTCTCCTTCCGCTTCCTCTTCTTGTGAATGGGGCGTGCTGCTTTCTGGGAACTGTGTGTATCCCAGGAGGCAAGCCGCCCATTCACAAAGCGCCGTGCGAGTGGCGCATGCGAGTAGGAAACGGGCAGTGAAGCCGTAAGGCTTCACTGCCTGTTTCCCTTAGCCAGGATGGAGGAGCCGGGACCTGCCAGCAGCGAACGATCGCGGGCGAGTAGGACAGGTAAGTGTCCTTTTTAAAAGTCAGCAGCTACACTGTTAGTAGCTGCTGACTTAAAAAAAAGAAAAAAAAATCTGGCTGCACCTCCGCTTTAAGTGAAGTAACGTTCGTGCATCACTCCGGCTGCTGGGCCCGTGAGAGGGGACTATCCGGGTGAGCAGAGTCCACTCGTGATTGAGTGGTGATACCAAGTGCCTGAACCTGCCTCCCTGTTTCCTTTTATTCTTCAACTCCAACCTTCCTATCCAGTTATCAGCATAAAGAAAATAAACCTTCCTTCATTAAGGTTTAACCTGTCTGGACATTGGCCTTATTGGTGCACAACAGACTCTTCCCTACACTCTAGGGGTGAGAACCAGCCGAGGGAAGGTAACTCGCTGCGGGACCCAACAATTTTCTGAACACTGCTCACCCTCTTATTCAAGAAGGAACCTGGGCATTGTGGTATCGTATGTCCCGCCTTGAGGAGGTAAGGCCAGGGATCTGTGTGCTACATAAATACAAGTAAATGTGTGCATTTTATGTAAGACTGTAATATCCACATCTCCCCCACTGTAATATCCACATCTCCCCCCACTGTAATATCCACATCTCCCCACTGTAATGTCCACATCTCCCCCACTGTAATATCCACATCTCCCCCACTGTAATATCCACATCTCCCCCACTGTAATATCCACATCTCCCCCACTGTAATATCCACATATCCTCCATACTGTAATATCCACATCTCCCCCCATTGTAATATCCACATCTCCCCCACTGTAATATCCACATCTCCCCCCATTGTAATATCCACATCTCCCCCCATTGTAATATCCACATCTCCCCCAGGCTCCCACTGTAATATCCACATCTCCCCCACTGTAATATCCACATCTCCCCCACTGTAATGTCCACATCTCCCCCCACTGTAATATCCACATCTCCCCCCCATACTGTAATATCCACATCTCCCCCATTGTAATATCCACATCTCCCCCCACTGTAATATCCACATCTCCCCCACTGTAATATCCACATCTCCCCAACTGTAATATCCACATCTCCCCCCATACTGTAATATCCACATCTCCCCCACTGTAATATCCACATCTCCCCCCACTGTAATATCCACATCTCCCCCCACTGTAATATCCATATCTCCCCCACTGTAATATCCTCATCTCCCCCACTGTAATGTCCACATCTCCCCCACTGCAATATCCACATCTCCCCCACTGTAATATCCACATCTCGCCCACTCCCCCACTGTAATATCCACATCTCCCCCACTGTAATGTCCACATCTCCCCCACTGTAATGTCCACATCTCCCCCACTGTAATATCCACATCTCCCCCACTGTAATGTCCACATCTCCTCCACTGTAATGTCCACATCTCCCCCACTGTAATGTCCACATCTCTCCCCCCCCCCCACTGTAATGTCCACATCTCCCTCACTGTAATGTCCACATCTCCCCCACTGTAATGTCCTCATCTCCCCCACTGTAATGTCCACATCTCCCCCACTGTAATATCCACATTTCCCCCACTGTAATATCCACATCTCCCCCACTGTAATATCCACATCTCCCCCCATTGTGATATCCACATCTCCCCCACTGTAATATCCACATCTCCCCCACTGTAAAATCCACATCTCCCCCACTGTAATGTCCACATCTCCCCCACTGTAATGTCCACATCTCCCCCACTGTAATGTCCACATCTCCCCCACTGTAATATCCACATTTCCCCCACTGTAATATCCACATCTCCCCCACTGTAATATCCACATCTCCCCCCATTGTGATATCCACATCTCCCCCACTGTAATGTCCACATCTCCCCCACTGTAATATCCACATCTCCCCCACTGTAAAATCCACATCTCCCCCACTGTAATGTCCACATCTCCCCCACTGTAATGTCCACATCTCCCCCACTGTAATGTCCACATCTCCCCCACTGTAATATCCACATTTCCCCCACTGTAATATCCACATCTCCCCCACTGTAATATCCACATCTCCCCCCATTGTGATATCCACATCTCCCCCACTGTAATGTCCACATCTCCCCCACTGTAATATCCACATCTCCCCCACTGTAAAATCCACATCTCCCCCACTGTAATGTCCACATCTCCCCCACTGTAATGTCCACATCTCCCCCACTGTAATGTCCACATCTCCCCCACTGTAATATCCACATCTCCCCCACTGTAATATCCACATCTCCCCCCCTGTAATGTCCACATCTGCCCCACTGTAAGCCACGGCCTTTCCTATGGGCTCAATCCGCGGATCGGCACACCACGCGATCCGTGAATTGAGAGGCGAAAGCCAGATGTAGCCATCAAAAGAGCCACATTTGGCTTGCGAGCCATAGGTTCCCGACCCCTGGTCTAAGGCCTCACATCTGAAGACCACAAGGCAAATCTCAGAACAGTCTAAAGCCTCACGGGTTAGGACCATGAGGGGAATCTCTTTATCTGGAAACTCTCTTCTTGGTAGTTAACCGTTTTGAACAGTCTAAAGCCTGGTACACACTATAGGTTTTTAGGAGAAAAAACTGTCTGCTTAAGTCTGAGCTGCTGTACTCACTATGCAAAGTTAGTACAGTGATCTCCCCCACTGAACACTAGTAAATGTCTCCTGACATTTGGCCCGTGTGTACCTGGCTTAACCACTTCAGCCCCGGAAGAATTGGCTGCCCAATGACCGGGCCATTATTTGCGATTCGGCACTGCGTCGCTTTAACTAACAATTGCGCGGTCGTGCGACGATGTACAAAAACAAAATTGATGTCCTTCTTTTCCCACAAATAGAGCTTTCTTTTGGTGGTATTTGATCATCTCTGAGATTTTAATTTTTTGCGCTATAAACAAAAAAATAGCGACAATTTTGAAAAAAATGTCACTGGCAGGGTAGGGGTTAACACTACGGGCGATAAAGGGGTTAATTGTGTTCCCTAGTGTGTTTCTAACTGTAGGGGGGATGGGAATTACCTAGAGGAAATGACAGATTGTGGTTCCTAGCTATTAGGAACTCATGATCTGTCTTTCCTCACAGAACAGAACAGGGATGTGTGTGTTTACACACACACGTCCCTGTTCTGTCTCTCGTGCCCGCGATCGCTCGCAGCCGGCAGTCATCGCGACCGCCGGTCACGAGCATCTGCACCCCTGCGATGCAGCACGCATGTGCGACTGCTATACCGCTTAAAGGGACCGACGTACAGCTATGGAGGTTCGCGGGATCGTGCCGACCTGCCGCCGTATAAAGAAGGCAGCTGGTTGGCAAGTGGTTAAAGGGGTTGTAAACCCTTGTGGTTTTTCACCTTAATGCATTCTATGCATTAAGGTGAAAAACCTTCTATAGTGCAGCACCCCCCCAGACCCCCCCTTTTACTCACCTGAGCCCGATCTTTCCATCGCTGAGAACGAGCACACCGGCTCCAGTTCTCTAGCACCTAGTCTCAAGGATCAACTTAACCACTTGCCGACGGTATATATACGTCGGCAGAATGGCTCGTACAGGCACAATCACGTACCTGTACGTGGCCCTTTAACTGCCGACGTCGGGGTCACGCGCGCGCCGCTGGCGGCACGCTCGTGACCTCCCTGCCTTCCCCGTGAGTGGGACCGCGGGTCTCGCGGACTCGATCGCCGCGGGGATCCCTGCGATCATCTCACGGAGGCTCGGAGCGGGGAGATGTGTGTGTAAACACAACATCTCCCCGCTCCTCTACTGACAATGTCAGCGATCTCCGCTCTGTTTAATCAGAGCGGAGATCGGTGAAGTGTCAGTCGTAGCCAAGCCCCCACACAGTAGTAAACACTCCCCTAGGCACACTTAACCCCTTCAGCGCCCCTAGTGGTTAACCCCTTCACTGCCAGTGTCATTTTCACAGTAACCAGTGCATTTTTATTGCACTGATCGCTGTGAAAATGACAATGGTCCCAAAAATGTGTCAAAAGTGTCCGATGTGTCCGCCATAATGTCGCAGTCACGAAAAAAATTGCTGATCGCCGCCATTACTAGTAAAAAAAAAAAAATAATAAAAATGCCTTAAAACTATACCCTATTTTGTAAACGCTATAATTTTTGCGCAAACCAATCAATAAACGCTGATTGTGATTTTTTTTCCCAAAAATATGTAGAAGAATACGTATCGGCCTAAACTGAGGAAAAAAAAAGTTTTTTTATATATTTTTTGGGGATATTTATTATAGAAAAAAGTAAAAAATATGTAATTTTTTTCAAAATTTTCGCTCTATTTTTGTTTATAGCGCAAAAAATAAAAACCACAGAGGTGATTAAATACCACCAAAAGAAAGCTCTATTTGTGGGAAAAAAAGGACACCAATTTTGTTTGGGAGCCACGTCGCACGACCGCGCAATTGTCAGTTAAAGCGACACAGTGCCGAATCGCAAAAAGGGGCCTGGTCATAATGGCCCGTATTGGTCCGGGGCTTAAGCGGTTAAGGTCACTATTCCCAGGACAGCTGCTGCATTCCAGCTTCCTCCAGACACAACCCAGTGAGTGAGATGGCGTCCCTCAAGACCAAATCCCTGGGGGTGCATTCAGTACTAAGAAAAATCTATGTAATCTTGGGACTTCTGAGGCCTCCTAGAGCAGTTGTACAGTCCATGGGCTGCTTGACAGCAGCAGCCCTGCACCTCTGGAACCCTCCAAGAACCCTGCTCTCCAGTGTCTCAAACAATTTATCTCCATTGCAGCCCCCTACTGGTCACTACTGGGCAGGGATTGGCTGAAGCTTGATAAATATTCAGGCTGGTTGATTTGAATCTCCCACCCTAAGCTCTGGAAACTTCTTTCATAGGCAGGGGGAAACAATCAAACTCCCAACCTCTGAGACCCCGATCAGGCCAGAACAGTCCTTGATTACAGGAGACAAAAACTAAATTTGCCTAGCATCCTACTCTAGGAGAGTGCTACATTGCCATATTGTACTAGTATGCACAGCATATTAGCACATTATGGCAGACTTATCTGGCAAGTGATTGGCTCCAGCTCTGCACTGTTAGCACTCCTATCAGGAGCTGCCATCTTCTCCTGCTCTTCTTTACAGGTTTCAAACCTTCGGCTGCTTGGTTGGCTTGGCACAGGAGTCACTGCGTATGCGTGGCTCAGTGCACATAAATACTGACAGGCAGGGAAAAGCACTTATGACAGAGGACTTCTTATGTTAGAGAATCCTACCTATCAGTTTATTTTTCTAGGTTCAATTCCAATTTACGCGCAAACCGAGAAAGTTCAAGCTATGAACTACATTGTAAGCAGATATAAATCAATTAAGTATTCATTAGGTCTCCAAATGTATTTAACTAGTACTTAAAGCCCAGTTCTAATTCTGGGGAACCCCCATGGTTTCAGTGTCCCCTCCCTTAAAGCTCCACCTTGCCACCAAATGTTTAAGAAAAACATAAATAACTTCTTAAAGAGTCCATTTACATCTATGCATGTGTATAGAGGTGCGTTTTTTTTGTGTTAGTCTGGTGTGTTTTCACGCCTACATGTCTTTGTCTGTTGACATGCCTTTTTAATGCGCATATTTAGTGCATTTTTTGAATGCAGAATTTGCAGTGGATATGGTTAACAGCCATTGACCAAGGCTTGATAGTACCTGTTGCCAACACATCAAACAGTATACATGTTATATGAATTTTGATGCACTTTTGGCCACGGCCAGAAATGCTAGGGGGTGTTTTTCAAAGTGATTTCTTAGCCAAATAAAGAATGGAGACATGGATGGATAGGGGAGATTGCTTTGGATATTAAAAATGAATTGAACAGCGTTTTTTGGTTTGTGGTGCTCAGATGCAGGGAAGTTCCGCTTTAAGGGACAAGAAATCCCTGAAAATAAGAAAGCTACCACTTTACTTTTGAATCCACTGGTGTTCAGGAACTATTTCAGACACAGGAGGAGCCATTCTACTGAGAAAGGTATTAAAGTCGGGAGGAGGAGAGCGGCCGGAGGTCATGTGACCGACCAGAAATGATCTGAAAGAAAGTATTTAGAGGCATAATTTTATACAAACATGTACAGAGTGTAGTATAGCTTAGTAGAACAGAGGAGCTGGCAGTAATCTTTCTTTAACTTTACCACAAGCTAATAATAGTGGCAGGAGAAGAGGCAGCTCACACACACACACAGGAGCTGACAAGCAGGCAGGGAGGGGGAAAGGGGGGAGAGAGGCGAGCAGCGGGATGATGGACGCACTTAAACTGACCACGATATCATGGATCAGCAGCCATGATTACTTTGGTCAGCACACACAGGAGGACACGGGAACAGGCAGGATCAGACAGGTTTTTTACAGCATAGAAAGGGACAGATTAGACAGCACAAGCACTGTGCTGTTTAACCTTCTATAAGGGAACATGATCTTTATGTAGCACACCCCCGCAGGAGCTGCTGGTTTTAGTTTTGGGCCTTGCACGTTACCTCAGTATTCGTTGTCTAGGGGAAGAAAGTCTGTAGAAACTCCAATGTCCACACAAGATGTAAAACCTTAAGCAGTTAGGTTTTATTTTCCTTTTGCAATAAACAGATGAACAATGGTAGAAGGGTGAAGGGAAGGGGTAGGTTCAGGCACACAATACAGATCACTGGGGAAACTTCTCATGTATAAAGTTAGTCACCACTCCTCCCTGAGTGGGTATTGCTCACCCGGATAGGCCCCTCTCACCTCAATGATGCACGAACTATGATCAGGACCAGTCTCTGCCACAGACCGGTTGTGGACAAAATTGGATAATCCGGGATCCTCTGCCACAGGATTTAACACCCAAACTTCCAGCCAAACAGTCAAGAGCCTTTAAGCCAACCCGGTAGATTTGAAGGCGAACTTAACTGTGGTGCATCCTCCAATAGAATTACCAGGCCCTCCTCAAGACACCAGCCTTCTACTCTGTCTTTTCCAGGACAGGTCCTCCCCTGGTTTCCTCCATTGAGTGGCTTCCTCCCGCAGGACGGACAGCACAGGATCACCTTCAAGGTGTAGACCCAGTCAGCATAACTGGGCCTACCTGGTAGAGTTGCAGCCTCGGACCAGCATGGTTCCGAGGCCAAAATCACACAATACACCCCTCGCGCCAGAAGGGCCGCGGGGGGGCGAAGGACCCCAAAAGATGGCGTCTGACCCTTAAGTACCCTTCCCCAGCATGCTCAGCGGGTAGACCACGCCCACTGAACTGTTCCCGGGGGAAGGCACCCAATACACTCTGGCTTGTCAGTCTTCCACATTGGCCTGAGGTGGTAACGCCACCTACAGGCAAACAGTGGGAAGTCTGCCCAACACAGCCATAGCCGGAACAGAGGCTAATTTAGCATTAATTATTTACATCTGAGCCTAACTATTGGCTCAGATACCCTCTAAATTGAAACATAGCGGCCAGTCATTGGGAGCAGGGCGCTACATTTATTTATTTATTTTGGGGTTACAACCCAATCCTTCCGGGTTGATGGGCTTCGGTGCTTTGAATGGATGATCCACAATGACGTCACATGCGCGTGGGAGTCGCTGTTCACAGTTTAGCGCTCTGAAGGAATGGCACGGGTATGCCGTTCCTTCAGAGTGTATGCGCCGGTGATGTCACCAGTGGTTTCACAAGTAAATATTTCCAAGACGGTGCATGTTTAGGAGGTATTTACTGTACCAATAGGTAAGCCTCATTATAGGCTTACCTATTGGTAAATATGAACCAAGGGAGTTTACTCCTACTTTAAAGACATCAGTGTGGAAAATTTTACATAAAAAGACCCCTAAATAAGTGTCCATATAGAAATTGGCATATTGTGCTAATATTTGTGTGCAGTAACGGTTGTTTGCAGTCTCTATCAAAAGCAGTGGTGGCTGGTGGTTCTTTTTTTGTGTGTGGGGGGGTGGGGGCGGCCAGCGGCACTTAACCAGCACCCCCCCTCCCGAGCGGTGAGCGGCACATAACCAGCACCCCTCCCCTGTGCGGCCAACGCCACTTAACAAGCACATACACCAACCACCCCGCCCACTTTCTGCCCGACACTTACCCCATCTTGGTGGCCGGTGACGGGCTGCGGGTCTTGACAGCAGTGAGCTGTGGGTCAGGCAAGGGCTCCTGTGTCCTCTCTTAGATCACAGCGGCTTCCGCCATGCTTCTCTTCTCTCCTCCTACTAGGCATCCAATAGGATCGCTTGTCCTTCCAGCCAATCGGGTGACGGGTCTCAGACCCACTTCCTGATTGGCCGGGAGGAGGATCAGTGTGGCGATAATGAATATTTATTCATTAACGTCACACAACTGGGTGGGCTTGGGGCGCAGTGCCCTGCGCCCGGAGCCCACCCTTTTATGAAGCCTATTTAGAGCCTCTGGCTCTAATCACATGCTTCAAAAACAACCTCCCCCCTCCCATTGGAATCCATGCATCTGGCGTCCCTGTGTGCAGATCAGGGGGGCCGGACGCATGGATGGGGGGGCGGGGCAGGGTGACAACGTAGGAGGACTATCAGGAAACAAGAATAGAGCAATGTCACACTATAATAGGAAGTGACCTTCATAGCAGGATCACCGGGTATTATTTTAATGAAAGCTGCAGATTTAAAGTGATAGCAACAACTGACGTGTCCAAAGCTCATATGAGGTTTCCTGGTGCCTCCATGGCAGCATACCTGTGATAGAGCTCCGCCTCGACTCCTCCTTCAGGACTAGTGAATAGCATAAATTAAAGGCATAGCCCCTCCCCCAACATTCTCCTTTTTTTCCTCATACCTTCTTGTGCTGGTGAAGAGTAGCAGTATGTCCATACCTCTGCAGTCGGCAGCGTCCGCCGGGTTTAGCCTTTCCCGTGCGCAGTCCCTGTTCTTGGGCCGCTCACAGCGCTGATAAGACTGGGAACCCCTCTGTGGATCTGTTGGGGTCATTTCGCAGAGTTTCCTCACAGGAACGCAGTCTGCTATCACATCCATGATGAATGCAGTGGAAGTCGCAAAAGGATCAGCTCCATCTTCCCAGGCTGGTGGTTTCCATTTTTTATTACAGGCATTTGTGTTTTTCCCCTTTCCTCTCTTCTCCTCCCCTCCCCTTTCCTTTGCTTGTTAGGCGCCTTTAAAATGATTGTTGTCTTACTTTTTTATTCCTTGTGCAACTGGATAGGGCAGGTGTCTCTCTGTGCAACAACATTGTGGTGCTAATTTCCTGGGTTCAGGGGGGCTACAGGTGCTCTGTAGGTCCCGCCAGGTAGGAGAGTGTCACGGCGCAGCGTCCTCGCCGCCGTCTGCGCATGCGCGATTCGGGAGTGATACAGAGCCGTAGTTTCTCGGCTCTCTGTACTGGGCGACGCTGGATCTTCTGCGATTGCACATGCACAGACGCTTGGTTCAGTGGCGGCCATCTTGGATTCTGGAAAGAAGGCTAGATTTGCCCTTTTTTTTCAATCAATTCCAAATGGTGGTTTATGGGATTAGCCCACGCACCTTGAGCCTAATTAGGTTCAGATTCAGGGATGGCTGTCAGTCTCCTCAGCTGTGCCCTGCTAGGTCTCTCTGATGCTGCTTTGTGGTAGGTACTTTTTATTTTCTCCAAAAAAAAATATGTTGCCGATCAGAAATGTTTATGTTAAAAAAAAAAAAAGATAACAATATAAAAATGTTTATGTTTAAAAAATAAAATAAAAAATAAAAACAGATGACGATATAAAAATGTTTATTTAAAAAAAAAAAAAAAAGTGACGCCAAAAACTCCTGATTCTTTTCCCTTTCTTACTATATTTCTGGAGCTGATCCTTGTGCCCAACTCCGCAATGAGTCATTCATCTCGCAGCAAAGATCCTCACACTTCTATTAGGTATGTGACCAACTATACGTGAGTATAAAAAAAAAAAGTGCGCTCACTGGTCTAGCGTGAGTTCCTTACACCGTAGCCCTACCCACTCCAAGCGGTCCCACTCATCAAGGCGTAGGACCCATTCTTCACGTCGTAGATCAGAGAGGTCAAGATCCAGAGGACGTGATCGACCCCCCTCTCCTAGGACCTATAGGAAGAAGAGATGCTGGATATGTGGGGCTACACCGCTACCAGACAGAGTGGTCTGTAAGGACTGTTTTACGGACTATGCGTCCAACCGCGAGCTAGAAAATCAGCACGCTGTAGATCTGCTCAAGCCAACAATGAAGGACTCCTTCTCTGAGCTTTTGGCTTCGGTCCCCGCTCAACCACTTCAGCGGATATCCCTGGTTCAGGATATAGAACCTAATCTCCCTGGTCCGTCAGCAGTCAGTACACCTCTGCCGCCGTCAGGCCGACCAGCTAGAGATTCACCACCTGAAGACTCTTCAGGGGACTCTTGAGAAGAGTCAGAACCTTCTGGCTTCAGTCTCTCCTTGGTAAAGCCATTCATCCAGGCAGTCAAAACTGCAATCGCCTGGAAAGACGCAGAATAGCCTCCCCAAGAGTCTACAAGCTACTTCCCATTCCTCAAAAGGAAGCAGGTTCTTTTCCCGTTGATGGGCAAGATTAGTCAAGTCATTCAGAAGGAATGGTGAAAGACTGATAAAAAAATAATAATTTTGGGGTCGGTTCAATAAACTATATACCCCTTACCAGAGTCGGGAACGCAGTCACTAAACTCCATGCCAGTGGTAGACGCGTCCGTGGTGCGACTCGCAAAAAAACTTACTCAAGAATATGGGACAAGTTCTTGTCATTTGTTTCCGAAAATGGATTTCATCCAATCCTTCCTTCTACATCTCATGTTCTAGGATTCCTTCAGACAGGACTTGATCTGGGACTTGGTCTGAGCTCTCTCAAAGTGCAGGTAGCAGTAATCTCTGCTGCAACAAATAAGAGATGGGCGGAGGATCCTTCAGTAGTCACTTTCCTCAGAGGTTCATTGAAGATTCGCCCTCCTGTCAGACGATCATTTCCTAAGTGGGATCTGTCCCTAGTCCTGGAAGTTCTATCTGACCATCCCTTTGCTCCAGTGGAACAAGTAACAATATGGAACCTGACACTAAAGACGTCTTTCCTGCTAGCCATTACATCTGGCAGAAGAATCTCGGAACTTCACTCTTTAGGGATAGGTGACGACCACATCTCCTTCTTCACAGACAGAGTGGAACTTCGTCCCCTTCGGGGGTTCACACCAAAGGTTGCTACTCCAAGCCACCTGTTGGAACCCTGGGCACTACCAGTGTTTACAGACATGGATTCAGAGTCTTGTCACGAACTGGATGTATCCAGAGTGCTCAGGGCCTACCTAGAAGCCACCGGCCCCTTCAGAAATTCTGAGAGACTTTTCATCGTACCGTTCGGTAAATACAGGGGCAAAGAAGCTTCCATCAGAACTCTGGCATCTTGGGTTGTAAAGTTAATCCAGAAGGCCTACAGGGTGAAGAATATGGAGCCTCCATCCCGAGTGAATGCTCATTCTACAAGGGCAGTCTCAGCTTCCTGGGCAGCAAGGGCTAATGTTTCATTGGAGACGGTGTGCAGGGCCGCCACCTGGTCTTCTCACCATACGTTCCTCAGACACTACCATATTGATCCAGGAGCGCTCACGACTGTTGAGTTTGGAAGGAGGGCAGTTCAGGCTGCTATGTCCTCTTATAATTAAACATTTATTGTTAAGCAATTATCCCACCCATGTCAGCTAGTTAGTTATCACAGGTATGCTGCCATGGAGGCACCAGGAAAACGGAAAATTGTATCATACTTACCAGTAATTTTCCTTTCCTGGTGCCTATCCATGGCAGCATACGCTCCCACCCTTTGGTATTCTATATTACAGAGAATGTTGGGGGAGGGGCTATGCCTTTAATTTATGCTATTCACTAGTCCTGAAGGAGGAGTCGAGGCGGAGCTCTATCACAGGTATGCTGCCATGGATAGGCACCAGGAAAGGAAAATTACTGGTAAGTATGATACAATTTTCCGTTTTTAGTCATTGGATGTTCTCATAATGGACCCTACGCCTGTATTTTTAATGCATGACTTTACTTATTAAAGAGAAAGTAAGCCTTGATGGGTTTTACTTCCTCTTTGTTTTTCTGCAAAGGTAAAGCATAGTAGCCCATTATGTGTCACTTACCTGAAAAAGAAGCCTGCGATTTCACCGCTGTCCCCTGTTCCACGAAGCGTCCATCTTCTTTCCGGGTATCGCGGATCTGGCGCTGTGATTGGCCGGTGCCGCGATGACGTCATTCCTACACATGCACGTGGGAGCCGCCAGTCACGGCATGCACTCCTTTAGAAACGGCACGATCGCCGTTTCTAAAGGTTTCTAAATTGCGCCTGCCCAGTTATCTATGGCGTATCTTTTGTAAATATCTCCTAAACCGTCGAGTTTTAGGAGATATTTCGACCACCTACAGGTAAGCCTTAATCTAGGCTTACCTGTAGGTAAATGTGGTTGTAAAGGGTTTACAATCACTTTAAAGTTCGCTTTTATCTTCATTTCACATAGGAGATCTCGTAGAACTTTTCACTGGGATGGGACACAGGGCTCAGTTTCTCAACAGTAATGGCCCTTTAACACGGGTGGTCCGATCAGGTCTGCCCGTGTGGATGGATTAGTACCCCTGTCAGTTTTTACTGCCGTCTGTGACCCTCTGTTAGGGAGATTTACCCTCCCTAGTTGTCCTGTTTACCATTATCATTGAAAGTTAAAGGAAATCCCAAATTTTGGGTTGTCCCCAGAAAAGTAATAGAGGTGAAATCTTTCAATGTGGACACTAGTTCTGGTGACCTGGGGGTCCCCAATGGATTATTTTAATTTGTAGGGATTTCCTCTCACTTCCTGTTTTGGCTATGGGACAGACGTGGAGGCAAATCTGCCCAATGACAAAGCTGTCTTTTTTTTAGAAGAAGGTATTTATATATGTAGCGCCCTGCTCCTGATGACCAGGCGCTATGTTAAATTTAGTGGGTGTCTGAGCTGGTAGTTAGCTCAGACTCTGTAGATAATTAGGGCTAAATCAGCCTCTGTTCCGGCTATGGCTGTGTTGGAAGGACTTCCCATTGTTCGCCTGTAGGTGGTGTTACCACCCCAGGCCAATGTGGTAGACAAACAGGCCAGGGTGCATTAAGTGTCTTTCCCCGGGAAAAGTTCAGTGGGAGTGGTCTTCCCACTGAGCATGCTGGGGAAGGGTACTTAAGGGGCAGACGCCATTGTTCTAGGCTCTTCTTCACCTCATGGCCCTCTGGGCTCGAGGTATGTGTTACTGGGATTTCAGCCTCGGAGCCATGCTGGCCCGAGGCTGCCTCTATGCCAGGTAGGCCCAGTTGTCTCAACTGGGGCCTACGCTTGAAGGTGATCCTGTGCTGTCCGTCCTGAGGGAGGAAGCCACTCAATGGAGGAAACCAGGGGAGGACCTGTCCAGGAGAGGACCGAGTGGAAGGCCGGTATCTTGCGGAAGGCCTGGGGACCTTATTGAGGGATGCACCGTAACTAAAGTAACCTTACAGTCTGCCGGGTTGGCTTAAAGGCTCTTAGGTTGTAAGGCTGGATATCCGGGTACTAAAATCCTGTGGCAGAGGATAACTGAATGGTTCAACATAACCATCAAAAAGGTCTATGGCAGAGACTGTTCTTTCTTATCTGTTCGTGTATCATTCTGGCTGCTAGGCCAAGTGAGAGGGACCTATCCGGGTGAGCAATACCCACTCAAATTAGAGTGGTGAGTGAGACTTTGTATATTAGGAGTTTTCCCCAGTGATCTGCTGTGTATGTGCCTGAACCTTCCCCTAACCCTCCATCCCTCTACCTATACAAGTTTGTTGGAAAATAAAGCCTGAAGAAAAAGGATTCATAACTTGTGTGGACATTGAAGTTACTGTAGACTCTCAACCCCTAGACAACGAATATTAAGGTAATGTGCAAGGCCCAAAATCTAAACCAGCAGCTCCTACGGGGGTGTGCTACATATATATATATATATGTGTAGCGGGGTATTGTTTTCTTAAACCCAAGAGACTACAGTTCCCAGCACGCTTTAAGGCACCCAGGGTACATTGCCCCACGCAAGGACTGCTGGGGTGGACTTTATAAGGGGGAGGCGGGGCCTGGTTCTCTCTTTGGACACCGCCCTCCCAGCAAGAGGATCCCTGTGCTGACCTGCTGTGTGTACAAGGCCTGAAGCCTGGGCCTTGTGCTTTTCCAAAGAGCCCTTCCGCTCCACCGAGGAGCCTGCGGAGCGTCTGATCCTGTTGCTAAGTGCTGTCATTAGGGAGGACCAAAGACCCGGGTGTCGTGGACACTGTGAAGCGAGTCACAGTAACGGAAATAACGGACAAGGACTAGTCCGGTCGGGTGAGAGAGCACCTGCTCAGAGCTACACCACAGTATCTCTAGGCCCATTAACTTTATTTAGGGCCATCACAGTGATTGCAGTTACACTCTGGGGAGACTATCTGCTGAACTGAGTTTTTAGTCTCCCTGGGATTATAAAGTTACCGATCATCGTTACTTTGTGGATTACAATTGTTCTTAAAGTGCACCACCGTGTTTGCTAGCGAAGATTTCTTCCACAGAACTATACCTAAATCATAGTCAGGCCTGACTGGGTAGTGTAGGACATTGCTGGGCGTCATTTTGCCCACGAGTGAGGATAGCTGCAGCGGGGTCTGTTAGACTGTCTATCATATTGCTGAACATTTTGATGTTTTAATAAGTATACCCATATTGCAGGGCTCTGCATGTGACATTGCATACTGTTTTATCATTTTAACCTTTACCAACAGTAAGATATTAGAGTTAACTATATTGGTTGTCAGTGTCATTTACTGTGCTATACCATACTGTGGGATTGTGTCATAGAGAATATTAGAGTGATTGCAGAATCTATCATCCCCTTTACTAACTGTGCCACGAGAGGTTAGAGCCGATTGCCAGGGGTTGACAGCGGTGCACTACAGGGCCCAAAACAAACAAGGCAGCCCTCTTAACTGGGGGTATCGCTACATATATATATATATATATATATATATATATATATATATATATATATACAGTTGGGAGAACAAGTATTTGATACACTGCCGATTTTGCAGGTTTTCCTACTTACAAAGCATGTAGAGGTCTGTAATTTGTATCATAGGTACTCTTCAACTGTGAGAGACGGAATCTAAAACAAAAATCCAGAAAATCACATTGTATGATTTTTAAGTAATTAATTAGCATTTTATTGCATGACATAAGTATTTGATCACCTACCAACCAGTAAGAATTCCGGCTCTCACAGACCTGTTATTTTTTTCTTTAAGAAGCCCTCCTGTTCTTCACTCATTACCTGTAATAACTGCATCTGTTTGAACTCGTTACCTTATAAAAGACACCTGTCCACACACTCAATCAAACAGACTCCAACCTCTCCACAATGGCCAAGACCAGAGAGCTGTGTAAGGACATCAGGGATAAAATTGTAGACCTGCACAAGGCTGGGATGGGCTACAGGACAATAGGCAAGTAGCTTGGTGAGACGGCAACAACTGTTGGCACAATTATTTGAAAATGGAAGAAGTTCAAGATGACTGTCAATCTCCCTCGGTCTGGGGCTCCATGCAAGATCTATCCTCGTGGGGCATCAATGATCATGAGGAAGGTGAGGGATCAGCCCAGGACTACACGGCAAGACCTGGTCAATGACCTGAAGAGAGCTGGGACCACAATCTCAAAGAAAACCATTAGTAACACACAACGCCGTCATGGATTAAAATCCTACAGCACACACAAGGTCCCCCTGCTCAAGCCAGCGCATGTCCAGGCCCATCTGAAGTTTGCCAATGATCATCTGGATGATCCAGGGGAGGAATGGGAGAAGGTCATGTGGTCTGATGAGACAAAAATAGAGCTTTTTGGTCTAAACTCCACTCGCCGTGTTTGGAGGAAGAAGGATGAGTACAACCCCAAGTACACCATCCCAACCGTGAAGCATGGAGGTGGAAACATAATTTTTGGGGATGCTTTTCTGCAAAGGGGACAGGACGGCTGCACCGTATTGAGGGGAGGATAGATGGGGCCATGTATCGCGATATCTTGGCCAACAACCTCCTTCCCTCAGTAAGAGCATTGAAGATGGGTCGTGGCTGGGTCTTCCAGCATGACAACAACCCGAAACCCACAGCCAGGGCAACAAAGGAGTGGCTCCGTAAGAAGCATCTCAAGGTCCTGGAGTGGCCTAGCCAGTCTCCAGACCTGAACCCAATAGAAAATCTTTGAAGGGAGCTGAAAGTCTGTATTGCCCAGCGACAGCCCCGAAACCTGAAGGATCTGGGGAAGCTCTGTATGGAGGAGTGGGCCAAAATCCCTGCTGCAGTGTGTGCAAACCTGGTCAAGAACTACAGGAAACGTATTATCTCTGTAATTGCAAACAAAGGTTTCTGTACCAAATATTAAGTTCTGCTTTTCTGATTTATCAAATACTTATGTCATGCAATAAAATGCTAATTAATTACTTACAAATCATACAATGGGATTTTCTGGATTTTTATTTTCTCACAGTTGAAGAGTACCTATGATAAAAATTACAGACCTCTACATGCTTTGTAAGTAGGAAAACCTGCAAAAACGGCAGTGTATCAAATACTTGTTCTCCCTACTGTATGTATGTCATTTTGTTCTTAAAGTGGTACTAAAGGTTCGATTAAAAAAATTAATAAATAACAAACATGTCATACTTACCGGCGCTGTGCAGCTTGTTTTGCACAGAGTGGCCCCCGATCCTCGTCTTCTGGGGTCCCTCGGCGGCTGTCTTGGCTCCTCCCTGCATCAGCTAACTCTCCTGGGAAGCGCTTTACCAAAGGGGTTACCTTGCGGGCACGCTCCTGAGTCCAGCATTTGCATCCATAGACACAAATGCCGCATACCTCCCAACTGGCCCGCAGAGGCTCCTCCTTCCCGCACTCCCGCGAGACTATCATGTTTCCCACACAGCAGGAAACATGAACAGAAGAAGAGGAGCAGCAGCAGCAGGTAAGAGCCCCCCCCCCCCGCGATCGGCGCACTAGTATGCCCCCCCGATCGGCGGCATACTTTTTTTTTTTTTGCAAGTCCTCTTTTTTTTCAAAATGTTTCGGCGGCAACCATCACCAACCATCACCCCCCCTCCCAACAACTTCTGTGGCAATTCCCGTTTTTTTTTGGCAATGTCCCGCACCCCCCCCCCCCGCTCAACAACTCTGGTTGGCAGGGGAGAGAGGGGACATCAGAATGGTCCCGCGAAGGGACTTTACAAAGTTGGGAGGTATGAATGCCGCACTCGGCCCCGCCCCCGTCATTGGATTTAATTGACAATGGCTGCGCTGCTATCAATCTATCCAATGAAAAGCCAAGAAGACCGGGCCGAAATCCAGCACGTTCTCGACGCGGGACATTCGAGGGCTCAGGTAAGTAAACGGGGGGGGGGGGGGCTGGGGGGCCAGTAAGGGGTTGTAAAGGTTCATGTTTTTTCACCTTAATGCATAGAATGCATTAAGGTGAAAAAACATGAACCTTTACAACCCCTTTAAGGTCCGCCCAGCCGCATTATATCTACGTGGGTCCGTAAGCGGTTAAAATTGATTTAAATCCAATAGAGGGGCCTTGGCCTAAACATTCCCACAATCCTTGTTGTGTGTTTACTTTATTATTTAAGTATGTTGTTATGGTATGATGGTTGATTATGAGGTGTAAACTCCCATGATAGCTGCACACCAAGTCCTCTGTGACAGAACGATGGTCTGCCTTGTTTTCCGCAGTTCTGTCATTCCCCCGAACGATCGCGGGTGGCTATCAGACCCGCTGACTGGCTCCCACAGCCCGCTGCATCCAATCACAGCAAGAGCGGGTCACCGGTAGGGAGCGCGCACGCCCCAGACCAGAAAGTGTGAATAACGTACAGATACGTTGTTTCGCACAGCTGGGCCACCCGGCTTTATTAGCACTAAAAACTGACAGGGGTTCTACTCCTTCTCCAGTGTATCCATCCCACTGGATATCACGTCATGAGATAAAATACCTCATGGTTTCATGAGTAAAATACCTCACATTTTGATGAAATAACTCATGCTTTTGTAGCGTCTCCCCCCAATATTTGGGGGCACTATGTGGAAATTTAGGGGTAGTCTGAGCCAGTAGTCAGGCTCAGACCAATTGATGGTTTACTATTGCTTCTGCTCTGGGTGTGATACTGCCTGGCAGTAGTGTTCCCTGTGTCCTGTAGGTGGCACTGTCACCACCGGCATAAGTGAACCAAGAGGGGTATCACAGCACCTTGGGTGTTCTCTCTCGGCAGCCATGCAGTGGGCATGGTTGACCCGCTGTGCATGCTGGGAGAGGGTACATAAGGGGCAGACACCATTGGCGTGGGCGCGTTCCAGGGGACCCTTTGGCCCTGTATTTTTGCCTCGTGGCCCGTATGACACGAGGTGCGTGAGTGTGTTTGGGCCTCGGGCACCTTCAGCCCGAGGCTGCGTTGCTGCATGGTAGGCCCAGCTCTGCTGGCAGGGGCCTACACCTCAAAGAAGGATCCCAGGCTGCCCATCTGTAGGGAGCCAACCTTTAGGAAAGGAGACCAGGGGAGGATCAGTCCCTGAGGAGATTAGCGACGGTATTGCTGTCTCGGGAAGAGGCCTGGAAACTCGCCTAAAGAGGGATTCACTGTCTTGATTATCCGTGCTCCATCTTGGTTGCTAGGACCGCTCTCAAAGGGACTATCCGGGAGAGCAATACCCCACTCAGGCTTGAGTGGTGACGAAAGACTAACACTGTGCTCTAGGTGTTGTGTGCCTGAACCTTTTCTTTCCCTTACTTCTCTCATCTTCCTACTCCCTATTGAAGTTCACTGAAATGACAAAAGAATAAAATCTTACTGCTTGGGTTTTACTCCTGTGTGGACATTGGCCTTATTCTGAGGAACTTCTACCTAGACATCGGAGAGAGAGGATCCACTCAAGAGAGGTAATTGCTGCAAGACCCAAACAATAACACCGCTCGCTCCTCTCTATACACAGGGAGGGGATACCGGGCAAGTAGCAGGTGTGCCTCACTGAGATTCTATAGAAACTCTGGACAAGCAATGGAAGCCAATTACCCTTCCGGATCCAACGTTTTATCTCTAAACATTTAAAGACAGGAGTTTGTTCTGCTATTATATCCTGTCTCTGCACGGATAAACCGTGCCCAAGATCAAGGTGACTTTGCCCTCTGTTAAAAAGAGGATGTCTGCTTCAAAAAAGGAAAAGGACAGTTTTCCTTTAAGTGAACTATGGTGTGTTGTGGTGAAGAAACGCTGTGGTCAAGAGTGGGAATTTCAATGTTTTTTTTTTATCACAAACCCATGCGTAACCACACAGGACGTTGTGACCCTGCTGACACTAGGTGGCAGTGGTCTGCAGGGACAGAGACTGCACAGTACTTATGATTAAAATTTAAATACTTTTTGTTTTATGTTAGGCTTAGCATATCAAAACTTTTTAGAAGGAAACTGCTTCCTCTCGGGGAAACAGTCTGCTTCTAGATAGTATAGATATGAGTGATAGGATGTTTGCTTTTCTATGCATGTTTTTGTGATTTCTTGCAGGTACCAGAAGCTGCTGTTGACACCACCGGAGAATGGGGTGGGTTAGATAGTTAGTAAATGGGAGGAGTGTATATTTGAAATGCCAGTATCTGGAAAATGCAATGTTATCTTGTGTGCTGTCTTTCTTTCTTTCCCCTTTTCCCCAAAATTTGGTTCAGGCACCAGTTCAGTTTTTGTTGTTTGGAAAAAAATCAACAGCCTTCAGGTGCTCTAGGTGTTTTGTGCGCCTGATCCGTTTCTTTCCCTTACTTCTCTCATCTTCCTACTCCCTATTGAAGTTCACTGAAATGATAAAAGAATAAAACCTTGCTGCTTGGGTTTTACTCCTGTGTGGACATTGGCCTTATTCTGAGGAACTTCTACCTAGACATCGGAGAGAGAGGATCCACTCAAGAGAGGTAATTGCTGCAAGACCCAAACAATAACACCGCTCGCTCCTCTCTATACACAGGGAGGGGATACCGGGCAAGTAGCAGGTGTGCCCCAATGCCGGTGGAGGAAGGCAGAGGAGAAACAGGGGTCTGTGTGCTACACTTTATTTTACTAGCGTTTTTTTTGTGAATTACAAAAAGAAAAGTGTGAAAAAAATCTGAGTTATTTTACCTCAGATTTTTATGTGAATTGGGCCCACAGAGAGAAGGGGACAGTGCTGGACTGGCTCCATTCACATCTGTACGTTCTGGGAACATGTGGAAAATGTGTGTCACCATTTTTAGTGGTGACACCATTTTTCCTAGAACTGTGGCCAGGAAACATGCATTTTGTTGGGTGACAAACACGCCAGAACGGTGCATTACAAAACTGGAAAGGTGCAGGAGCTTCTTTTGTGGTGTGTAGGACATAAGCATTCATGTAAATGGGCTCCTGTATGCCGTCGTCTGAACTGAAGCAATGCATGTTAGTGGGACATGTAGGTGTGAATGGGGCCTTATTGTTCCGTATATCAAACTTTGACGTTCATTTGAGGTGTAGAAAGTATCACCTACAGAGAGGTGTGTGAGATGTCCCACCTGGGACCGACCAGCAGGCGGTGCGCACACAAGGGCGCCCGCCCGGCCCGCTCTTATCATTATATAACCCTCCCAGTCCCCTCCAGCCAGGCACCTACAGGGTTACAGGACACTGGTGCGCGGGGTGGGCGTGGCCACACCACCCACCGCCGCGTGCGGCGGGAACTGAGCGCGCATCCGCACCACGAGCTCGCCCTGTTTTCCCGCCCCCCTCACGTGACCCCCCCAGCCTCGCGCTCGTCCCAATCCCAACAGCTCGCCCCACCTTTCCTAAGAACCGCTGGAGGAAGGAGGGGAGAGAAGGAGGTGCTTTCGATCGAAAATGATGCTGGAAGTCCCGCCCACCTGTTAGCAAACCCCGCCCCGCCCTTGTGGAGGAGGTGGTGCTGCCTCGATCCCAAGAGCGGGAGCGCGTGTTGGTGCCGAGCGCAGTGCAGCCCCTCCCCTTCTTTTCTCTCACTCACACACTGGTGGCGAGCGACATTTACCTCACACACACAGACACAGCGGCGGCCATCGCACTCGTCTGCCTGTCCCGCTCCGGGCTGCCCGTCAGCATCTCTCAGGCCGTACAGGAAGGAGGGGATCACTGCTGAGGTGTTCCGTCCTCCCCCTCCTCCTCCCTTCCCAGGAGCGGTCCCTGCACCGCCTCACCGAGGAGCAGCTTCCTCTCTCCTCCTCCTCCCTCAGCAGCCAGGCCCGAGCCTGCACCCCCTCTCCTCCTCCTCCGCTCGCCTCTCTCTCCCCTACTCTACACCAACATGTCGGCGCCGGCGGCCAAACTCAGTAAAAAGGAGGTGAACTCCAACCACGACGGAGCGGACGAGACCTCAGGTAAGCCGGGGGGACCGGGGAGGGAAGGAGGGGGAGGGCGGCCATTTTCCACAAGGCGCGCTGCCCGGGAAGGCCCCGGGGAGAAGGCGGGCTGGGCGCCGCACGAGGCCCGGGGAAAGGTGGGTGGGAGAATCGCCGGGCGGCAGTGTGCCGAGGCCGGGAGGAAAGGGCGGACTGGTCCGGCCCGGGTGGCGCAGGAGGCCCGTCGGCTCATTGTCTTCCGCCATGATGCTTCCGTCCTGATCCGCATGGCGCAGGCCGGGACACGGGGGGCTCCTCGTGGGGACACTCAGCGGCTGGGATCCGCTATCACCCCCCCCCCCGGGGGGAAGGGAGAGGGGTGTCCGCGCCGCTTTCCACGTGGGTCTCCCGGGCCGCAGGGTTCGTCCTTCCCGCTGGACGCGGCCTGTGTGAGCCGCACTTCCTGTGAGCCGGGAGACCCACGTGGGTGAGAGGCCCCGGGATACCGGAACCCTCTGTGTGATCTCCCGCCAATATACATCGCATCCAATCTATACCCCCCCCCCCCCCACATCCAATATACACCCCATCTCATCTGTCTTTGTTTTCTCTTCCTTCTAGAAAAAGAGCAACAGGAAGCCATTGAGCATATCGACGAAGTACAGAATGAAATAGACAGGTAATTGTCCATCCCTCCATAGGGTCACCTTCACTACATTACATATCATCACTCCTTATATGGAGGAAACTCATTGTGTTTTTTTATGTTGTCATTGGGGGAGCTTTCTTTACTTCATGTTCAGTTTTTGTGATGGGAAATTTCACTGCCTGTGCCATAGATTTAACTTTCCTGTCCCATCTTAGTGCCGTTTGGTATGTTCTTTACGTCCTGTCCTCTTGTTAGATTTTTCCTTCCTGTTCTGTGTTTTTTTTTTTTTGTGTGTGTGTGTGCAGCTGGGGAGATTTCCCTTCTCACGTTAAAGTGGAGTTCCACCCAAAATTGGAGCTTCCGCTTAATCCACTCCCCCACCCCCTTGCACATGCCACATTTGGCATGTAATTTTTTGGGGAGTGGGGGTATCAGTAGGAGTGGGATTTCCTGTAGGTGATCACCTGGGACACGTGACAGGTCCCAGGTGATTTCCTGTCCACTCAGATTGCTCAGTGAGTGCCCGGCCGTGAAGCAGAAAGCTGTCACGACTGGGTGCCCACAGTAGAAATGGAGGCGGAGAAGGGGGGAGAGGAGCGAAGCTCCGTTCGGCCATATCGCTGGACAGCGGAGCAGGTAAGTGTCTGTTAAAAGCCAGCAGCTACACTTTTTGTAACTGCTGACTTTTAATAAACATGAAAAAAGGCTGGAACTCCCCTTTAAGCTATTGGGGGAGATTTCCCTTTCCTGTCTTTGTGCCGTTGGGACAGGAGGTAACAAGAAATCTGTGTGACACTGATTCCCCTTTACCACCTTTCCCGTCTTCCTTTTTGAGGCTGCATTCACACCTGAGCGTTTTCAGCTAAAATGCCCAACAAGCAAAATCCCATTCACTTCAATGTCGCCTGAAGCTCAAAAAAGCATGAGCTTCTTTGGGGCAGGTTACAGGAGGTTTTCTGCTTTTTACATTGGTGACCTGTACAGAAAATGCAGAAAAAATTGCGGTAAGATGCCTGACTGAATCGCTCAGGTGTGAATGCAGCCTCAAAAAAAAAATCCCTTTCATGTCCCATCATTGTGCCTTTGGGGGAGATTTCCTTTCACTTCCTGTCCCATTGCGCGTGGCCCCCCCCCCCCCCATTTGGTTAGTTTTTCCTTGCTGTCTCGTCTTTGTTTTGTTTTTTGGGATAGTTCTCTTCCTGTGCCATTGGGGAGGTTTCCCTTTTACTTCCTGTTCTGCTTGTGTACCATTTGGGGAGGTTTCCAAAAGGAGACAAGGTAACAAAGTGAAATCCCACCAATGTTACACAGATGGGACAGGGAGTGAAGAGATGCTACTTATCCTGTAGACCAGTGGTTCTCAACCGCAAAGTTTTCAGTGTTTCCTATACTTTGCACAGCTGCTTTTAAATCAATATCAATGACATGGTATTGATAAGAGCTATTTTATTTAAGGGAAGTTCCCAAAACATGCCATGTTGGGGAGTACTCAAGGACTGAGGTTGAGAACCAGTGGTTTTCAACTCCTGTCCTTGGGACCCAATAACAGGCCAGATTTTATGTATCACCTTGGAAAGATGCTGACTAGCATATTGCTATCAATGAGCAGCAAATCACCTGTGATTTAGTTCAGCTATCTTGTAAACCTGGCCTGTTAGTGGGTCCTGAGTACAGGAGTTGAGAACCACTGCTGTAGATGCAGCAGAAAGGGAGAGAATCTCCAAAGTATGTGGAAATCCTTTTTAGGGTGGGCATACACCGTACAATCTTCAGTACTTTTGCCCAAAGCTACGTAGTAAACTTGTTTTTTTAGTTTCACTGTTTTTGTGAACAGCACAACATATTTTTACACTTCTTTTGTGTAGTAGCGCTAATCAGTACATTGAACTTGTGTTTGAATCAGGCAGGATGTTCTAAATCGTTAATGGGAGATCTAAAGGATATTGAGTGCATGGCTAGCCTGCAATCTGACCACCTTCGTATTGCCCTACCTCATTTGAAAGGATTTGTTTATATTTGTACTTTAGATTCCCCCCCCCCCTCAAAAAAAAAGATGGTACTATCTGTAGTGTATAGTCAGCCTTGGTGCTTTTATTGAAACAAATATTCCAATCGGAAGGCTTTCACCTCTATTCCTGTTCTGGTGACCACTTAAAACTTTGGGGTTTGGTCACAAGAAATTCAATGATGAATCTGCAGTTGGGACACAGATGACCTTACTGGGATATAACCCTTGCATTCTCTTTATAAAAAAAAGTTTGATTTTTGAATGCAGTTTAAAATAAACATGGAAGCCTGCACCATGGCTTGAAGATATTTTCTGAAGGTAATTATAATGGCATCCATCTGTTGGTGTTGTCAGTTCTCTGTATGCCTGCTCTCCTTGGAGAATTATATACCAATCGGGAGTCTTGGTTTCCTTCATTAACTGCAGACTGGACTAGCCTCTGTTTAAAGGGGTTGTAAACCCTCATGTTTTTTCACCTTAATGCATCCTATGCGTTGAACTTCTGTCACTTGCCTGAGTCCTGTATTCCCTCACCAGAGAAGTGCTTTTCCTCTGCCGGTGTTCTCGGCTCTTGATTGGATACATAGCAGCGCAGCCAGTTAGTGACCACAATTGGTGATGCAAAGTGCCGTAAACCATATTAAGCACTGAAATTTCATTCTTCATCATCCGTTGTCGTTGCTAGTGTCACATAAAGGCCCCTTTCACACGTGCGGAATTTTCAGATCCACCTGTCAGTTTTTTCAGGCGGACCTGAACGGACGCTCCATACATCTCTGGAGCGTCAGATGTCAGCGGTGACATGTCCGCTGACACCCGCTCCTCTAAATCCAGACGGATGAAAATCCTATTTTCCTTCTGTCTGGCGGATCAGATGAAAACGGACAGACGGTCCGTCTTCATCCGGTCCCCCCCATAGAGGAAAGCAGAGATCTGACAGGTCTGTTTCTGCATGGTGTGGCTCAACAGAGTGATCCCCACTGAGCAAGCGGATGTCTAAAAACGAATCCACCCGTGTGAAAGGGGCTTTGCCCCTTGATAAGAAATTGGCCTTTAATGTTTGTGTAGTTGCTTAAATGACAGTTTTTGTAATTCCAACTCTCTGTAGACTCAACGAACAAGCCAGTGAGGAGATATTGAAAGTAGAACAGAAATACAACAAACTTCGTCAGCCTTTCTTTCAGAAGAGGTCAGAATTGATCGCCAAAATCCCAAATTTCTGGGTCACAACATTTGTCAATCACCCACAAGGTAAGAATATTTCATGTTTAGCCTAATATGTCTCTAGAAATGTACATCGCAGGTGTGAACGACATTAGTTTAGAGATCAGAATTTTAGATCTTATGAAGATTGCCCTCAAATTTAATGCAGCTGCGTGAGATCTTAATTTGTGTCCATTCCAATCACCTTTTTAAGTATGTTGAAGGCACAGATGTCATCTATTTTTTTTTTTTTTATTTCCCTTAATGTCTATAATAACCTTGCACAGGCATGCAGTGTAGATGTATTGCGTAGACCTTTTTCCTCTTTATGGCATGTATACAAGACTTCAGAGGTTCTTCACAAAGGCTAGAAAGTGATTCCTGGGTGTAATGCTTATCTTCTAGGTTGTGTATGAGATTGTTGTGGTTTTACAATGGCAGTCCACTGTTTGCCTTTAAACCCTGTATACACGGGCAGATTGTTAGGAGACATGTGCCGGTACAAAAAATACTAGCCAAAGTTCTGCCCATGTGTATGTCGTGTGGCTTCTGTCAGACACAGGCTGGAAAATCAGCAGCCGACTGACTCTATCGGCGTGCTCAGCCAATAGCAGAGCGCTGATTGGAGTGTTCTGGCGGAGGGGCCATCCCTTGTTTCATGCAACCTGTGAGCATGCATGACAAAAAATGTGTACCAGGCTTTTACTGCATGCAAACCTTGTTAATAAAATGAGTGGGATAAGCAGGGCATTTGATGTGAAGTCGTTTAAATGAGACTGCATATTGGGTATATTGCTGACAACCTAGACCAGGGATATGCAATTGGCGGACCTCCAGCTGTTGCAAAACTACAAGTCCCATCATGCTTCTGCCTCTTGGTGTCATGCTTGTGGCTGTCAGTCTTGCTGGAGGTCCGCTAATTGCATATCCCTGACCTAGACTATATGCAGTGAAGGGTCTTCCTTTTTTTTTTGCTTGCCTCAGGGCATTTAGGCCAAGTCCACACTGCAAGCCAATTTTCAGTGCAATTATGTAGTGCAACTTGGATGTGTTTTGGATATTCTATGGGGCCACAATTGCACCAAAGTAGTACAGGAACCTTTTCACACTGTCTTCACCCTACTGTGCCGAGTTGCATTGATGTGAATGACCACCATAAACAATTACGTTTTCCTTGTTTTGCGATTCTGTGCTACTCAAGTAACATTTGAAATCATGGTAGTGTGATTGGAGCCCTAAAGTAGAACTCAAGGCAAAACTTTCTTACTCTATACCAGTGGTTCTCAACTCCTGTCCTCAGGACCCACTAACAGGCCAGATTTTAAGTATTACCTTGGTGAGATGCAGACTAGAATACTGCAATCCCTGAGCAGCAAATTATATCACCTGTGATGCATTCAGTTATCTTGCAAACCTGGCCTGTTGGTGGGCCCTGAGGACTGGAGTTGAGAACCACTGCTCTATACAAAAATGTATGAGGGTGTTATAACCCCTGTCAGGTTTTTGCTATCCATGTCCGATTGGGGAAATTTCTCCACTTCACCCATAGCCAAAACAGGAAGTGAGAAGAAATCTCTCAAGTCCCTCCCCCCCCCCCCCCCCCCCTGTCCTGGTATTCTTTCAGTCTTGGTGGTGAGCTAGATGATTAGAAAGGGGATTTCATTAACTGGGGCACACACTGCAATAAAAACCGGGCAGGTGTTCTGATTCCTCTTTACTGTATCTAAAGCTAAACATTTTGCCCCTAGTTATTGTCTTAGTAGATATAAGAAGTTGTGTTTGCACATGGATCATAGTGGCTTGGTAACCATTTCTAACTTTCTCTCCCCCCCCCCCCCTCCTTTTGAAGTCTCTGCACTGTTGGGCGAAGAGGATGAAGAAGCACTTCACTATCTCACCCGGGTGGAAGTCACAGAGTTTGAAGACATAAAATCTGGATACAGAATAGATTTTGTATGTACAATGAAGTATGTTGTGTGGTTTACCAGTCTTGATTGGAGAACTTGGTGGATAACTTTTTTTCTTTCTCTTTGGCAGAATTTTGATGAAAATCCTTACTTTGAAAACAAAGTTCTCTCTAAAGAGTTTCACTTAAATGAGAGTGGCGATCCATCCTCAAAGTCAACGGAGATAAAATGGAAAGCTGGGAAGGTAGGAATCAGTCTAATTGACATAAATTAGAAGGTCACTAGTGCCCTTGTTAATGCTTATAAGGAACGCAAGTAGGAATTGAATGGGGGGGGGGTTCACCATCTAGCTGTAAAGAACCTGTAAGCAGTGTATATAACATCCCTTACGGTTTTGGGTGTTGCTTTTCCTGGCTGCCATGGACAGGGAAAACTAGTAGAGCCTGGCCTGCACTTCATTACCTTCAGTGCCTAAAAGACCCCCTAATGTTTCAAAGAACTTGTCACAAATTATGACAAAAGGGACTTTGTCAAATGTTTACACCAAAGCAACCCCCATTTCCCATGTACATATAAATGTAAACACTGGGGGGTGCCTCCGTACAAAAACTTTGCTTGTGCTATGTATTTCATATCTCTGCATGCATTGGAGTGAGAGCAATAATTCTAGGTCCATTATTGATGGTTACCCCCAAACTGATCTATAAAGGCTTTTTAAAATGTTGCCTAATGTAAAAAATGAATTACTTTGGTGTACAAGATTTTAACGCTTTGCAGTCGTTACGCAAACATGTAAACACTAAATCTATTCTCGCTGGAGAAATAACGCTTGTGCGGGGACATCGCGATTTACAAATACCTCAATGGTGATCCCAGCATAGGGAAAAAGTGTAAGAGGACAAAACTGAGATTGGAGAAGCAGCTTAACCACTTGCCGACCGCAATCAATATATGCCTATTGCGAATTTTAAGAATACATATTGGCCAAAATGTCTATAGCGCAAAAAATAAAAACTGGAGGTGATCAAATACCACCAAAAGAACTCTTGGGGGGGGGGGGGTGTAAATTTAGTTTGGGTACAATGTCGCATGACCGTGCAATTGTCAGTCAAATCGGTGCAGTGCCGTAACGCAAAAAATGCTCTGGTCATTAAGGGGTAAATTCTTCTGGGGCTGAAGTGGTTAAACTGCAGGCTTTTTTCAGGGCAATAAGGAAGTAGAACTCTCTTCCACAATTATTGGTGGTGGCTACAGGGAGTATGGATATTTGTGCACCTACACAGTTGAACTGGATGGACTATTGTCTTCAACCTTACCTACTATGTGACTGTTTTCTTGGTGCAACTTCATTTATTTTACCAGAAATGTGGGTTAAATGTATGTGTGCCCTAAAAGGAACTTTAGTTTTTATTTTTATTTTTTTACAATAGTTTGGGCTTGATAAATCACTGCAGAAATAGACATAAATTGGCGCAGGCAGTAAAAGGGGTTGGGTGTAAAAAAAAATGTGCAATCTAACTTTGCATTGGTGAAAAGATGGAAAAGGTCTGGTTGCTAGGTTTCCCGCTTCCCAGTCATTGCCCAAGTTGGTACAAAGGCAATGTATGTAGGCAGTAATCGGAATATTTTTACCTTGCACAAAGTACGGTTTGCATAAAAAAAACACCTTTGAAATTGTTCTGAAATTGAGGTTTTCTGTTTTCACTTTAGGATTTGACGAAGCGCTCTAGCCAAACACAGAATAAAGCCAGCCGAAAGAGGCAACACGAAGAACCTGAAAGCTTTTTCACTTGGTTCACGGATCATTCTGATGCTGGTGCAGATGAGCTGGGAGAGGTTATAAAGGATGACATATGGCCTAATCCATTACAGTACTACCTTGTGAGTAACATCTGCTTTAACCTTTAGTCATCTCCATACATAATCGGTGGTAGCTAAAATTTAAACATTTAATTAGGTTCCAGATATGGAGGATGAAGAAAACGAAGGAGAGGAAGATGATGACGACGAAGAGGAAGAAGGACTTGAAGACATTGATGAGGAAGGGGATGAAGATGAGGTTGAAGGAGAGGATGACGACGAAGATGATGAGGAGGGAGAAGAGGCCGAGGTATGTACGTAAACCTTCTTTTTACTTATGCATGCAAAACTGTTTATAATCGAACAGCAACTTTTAGTGCTAAAAATTGAGAGAATTTTTATCAAAACCGAAACCTCAGTACATGCCAACCAATTCTATCTTCAGCTTTTAAAATAAGTTGGAAGCTGGTTACCATTCTCCAGTTTTGATAAAAGTGCTTTCTTAATAAAGATTAAGGTTTGGTGGTGCCCCTAAAGCTTAAAATATCTAGGAACCCCATGAAAACATTTTACCCCTGTAGCGAACTCTGACCTTAGCAGGCTATGTGGGGATGGGTCATTGGGATAAATTCCTGTTGGGCTCGCCAGCTGCCACAGAATTTTGTTTGGCCAGTCCAAAACTGTTAGCATAGGCAAGCACTGAAGGTTTTACTAATGTTTCTTCGCTGTAACTTATACTCTATTTTTTTTGGTTTACAGGAAGATGAAGGCGAAGATGATTAAGTGATTGCATTGTTTGGATTCCACCCCTTTTTTCCTTTTTTTTTTTTATCCAGTCCCTGGGAGCAAGATGCTGTTGTGTTTATTTTTTGTTTTTTTTTTGTTTTTTTTATTCTATTTTTTTTTTTGTGTGATTGGTCGCCTTGTTCTTGGTCCCTTCCCCTCTTTATCATGATTCATATTTTTATTTTTTGGGGGGGGGGGGGGGGAGGTAAGAACTGAGTAAAAATACAGTGGAAATCTCTAACCTTGTGTTTTTTTTTTTTAATTTTATTTCCCCCCCAAATCCATTCTGAAATCAACTACAACCTGTACCATCATAAGGTGTATGCAGAGTCTTGTGTCCTCAGCAACTGCCTTTGGTCTAAGCTGAGGTCTTGGACCCTGTGTGGTAGTACATAGCAGTCTAGCCTTTCCATAATTCTTTCCTCTCCTGTGTATATTGGGCTCAGAGGTTACTATTTCCATGTGAATATGGGAAGATGGCAGTTACCAACATGTATCGGTTTATTTTTTTTCTTGTTTAAAAAAAAACGTCAAAAGAATAAAAAAACAAATATTGTGGGGGGAGGGGTAGTCAAGAGGGAGGGTTTTCAGAGACAGCAGGGAGGGGTGGGAGGGCTAGGTTGGGCATTTTGGAAATATGGCTTTTCTCTCTGGCATGTTTGTTTTTCAAGACATCCATGCAGTTTAAGACACTTTTAAAATGGTAAAAGCTAAAATAAAACTCCTTGATGGCTCTCAGCCCTGACACAGAAATGGACATTGTCAAAAAAATTTTTTTTCTTTTTTGGAAAGGAAATAATGCTCAGTTTTAAACGTTAAAGTGTACAAGTTGCTTTGTTACAATAAAACTAAATGTGTACACAAAGGGACTGCTGGTTTTCACTCAGTTTCTTTCTTTCCTACCTGTATGTTTTCACTCTGTTTTTATTTCTCAGGCTGATATTTAATGTTTTTGATACAGGGCATTTTGTAGTAACTTTCAAACTAACCTGCTAAGCCAGAGGCACATACTGGTTGTAAACCCCTATGCAGCCAGCAACTCAACACTCCTAATATGGAGTTTTTGGTAATTTTTGTAATGTGCTTGGCGAAGGTGTGTAGGCACTTAATCTGATTCCTAGTCTGTTTTAAATCTGCATTTGTCAGATTTGTTTTGCCTGTCAATCAACACTATATGAATAAAGTAATTGGTGTCATCTGTACGTCTATTGTTTATATTGCAAGACATCATTCAGACCTGTTGGTATCTAGGTTAAATGCCTAGCCTTTCTTATAAACCTTTTAATACAACAGTTTTGAGTAGATATATTGAATTTCTTGCAATAGTGTCTTCACAGAATGGCAGACTTGCCTTTTTTAGTTTGCACTCCTTGGGATGCCACCACCTATCTAGACTTTTTTTTTTCCTCCCCTCTGTGGCTGTCTCCTGCCAAAGTACATTGTCCTGGCTCCACTTACTGCATCTTAATCACATGCAGAAGTTAATCCTCTGACCAGATTTAGTAGCATCAGCTAAGATGACAATACTTTAACTTCTATACCTTTTTTTTTTTTTTTTATGTTCACAGCATGCAGCACTTGACAGTTGAAAAAAATAACGTGGTGGGGAGGGAGCTGTGCCTGTTCTCTGTACTGTTTAAAAGGGGCACAGGTCTCTCTGATGTAGGCACAAGTGTCTTCAAAGAATTCCTTTGTTTTAGAACAAGCCATAGCAAATATGACTACAGATGCATAGCGAAAACTTATGTAGAAGTATTTTTCATCTGTTTTCACCCAACGTCACTTTACTAGGTATGCGTAGGGGTTTACAACCACTTTAACTTTGAGTTGATAGGGTTTGACGGAAACTGGAGCGTAACTGCTGGTTATCCTACTGTGAGGCTTTCTGAATGCATAAGCTCATCATGGCTATGGCTCAGATCTGATTGGCAACATCAGACAGCTGGGAGTTGGCTGATTAGAAGAGCAGCTTTGAATCGCAGCAAATGGTAGAGGGTAGTATTTCCCACTAGCTTTAGGCAGGCCATAGTTGGTGTTGATGGGGAATGCCTCTTGTGCTATTCGAGGAGCTGTCCCTGCTGGGAACAGTGATTATTGCTAGTGGCTTTAACTCACATCATAAAAATCAAGCATGCTAGTCAATCATCCTGCTCAAATCTCAGCCAGTCCCTGTTGATCCAGCCGAGATTCGAACCAACTATGGCTGTACATGGTTTTTGGGCAGGCGTCTCAAACTGGCGGCCGTCCAGCTTTTGCAAAACTCCCCTGAGGCATTGCAAGGCTGACCGTTACAAGCATGACTCCCACGGGCAAAGGCATGATGGGACTTGTAGATTTGCACCAAATGGAGGGGTGCCAGTTTGAGACCCCTGGTATCTGATTAGGATATATTAAACCCCCCCCCCCTTCATGGCAGATTTTTTTGCTGTGTCAGATGTTTGCATAACGGTTACTACTTGAGAAGATTCTACACTGGGATGCTGCCAGGGGGCTGTGGCTTCTTTAGAAAGAGCTTTCACATTTTTTGGTGCTCTCAAGATCTGTATTTGGATCTATGTACATTACATGTGGGTGCAGTCCCATTGAACTCAATAGACAAGTCTGACTAGCATTACTGCTGGTCAAACTGCTTAGTGGCCACAGCATTTTAACTTGTTGCAAAGCGGTCCAGCTCTATTGTGAGGGGATGGATGGGGGCGTGAGTAAAACCACAGCTCAGGCACCCATCGGGGCCCAAGGAGAAAATGGAGATGACAAATGTTTTTATGTGGCTGGAATGTAGCTGAGCATTTTTTATCAGATTGCAGCCTGACACCCCCCAAAGATGGGGACACCAAGGCCAAAAAAAAACCTTGTCTTTTAACTGGCATACCTCTTCCTATGTAATGGTGATGAGGATAGAGGGGAGTGTAACAAAGTGGGGCTTTGACGTACATCACAGCGCATCTTCATAGTGATGGGGTTATGCTGCTATCTTCAGCTGGTTAGTTACAGGCAAAAGTAGTAATCCTGCTGGCCACAGCCTCACCTAAGTGGTTTAGGTGATAGGTATGCAGAAACTGCACATGCATGCCCATTTTCTCTGGTATTTTACCAAGCAATACTGTTGGGGTACATGAGAACTTGTACCCAGACCCTGCCATGGACTGCACCTTGTGCAATTTTTGAACTGCTTGGTCAACAGAGTGCTATACAAGTCTATGGTGGTGATCCCCAGCTGGCAAGTTGCCCCTGAAAGCCCTAGTGACATGCCCGCCTAGATGAGTGAAGTTTGACCCCCCCCCGTGGGGGGGGTCCTACAGTATGGAATGGTGAGCAGCTGTACCCTGAAGGGTGGCTATGCCTTTGGTTTACCATGTGCCTACACTGTTTGCACATTACAGCTTCCACAGGGGCGGTGTACTTTTGTGAGGCATATCAGGGATGTTTGACACCATCTTGTGGAGCAGGGCCTTCTGACTTCCACTCACTTTTATATCTGTAGCCCTTGTGCAATCATAGCAGGTCTGGAGCCACTGTATTAGACTCCTTCCATGTGTTTGGCTAGGGGGGAGAGAAATGGCTGCTTATAAGGGAACAGAACTAGTGGTGTGTACACTATGGAGATTATTCCCTACTATCCAAGTGGATCACTGGTTTAACAAGGCAGCAACCTCCTCTCTTCCTCCCAACACACAGCCCCCCCTGCATTACATTGAGGGTGATAGCTTGGCAGGTGGTAATACAGTCGCCCTTCAAAGCGGACTTGCCGCTGGAGTTCACCTATTAGCAGGCCATGACTAACCTAGCTATAACTCGCCTAGGGGTCAGTTCATGTGTATCCGATTCCCTCCAGTTATCAGGCTTTTTTTTTAATTGCCTTCCTCCCAGTTCCTTTGTCCACGAATGAATTTTCTTCAGCTATTGCAGGTTTACAACACCAACTTTCTGGTTTAGAAAACAGCTTGCAAACCAAAAAGTTCTACTTCCTCATCTCCTTCCTTTATTGCTAGAGTAGGAACCACAGAAAGAACCTGAATTGGAGGTGGTAAAAGAAGATGAACAATTCTCTGGGAAGGAGGCTACTCCTGAAGAAACTCAGAGCCTGAGTTTGTCAGGCTTGAGGAACATTTGTGAGTTTTCTGGTGTCAGTAATTCGGACTAGCTTGAAATTGCTGCTCCTCGGCCTCCCTCCTCCGCCTCTGGGCTAACTAGAAGGCACAGTACACTTTGCGCATGCGCAGTAGGGACCGTTTTCGGCTTCACTGCTTGGTTCCCTTACCAGCAATGGTGGCGGCTGCACCCGACAGCCGAACCAAAGATCGGCTGGTGTGCCAACATTGCGGGCTCCTTAAAAGTCAGCAGCTGCAGTATTTGTAGCTGCTGACCTAACTTTTTGTGGGGTGGGTGGACCGCTGCTTTAATGATATAACTTGGATTACAAAATCTTCAGTTTTACCCAAATTAGTTGATGCAAAAATGAATATACCCCCCCCCCCCCAACAAAATCTACCTCCTAGTATTTTGTAAGACCTCCATGATTTATAAGGACAGCACCAAGTCTTTTAGGCAAGGAATGAACAAGTTGGCCGCATATTGCAACATCTATCTTTTTCTATTCTTCAACAATTACTTCTTTTAGAGCCTGGATGCTGGATTGAGAGTGATGCTTAACTTGTCTCTTCAGAATTCTCCAAAGGTGTTTGGGTTCAGATCAGGAGACATACTTGGCCACTGAATCACTTTCACTCTGTTCTTCAGAGATGCAACAGTGCCCTTAGATGTGTGTTTTGGATCATTGTCATGTTGGAAACGTGCACAATGGCACGGAGTGATGGTAGCATCTTCTCTTTCAATATAGATGAGTACATCTGCAAATTCATGATGCCTTCAATGAAATGCAATTCCCTGATGCCAGCAGCACTCATGCAGCCCCACAGAAGGAGACTGCCACCACCATGGTTCACTGTAGGCACCATGCATTTTTCTTTGTACTCCTTACCTTTGCGACACCATACAGTTTTGAAGCCATCAGTTCCAAAAACTTTTTTTTTGGTCTTATCACTCCAGAGTACAGAGGCCCAGTAGTCTGTATTTTCTGACAGACTCCATGTTGGCATACAATTAAGAAGCCCTGCCTTCGCTCCTGCGCAATAAGACCCTACTCCCATAAATGTTCAGGCTGATCCAGAGGCTGTGTTCCTTTTTTGTTCTCACTCCTAGGACCATTTTGTATGAAGTTTTCCTACCTTTTGGAAGTATCGGTGGCCAAGTCCCATCTGGGGCAGTTTTGCGGATGTCAGGTGTGTCCTGTGGTATCCAGAAGTCTTCCAGGGTGGCTTGAATGGTCACTAAGTCCCCAGCTATCAGAGGGGTCGTGTTATGGCACTCGTATACAGAGGATTGATGCCTGGAGAGTGGGCTTTGCCATTGGTGAGCATTTGCATTGGCCAGGAGCCCAGCTAATGGGGGTGGCCGTTAAGTGTGCAGATCTAGCAGCTGCTTTCCTGCCTCGGATCCGGATCGCTATGCGTATACATCAATTGTCCTGTGGAGGAGGTCTAGGCAGTGTTGCCAACCGCCCGTATTTTTATGGGCGCTTTTTTCCCCGCCCATAATTGCCAGTAGTAGCGTTAATGTGCCAGTAAAAATAGCCGCGAGCGGGTCCGGCTTGGAACTGCACATTCACAGTTCCGGAACTTGCCAAATGCCGAGCCGATCCTGTATTCGGCCGGTGGATCTCAGGCTGTGCGGTGCTGGCGCGCTTTACTGGCGAGGCGAGTCACGTGATGTATTAGCATATCCCACCTGGCGTTCCAGCATTTAAAATCTGTATCTGTCACTAACCTGGAGCAGCACGCGGCGGAATGGAGGAGCCTTGCATCCAGTGCCAGGCAATCCAGAGTCCACGGGGACTGGGGGACGGAGTGGCAGCCCAACCGAGTGAGCCGACAAAGACAGCAGGTGGGGATGGTGGCAGAGGGGAATGGTGCATTGGTGGCAGAGGGGAATGGTGCATTGGTGGCACGAGGTGGTGGTGGCAGAGGGGAATGGTGCAATGGTGGCAGAGGGGAATGGGGTGATGGTGGCAGAGGAGGGGATGGTGCATTGGTGGCAGGGGGTGGTGGTGGCAGAGGAGAATGGTGCATTGGCAGGGGGGGGAAATGGGTGATGGTGGCAGAGGGGAATGGTGCATTGGTGGCAGGGGGTGGTGGTGGCAGAGGGGAATGGTGCATTGGTGGCAAGGGGGTGATACTAAATAATTTGCCCTTATGTCAAAAATAACCAAAAAAATTAATTTTTTACCTTTAAATCACATTGCTATTTGCCTAGCGTACTTGTTTGTAGCCTAAATACTGAAATTTGCACCTAAAATGTTTTATTTTGTAACTTTTGTGAAATGCCAGTAAATTTCAGTCTGGTAGGTTGGCAACACTGGGTCTAGGTTACGTGAGTATGTTTGGCTTGAGGTCAGCAGAAGGGACCAGATACCATTTGGGCTGTTGAGGAGTAACTCCACTTATGTTAAAATAAATACGTTTTCATTTTGGTTACTTATGGAGATGACTATGCTCTGGGTGATCGATGTGCATTGCAGTATTTTATCAAAGTTTGGTGTAGTTTCCTACCTTTTTTCTATCCTGAGCAGATCTCTGTTTACGCAAGCCTGGCTTTCTGTTTCAATCACCTGCTGGAGACTGTGCTGGATGCCCAGTTCTAACTCCCAAAGCTGTCTTCTCTGACATACCTGTTTCTACATAGGTCAAGACTATATGCAGCATACATGTCTGCTGGTTGGATTCTCGATCCACTCCTCTATACAGGGATCCCTGTCAAGAATACAGAGGGAGTTCTCAGAACCCTACAAGAGATTGGCTGGCTAGCCTTTCAAAAAGGGTCATCTGACTCCTATGCAAATCCTTGTGTATTTGGGGACTTAATTCATCACGGTTCAGGATACATTGTTTTTGCCACTAGGTAGGATGCTGGGTAATTCTGGCTTTCCTCTCTTCACCTGTCAGCGTTTCAATGACTGATGATCGGGACTATGGTCTCTCCCATCCCTATATTGAGGTGGGCTCAATGGAGAAGGCTTCCTGTCCTGAAAGGGGATTCTCTTCAATATTGATCATGCACCCAGCTAGTCATGTCTCAAATAGGCAGATGAAGCCTTGAGTGCTGGCACAGTTATAAATCTTTTGTGCTGCAGAGCTATTGGCAGTGGCACTCCCCTGTCTGTGATTTTTGTTTTGAACATTCTGGTTTAGTGGCAATCTCTTTTATGCTCCCTTTCTTCACCTGACAACAGGCTTTTTGGTCTCCAACGAGGCTGAATAACATCACAGTGGTGTACAAACATCAGGGGTCAGGACCTACAGGGTCAGTCCACTGAGAAGAGGTAGAGATGTCGGTGATCTGGGTGGAGTAGAATATCTCTTATCTCATTTGAGTCTACATTCAGAACTTCTGGGAAGAATCCATAATGTGTGGCCCAATTGGGCAACAAGTGGTTCCTACATCCTGGTTCCTGCAAGTGGATTTAATCTCTGGACAAGATGTCAGTTAGATCTGCTAGCTTCTCCTTACTATTACAAGCTGAAAAGCTTTCCCTAGGGGCCTGGGCACCCTAGGTGTGGATGCTGGACAGATTAGGAAAGGTCTCACAAGCCATATGCTTTCCCCCCCAGTCTGATCCATATACAGTTTTTTGAGGTCTGTTGCTAAAGACCGTGCCAATTATTGAAGTAATTCACCATTGGCCAAACAGGCCTTGGTTCCTGCATTTGATACCAGGCCATCTGATTGAAGTCCTTTCTCTCGGGTGAGAGCTTCTGTCGCAGAGTGCAATACTCCACTCTTGTTCATCTTTTCCGGTTTTTCATCCAAGAATAGACTGATCAGGATTGGCTGTTGTTTCTCTAAGCTAATATCTATAAATCCTACAAAAGGATTTGAATAATGTTTGTTCAGTTTAGACTGCTTTTTTGTTTTCTTTTGCTTTAGTCCTCTGGTCAGGTGCATTCTGGACTTCAACTGATTCTAAAGCTCTCTTAGAGGGCAGATCTCTGCAGTCCCTGTTCTTTCCAGTGTCTTATGGGTAGACAATCCTTCATTCATCCAATACTTTGATGGGGGGCTGCATTTGAGACTTGAATGAGAGCCAAGACTCTAGGTGGCATTTACTATTTGCTCTGGACTTCATTGCCAGCACCAGATGAGATCTCTTAAGTCCAGCTTGGGTAAAGACTGAGCTACGAAGACATGTACTCCTAAGAGCTATCCTCTTTAGCTGAAGTTTGCCAAGATCAAAGCTTTAGGCTAGGAAGGATTCCTTGGTGACCTAAAGCTCCAGATGGGATCACCTTCAGTCCAGTTGGAGTAAGAATTGAGCCATGATGTCATTCTCTCTAAGGGCTACATGCTCAGCAGGAAGTTTGCCAGAATTGGGACCCTCTGGCAGTTTGCTGTTCCAAATGGGATTTCTTTCAGTCCAGTTTTGAGTAAAGGTTTGGTTATGAAGGCAGCCTCTCTCCAAGGGTTATTTTTTCCTCAGTCGGGAGGTTTGCCGGGATCTGGGTCTTTTTGCAATGAGGTATCCTTGTTGGCATTCTGCTTAGTATGGGTAGTGTTTATATCCATAATGGGCGGCAATATGAGGTGGCTTCGGCATCCTATGAGAACAAAGATTTGTGCCTACCATATGCAGGACCACCAAGGATAACTGGTTCCATGCCATGGATATTGGGATACTTCAAAGCAATGCTCTCAAGCTACAGAAGTAGTCGCCTTACTTAATGAAAAGAAAGGCAAAAGCTCTTGGATCTATTAATATCAGCCAGCACACTGCTTGACTGTTCCTACTGAAGAAGCCCAATGAGAGGGCGCTACGCGTCTAGGAGAAAGAAGCCAAGCCTGTGACGTCATGCCACAGCCGCTGTTGTAGTGAGCCAGCTGATGTATACAAGTGCCTTTACATGTCTTTTTTGTAAGTGGATTTTATTGGGGGCTTTTAATAAGTGTTATATGGGAAAGGACTATGTATTTGCTTTTCTGTTACATGTAATCCGTTGTTTGGATTTTTGAGTGTGAACCAAGTGGGATACTTGGAGAAAGGAGAGGAGATCAGCCCAGGGGATCCAAACGATTAACAGCCTGTTTATTGCTTGAGGTGAGCAGGTCTTTCACCTGGTGTATGGAGGTGCACTTATTGCTGGAGTAAAGAATTTATAAAAGGTCACCATTGGTGGCGGAGCACGATTTTTTTTTTCTCTTTGATTTAAATGGACTATATATTTTTGAGAGACTGAATTTTCAAAATATTATCTGAATTTATATTTCCTTAAAGTGTTACTAAACCCACAACAGTAAAATCAGTCTGTATATTCAGTAAAGCATGCTTGTTATACTCACTGTGGAACCTAAGTGGTTAATCCTCCACATTGTGTAAAAAGGCTGTTTGATCCTGTATGCACAGATCCTCCCCTTCCACTGTCCCTGATAATTTCTTGATAACAGTCTATGGAGTCAGGCTGCACATGCTCAGTTTGGTGTGTATTGCTAAAGCGTTTTTTTTTTTTTCATTGAGTGCATGTGATCAGCACAGGGCCAATATGCACTGTCCAGACAGAGGGTCAGGGGTCTTGTAGCCTTGTAGCACAGTCAGAAAACTCTTCCTACAAGCTTTAACCAGTGCTTTTTCTACAAATGGAGGTGAAGATTTGGTCAGCATCAATGATGTCCTCAATGCTGAGAAATACAGGCAGATACTTATCCATCATGCCGTGCCATCATGGTGGCATGTGATTGGCCCCAAATTTATTCTGCAGCAGGACAACGACCTTAAACATACATCCAATGTCATTTAAAACTTTCTTTAGTGTAAAGAGGAACAAGAAGTCCTAGAAGTGATGGTTTGGCCCCCAAAGAACCCTGATCTCAACATCATGGAGTCTGTCTGGGATTACATGAAGAGACAGAGGGATTTGAGGCAACCTACATCCACAGATCTGTGGTTAGTTCTCCAAGTTGTTTGGAACAACCTACCTGTCGAGTTCCTTCAAAACTGTGTGCAACTGTACCTAGAAAAATTGATGATGTTTTGAAGGCAAAGGGTGGTTACATTTGGATTCAGTTGATTTGGCTTTCTCTTTTGTTCATTTACTTCTTCCTATCAGGATGACACCAAATGGTAGGAGAAAAGAAGGGGTTGCCTGTTGTCACTCTTAGAACTCTTCAGGGATAAGTAGATAAGGTACTCTTACCAGCTGAGATGGACACACGTCTTATGACAGGGGGTCAATAGAACTTGAAATCCTAGATGGTCTGGATCCAATGCAGTATGGGAAGATGGTCCGGTGGATCGAGGTAGAGGGTCCCCAATTCTCAGCTGACGAACGCCGCAAGGTCAGGATGGGTATACACCGGGGTTACTTCTCATGAACTTGCAAAGTGGGGGTTGGTCATAAACATCTCCCAGCATACTAGGACAAGAGAATGATAGGGCACAGTGGATATAAAAAGTCTACACATGTTAAAATGTCAGGTTTCTGCAATCCTGGCCCCTCCGGCAACCAGAGACACTAACAGTTATCAACTGTTATAGCGCAAACAGGAGCATCTGGCTAACTTCCGGGTACTCACTCCCTGTCTTCCGCTTCAAAGGGCGAAGGTTCAAAGTGCTTGAGTTATTCACTTTAAAATGGTTGTAAACCCCCCCCCCCTTTTTTTTTTCTTTAATAACAAACATGCCTATACTTACCTACTCTGTGCAATAGTTTCACACAGAGCAGCCCTGATTCTCTTCTGGGGTCCACCGTGGGCACTCCTCTTCATTGGGTGCTCCAGAGTGCCACTGACACAGACAGCGGGACTCGGCTCTGCCCTCTGCTCCCATGTCGCAGGATTTGATTGACAGCAGTGAGAGCCAATGGCTCTTGCTATCAATCTGTATAATGAGGAGAGAGAACGCTGCGCTTGTGCACATCGCTGGATCGGATTGGGCTCAGGTAAGAAAAAGGGGGGTCTAGGAGAGGAGCTGCAGCACAGAAGGTTTTTCAGCTTAATGCATAAGGTCAAAAACCTTGGGGCTTTAGAACCACTTTAAGGTCATCACAGAGGACAAGGGGGCACTTTTTACATCTGGAGAAAAGGTGATTTAATCTCCAGATACGGAAAGGCTTCTTTACAGTAAGAGCTGTCAAAATGTGGAATAGGTTCCCTCAAGAGCTGGTTCTGTCCAGCTCAGTAGGTTTCTTTAAAAAAGGCCTGCATTATTTCCTAAATGTACATAATATAATTGGATACTAACATTTATATGTAGTTGATCCAGGGAACATCCGATTGCCTCCCGGGAATAGGGAAGAATTTTTTTTCCCCTGCTGGAGCAAATTGGATTATGCTTTGCTGGGTTTTTTTTTTTTTTGTTTTTTTTTGCCTTCCTCTGGATCAACTTGATATGGGATTGTGTATATAAGATGGTAAATTTTTTTTTTTTTTTCTTCTTGTTTTCCCTTTTTATTGGTGTAACTAGATGGACTTGTGCCTTTTTTCAACCAGATCCTAATCAGCACTTTGGTCAGTGCTACTAGATTGATGGGTTAGGAATGTGCTATACTTGGACCAGGTTGCTCCCTTGCAGATTAACTAGGGATACACATATAAATTCTGCCCATGAAGTCAAAATGGTAGAGTGGGCCTTGAGATTAATCGGTGGATCTATCTTCTTTGCCAAATATGCTCTTTGGATTGTAAGGAATACTGCTTTCAAAGTTACTGTCGATGTTTTTGTCCATACTAAGGAAGCTTGATCTAGTGGAAATGGAGAATGAGGCAACAAGTCCAGCACTATTTGTAAACCCAAAGGGGAAATGTACAATCCTCTTGAAGTTTCTCACTCAAGAATTGATTCAGAAGCTGATGAGACATCCATCATGTCCCAGAAACTGTAGATAGAGTAGAGACTTTAACACTGAAAGTGCTGACACCAAAAACTCATGTCAAGTCCTGCCTGAAGAAAATCCAGTTTACAGCAAGAGAGGGTCAAAATCCTTAGAACTTGCCAAGTCTAGGAACTAATTCTGTACTCTAGTATACATGATGCTTGTTATAGATGTCCTAGCTTTTAGTAGGGCCTCAACAACCAAAGATGTGCAGCTTAGGCATGTTAAGCTGGGTATACATGTATCGAAATTTGGCCGGTTGCATATTTTGATAAGTACGTAGTCCTGTCTGTTCAACAGAAGCAGGTTGTTAAAATGCCATCTGTCGAACAGACCTGCTGGAAAATCAGCAGAAACCTGCTAGTTGAATTAAAAAAGAACTCTGCATGTATACCCTGCTTTAGTCTTTACCTTTCAGTGTCCAGGCTGCTAGATGCAATCGGGCTGGGATGAAATGTAGCACTTGGCCCTAAGTTTCTGAATCTCAAGTAGAAGAATGTGAGGTTCCAAGGCCAGAGATGTCTGCTGGCTGGGGGAGGAGTAACAACATGGCGCCGTAACACAGCGTGCAGCGCTTAGCTCCATGATCCCCACCAGGTGAAAAAGGAGAAATATGCCCCCTACACGAATGGCTGCATAAACTAGCTACACAGAAAGCCTGGAGCTCTTGCTGGAGGACTAGCCGCCTACCCTGCACCCGCACTAAGGAGACCCGCTGACCCATGGACACGGAGCAGCGGTACAGGAGTACATGAGGATTCTAAAGGGAAACAGCGGTGATACCTGATCTGTCTTTCCCCGCTCTCCCCGCGTCGGTGCCGCGGCTGCCGGATCGAGGGATCGGAGGACCTGCCGGGCGCTGCTTCGGCGGACCGGCGGTGGAGGGGTGGACGCGTGGGGGCTCTGGCGTCCTGGATTGGGGGACCGGAGGACCAGAGGGGCCGCGCAACGTCCTGCGGGCGGAAGGCGGATACAGCTGGAGCCGGAGACCGGGAGATTGAACCCATCGGGGACACTCGGGACTGCAGGGAGAGCCGTGAATTAGGTGAGAGAGCTCCTTGCAGAGACACTGTGTGAGAAGCTGTTTTACGCCTTACTGTTACAGCATAGATCCCATGGTGTATTATAGGAGCCAAAGTCAAATAGTATAATAACACAGAATATCAGCATCAGACAAAACACCAACGTTTGAACGCAGTGGGGTTACTGAGAAAAGGGAAGAAGCGTGTTTCCTTTTTTTTGGGGGTTTAGTCTTCTCATCCCTTCTCGGTATTCCCTGCCATAATCCCTATGGAAAATCTCATACAGCTTGCTATAAAGTACAGTGTGTTGGCTCGCATCTAATCCGGCCAATCAGGCTATTATACATGAAAGTGCAAGCTGTAACTGACTGTGAGCAAAAATTTAGCAGCACTCCGGGTTCTGTCCATAAAATATCTGTGTATATACATAGAGATTGCTGTCCGCAGGAATACAAGGAACATAAGGCTGTAACATAAATAACTGTCTGCAATACCAGCTCACTCCTGGAGTGCATCCTGGTAGGGTTACTGGTTACTGGCTACTGGTCACTGGGATATAAACGGGTATAAAGTCCCCCCTTCTTTCTCTTTTTTTTTTCTCTCACTTGCCCCTCCCGTTGAATACTCGGAACAACACAGGACCTAAAGACGTGCCTGGGAACCCTTAAAACCCCTAGAGACTAGGCTACGGTGAAAAGATGGTTAAAAAGGGCCCTAAGGTAACCCAGGGAGAGGGAACAGGCCGCAATACAATAAAGTCTTATCTGGTGGCAGAAGGGACTGATCAAATGACCGAAAGTCTTAGTAAAAACTCAGGATCAGCGCCTACGACTCCTGTATAGAATAAGGGGCCACCAGGGACAGAACTAGAAGGAGAGAAAGGGATGGAAACCCCGGGGACCCCAGGGAAAGGTAAAAATAATAAAACCCAATCCCCAGAAGCAAAAAGTAAGAAAGATAGACAAAAGGAGCAAAAGACACTTGAAAAACAACAACAACTAGAGACATCCACAGAAGACCTTCAAGCCCCTCCCTCAAAGCAAGACATGATAAATATGATAGGCATGAAAGCTCGCCTGGAGCAAACCATTAAAGGTGAAATGGGAGCAACAAGAAAGGATATACAGAGTGTACTACAAAGAGTAGAGGGAATAGAAGAACAATTAGAAGAGCATAAAAGTGCAATAGTGGAATTAAGAGAAAGAGCAGAGATGGATTGGACAGAGATAAGAAACGTTCGGTATAAACTTGAGGACCAAGAAAATCGTAGCAGAAGGAAGAATCTTCGGATAAGAGGACTCTCTGAAGATGTTAAAGATAAAGAATTAGGGGATGTGCTACGAGAGATTTTCAATTCAGCTTTAAATCGAGAATCAACTACGTTGATGCAGTTTGAACGAGTTCACAGAATTCAAAGGTCATTTAATGCCCATGGGGATACTCCAAGGGACATTATAGCAAGATTTCAAGACTCGGAGCAGAAAGAGTTAGTCTCTCACAGTACAAGGAATTCTTCCCCCATGGTATATAAGGGAACAAAATTATCTATCTTTTCTGACTTAGCCCCAGAGACGCTAGCACGAAAAAGAGCCTTAAAGCCGTTAACAACTCTTCTACAGACAAAGGATATTCCCTACAGGTGGGGGTTCCCAGCTTGTCTATCGGTGAAACACCAGGGGGTTTCGGCTTATGTACGGTTTCCAGAGGATATAAAAGAATTCTGTAGCAGATTGAATATACAGCAGGTTCAAGTAGATAACTGGGAAAAGAATCCTCCAGCATGGAGAAAATGGAGGAACCAGGACTGGAATAGAACCTAGAAAATATGTGGCTTTTTTTTTTTTTTTTTGTAGAGGGCAGAACGACATGATAAGGAAGATTGATTCACCTGGGGGGGGGGGATATGGAGTGGGGGCCGCTCTATGCGCCGGGGCTCATCCATAAGGGGGTGGATGGGGCTCCGGGATGGGGGAGGATACACAAGATCCCCCGAGATAGGGCCCGCTCGGCAGATAGCCCGATTGGGGGCAGACCGAGGGAGTTCTAACATTGATGTACAATGTGATAGGGGAGAGGGTGGGGGGAGGGGGGTATATGTGGTCTCAATATATTCTATATGGTTACTGGAAGCTGAACCTAGGTGCCACGTGTATAATGGTTAAATTGGATTATTATTTCTGGAATGTAAAAATATCTTATGTGGGGTCGAGAATAGACGTATCTGAAGGAAGGGCTATTATGAGGAGAAGAGATTGTACGGGGTCACCTCCTTTCTGTTTATATCCGGTAGAATCGCTTTAGTTATGATTTCGAGAAACTAAACTAAATAAAATGACAGCAATAAAAATAGTTACGTACAATGTACGAGGGCTTAATAGCCCAAATAAGCGATACCAGATACTGCAGGAAATGAGGAGATCTTCGGCCAATATAGTGTTTCTACAAGAAACTCACCTAAAAGAGACAACAAAGACAAAGTTGAACTCAAAAGACTTTCCCACATGGATTCATAGCTATTCTCCTAATAAGAGATCAAAAGGAACTGCGATAGGCTTCGATAAGAATACACGGTTTATACTGGAAGGCATGGAAATAGATCCGGAAGGCAGATATCTTTTTGTTAAAGGCTCTTTATTTAATATGAAATATACTTTGGTAAATGTCTACTGCCCTAATATACGCCCCGCAGGGTACCTGAGAAAAATCCTTAACAGACTGGAGGGCTTTAAAGAAGGGAAGGGGATACTAGCGGGGGATTTTAATTTTGTTTTTGACCCGGAACTAGATACTCAACCAATGTCATTAAGGTCGGAGGGTAAATACCTTAGAGCAATTAAGCGTAAAATGTCTCAAATGCATCTAATGGAGGCCTGGAGAATTCTACACCCTAGAGATAAAGACTTTACGTACTATTCGTTGGTACATAGGTCATACTCCAGAATAGATTATTTCCTACTAGATCACCAGTTATTAGAGGGATTGAGAGGGGTAGAAATAAAATCAATAACGCTCTCTGACCATGCTCCAGTAGAGATGACCCTGGATATAGGGGAAATCCCAGTCGACCAGCGAGTATGGAGACTAGATGAATCCCTTTTAAACGACACTAAGATAGCCAGTGATATAGAAAAGGAATTGGGTCTATTCTTTAAAGAAAATGATATAGAAAATATCTCTCCTTCGATATTATGGGAAACACATATATATATGTGAGAGGGAGGATGATAGCAGAAAAGGCTAAAAGAAAGAAAATTAGGCAGTATCAGAAACCAACCCTACTAGGAGAAATCCAGGGCCTGGAACAGCAACACAAAGATAGGCAGGAGGAGCAAACCTTGATATTATTAACCGAGAAAAGAGAAAAACTACGGGATCTAATGGATCAAGAAACAAAATGGGTATTCAATAATGTAAACAAGAAATTCTATGCAACAGGGAATAAACCAGGGAAACATTTAGCAAGGACAATTAAGTCTAGAAAAACACAGAATTATATCTCAAAAATGAAAGATATTAAAGGTGATATGAGGTATTCTACAAAAGATATAATTAAAATTGTTCAAGATTATTATCAAAACTTATATAATGTAAATAAAGAACAAAGCTTTATGGAAACCCAGTGTAGAAGAAAGAAAATTAAACAATACTTAGAAAGGATTAAGATACCGATAATGGTAGAAGATGTAATTAATAAGTTAGACAAGGAAATATCAAGGGAGGAAATAAGCCAAGTAATTAAAAATATTAAAATGGGAAAGAGTCCGGGCCCAGATGGGTATACCTCACTCTACTATAGGAGATATGGAGAAATCCTGATACCATACTTCCAGGAATACATGAATTCCATCGGAAGAGGTATGACGATGCGGGAGGAAGCATTGGGTGCCCACATAACTCTTATAGAGAAGGAAGACAAGGATCCCTCATTATGTGCTAGTTATAGGCCTATATCACTGATTAACGTTGATATAAAGATCTATGCAAAAATAATAGCAGAGAGAATAAGACCCTTTATGCCAGAGCTGATTGAAAACGACCAGGCAGGGTTTGTACCAGGGAGAGAAACGAGGGACAATGTCCTAAGAGCACTATTCCTGATACAAAAAGCAAAAAAAAGTAAAAAACCAGTTCTATTTCTGTCAGTAGACGCAGAAAAGGCCTTTGACAGACTAGACTGGGAATTTATGCTAGCAACAATGAGGCATATAGGATTAGGTCCTAACATGCTTAAATGGATAGGGGCACTTTACTCTAAACCCTCTGCACATGTCCGGGTCAACGGGACCCTCTCAGGTAGTTTTGCACTCTCTAATGGAACTCGCCAGGGCTGCCCGCTTTCCCCCCTCCTGTTTGTCCTCTCATTAGAGCCATTGCTAGCAACTATTAGAACTAATCAGGAGATAGAGGGAGTAAAGGTAGACGGGAGGGAACACAAGATCTCTGCGTTCGCGGACGATATGATGTTGTATGTATCAAATCCAAGGCAAACTTTGCCAAGGATAATGGAGGAATATGAAAAGTATGGAGAGATCTCAAATTTAAAAATTAATAAAGAGAAGACTGAAATATTAAGTATATCCTTAAGTCCAAAAGAACGCAGGGATCTTGGGGCCCTCTACCCATTTACATGGAAGCAGAAGGGGATGAAGTATTTGGGGATATACTTGTCCAACAGGGAGAGGGACCTTTATGAGGACAACTATATCCCCTTACTGAATAAAATAAAAACAGAACTGAAGAGATACCCGATAGAAAAACTATCTTGGCTGGGTAGAATGAATACTATTAAAATGATGATACTGCCTAAAGCACTATACGTCTTCCAAACACTCCCAATAAAAATCCCAGATATGTACTTTAAAATATTGGGGAAGATAATAAGGAGATTCATTTGGAAAGAAAAGAGGCCTCATATATCAGTAGAAACTTTAACTAGACCTAGACAGGAGGGAGGAGTATACCTTCCAGATTTTAGAAGATATTATGAGGCAGCAGTATTAAAAAGGATAACAGACTGGTTACAGGGAAAGGGACGGAGAAAGAAATGGGTAGAAATAGAGGAAAGTCTGTGTAATGGGGACTTGGGAAAGAGAATATGGATCCCAAACCAATATAGAGGCTTAACACAAGAAACACCCCCAATAACAAAAGAAACCTTCAGACTATGGGATAGAGTATGTAAAACAAAAAAATGGCCCTATAACAGTCCGTTGATGTCCCTCACGGGTACAGACTATTTCCCGCCAGGGAAGAGTAGCGAGGCCTTTATGGGATGGGCAACCTCAGACACATTAAAACTGAAAGACGTACTGAAGGGGAATATCCTGTGCCCAATTTCAGAAATAAGAGAAAAATATGGACCCTCTGGGGGTGACAGTTGGAGGTATATTCGGATCCATCATTTTGTAAATACATTACCGAAACCTCTACGGGCTATGAACGAGCTAACCCCATGGGAAAAACTCGTAGAACAGGGGGGGGGGGGAATGGGAAGACAGGGGATATCGAATATATATGGGATACTGTTATCCCCAAAGGGCCCCAAGACAATGAAAATACTGGAAAATTGGGAATTAGAACTTAATCAAGCTATAATAGATGAAAAGAAGAGCCTAATCTTTGACTATGCTCACTCCACCTCAGTAGAGGCAAAAGTAAAGGAAATGAATTATAAGCTTTTAACCAAGTGGTATTTGGTTCCAACAAAGCTACATAAGATAAATAAGGAGTTATCACCCTTATGTTGGAGGGAATGTGGGCTGGAGGGAACACACGCCCATATATGGTGGCATTGTCCACTGATACAGGAATACTGGAGAGGGATCTTACGATTGATAGAGAAGATATGTGGACTTAAGGTTAAATTAGATCCCTGGTATTGTCTGTTTCATAATACGGAAAAGACAAGGAAAAAATATAGAACAACTTTGGTACCATATATGTTGAATGGAGCCAAAGCACTTATACCACGGAATTGGAGAGAAAAAAGGGTGCCAGCATTAGGAGACTGGCTGAGAGAGATAGATAGAACTAGATTGATGGAGGAGCTGCTCTCAAATCATAACGGAAGTAGATCAAAACACGATAGAGTTTGGAAGAGATGGAGAGAGTTTAAGGACTCCGAGGCCTATATAGAGGGGCTGGGGGGTTCGGGAATGTATTTCTTATTATGTCCCTTCTTTGTATAGATTTTTTTCTTTTTTTTCCATCTCCCCCTCCCTCTCTTCTTTCCCCCCTTTTTTTTTGTGTGTGTATATAGGTGTGTATATGTGTATACATACGTACACAGCTATAGGCCCTGGGTAGGAGCCTTCTTAAATTATTTTGCTCATAAGTACATTTTTTTCTCTCACTTGACTCTGTCGACTTAATCATCACATATATTTGATATTTTTCCCTCCCCCCCTTTTTTTTTTTTTCCACTTCCCCCTTCCCCCGCTCACAGTAGGGACACGGGTATATGATTGTTATAGGTCACGGGACACCTGCACTTAGATTGTACTTATTTATAAGAGGGAGTAGATGGGAGATAAAGTCCCCCTCCCTCTTCCTATTTCCTCCTCACTCCCCCCCCTTTATTTATTTTTTATTTTTTATTTTTCTCTGTATATATACGCGTAGGCTTTGAACAGGAGCCTTCTTAAATTATTTTAAATTATCATATTTTTATATATTTTTCTTTTTTCACTTGATTCGGTAGATTTAATTAACACTTACATTTGATATTAAAATCCCCCTTTTTTTTTTTTCTCTTCCTTCTCACTGTAGGGCACATTGCACTTAGACTGTATTTATCAAGATATAGATTAAGATGCACAAGCACTTTAGATTATAACTATATTTATATTTAGCTATAAGAGGGAGTACATGGGAGATAAGGTCCCCTCCCCTCTTTTTCCCCGCCTATTCCTTCTTTTTCTCCTCTTCTCTTTCTCTTTTCCTCCCTTTTTTATTTCTTTTTCTTTTTCTCTTTCTTTTTCTTTTTTTTTTTTCTTTTTTTTCTTTTTTTTCTTTTACTCATCCTGTCCTTTTTCCTCCCTCCCCTCCCCCCCGCCTTCCCCCCTTCCTCCCTCCCCTCTCCTTTCTTCCATCTCTTCCTCTCCCTTCCCCTCTCTTATATCCATCGGATCTATCTGGCTCTTTTTTTTTTTTTTTTGTGTGTGTGTTTGGTTTTTCCTATGCTTGACATCTACATCTGGGGGATTAGGAACTCACGGGCTATGGAGATAGATATATTCCAAAAGGGATAGGCAGTCCCTTTAGTAAAATGGAAAATTGGTAAATGACATTCTATCTAGGTTCAATTTATCAAAGGGGTATATAATGAGACTTTATATGTATGTTGTGTTTATATGGTTTAAATTTTTATTGTATTGTTATTGTATTGTATTGTATTTTTATTCAAATGTCATGTAATGTGAAAAAGTTTAATAAAAAAAGGATTAAGACAGAGATGTCTGCTACCTTGACTAGAAGGGCTGAATTCAAGCAAAGAACATAGGGGCTGATTTAAGAAAGGCAAATAGACTGATCTATCTGGTCCCAAAGCTGAGTGAATGTGTTTTTCAAAATGCAAAAAATTACCCAATCATGTGCAAGGGAAAAAAATAAATTTTTGTTTGCATATGATTATGTACAGGAAGTCGGCAGATCTTCACCTCATTCACTAAGTTCTGGGGCAAATTCTCTTGAAATGTGCAACTACCCTTGCAAAGTGATCAGACAGCCTCTACTACAATCACAAGCATATAACTGAAAATACATTTTACCTTTAGGGCTCATTGAGATAATGCATTGCTCTAACCTCCCCCCCTCGACTAATACAGTAACTAATGCATTATTTTGTATTGGGGATGAGGAAGAGATAAAACAGTGTATAACTTGCCTTTAATATACTGTATTGTCCTGTGGGCTTCCTCCATGCCAGTTCCTGGTATGATGACTGGTCCCTAGAAGCCACCCTTCTTGTCAGTGTCTGAATGGTCTTGTAGCTGCCTATTGCCACAGCTGTTTCTGCATTGGACGTGATAATAGAGGGTCCCTGGCCACAGTCCAGCACTGAAGAGAATTAGAGCATTAGCTGTTGTGGGACTGCACGTTAGGGTAAGTGATCCTCTGTCTTATATTATAAGTCACTATTCTGTGGTTTGAGCATTGCAATAGCATGGTAAAACATGCATTACCACAATGTGAAGATAGGAATGGGCACTTAAAATGTATCTCCAGTCAAAACTTTTGCTTTAGACTGTACAGTGTACATTACTAAACAGTAGATCTAACCCTTCCACTCTCAAACACTGCTCCAGGTCAGCCCCTTATCATGCAATTAGGTGCAGATCCAGTTCGCCACCATAGATCTACTGTCGGCATCCATACTTGGGAGAATCACTTTCTTCATTTGGCCTAGTGGCCATTGTCTCTGTGGCAGGAAGTGACAGAAACATATCTGCAACCACAGCTCGATTCCCTCCTCACAGTCAGTGAACTGGGGAATCCCTCCTGCAGAGCTATTGTGTTCTCCTGATGGGTGGGCATTGGGGAGCTTTCCTGGCTGGAAGAGCACTTTGATTTGTGCTAGTGGCTATAGCCACTGGCAATAATCGCATGCCGAAAATATGACTTGCTGGTTGTACCCAAGTCGATTAATGAATCAACTTGGGTACAATCAGCCTGCCCATAGATGGTTCCTTTTGAACCAGCCAAGATTGGAACCATCTACGGTCGGCTTTACAGTCATCACACCAACAGGAATAGAGGAGGAGTCTCCCAAAGGAAGACGCCTGTGAAGTGACAACTGTCTGAGGAGTGAATCCTCACTTTGAAAAGATATTCTCTCACCTCCTTTTGTGGCTAGAAATTGACTGTAACTGTACATATGCAACACATTAAAACTCAACTCCAGGTATGATCTCTATAGCAAACTTACATTGGTCCAGCTTGGGTTATGCATATGTCATACCTTAGGGGCTGCTGCGGAAACTGACAATCATTGTAGAAGTCAATGCTACTATAGTGATAGCTACAATCTTCTGGGTCCTATGTGAGTTTCTTCCCCACAACACACTGACCATGCATGTCAATGACACTCCAGAACGTTCTACAGTGTTGGATCTGCTTAGTGGTTCGTTCTTCCACCCAGTTAGTTCTATTATACTTTTTTAGAATAAAATAATTCTTCATTTTACTATTCCTGGAAGATCTCTATAGCAGGCTTCAGCATGCTGGTGGGTCCCATAGGACTGGTCTTTATTTGTTTTTAATTACTTTTCCCCTAGGAGCCCATTCCTAGTAACTATGCACAGAGCACAATAGGGAGGGAATTGTATACAAAGGAATATTGTGGCCTTAAAGTATTAGGGCTTGCATAGATGGGCAAATGCAGCTTAGGTTCGGGTGTGAGTTCCTTCTAACATCCTTCTAACTAGGGATGAGCCGAACACCCCCGGTTCGGTTTGCACCAGAACCTGCGAACAGACCTAAAGTTTGCGCAAACTTTAGAACCCTATTAAATACAATGGACTCGAACGTTCGAAATCAAAAGTGCTAATTATCAAGGCTAATATGCACGTTTTTGTCCTAAAAAGGGTTTGGGGACCCGGGTCCTGCCCCAGGGGACATGTATCAATGCAAACAAAGCAAAAAAAAAGTTTTAAAAACTGCTGTTTTTTCGGGAGCAGTGATTTTAATAATGCTTAAAGTGAAACAATAAAAGTGAAATATTCCTTTAAATTTCGTACCTGGGGGGGGGGGGGGGTGTATAGTATGCCTGTAAAGCAGAACTGGCTTAGAACTGTCCCTGCACAAAGTGTCATTTCTGAAGGAAAAAAAGTCATTTAAAAGCACTCGCGGCTATAATGAATTGTCGGCTCCTGGCAATACATAGAAAGGTCATTGATAAAAAAAAAAAAAAATGCGTGGGGGTCCCCCCAAATTCAATTACCAGGCCCTGCGTCAAATAAAAAAAAAATGGCGTGGAGTTCCCCCCAAAAATCCATACCAGACCCTTTATCTGAGCACACAACCTGGCAGGCCGCAGGAAAAGGCCTCAGGCCACATGCCCTCAACATGGGGAGGATGCTTTGTGGGGCTGTGACCCCTCAAAGCACCATGTCCCCATGTTCATGGGGACAAGGGCCTCATCCCCCAAAACCCTTGCCCGGTGGTTGTGGGGGTCTGCGGGCGGGGGCTTATCGGAATCTGGAAGACCACTTTAACAAAGGGGACCCCCAGATCCTGCCCCCCTATTTGAATTGGTAAGGGGTACATTGTACCCCTACCATTTCACAAAGAAAGTGTAAAAAAGACACAGTTGGGAAAGTCCTTTTTAAAAATAAAAAACCCATTCCAGTGATGTAATCCAGTCTGTCCAGTATTGTTCTCTATGTCCCGTGGTGATCCGATGTCCAGCGCTGCAGTCTCCTCCAGTCTCCACTCCACACGAAACCCCCATGACGTACGAGGGGGCGGGGTCACCCGTCACATCATAGGGTAAGCCCCAGCTTTCCCCGCTTGCCGGGGAATAGCCAATGACGTAGGCGGCATCTTGAAGCCCACAAGCATAGACTTCCGGGTAGCGGGATTACGCTGGACGGCGTCTCCTGGGAAGCATGACACTTTGCTCCCAGGAGACATTGCGCCGACATCCCAGGACACTTAGTGCCGCCGGGCAAAGCAAAAGACCCGCCTACTCCCGCGGGAGGAAAAGCAGGAAGTGACAAAGAATTCAGAAGATTTTCTTCATTTACAGCGTCCAAAACGTCAAAAGGTTAGTGACATGTTATTGTGCATAGCGCTAGGATGTTAGGAATACAAAGTGTAAATTTAGGGTGAACCTCCACTTTAAGTTGTGAGTTTCAAGCTGAATTCACATGTTTGTGTTTTTACCTAATACACTTACCATTGCAATTGGTAGAAACAACAAAATGCTAAGGGGTGTACTCAGGCTCAGAGGTCCCAAAGCTATCAGTAATTTCAAGATTAACTTTTAGGTCTCTAGTTAGTATCCAGAAACTAAAGAGTCAGAATCTGAAAATGTGCTAAATCGATCAGCTCTTGGGCTTCCAATGTTGCTGCAGAACACTGTAGCACAATGTAACCACAATGCTTCCTGTATGCTAAAGTGGCTGGCTTGTATCAGGATCTTCTCTGCCTTAAACAATATAGATCTGCTATAGCAATGCGCTGTTTGTTGAACCAGACCTATATGACGAAAAAGACTGTAAAAAATTATTTCCTACTCTCTTTTGGGCCCCTTTCACATGGTGCCGTCTAGGTGCAGTGTGTTCCTCCGGGTGTTTTAGTGCACCCGGGAGGAACAAGTGTAGTTTCCAGCCCCTCTGCCTGCAGTCTGTAAAAATCTACCCACCTTTAGGGCCCTAGGTGCTCAGGGACGAATGCCCAGAACACACACAAAAGACATCCTGGCAGGCTAATTGACTCCTGCCTAAATAAGCCCTAGTATGTATGAATGTGAGTTAGGGAGGGACCTTAGATTGTAAGCTCCTTGAGGGCAGGGACTGATTTGAATGTGTAATACACCACAAGTAAAGCGCTGCGTAAATTGTTGGCGATATATAAGTACCTGTAATAAATAAACAAACACACAAACATTGCATTCTGGGCATTTGTCCCTGAACTCACAGGGCCTTAAATAAGGATATCACTTTCTTTCTACAGTGTTCTGCCCTGTCCAGCTTGCCCTAGACTTTGACAGGATGCAGGCAGCGGGGCTGGAAGCTGCACTTGTCCCTCTCAGATGACCCGGTGTGCAAGCCTTACACCTAAATCCCAACTAATAATGCCCATGTCACGTTAACACCTGTGTAGTAATGATTTGTTACCACCTACAACTGCCTGTTTTCTCTGGTAATTTGTAGCTCTACAGTTACTGCTGTAGCTGACTACAGTGCATTTCTATATCCAGAAAAATGTGTATATCCAGGGCGCTCCAAGCATTTGAATCCTGACAGATAAGGTCTGTGTTGGAGAGGGTAGCAAATCTTCACACACTTTAGGCAGCACTCAGGGAAACAAGCAATCTCTAATGGAAACAGAAAAAGAAGGTCACTGGCTGAAGAAGGAACCAATGAGCTGTTCCGAAACGCGTCCCGCCTCCATGACACACTTCCTGTCCACTTCCTGTTCGTGTTCCATGCTGGTTTCTGTCTCGCTTCCTCTGACATCATCCCCAGGCTCCAGCGTTACTGTGTCCTCTGAACATTCACAGCACAATCAGCTGTTATCGTGGACTTTCCTGGAAGCTTTAACATCAGAGACTGGGACTGCCCTGCCACTGGAACATCTCCTGGACGCACTTACCTACTACATGCCTGTTTCATCCACTATCTTGTAAGTGTTTTTAACCCTTTTAGGGGATATTTAAAGTTTTATACTTCTGCACTTAGAGGCGCCTTGTTTGTTTTTCTGAGTGCATTTCTATATAGCTACAAATTGCTGGTGTAGCAACCTCACCCCTTCTCATTCACGGCTTGTCTGTCTCGTCTAGGGGTTAGCACTGGGGGGGAGGGATGAGATACACCACGGCCCATGTCCTCCAATGTGTAGAGGTGAAAGCCAGAACTATCGGGTTTTGTGTATGTGTCCTAGAGTCAAATCCTCTCCTCGGATTAACTCCCTTTGCTCCTAGTAACCAGAGTTCCACACACTAAAAGGGTCCAACTCGTATTTATTCCTCTCAACAAATAGTCATACAGCACAGACAGGTTGAGACCCATATAACACTTCAGTCTTTGTGGGGAGTAGGCCAAGGCACAATTCTTTTAGATAGAGCTAACCACTGTGGTGTCACCAATGGCAAATAGTCACTGCCACTGACTATATTGAACAGAACATGGATTACCTTTGCTAACGTAGCCCCTATCAGAGGAAAGACATCCGTCCAAGACAGTTACCGGAGGCCTCTCCGTCACCAGCAATGCTGCGCTGGACTCTCCGGAGAAGTTCCGCTCACCGGCCTCCTCGTCTCAGACACGGGCACCCAAGGAGTTAGGGCCCCCTCAGATTCCTCCACCCTCGCGGAACTCAGTCGAAGGTACTGAGCTCCAGGCTTCCGCCATAGTACCTCACCCCAGGCTAAAGGTGCCTGAGATGGACTCCATCTCCTGCTCCGGCCATGTCAAGGGCACCTGGGCCCGGAACTCCGGAATGCCAGCACCCAGGCTGCGTCCTCCGACTCTGAACCCCAAGGTCAGGGCGTCCGCCCCTTTTCTCTCCTCTCCCTTTGCGTCACAGCAGGTTCCCCGCCCCGCCGTACCAGGGCCAGGAAAGGACAAAAAGGGATGCAGTCTTGCGGTGAGTGTTCAACTCCGGCCCAGGGCGATAGCGCCACCTGCAGGCCGCAGGGAACCTCACACCACCAGAGTCCTCCAAGAACCACAAAGAGGTCTCAGATTCTCTAACAATCAATGCATCTGGGTTACACTACCACCCAGATACCTCCCCTAAATTCAAATACCCGCTACACTGGTATTACATTAAATCTGCAGTTGCATTGGATAACATAAATAGCTACAGAAACCGGCGACTCTGTTGATAGATTCAAATGCTGCAAAAAGCGAATATTAGGCCTCGTACACACGGCCGAGATTCTCGTCGAAAAAAACATGTGTTTTTTTTCGACGAGATTCTTGGACAAGAAACTTGTCCCGGCCGAGTGTACAGACGCTCGATTCAAAGAACCCGCGGTTCTTTGAATGGAGAGTACGCGGTGACGTCATCGACTACGACGAGCATGCGCTCGTCACATTCGATGCCGTCGCCGCCATCTTGGTATATCCTATGTATGCCTAGGAAGCTACCGCGCATGCGTCGAATTCATTTCGAACATGCGCGGGCTTCCCGGAGGACAGGTAAGTGTACACACACTCACTTTTCTCGTCGAGAAACATGCCGACGAGAATCTCGACGAGAAAATAGAGAGCAGGATCTCTATTTTCTCGTTGAGATACTTGTCGCTTTTCTTGACGAAAAACCATACACACGAACGAATTTATCGGCAAAAAATCTCTGCCAGCAAGTTTCTTGCTGGTTTTTGCCGAGAAACTCGTTCGTGTGTACGAGGCTTAAGTGTCAGAGCTACAAATTTCTTGGAATTTTGACAACATGGGCTATTAATCGTTTGACTCTTTCTTAGCAATAGAAATGCTGATGAAGAGCAACTTGTTTAGGTGCTACAGTATTTCTAGTGTGACATTAGCCAATATCAGACACTACATGGTTGATTTACTGACAGGATTTATAGGCAGATAGATTGTTCACTTTGCAAGGGGAGTTGCACTTTGCAAGGGAATTTTCCCCAGAGCTTAGTGAAAGAGGTGAAGCTCTGCTGACTTTCACCATCCAATCAAATGTAAGCAAAATTACATATTTTTTTTTTTACATTTTCCTTGCAAATGATTGGGTATTCTTTGCAAAGTGAAATTTCTCTACATCCACTAACCTAATAGAAAATTTCCTTGCAAAGCGAATCTAACTGCCTTTAGTAAATCAACCCCTATACATGAAATCTGTACCTATTCTGTGAGTATCAAATACTCTTGGAATTATACAACATGTCAATTTCAGTTACCACAGACCCATGAAAACAAAGTTAATCTTATTTTAATGTTCCGCTAATGATTAAGGCCCCATTTACACCTGAGCATTTTTGAAGCACAAAGCTCCGAATCGCTCAACATCCAATATCCCATGGTTTTCACCTGAGTGTGGTGTAATTTGAAGCCTGTAGCTCAAAAAAAGTACATGAGCTTCTTTTGAGCTACAAGCTTCAAGCGTTTTGGGTCCCAATAGACTTCAATGGGAATGCCTGAAAAAATGCAGAGAAAACGCATTGCACATATTTCTCTTTTCGTCCATGGAATGACACAGCCTTCTTAAGTCTTGACAGTTGGGTTATGTTCCTGTTCATAGGAGAGGACTAGGCAGACATGTTAGATATTTCAATACATGTTACGTTAACAGAGTTGAACAGCCCCGCCCAGGGGGCGGTCCCTCCAGACATAACCCTCTGCCCTGCAGCATGCAGCCTCAGTTTTGTTCTGCCTAGAAGAGGAGATGGACGTGGCTCCCTTTGGGCCCAGAGTCCTGAGGAAATATTTTATTTTCTTTTATTTTATTTAAATTTATTTTATTGTGATTCTTCTATCAACAGTCGGCTGGACGACAGGCTGGATATATAGATCCTTGTAGTCTTCCCAGTCCGGCCAGCGAGCATGTACAGTCCCTTGCAAATAGGCGTCGGGTCTGTCACGACATACCCCATGGCTCCAGGGGTGGGCGGTGAGCTTGTGCTCTGGGGTCCACATATGACTGAGCTGCTTGCTGTCTCAATCACAGTGGACCGAGCCGACAGCTACTCTGTACTGCTTGGTTGTAGGCCTGTCAGGAACGCACCAGCAGGTCCTCGTTAGGATGGGTAAGTACAGTTCCTCCTGCCTCAGTAGGTGGGAACAGCTGGGTGTTCCTAGGAATAGGGGGTTCTCCTGTCCTCCCTTTCCCTGCTCTCTGTCACCTTTACTCCCTCTGTCCTAACGGGGCTGGCTACGACCGGGGCGTACCTGTGGGGACCCCAGGTCCAGGTGGGGGTCCGGGGGTGTCAGGGCCCATTTCTCTGTGGGGGGATACTCTGCTCCGGGGTAGCCATGCTGGGCCTTCTCGTCCACATCGCGGTGCTCGGGCGCCATTTTGGCGGTGCCGCCACCATTTTTGGGGTGTGTTTTCTATTACATTGATTTGCCCATTGGCGGCCATCTTGCCGTGGCCGTGCTATGGCGCAGTTGTTATTGCGGGCGGCCATATTTTTGTGGTCGCGCCCTTTCCTTCTCCCTGAGGCGTCCGGTGGTCATCTTTGGTGGAGGTTTGGCCTCTAGTGCTGGCTCCTGGATGGCGTCTAGTGCTGGCTCCTCTAGTGCTGGCTCCTGGATATCGTAAACATACACAATATGTTTATACACAACACTGGATACATTCACAGTGTATGTATGTATTATTGCTCTCTGTGTCTGCGTGGGTTTCCTCCCACGCTCCAATGACGTGCGCGCCTTCGGCAAAATACACAGTATAAACATACACAATATGTTTATACACGACACTAAAGACATTCACAGTATATGTATGTATTATTACTCTGTGTCTGCGTGGGTTTCCTCCGGGTTCTCCGGTTTCCTCCCATGCTCCAATGGTATGCACGCCTTCGGCGCTATGCACAGCATAAACATGTTCAATATGTTTATTCACACATACTAAAATACCTACACGGTATGTGTATGCAGTCTGCGTGGGTTTCCTCCGGGTACTCCGGTTTCCTCCCACACCCCAATGGTGTGCACGCCTTCGGCGCTTTGCACAGCATGAACATGTTCAATATGTTTATTCACTCATACTAAAATACATACACGGTATGTGTATGTACTATACTCTCTGTGTCTGCGTGGGTTTCCTCCGGGTACTCCGGTTTCCTCCCACGCTCCAATTGCGTGCCTTCTCGCAATACACAGTATAAACTATGTGTTTGTACAATCGGCACTTATCAATGTAGTAGTTGCTGGAACATCCACTGAGGTGTCAGTTCTTTTTTATTTATTTTTATTTTCGGGGTCGCGTTGACCGACCAGCTCTATATAGGTTTTTAAGGACTGGGGATTGCTGCAGAGGTCCTTTTTGGTCCCTCAGCGCACAGCGGTCCGTTATTCCTTTGTAGAGCATTTTTAAAAAAGATATGTTTTTTTTTCCCATGAAGTTGACCCCCTGGTATCAGGGGAACCACTATCCCGATAGGGGGACACCTGCCTTTAGGAGGTGATCAGGAGCAGTGGCTCGGACCGTGTTCGCCACGCTGAGGTCAGCATTGCGCCCGTTAGTGGCTGCGTCTCTGGTGTCTCTGACACTCACTGAATGGGCATAACTTTTGTACCAGACAGTGGAGGAGCTTCAGGTTCCTCTAAAAGTTGTGACACTGGCCGACCAGCAGGTGCGCCACCTGAGGGGGCTGATATACTGGTCCGCTGACCGAGTTTCTATGGAAGCTCTGACAGATTTGCCTTTCTTTTTTTATCAATAACTCTTTTTATTGAAAGCCACATCGGACACAAATTAAATGCAATAGTTTTACAACCAACAGGATAATCGTTAACACGTCTGGGTATAGGGTCGTAACAGTTCCTGAGCATGTAATCACTGTATCTCTGCTATGTGCTGTATTATCCAATCCTATCTAGTTATCACAACAGGGACATGGTATGTCGTCAACCAAGTTTTCGAGCCAATATAGTTATTATGTACATTAGTGCGAGGATCCCAAAGGGGCTCCCATGAAGAGGATAATATATCAAGAGAAGAAAGAAAAGAAATAGAAGAATGAAAAAAAAGGGGGGGGGGGAGGGGGCGAAAAGACAATAGAAGGGTGGGGGGTAGAGGGGGTGTGGGGGGGGGTGTCATCAAGTTATACCTGGCTCCAAGTCACCGCGTTCCTCCCTTTGGTGCCAGAGCTCCCAAACCATGTTATGCGCGTCCAGGCGATCCTGAATTCTTGCGGTCATCCTCTCCATTACTTCTACATCTCTAATCCTGGCATACAGCGCTCCCTCCGGAGGAGGGGAGCTGCGTTTCCAGTTTAGTGCCACTAAGCAGCGGGCTGCCGTAAGGACATGACAAGCTAGCTTCTTATGTGGGCGTGGGGCCTTCAGAGACATCAGTCCTAGTATGAAAAATTTAGGGGTCATGGGGACCTCCGTTTCAAGGAGTCGAATTAGTAGTTGGTGTACAGAAGCCCAGAAGGGGGCTATCAGTGGGCACTCCCAGTAGATATGATATAGAGTCCCCTTCGCCCCCATGCATCGCCAGCAGCGATCTGAGCTGGCCGGGTGAATGGCATGGAGAACATCAGGGGTCATGTACCAGAAGTACATTATTTTGTAAATATTTTCTTTATAGAGCGTACATAGCGATGTCTTGGACGCCTGGGTCCAAATGGCCCGCCATTGGTCCACGGGTATCTCCTCACCCAAAGCCTTTTCCCATTTAATCATATATCTGTGTTTGCCCATTGAATCAAGGGGCCTCTCATTCAGTATTTTGTATATATCTGAGATCAGGCCTCTCTGAGCTGAGCCTGCCAGAATTAGGCGCTCAAAAGGGGTAGGTGGGGAGAAATGCAGGTTTGGAGCAAACGTTAGGGCATAGTGGCGGATTTGGAGATACCCGTAGAAAGCTTGTTTAGGGAGGTCATAGTGTGATTGCAAGTCCTCAAAAGAGCGTAGTTTACGGGTGCATGGGTCTATCAAGTTTCCAAAGTGAAAGAGGTCTCTCGTTTGCCAAGGGGGAGGACATTTGGTGGGTTAAGCTATCTGGCATGTCGGGGTTACAGGCAAAGGAGGTCAGGAGCGAGCTGTCCGACGACAGTTTGTGTTGTCGCGTTAGTTTACGCCATAGCCTCCGGAGCTGTGCCATCGGGCCTAGCAATCGGGCAGGGTCCACCTCCGCGTTCGCGCTCCATAACAGGCTGTTTGGGTGTATCGGGGCTAACCATAATTTCTCTATCTCTGTCCATTTATTATAAGAGCGGAGTGTGAACCAGGAAGTTATCGCTCTCAGTTGTGCCGCCTGGTAGTATTTTACCAGGTTAGGGAAGGCCAGGCCCCCGTCAGACCTAGCTGCTTGTAATACTGAACGTGGGATTCTGTGCCTCCCGTAGTTCCATGTAAATTGCAGTAGGTCCGCTTGTAAGTGTTTCAGTTGGCCGTAGGGAACAGGGATAGGTAGGGTCTGGAAGAGGTACAGTAATTTTGGGAGGATCGTCATTTTCACAGACGCGATCCTTCCAAGCAAGGAGATGTGATGTTTTTTCCATTGTTGGAGAAGGGTTCTGATATTGTGGAAAAGAGGAGGGAAATTCTCCCGGTAGAGGGTAGCGAATTGTGGGGTGATATTAATTCCCAGGTACTTTAGGGCGGTGGTTTTCCAGCTATAGGGGAAGTTGGCTTTCAGGTGTGCTACCTCCTCCCCCGGTGTGTTGATTGGGAGGGCCTCTGACTTAGATGTATTAATTTTATAACCCGATAGAGCCCCGTATCGATCTAGTTCTGCGTGGAGATTTGGGAGGGAGGTTCTAGGTTGGGTTAATGAGAGAATAATGTCGTCTGCGAACAGGGAGATTTTAAACTCCCTGTCTCGTACCTTTATGCCCTTAATGTCCGGGTTATTACGGATTGTGGCTGCTAGGGGTTCCACACACAGTGCAAATAGCAGGGGTGAAAGCGGACACCCCTGTCTGGTGCCATTTTGCACCGGTAGCGGAGCTGACAGGGCGAAGGGGGTCCTGACCTGGGAGGAAGGGTCTAAGTATAGGTGCTGTATGGCTCTATAGAAGGGTCCCCTAAATCCCACGTGGCGGAGTGTGGCGAACAGGAAGGGCCACCCCAGGCGGTCGAACGCCTTTTCTGCGTCTAAACTCAGCAACAGGGCTTGTATGCGTTCCCTGTTCGTCACCTCCACCAAGTCTATGATCTTCCTGGTGTTGTCTCCTGCCTGGCGAAGGGGGACGAAGCCCACCTGATCCTTATGGATCAGGGAGGGTAAGACCGTGTTCAGGCGTATAGACAAGAGTTTAGTGAATATTTTTAAGTCCGAGTTAAGCAGGGCAATTGGCCTATAGTTAGCGCAGATGGAGGGGTCCTTCCCGGGCTTGGGGATCACTGTGATAAAGGAGCTCTGCATATCCCTCGGGATCGGGGTGTCATGTAGGAAAGCATTAAAGAGTCTGCCCATGGAGGGGAGCAGGAGTGGGAGGAATTCCTTGTAGTACTCATAAGGAAAGCCATCTGGGCCTGGGGCTTTACAATTGGGTAGGGATTTGACTGTCTGTTCTATTTCCTCATGTGTTATCGGGGCGTTCAGGGAGTCCAGATCTGTAGAACGGAGTTGCGATATTCCACTACAGTCCAGGTATTGCTGGATACGTTTGGCCGTTTCTGGCTTGGGGGGGTTTGCGGGAATATCAGGATTGTTGTACAGGGCCTCGTAGAATTCCGCAAAGGATTGTGCTATGTCCGTGGGGTGGGAAACCAGGGTGCCCGAACTGTTTTGGATCTGATGTGGGGTCGAAGCCTGGGTGCTGTCACGGAGCTTCCGAGCTAGCAGTGTATGGGCTTTGTTACCCTTGTCGTAAAACTTCTGTTTTAGTTTGATTAGGGCTTTCTCAACTCGGCCCAGGGCCAGGTCACCTAAGGTTGCTCTAAGGGAAGTCATTTTTTTTAGGAGAGTCAGAGTGGGGTTGGATTGGAGTTGTTTTTCAAGGGTTCTAAGCTCTTTTTCTGTCTGGGTCTGCAAGGCCTGCGCGTCCCGCTTCATGGCAGAGGAGAGGGCCATACATCTGCCCCTCATCACCGCCTTGTGGGCTTCCCATAGAGTGGATGCGGTTACATCCCCCGTATTATTTTCTGCCAGATAATGTTGTAGTGTGGAGGACAGTTCCATTTTCGAGGGGAGGTGTTGCAGCAGGAATGTGTTTAGTCGCCAGGTGCATGGTCCTCGCGTCGGGGTGCCTATGTCTAGGGTCAGCACCACCGGGGCGTGATCCGACCACGAGATTGGCAGAATCTGTGCGGTTCGGGCCACGCGTAGGGTGGCATTATTAACAAAGACGTAGTCTATGCGGGAGTGCGTTCGGTGTGGGGCAGAATAGAAAGTGTACTGTCGGTCACCAGGGTGGAGGGCCCGCCAGGCGTCAAAGAGGGCGTACCTTCTGGTTATTTGGCGGAAGAGCCTCGAGACTCTAAGTGCTCGAGCAGTAGGCGCCCTGGGGCCCAGTCCCTGGCGATCCGCCAGCTCCGAATGGGTTAGGTTAAAGTCCCCCCCCACCACTAATAGTCCATGGTCTGAGCGGAAAAGGCGAGCTAGTGCTCTATTAAGGAATCCCGTCTGCCTGACATTTGGGACATAAACTACACAGAACGTGATTTCCCTGTCCAGCCACAGGCCCCGGAGGATAAGGAAATGGCCCTGAGGATCACTATAGTGGGACGAGTACTTGAAGGGGGACCCCTGTTTAATCAGGATGGCCACACCCGCTCTCTTGTGGGGCCCTGAGGATAAATAGACCTGTGGGTAATACCTGGAGGCGAACGCGAAGGTGCCCTCCTTGTCAAAGTGGGTTTCCTGTACCATGACAACACTCGCCCCCGACTGCCTAAACTCCCTCAATGCCAGATGTCTCTTACGATTAGAGTTCAGGCCGTGGACATTTAAAGATAATATTTTAGCCATGAGTGTTCGGGTGGGGAGTGTATATACTCATCTGGTGGTGGCGGAGATGGTCCGGACCGTCATGGCTGGGAGCCGGTTTTGCGCTGGAGGAGATCCGGGGGTCCCGGTGGTGGAGCCAGGTGACGACAGAGGAAGGGAGGGGGTTAAGAATAGCTAAGAAAGAGAGAAGAGTAGTTAGTGCAACAAATCTATGTATGAACACAAAAAACAACATTATCAGACCTAAGGGGACCAGCCGGCCCAGGTCCAAAAGGCTTCCCGTGGGCCCCCCCGCCCCCACCTCATGAGGGTGAGCCAGGGGGCCCCAGGGGAACCCAAAGTCCAACATGCAAGACATTGTAAACCCGCTTGCTCTGGTAGTCCAGTATTCCAAAAAAGGAAATAAAAAAAGGGGGGGAGGCAGGGGTAACTCGGACAGTCTCTCTCCAAAGTCTCTTCCGAGACTCGCCCATAGTGTTTATCTGGGTACAGCTAGGGTGCCAAAGGTGGGTCAGTGAACAGCCTGATGCCAGGGATGCTCCACCTGGATGGGCAAAAAAGAAAAAACGAGGAGAAAGAAAAGGGGGTGAAGGAACGGTCCTTCACGCATGCTATGAGGTAGTGGGGTGACTTGCTCATGATCTTCGCTGGTGTGATCCCCGGCCCCTCGGGGATCTCTCCGGTCCTCTGGAGCGCTTAGGTGGAGGGACCGTCTGCCAGACTGTGGGCGGTGGGGGCGGGGTGGCTATGAGATCCCACTCGGGAAGCTGGGGTACTCTAAGTTCCAGGATGTTGCAAAAAGGGTCGAGGTCCTCCGGGTATCTCAGGGTCGCCGTCTTGCCCTGACGTTTGGCTGTGAGGCTGAAGGGGAATCCCCATCGGTAAGGAATGTTCTCTTCCTGGAGCATTCGCAGCAGTGGTTGGAGAAGCCGTCTTTTTTGCAAAGTGATCCAGGACAAGTCCGGGAATAGTTGGATGTGGTGGTCTCCTAGGGTTACTTTGCGTGCTAGGCGGGCTTGCCTCATGATATCTTCTTTCAGAGGGTACGATGATAGCCTGCAAATAATATCTCGGGGTCTGGCCGCGGTGCCCTTGGGCCGTAATGCTCGGTGTGCTCTATCCATTTCGATAGTGTGGTTTGGGGCCGCCCCAATAAGGTCATTAAAGAGAGTTTGTAGCATATTCTGGACATCTTCCGGGCCCTCTGCTTCTGGGACCCCCCGGACACGGATATTGTTCCTGCGCCCCCTGTTGTCCAGGTCCTCTACGTGGCGCTGCATGTCTCGGAGGAGGGTGCGGTGTTCAGACCCCTGAACTTGGGTTCTATGTATTGCAATTTTGGTTTCCTGGATTTCCTCCTCAGCCATCTCCACCCTGTCTGCTAAGTGTTTGAGTCCCGATTGGAGGGCTTGAATCTCCGATCTGCAAGTGGACTTCACTTCCTCGACAAGTTGTCTGAAATCATCCTTAGTCGGCATTGCTTGGAGATATGCCTGCCACGGCGGGGGTATCTGGGGGGGGTACTCCTGTCCCAGTGCCCTGGGGCAGTTGTCCGGCTGATCATGGGGATAGTGGGGGTATAGGCTAGCTCCCCAGAGGGGATTTGGTGAGGTATGATGGGCCCCCTGGTATTCCCACGGGTCACTCCAGTCCGGGCTTTGCGAGGGTGGGAGATTCCTGGCAGGGGACTTCGGGGAGTGAGGAGGGAGAGGGGGGCTTGCTGCCTGGGCATAGGAGAGGGCTGGTGCTGCGTGTGGGCCCTGTAAAAGAGGGGCCCTCGACCTGGATTGCCTCTGTGTCCTGGGTGATAGGGGGTCCGGTACGGTGGTCTCAGTGGGGTTACATGTTCCCGGTGACTCGCAGGTCGGGGGTGTGTGAGGGAGGCTTGGCAGGGATGGATGGTCTTCTCCCCCTCCAGCATAGGGCTGCGAGCTGGCTGCTGTGTCCGTTAGGCCCGGATCTGAGGCGGTACGGAGCAGCTGCGGGAAGGCCCCAGAGCACTGGGTGTATGGCTGAGGCCTCGTGGGGAGTCCCAAGATGGCCGCCGGGGATGAGGGGCGGCTGGCTGCGGAATGTAGCGTTGGCCCGAGGGGGGGACTCACCGCTCCTTGGACCCGGGGTGGCTCCCCGGTCATCTGCTGTGAGGTGCCTGGGCCCAGGGGATCCCGTTGTTGCTGGGAGGCCGGGATGGAGTTCGGATGGAGGGCTGCGGCCTGCTCCATGGCGCCGGCCGGCGCCATCTTGATCATCCTGCTCGGTGGGAGGTCAGGTTGACTGAAGTAGTCCCGGAGGTCGGATGACGAACCTGGGGGGGGTTGCGAGGACCCCCGAGGCTTCGTAGAGCGGGTCGTTCTGGATCCACCCATTTTGGAGAGGTATGGCACCCTTTTTTTGATCTTTAGCTGCGGGCTGAGAGAGAGCTGCAAAGCTATGCTGCCATTCAGGTCAGGTTCCGGCCACGCCCCCCCCAGATTTGCCTTTCAAAGGCTAAGAGTAGGGGCGCCCCGTAAGCCGGGACCTTCCTTCCCCAATATATGCAGTGTTTTTGAGGGTTGTCATACCCATACCGCCGCAGGACAGGTTTCAGGGATTCTACTCGAATCTATTCATGGTCCCAGAAGAGGACGGATTTGTCCAATCTTAATGCCTTTGTGTAGCCTTCCGTTTTTTCCGGCCACAGAGTTTGCGAAGTGGTCTCTTCATACAAGATCGATGTTTTCTTTCTTGTTCACCGAATGGTTTCTCTGCCCTACCGTTTCGTCGGACTGCCCTGGTGGGGCAGTCCAAGACTTGTTGTGGATTCAGAAATTCATGATGGAGTCGGTTTGCTCCATCCAGGGGACCTTCTGACGTCCCTGGACATCAGGGACGCGTGCTGGGGCTCCATATGCGACGGGCACCAGAGGTTCCTGCGTTTAGCGGTCAATGGGAACCACTATTAATTCATGACTCTCCCTTTTTGACCTAGTGGTAGCACCAAGAGTTTCACCAGGGTGCTCGCCCCAATTCTAGCCTTGCTGAGTCAGCGCGGCATTGTCATCGTTTGGTTCTTTGCATGGTCTTCTTTTATAACCTGTTTCCAGGTTAGAATTAGAGGAAGACGTGTCTATAGTCAGTCAGACTCTCCAAGACTTCGGGTGGATGCTGTACCTCCTGTTGTCGGTACTAGTTCAGACTCAGCGCCTAGAGTACCTGGGGCTGGCTCTGTGCTCATCAGAGGTGAAAGTTTTCTCCCTCCAGAGAGGTTGCGGATGCTCCAGGCTGCAGTGAGTTGGATCTCATGATGGCCTTTTTCGGGGCAGTACCGTTTGCCCAGGTCCACATTTGGAGGGGAGATTCTGTCCTATTGGAACACATCCCCATTGTCTCTGGATCATCAAATTCAGGTGAATCGCCTAGTCAGGGCCTCTCTGACTTGGTGGCTGACATTCCCGGCATTTCTGTCCGGGAAGTTTTTTCCTTCTTTTCCATTGAACTGTGATTACGATCCAGCCTCACAGGCTGGGGGGGGAGTCTGGGGGGGTCCAGTCGGTCCAAGGTCGCTGGACTCTGGAGGAATCCCGTCTGCCGGTCGATGTTCTGGAACTTTGGGCGATTAGGATATGTCTCTCTTCGTAGTCGTGGAGACTACAAGGGCACCCGATCAGGATCCAGTCGGACAGTGCCACGGCTGTGGCTTATGTCAACCATCTGGACATCTTGCGGTAGACAGGAAGAAGCATGCCGGCTCTGTCGACCGTCTACATTCAGGGTGTAGAACTCTAACTGGCGGACTATTTGAGTCGCCGGTTGCTGAACCAAGGGGAATGCTCATTCCATCCGGAGGGGTGTCTACTCCTTTTGCCGGAGGTGGACGTCGGTCGTGGACCTCCTAGCTTCTCGACTCAATCGCATCATGTCGAGATTCGTGGCCAGGTCCTGAGATCCCTGGTCAGACGCTTTGGTGGCCCCGTGGGGTCAGTATCGGCTAATTTATGCCTATCCCCCACTGATGTTGCTTCCTCGTCTGCTCCTCAATGTGCAGATCGAGGGGATCCCTGTGATCCTAATCGTTCTAGATTGGCCCCGGCGTCCTTGGTACGCCGACTTCGTACGCCTGGTGTCGAACACACTGGCGGCTGCCAATGTGGGAGGACCTTCTGTCTCAAGGTCCCATACTTTATCCTGCCTTACAGCCGCTGGCCTTATGGCATGGCTATTGACAGCCAGGTACTAAGGGACCGAGGTCTTTCGGATTCGGTCATCTCGACCAGGCTGAGGGCACAAAAATCTTCCTCCTGGAAGATCTACCATCGCACTTGGAAGGCCTACATCTCCTTGTGCGCAGAGATGGAGTGCCGTCCACGGACGTTTTCGGTTTCCGGGGTCCTGCTGTTTTTTGCAGCATGGAGTGGATCAAAAGCTTGTTTTAAGCACCACTAAGGGTCAGTTTCAGCCTTGGCTGTTTTCTTTCAATGGCCTTTGGCGTTCCATTCCCTGGTGGGCACCTTTTGTACAGGAGGTTCGACTGGGGTTTTCCCCAATTAGACCACCTCTCCCTCCTTAGGATTTGAACCTGGTTGCTCTCGGTTCTTCGGGAACCTCCCTTTGAGAACATCAGAGAGATTCTTCTCTTGACGTGATCTCAGAAGGTGGCCTTTCTAGTGGCCATTACTTCTGTCCGAAGGATTTCTGAATTGGCGGCCTTGCCTTGCAAGTCCCCATATTTGATCCTCCATAAGGATAAAGCGCTACTATGCCCGCGACCTTCGTTTCTTCCAAAGGTGGTTTCGGCTTTCCACCTGAATGAGGACATTGTACTTCCATCCTTGTGTCCTCGGTCATCGCATCCCAGAGAGTCTGCGCTTCACACTTTAGACGTGGTACGTGCCTTGCGGGTGTACCTGTCTGCTACGGCTTCATTTCGGAAGTCTGGCTCGCTGTTTGTGTCGGTGTCTGGTCCACAAAAAGGCCTGGCGGTCTCGTCGGCCACCATTTACTAGGTGGATCAGGTAGACCGTTGTGCGGGCCTATGCCCTTAAGAGGCGGACGCCCTCCTTTGCGTCACGGCGCTCCCAACCAGGGCAATTGGAGCTTCCTGGGCTTTCCAATATAACAAATGTCTCTCTCTCTCACAGGTGTGCAGGGCAGCGACTTGGTCGTTCGTGCACACTTTCTCCAAAAAATTTCGAGGATGATGTGAGTGCATCTTCAGATGCTTTCTTCGGCCGCAAGGTTTTGCAGGCGACTGTTTAAGGTTGCAACTCCTCCGTTGAGGAGCTCTGCTTGCTTGGGGTGAAATTGTTTTTTTGATTACTGTTCCCACCCCTCGTTTTTGACACTGCTTTTGGGACGTCCCAACTGTCAAGACTTAAGAAGGCTGTGTCCGTCCATGGACGAAAAGAGAAAATAGGATTTTTTGTACTCACCGTAAAATCATTTTCTCTGTCGTCCATGGACAGACACAGCACCCACCCCTCCTTTTTAGGTTTGTACTGCTTGTTACGAACTGAGGCTGCATGCTGCAGGGCGGAGGGTTATGTCTGGAGGGACCGCCCCCTGAGCGGGGCTGTTAAAGTAACATGTATTTAAATATCTAACATGTCTGCCTAGTCCTCTCCAATGACCAGGAACATAACCCAACTGTCAAGACTTAAGAAGGCTGTGTCCGTCCATGGACGACAGAGAAAAGGATTTTACGATGAGTACAAAAAATCCTAATTTTTCCCCTTGGTAACTAGCTTTCCATTTGCTAAAAATAATTAAAGAAGAAACGCAAAAAAAACTCAAACACTGGTACACACGCTCATAAAAAAGAAGCCTGGAAATATGACCAAAGACATAGATTAGTGTGAATGCAGCCTTATGCAAACTTTTTTACTGCATTCATCAGTCTTAAAGTGGAAAAAGTTCTCCTAAGGGGAAAGATAAACCTGGACTTAGATATGGTTGTCCCCAGAACAAGTGTTCCAATAAAATCTTGCCTCACCTCTTGTTTTGGGGATAACTCTAAAATTTTGGATTTCCTCTAACTTTATGTTTTGATGACCATATTCACCAGTACAAATACAGGGGCCAATCTCTCCAATAGAAATTCAAACAATAACAACTTGACATGAGGTCTCACCCTTCCCACCCTATCAAAAAAGAAAAAAACGTTTTTGCCTAGAGGCACACTTTAAAGGAGAAGTCTGGGTTTTGGTTTTTTTGTGGATCCATACTTGCCTCGGTGGATGGAACATCAGACCGATGCTCCAGCTGTCCCCCGCCGTCTGTGCACTGAGAACCGAGCCAGCGAACATCGCCGCTGGCTCGGTTCTCACAAATCCCAGAGAGGAAAGAGGCTGACTGTCAGTCAGCCTCTTTCCTCTCTGCTTCTCCACGCTCATTGGAGCGCTGAGCCGTAGAGGGGCGGGGAGAGGCTGTCTCAGCGGCTCGCTGATACGCTGAGACTGCCATCAATCAGGGCAGTTGATGAAAACAGGGCAGACTTGGGAAGTCGTAATGACGCGCTGCCCCGACTGATGGCAGTGACGTCAGCGGAGAGCGGACTTCAGACCGTTCTCCGATGAAAACGGGTCACAGGAGTGAAAAACAAATTGCACTCCTGTGACCCTTAGGAGAAGCCCAGCCTAAAAAGCTCAGTCTGGACTTCTCCTTTAAATAAAAATACATGTATTCAGATATTTTGTCAAATGAAAGCTCTATAGTGTCTAAGTACAAAAACATATTTGGTTTTTGCTAATTAAAATAAGCAGAATTGACTTCATGCATGTGGTATTATCAATGTTTATGGCATATTCTGTATGTAAATAATAATTGACATGGAAGATTGCATAGGGTTTTGCTCCTAAAAGTAAGAATTAGGACTGACTCCACTGAAAAGTCATATTTTAGTTATAGGGGGAGCCTGGAGGGTCAGTTTCTGGCTTCCTATACATTTCAGATTCTCTAACTGTGAACTGTTACCAAATTATTTCCTGTTCAGCTGGGTGTTCCACAGTTCCAGCTCCTAATACTGCATAAAAAAAATTTGAAACTCCGGTAGGGAAAGAGGAAACCCTTATAATGACTGCAGCCAATGTGTAGACACTTGACAAAGGAGCGCGCATGCTCTATTCCAGACCCGCGCATGCTCTGAAACGCATTGTGTTTCTCCCATTCATTCGATCCAGCTGCCGTCACACGCTGTTCCACGAGCACACAGTCGTCATCTCCATTCATGGATACAGCCGGCTTCCTCTCCAGTACCTTGCGGCTTTCATAGCCAGGATTTGGGACTTCTCTGGACGCAATAATAGACCCTGGACTATACACCTAACATGGCATTGATCCCACTTCATATGAGCATCTCTTCATTTACCTTTATGTAAGTGTTGGCTACATATTTATGTCACTATATTAAACAGTTTACTCAGAGGCGCTTTTCTATTTGTTTTTTCTCCAATGTGTAGACCCAGAACCTCCGCTCGGAGATCTCACCAATAGAGTCACCAAGTGCCATAAAATACTGTTGGTGGTTTAACTCTGTAGCATCTACAAAAACTAAAATATGTTGGGTGAATAGAACCTTTAACAATATGTTAACAATAAGCAGTTTATTCACAAGAGTAACAACTGAAACCATTCCAGGTGAGAATAAAAGAATGAATTATGTAATAATCAGTTGGCTAAAGTTCAATACAAAATAACAAATTTTGTCTTTTTTAGTGGCTAAGCAAATCGTTGCACATTCATGGAAAAAATTTACTATTTTTTTTTTTAATCCAGAAAAAAGTTTATTAAAGAACATGTAAAAGACATACATCAAGGTTACACATAACAATCCAGTACATCAAAAGCAATATAAATCACACGTCTGCATAGGCTACATGGTTATCCTACATATTCCCCATCCATTCAAACAGAGCCTCCCCCCCAAGCTGTGTTGCACAGCCAGTACCCTCAAAGAAGGCCCGGTCCCTTAGCATAAACCCTGTCAGGTACCCATGCCCAGCAGCCGTCCTGTGACCAGGTCCACCGGGGCCAGGCCCGGTACATCCAGCCACGGTCCCCATAGCTTCTCGAATTTCTGTGTGCTACCCCTATGTTGGTATATAATCTTTTCCTTCCGAAGCATATCACCCATTACAGCAATCCACTCCTTAAGAGTAGGGGGATCCTCCGATATCCAATGGGACATTATAAGCATACGTGCCATAAACAGAGATCTAATGACAGCCACCCTAGTACATTCCTCCCATTCCAGTTCCCCCAATATATGCAGTAGACAGTGTTTAGGGTCTGTAGGCAACGAGACCTGAAATACCCTGTCTATAGTGTCCACAACCCCCCTCCAATATGGGTGAAGTTTTGGGCACCTCCACAGTAGGATCAAGTCTCCATGATCCCTTTTACACCTGGTGCATAACGGAGTGGACCGTAGGCCCATAGCAAACAACGTGTGGGGGGTATAGTACACCCTCAGCAACAAATACAGTTGCGACACTCTATGGGATACATTTAGGGAGCAAGTGGGTACCGCCTGTAGGGCTTCCTCCCACTGATCACCATCTATCGGTCCCACCTCCCCCTCCCACCTATCCAGCATTCGCAAAGGGTGTTTAGTCAGAAACTTCTGTAAAAGCATATTGTAACATTGCGATATAAACCCCTTAGTATTATCCTCTCTAGCAATCAGGTTAAACAACGGGGTTTGGGGAAGGGATCCAATCCGAGGATTTGGCCTGTGCAGTAATAGCATGTTGTAATTGCATATAGTAAAATATCATAGATTGCGGCAAACCAAAAAGACCCTGTAGTACTTCAAATGGGTGTAGTTTCCCATTGCGAATAATCTGACTAAGGTATATCACCCCATATCTCCTCCAAAGCGCACCATGTTGCAGTTTAGCCAATTCAGGATATGAATCATTTGCCCATATAGGGCTATAGTCCATGTACCCTACCACTCCCTGTAGATACCTAGTTTTGTTCCAGATTTTTTGAATAAGGTTATAGGTCGGGTATTGTTTATTCGGTTTCCCAAACGCCAGTTACTCCAGGGCTGTCGGTATTGTAGCTCTCTGTACAGTATGTAGCATCACTAGTTCGGAGGAGCCACCATTCCCTCCCTCTCTGTCCACACTTGTGCGTATTGTACCTATCAATTGCTGCAATTGCGCAGCAATGTAATACAGCCAAGGATTAGGGAGGGCAAGTCCCCCCTCATCCTTCGGGCGTTGGAGGTGTTCACGTTTAATTCTGGGAGTGCGGTTCTTCCATATGAGCGTACGGAACAGGGAATTGATCATTCTAACTACCTTCAGGGTCACTACCGTCGGGGTGTTATGGAGCACATATAGCAATTGGGGCATAAGAATCATTTTGATCAGGTTCACTCTACCCGCTACAGACAGGCAGAGCGAATTCCATGTCTTGATCCGGTCTCAAAATTTTTGAACACATTTAATCTACCATAGTCGCAGATCTTGGGCGTCACCTGGATACCCAAGTATTTGAATGAGCCAGTCAGGGGCACCATAGAGGAGGCTGGGGGGAGACCCCCCCCCCTCGTCAATGAGCATCAGGGAGGATTTAGTCCAGTTTATCCGGAGCCCAGAAAATCTACCAAATTCCCCCACGGTGGCCATAGCTTCTGTAAGGGAGCCCTCTACGTCCCCAAGCAGCATCATAGTGTCATCAGCGTAAAGCATTATTTTCTCCTGCTTGTCCCCGTACTTAAATCCCACGATCCCCGGGTTGGCTCTAACTTTAATCGCCAGGGGTTCTATGGCCAATGCAAAAAACAGGGGTGACAAAGGGCACCCCTGTCGCATCCCCCTCCCCAAGTTGAAAGTGTGTGACATAGACCCAGAAGATCTAATGGCCGCCCTCGGGTTATGGTATAGCAGACGAACCCAGGAAATATACGAGTCCCCGAAGCCGAATCTCCTAAGAATTTCCCACAAATACTCCCACTCAATGCTATCAAAGGCCTTCATAGCGTCCAATGAGAGCAAGGCCCTCTGTCCCATATTATACGCCGGGGATTGCATGTTGAGATATAGCCTCCGCAAATTGACAGCCGTCGATTTATTAGGCATGAAGCCAGCTTGATCAGGGTGAATGACGCTAGTAATGGCACCATTTAGCCTAATCGCCAGCATTTTGGCCAGTAGTTTTATGTCACTCTGTAGCAAAGATATTGGCCTGTAGGAGCCTGGGTCTATAGGGTCCTTTCCGGGTTTCAATATTAGAACAATATTAGCCGTGGCCATGGAAGAGGGCAGAACCTGTTGTTCCCTGGCCGCGTTAAGCACTGTCAGTAGCTTCGGGAAAAAACTATTTAAAAAAAAAAAAAAAACAGACCTTCAAACATAGAATGAACAGGATTATGGTACATGAGAAACTTTCCACCATCCTTTCTGACTCATGATAAATTCCTGAGAATCTGAATGTCCTGGCTCTCCACCAAATCTTTCTTCCTCAGACTGCTCAATACATAATTCACCATTATCCCCTGGGACTTTTGTGGGCAAACAAGAGTATCTCATACTTGATGGAGACTAGAGTAGATAAGGGGGCTCCTCTAGCACCTTCTGCTCAATACTCCTAAAAGTGGTGACAGAAAATGTGAGGACACAAGTGCCGGAGATGAAGGAATTACCAGATCTGTGTCGCTGCCAGATGTGTGGAGGACTGAGGACCAAAGAGCAGGAACCAAGGACAGGAACACCAAGGTACCAGAGCAGGTGACAGGAACCAGGTTGAAGCTCTCACCAATGATGAACACGACAGAGTCGGGGCACAAACCAAGTTCAGAAACAACTGAGGAGCGTAGTTCCAGATAAGAAAGGGAAAACAGAGTACAGGAAACAAAAGTACAAGGCAGTAAGCAGGGTCCAAATGACAGGCCAAGGTCACAAAGATGAGGCAAAAGTCCATAGGCAGGTCAGGGGCAAGCCGCGTTATACATGGAAAGCAGTGGCGGCTGGTGCTCAATATCTTGGGGGGGCAGCAAACAAACCTGAAAGCGGGAGATGAATGGCGGCTATCAATGCTCCCCCCACACGGGAGACGGATGGCGGCTATCAGTGCCCCCCCCATGGGAGATGGATGGTGGCGATCAGTGCCCCTCCACCCAGCCGGGGGTGACGGACAGGGGTGATCAGTGCCTATCCACCCCCCCCCCCCGGGGGAGACGGATGGCAGCGATCAGTTGCCTTACCTTAGGAGGCTGATGCTGCTCCTCACTCCAGCTTGATGGGAGAAGAGCCAGGGCCGTTACTTCGCCCGACCGAACAGTCGTTGCTTCTCCTGTGGGCGAACAGGAAGTGGGTCCTGAGACCCAATTGGTCGGGAGTCCTAAACTCCCTGGCCAATCAGGGTCTCAGGACCCGCTTACTTATTGGCCGGGAGGAGAGGCAGGAAAACATTAGCGAATATTATTTTGCTAATGTCACACAACTGCGCCAAGAGCCCACCCTTTTTTGAAGCCAAATAGAGCCCCAGGCTCTAATCATGTGCTTTAAAAAAAACAGTTATAATCCATGCAGCTGGCATGTAGATTAGGAGCCGGGCGCATAGATTAGGGGGCCGGCGCCCCTAATGGATGGTCCGCCACTGATGGAAAGGCAGAATCAGAAGGTCAAGTCACAGGTAATCGGGAATAAGCTGAACACTACTTAACAACTTCTCCAGTGCTCCAGTTTATATAGGCCTCTAGGCAGTGGGCACCAATACCAGTGCCGAATGTGCACACAAATTTTTGTGCATGTGCATGCTTGTGGGGAGGTGCAGTGTGGTGTGGCAGCAGTAAACACTCAGAGATCAGATGCAATGACAGAACTGTATTGAATTTAAAGTCCAAACAACACAACTACCCGGCGGGGAGACAACACAGCCAGGTGCACTCACAGAATGTTGCAGAGAACAGGGTAGAAGCAGGTCTCAGATGCTCCGACAGCATCAGTCTGGATAGCAAGAATGTGGCCTGGCTGCTCTGTGCCTAAACGGGAAGGCTTCCAGTAAGGATAGCATGTCCTTGCTCTTTACCTGCTCGTCAGGACCCTCTACAGTTAATTTCTTCCCTGTCAGACAGGAGACCTGTCCCTACACTACCCACATGCAGAATGCACACCAAGCCTGGTAGCCAGGGTCTTAAATTGGCTTTTCCTCACCCAAACTGAAATGCTGCTTCAGTTGAGCGACACCTGCAGTGGAGAAAATAGATTGCACCTACTCACTAATACACATCTGGCAGTTACCCAATGCACAGAGCCATGGGCAGAAGTATTTGCACCACTTTCGGGTATTGACTCCCGCAGGAGTCACACCCCTTCGCGTCACCCCCCCCCCCCGCTGTCTTCTGGGAAACACACTGTTCCCAGGAGAGAGCGGGGACCAGTGCATGCGCAGTAGGGAAGCAAGGCTTCACTTCCTGATTCCCTCACGAGAATGGCGACTGCGCGACTTCGTCTGCCGACATCGCGGGCGAGCTGGACAGGTAAGTGTCCATTTTTTAACAGTCAGCAGCTGCAGTATTTGTAGCTGCTGGCTTTTAAAAAAAATAATCAGGGGAACCTCTGCTTTAAGTGAATTCATCTTTCCATACAAAGTGGGTGTCGCTTAACCACCTTTTGGCACTTTTTAATGTGAAAACTGTCATGAGATAAAATAAATTGCTGTCATGTAAAAAAAAAGCTGTATAATAGTTACAAACACTTCTGATTGAATCATTAACAGAATAAGTGACAGCTGGAAACTCTTAGACATTTGTGGAAATGACATGTACTGTATTCCCATAGCTGCATGAGATGGTTTAAAGTAGAAAAAAAAAAAAAAAAAAGATCTAAAATGATATCTGCATCTTTCTACAAAGGATCTGGTCAAGCTGCTTGCATATGTAATGCGGCGTACACACGATCGTTTTTCATGGCATTTTTTAAACCGACGTTTTTCTCGTCGTTTTTTTTCATGTTTCCTCTCAAGCCTGTCTTGCGTACACACGATCATAAAAAAAACGCTCAAGCAAAACGCAGTGACATACAAAACGTACAACGGCACTATAAAGGGGAAGTTCCATTCGGATGGCGCCACCCTTCATGTTAGTAAAGTTTGTTGAGCGACGATTCACGCTTTTCAGCCTCGTGCTTTTCAGTCCGTTACAGCGTGACGAATGTGCTATCTCCATTACGAACGTTAGTTTTACCAGAACGAGCGCTCCCGTCTCATACTTGATTCTGAGCATGCGCGTTTTTTTTCTCCTCGTGAAAGCATACACACTATCGTTTTTCACGTCGTTAAAAAAAACGACATAAAAAATGACGTGAAAAAATAGAGCATGTTCGAAATTTTTAATGGCCGTTTTTCACGTCGTTAAAAATGCTCTGGAGCATACACACGATCGGTTTTAATGCCCATTTTTAAAAATGGCATTTTTAACGGCATGAAAAACGATCGTGTGTATGGGGCATAAGAGTACTGTTGCCGAATCTACAAAGTTACATCCTCAGAAGACAGAGTGTCTCCCCAACTCTATTTCAGGTACTTTTATATTATAGAATAGAATATATACAGCACTTACCCCTATGTGGCAACACAGTAAATAAATCAATCAATGAATAATGTATATAATAAAAATAAATAAAAACAAAGGTTCTATAAAGAGTGCAAAAATTCCATATACTGTATACCTACTGTAAATCCAATCCGTATTGTAAACTGCAGTTATCGTATATACTCGAGTATAAGCCGAGTTTTTCAGCACATTTTTTTGTGCTGAAAATGCCCCCCCCATGGCTTATACTCGAGTCACCTTTTTGCACCTGATCTCCCGGACTTTTGGGACCTGGTACCGGCCGGTGACCTGCCAAGCTTGTTCCGCCTAACGGTATGGTTCCAAGCTTGACTGCGCAGGCGCAATCCGAGGCGACGGAATTTTCTGAGCTTAAACAGCTGTTCGGCAGCGCCTGCGCAGTCAAGGGGGGGAAGCATATCGATAGGACGCGCTCGCTCCCGATGCTTCATTACACACGCCCCTTTCCTCTTCATACAGCAAGGGGCGGCTCAGATGTGATAATGAGCTGTGCGCTTTGTTTGTTTATCCACGACGCTCTATCCAGCAAGGGGCTGTATAGGGTGTCGTGTATAAACAAACAAATCGCACAGCACAATATGACATCTGAGCCGCCCTTTGCTGTATGAAGAGGAAAGCGGCGTGTGTAATGAAGCATCGGGGACCAGCGCGTCCACAGTTGCCAAGACTATGGTTCCTCCTATCGCTCTGGTTCCCTCTTTACTGCGCAGGCGCAAGCCAAGCCGACGGAAATCTCTGAGCTTCAACAGCTGTTCGGCTGTGCCTGCGCAGTTGAGCTTGGAACCATACAGATAGGGGAACCAGAACAACAAGTCACCGGCACACATGTAGCTCCACTCTTCCTCTACAAGTGTGCAAAGTTTTTTGTCCGGGGGACCTACGGCCAGGGAGCACCGATTTTTCAAACCCGGGCACCCCTTCCATAGACTCCCATGTTAAACTGTCATTTCTCTGGTGAATTTGGGGACCCGGTACCGGCCGGTCGTAGGTACCCTGGACCCCAAACTTAGCACACATGTAGCCCCATTTCTCTTCTATAAGTGTGCAAAGTTTTTTGTCTGGGGGACCTATGGCCCGGGGAGCACCGATTTTTCAAATCTGGGCACCCCTTCTATAGACTCCCATGTTAAACGGCAGTCTAGTCATGGGCACGGTGAGGCATGGGCACAGTGAGGCATGGACAAAGTGAGGAAAAGTGAGGCATGGACACAGTGAGGCATGGACACAGTGAGGCATGGACACAGTGAGGCATGGACACAGTGAGGCATGGACAAAGTGAGGAAAAGTGAGGCATGGACACAGTGAGGCATGCACATGGACACAATGAGGCACAGTGAGGCATGCAGATGGACACCCTAGGCTTATACTCGAGTCAATAAGTTTTCCCATTTTTTGGTGGTAAAATTAGGTGCCTCGGCTTATATTTGGGTCGGTTTATACCCGAGTATATACGGTAATCAAAAAATATAATTCATAATATAAAGTGTGATTAATCCACAGTTCATCCAATGTGACCATTTCCCAAAAATAAACTCTTGAGCATGCTCCAAGTGTTTTGCTTCAAACATCACACAGCTCCCAGTCAATGCTTCAATCTTAATTACCCTTCCTTCTCCCCAACTCACCAGTAGGTAATGACCTCTTTTCATAAAGCAGGTCTATTGCTCATATCACGTTTACTTTATATGCTTAAATCATTGCTGCCCAATGCTCATCTCAGATAGAGGAGGAAAAACCCAAAGAAGAGGAAACCAATGTGGCGTAAAACCATTTATGAAGACATAATAAAATAACAATCACACACAAGAGTAAGTGCTATCCCAGCCCTGAGGAAACTCTTTCTTTATCATGTAGGAGGCATTGCATTACTAACCTCAATGACTGTGGCAATCACTCCAAATGTAATGATGTCACAGTGCAAAGCCCTGCCATTACTTCTCTGTTGTAGCTGTCAATACAGGTTTACTTCAATCAAATTGAGAGAATCACGTAGGCTGCCATTAGTGCGTTCCCTTTAAAAAAAAAATGCATGTTGACTTTCTTAACACTTTGAGACACTGGCCTAGAGCAAGCATGCTGATCAGCAAGGTCAGAGTGAAGTCACAGCTGGTTTTCCTGCATAGGGGTTTTTTGTGTCAGCTCTACTCAGGGTTGCCAACTTTCAGTAAATATACAAACAGTTTGTAAAATCCATACTTTTTGCATCTGTCTTTGAATGTCTATTACAGACATGTAGGCTGCATGTCCGTAACTGACATTCATGGACAGATGCAACAATTACGGATTTTACAAACTGTTTGTAAATTTACTGAAAGTTGGCAACCCTGGCTCTACTGAACGTACTGAAGCCACTGGAGTAATATGACAGCCATAGAACTTGTATTTTTAGAAGATGAGGTCAGCAATTGCAGCCTCCATAATGGAAGGGAGGGGAGCTGTTTTAAGCTCCCCCGACCCCTTGGGAATGTTGCAGAAGGGAGTTTCTAGGTCCCCCTGTTTGCACACCTGGGAATTAATGATTTCATTCCTCTGCAGTGGACCTTTCCCCTCCTCCTGGAAGGTGATAGGTCAAGGAGCAGGTAGCTGGGTCACCAATGATAGGATGGATAGAGGGTCACATGTAAAGGTGGAAGATTCTAGAAGGTAAAAAGGCTATTTAGGTGGGTGCCAGCAAGTCCCCTGTGACCAATTCTCCAGAAGACCTTACCTGTGAACTCCTGTGTCTGGCTGCGTGATGAAGAGCCTGGTTCGGCGCCTGTTGGAGAGGGCTGGAGCTGAGGATGGTGAGGAATGGATGCAGCATTGCCTGTCATTATCCCAGGAGCCTCTCCACATGTCCGCGGAGGAACAAGCAGCGGCGTCTGTCTCCGCCTCTTCAGTAGGTTACTCCTCCATTCCTGCCTCTGTCGCTGCCTATGTCCTTCCCTCCCCCATGCCTCCGCCTCTGCCTCCGCCCTGCCATATTTCCCTTTAGGTGTTCCCCTCCCTCTGAGTGACGCCCCTTCTCAGGCATTAGGGTTGGACATAGTTATTCCTCATGACTCTTGCATCTCAGCCAGTGAGGGGTGGGAGGAGGAGGCGGCCCGCGCTACCCCCGCAAATGACTCTGAGGCAGGAGTGATGACATTGACCCGGAGTGGGTCTCGGAGGCGCAGCCTGTCTCCCTCAGCTGGCTGTCTTCCTACCAGTGCTAAGAGACTGACGACTACTAATAAGGGCAGCCAGCGAGGGTCAGCATGCGGTGGACGCCGGCAAAAGCATGCCGCTTCATCAGTTGCGCCCCCCAGGGGCCGCTCCTCTCTCTCTTATTTGTCTCCCCTGCAGGTACCGACATCTGGAGCATCTGCAGCACCCTCACGTTCCGGCGATTCTTCCCTGCTGGCTAGTCATAGCAGCAGCTCCAGACGGCTGGACGGAAGCTCAATATCCAGAGACGGCTTCCCTTCACATAGAGGCACAGCAGATTCCTGTTGTGTGCTCTCAACTGGCACCTACACATGCTCCAGGTACGGACAACTTAACACAGATACAAATGTTAACCAATTTGACTGCTTCACTGTCTTCCTTAATAGAAGGTTTGCAGCCCAACACAACTAGACACACTCAGAATGTTGTTCCTTCAGCAGCTGCAGTGTGGGCTAGCCCCGAGGTTCCTAGGGGCTCTTATCCTGGGGGTAGCAGGCTGCCCCCGGGGGATCATCCCTCTCAGGTGGCATGGAATATATTAGATTCCCCTGCCAATGTCCCGGAGACATGTGCCCTGTCTCCATTGGGCTATCATTTGTCCCCGTCTATAAAAGAAAAAATAGTAAGGGGATATTTTGTGGACATTCTGTCTCTTTTGCCGTCCTCTAGAGAGTTTTTGTTTAAAGATAAAAAGGGATAAGGGGGAAGAGGACAGGCGTAGGCCGGTGTTTAAAAATTTCAACAACTGGTTGCAGTCCTTTCTAATATACTCTAGTGTTATATGCGAAGCATCCCCTGAAAAGAGTGTGGGTTTGTTGCAACATTTGGACATTGTCTTGGAAGCCTACAAAAACTTTGGGGGGGGTTTCTTGGTTCACGTATGATGAATCATTCCGTCAGAAGATGTCGTGCACCCCAGTTTGTCATGGGGTACAAAAGACATAGGTTTGTGGCTTAATCTTTTTCTCCCACAAAGGGTTTTTAGTCCAAAGCCGCAACCCCCCCCCATGTCAGCGTCAGGTATTACCTACAAAAAAGGGATTTGCTTTTCGTTCAGTGACACACAATGCAAATTCCCAGGTTCTTGTAGATATTGTCATGAATGTGCATTTTGCGGGGGAGCACACCCTATCGCGAAATGTTTAAAAAAAATGGCGTCTAACCAGCCACAGTATAGAGACTCCTTTCCAAAAAGTCCTGTCCCCAGTGAGGTTGGACGAAATGCTCCCGTGGCTCCAGTGCTACACAGACAGGCAGAAGGCCCTCCTGCTATTTGAGGGGTTTAGAGATGGGTTCCCTCTTCCCGTTTTTGATGGTAAAGGTTGTGTGGTTAGAGATAATTTGAAATCAGCATTGGAGTTCCCAGAAGTAGTTAGGGAAAAAATTGTTAAAGAACTTCGGGAGGGGAGGATCTCTGGCCCCTTTTTGCAGCCCCCCTTTCTCAATTTCAGGATTTCCCCTCCATCATCTTTCGGCTCCAAAGGGGGACTCGCTTAATGATCAGATTAGTGAGGAGATGGCTTCAGTTCATTATTTTACATTTGAGGATGCTCTGGTCAAACTCCGCTTGTTGGGGCAGGGTTCCCTCCTTGCGAAATCTGATATCCAATCGGCTTTCCGCCTCTTGCCCATTAACCCTCGGTCCTTCAATTCCTTAAGTTTTGTGTTTGATGGATATTTTTTCTTTGATAGATGCCTCCCAATGGGCTGCTCACTATCATGCACTTACTTTGAGGCGTTTGCCAATTTCTTGGAATGGGTGGTAAAACTGCACTCCGGGTCATCCTTTGTATTACATTATTTGGATGACTTCCTTTTTTTGGGTGGCTCTGTTGCTGACTGTTCGAATGTTCTAGATTCTTTTCTGAAAATTTTTGCATCTTTTAATATTCCTTTGGCCCGCGAGAAGACCGTGCCCCCCACAAGGCGGTTGGTCTTCTTGGGAATCAATATTGACACCATAGCAATAGAATTTGAACTGCCGGTTGACAAGGTTATTCAATTAAAGGGGTTGCTCTACATGTTAATTAGAAGAAAAAAAGTCATTTTGAAAGAAGTTCAGTCATTACTAGGTCTACTGGCTTTCGCATTCAGGGTCCTTCCTGTAGGTCGGATTTTCTCCAGACGGCTCTATTTGGCTATTTACGGTTTTAAAACTCCTACCTCTCATATTAGGATCACTTCAGTGATTAGGGAAGATCTTTTAGTGTGGTTACAATTTTTGGAAAATTTTAATGGGAGAACAATTTTTCAAGCTGAATTTGTGGCCGAGATTTTTCTCTTTTTACCGACGCAGTAGGCTCTGTGGGTTTTTCAGCATTATGGAGAACCCATTGGTGAGCTTCATTGTGGCATCCGAGTTGGAGAAAAAAAGGATATTTGAAAAATATCGTCATTCTGGAACTGTTCCCGATTGTGGTTGCTTTGGAGATATGGGGTGAGTATTTTGTAAATAGAAGAATTTTGTTCAGTACCGATAACAAGGGGGTCCTTTTTGCGATAAATTGCTTGTCAAAATCACCTCCTGTTATTTCACTGATCCGGTATCTTGTTTTTAAATGCTTACACCTCAATATTTGGATCAAGGCCCGCTATCTACCGGGTAAGTTGAATGACATTGCAGACTCTCTTTCGCGTTTACAGATGCAGAGATTCAAGTTGCTATTCCCAGCTGCAGACGAAGTCGGTATCCAGTGTCCTGCGCACCTCTGGGATTTTATTTTAAAACTGGTCCAGTCAAATATTGTACAGTCCATCGCCCCAGCTACTCTGGCAGCGTACTCTTCGGCTTGGTTGCTGTGGTTGTCTCATTTGGATTTTCTGAATGAACAGCACTCTGCCTTTTCCGAACAGTTAGTCTTGTCATTTTTGGACGGATTAATGTCTAAGGCCCTGTCTTGGTCTCAGGTCAGTAAAACTTTGGCAGGTATTTCCTTTTTTAGCAAATTACACAACCGACCTCCGTGCTCTGCTTTCTTTTCGGTTCTCCAGGCTCTAAAGGGTTATAGGAGGGGTTCAAAACGCCCAGATACCAGATCGGCTGTTACCCCGGCTATCCTTGCCAAGCTGTGTTCGGCAGTTAATTTGGTTTGTTTTTCGCATTATGAAGCAGATCTTTTCAGAGCAGTTTTTTCACTATTGTTTTTTGGAGCGTTTAGGATCTCCGAATTACTTTCTCTGAATAAAAGTCTGGTCTTCGTATTTTACAGGTCTTTCTGGAAGTATCCAACCTTTACGTATTTATTGCAAAATCAAAGACGGACCAGCTTGGCAGGGGTACCTGGGTACGGTTGCACTTATTTCCGGATTCTCCTATTTGTCCTGTTAGTCTTGTTCGCCAGTTTTTACAGGTTAGGGTTACTGGCGGGGATGTCCTTTTTGTTCACAGGGAGGGTACCCCTTTGTCCACCTATCAATTTAATGCAGTTTTACGAAAATGCTTAGTTTTTCTGAACTTGGACAAATTATCTCTCTCATCCCACTCCTTCCGTATAGGGGCCGCCACAGAGGCGGCCAGAATAGGATTAGATGTCAGTCACATTAAACGCATCGGTAGATGGCAGTCAGATACCTATAAGTTATATATTCGCCCTCATTGTTCATTTTAATTTTCAGGTCAGGAATTATCTGTATGGATCGTGGGGCATTCTTTCATTTTCTGGGCCGAAAGGAGAGCTTTGTGACGAATATATTCCGGAAGCTTGAATTTTGACCCTTCTTTGGTGCATATTAGTTGGTTTGGTAAGAGGGGTATGCCGTGGCAGAATTTGTTTGATGTTTTTGAGTTGTATGTTTCAGTCCTTGCCAATACCAGATGTTTTAATTCTCCACCTTGGCGGGAATGATATAGGGCGGGTTAAGACCCTCGATTTGGTTTTTCAAATTAAATATGATTTGTTCCAGTTTCACTTATCTTTCTCTGATGTAATGCTGATTTTCTTGGAAATCTCGCCAAGGATGGTATGGTTTAATTCCCCTTTCGAAAAGGTAAGAAGAAGGGTCAATAGAACTATAGCGAGGTTCATGCCCTCCATTGGGGGCTTTTCTTTTCGCCACTTAGATTTGGAGGGTGGGACTCCGGGCCTTTTCAGAGCGGATGGTGTCCATCTCTCGGAGATTGGTCACGATATATTCAATAATGACCTGCAAACTATGGTGGAGTTGGCCACGAGGCGGGGTGGTTGGGCCGGTCTTGTTTTAAAGTAGAGAAATTAAATAAAACAAGTCCGGCTAGTGGGGGTGTTAGTAAATAAGGCGTTAATCCCAACCCGAGTCGTAGTGGCTGGGTTGATGAATGGATTGGTTTGTTTAAATAAATAACTGATATGTGTTGTATTATATCTACCTATGGTATATTTATGGTATAGAAATATGGTTGTTATATTAAATACCAGTAATAAAGGCCTGCGGCCATATTTACCCCACATTATTTGTTTCTTGGTCATTATTCATAGTAGTATTTCGGCATACAGTCCCATGGAAGGGAGGGGAGCTGTTTTAAGCTCCCCCGACCCCTTGGGAATGTTGCAGAAGGGAGTTTCTGGGTCCCCCTGTTTGCACACCTGGGAATTAATGATTTCATTCCTCTGCAGTGGACCTTTCCCCTCCTCCTGGAAGGTGATAGGTCAAGGAGCAGGTAGCTGGGTCACCAATGATAGGATGGATAGAGGGTCACATGTAAAGGTGGAAGATTCTAGAAGGTAAAAAGGCTATTTAGGTGGGTGCCAGCAAGTCCCCTGTGACCAATTCTCCAGAAGACCTTACCTGTGAACTCCCCTCCCCCCTCCCTTGTCGCGGCCTGAATTATTATGTGGTACTCCCTCTTGGTTTTGTGTTAAACAAGGGGTGTTAGTAAATAAGGCGTTAATCCCAACCCGAGTCGTAGTGGCTGGGTTGATGAATGGATTGGTTTGTTTAAATAAATAACTGATATGTGTTGTATTATATCTACCTATGGTATATTTATGGTATAGAAATATGGTTGTTATATTAAATACCAGTAATAAAGGCCTACGGCCATATTTACCCCACATTATTTGTTTCTTAGTCATTATTCATAATAGTATTTCGGCATACAGTCCCATTCCATAGTACAAGTTTATTTTAAAATGGCTGGGAAACAGCAGTTGAGCTGTGTTGTGTTTTGTAATAAATTAGTTTTTACATCAGCTTGTGTGAGATGGTGTTTGTCTGCCAGTCTTAATGCCCACTAGGATATTTAAAGACAGACCTGACATAACACAAGCAGAATAATTACACATTGCCAGTTTAGAGCAATTCTCCTGAGCTTGTGTAGAAATGGTATTATGTTCTACCAGAAACAGAACAGCAATGCTATCACATAAAAGGCCAGTGTCTGCCAAAATGAGGTACATGATCCATTGGTAATATTGAGCTTTCCTGTGGGGGGTGCGTATCAAAGCTTGAAAATATATATAAACCCCCCTACAGGATAATTTGCTCTTTACTGTTGGCAACCAGTGGGAGGTATTTGAGGGATAATTTTAGGATACAGAGGAACTATAGTGGTTTTTGGTCAATTTGAAATGTATCAATCTTTGCTTTTTGGTTTTTAAAATGTTTTATATCTTTATTTTTTTAACTTTAATTATGCAATCTTTGTTTTACAATGATTCCCAAAGCTGTCAGTTGGGGAATAGGTCATTGCAATGATTCAGTTATCTGTGTGTACATTTTAGCTTGAACTATTGCAGCTTTTGTCAGCAAAATGTTTAAACCCGGTTCACATAGGGGCGACTCGTCAGGCGACTCAGTCGCCTGACAAGTCACATCCCGCTCTGTTGAATGGAACCGTTCTAATAGGAGCGACTCAGGTCGCTTCGACTTAGAAAAAGGTTCCTGTACTACTTTGGGGGCGACTCGGGACGACTTGCATTGACTTCTATACAGAAGTCATTTTGCAAATCGCCTCTCAAGTCGTCTTGAGATTGTGTCGCCGTGTCGCCCCCAAAGTCGTGCCGCCCCAGTTTGAACCGGCTCTTAAAGTGGTTGTAAACCCCCTAAAAAAAACAAAAACAAAACAACAAAAAAAAACCCTGTAAGACAAAAGCATAATGAGCTAATAGTTACATAGTTAGTCAGGTTGAAAAAAAAGACAAGTCCATCTAGTTCAACCATCAAAAGAAGAAAATAATAATAAAAAAAAAAATCAAACAATCCCATATACCCAATCCTATACCCACAGTTGATCCAGAGGAAGGCGAAAAAACCCTAGCAAAGCATGATTCAATACGCTACTTGTGATGTCCTTAAAGTGAATAACTCAACACCAAGTTCACTATGGACTCCTTATATATTTATACATGTTGATCATATCCCCCCTTAATCTCCTCTTCTCAAGAGGGAATAAATTCAGTTCCTCAAATCTTTCCTCATAGCTGAGTTCCTCCATGCCGCTTATCAGTTTGGTTGCCCTTCTCTGCACTTTCTCCAGTTCCACAATATCCTTTTTGGGAACTGGTGATCAAAACTGAACTTCATAATCCAGATGAGGTCTTACTAATGATTTGTACAGGGGCGAAATGATATCTCTCTCCAGTGGCGGTGCGTCCATAGTGGGCGCTGGAGCGTCGCCCCTTCTCGCTCCTACGCCCGTCACTCACAACAATACATAGGTTCATGCATTGCATGAACCTATGTATTGTCGCCGCCGCTGCCGCCAACTATTCAGATAGACGACCCCCTGTTGAGCGCCGGCCATCTGAATAACAGCGGCTGGTTGGTGTTTGGAAGTGCCTATCAGAGCCTGAGGGCTGTAATCGGCTTCCGAATAGTTAACCAGAGGACGCACGGGGGGTGCGTTCCTTGGTTAACACTGACAGGCGTCTCAGCCAATCAGGTTCACCGGGTCTGGTTACCGGTAACCTGATTGGCTGAAGCGACATCGAGGGCGGAGAAGACATCGAGGACGGAAGAAGGACGTCGCTGACTCGAGGAAGGTTAGTGCAGGGCTGGGGACAAACTGGCTGCATTTGGGGGGGACACTGGCTGTATTTGGGGGGAACCTGGCTGTATTTGGGGGAACCTGGCTGTATTTGGGGGAACCTGGCTGCATTTGGGGGGAACCTGGCTGCATTTGGGGGGAAACTGGCTGCATTTGAGGAGGCAAACTGGTTGCGTTTGGGCACAGTGGCTGCGTTTAATAGGCACAGTGGTGGCAATTGATGATTTATTTATTTGTTCAGTTTGCTTGCGCCCCCCCAAAAAAATTTGAGCACCAGCCGCCACGGTCTCTCTCTCTCTCTCTCTCTCTCTCTCTCTTTGGAGTCCATACATCTCTTAATACAAGAAAAGATTTTGCTCGCTTTGGAAACCGCAGTTTGGCATTGCATGTTATTATTGAGCTTATGATCTACCAAAACCCCCAGATCCTTCTCCACTACAGATCCCCCAGTTGTACTCCCCTTAGTATGTATGATGCATGTATATTCTTAGCCCCCAAGCACTTGTAAACAACAAATCTCAAGGAGGCTCGGTCCTTAAGTGGTTAAAATATTATTCTCTTTCGTCCATGGACAGACACAGCTTCCTTAAGTCTTGACATTAGGGTTATGTTCCTAATGTCAAGACTTAAGGAAGCTGTGTCCGTCCATGGACTTCAGAGAAAAGGATTTTTCGGTGAGTACAAAAATCCTATTTTTTCCAGCAAGAATTCATCTATGTGGTCTTTTAATAAACTCTCCAGTATCTTCCTGACTATAGAAGTTAAACTTAAGCCTCGTACACACGGTCGGACTTCCATCGGACTTTTCCGTGGATTTTTGTCCGAACGGAGTTGGCCGGGCACACCCATAGCATACACACCACAGGACTTTTCTGCAAACTTTCCCAAAACTTTTTCCAACATCACGTGGTTTTTCTGCTCTTTACCGCCACCCTTTGGTCAACTTCTGCTATTGTTGGTTGATTTTAACATTACACACGGTCGGACTTTGCTCCATCGGACTTTTGTTGGCCAAAAGTTTGTCCGTTTGCAGACTGAACTTTTGTCAGATGAAAACCAAAAAAGTTTGTCTGATGGAGCGTACACACGGTCGGATTTTTGGGCAAACTTGCTCAAAATGAAGTTTGTTGCCAAAAGGTCAGACCGTGTGTACGGGACTTAACAGGTCTATAGTTACTTGATAAAGACTTTGTTCCCTTTTTAAATATAGGCACCACATTGGCCCTATGCCAATCCAGCGGTACTATTCCTGTCATTAATGAGTCCCTAAAAATTTTTAATAATGGCTTTGAAATGACAGAGCTACTTTCTTTTAGGATCCGTGGGTGGATGCCATCTGGTCCAGGTGCTTTATCGACCTTTATTCTGTCTAAATATTTCTGGACCATATCACATTTGAGCCATTGTGGATCATTTGTGGCTGTGTCAATACCATCCCAGTTATGGACTTGAGCTCCCCCATCCCCCATGCTCCTTTGTATACACAGCAGTGGTGGCTGGTGCTCAAAATGTTGTGCCAAGCAAACGCAGCCACTGTGCCCATCAAACGCTGCCACTGTGCCCATCAAACGCTGCCACTGTGCCCATCAAACGCAGCCACTGTGCCCATCAAACACTGCCACTGTGCCATCAAACACTGCCACTGTGCCATCAAACACTGCCACTGTGCCATCAAACACTGCCACTGTGCCCCATCGAATGCTCCCACTGTGCTCCATCGAATGCTCCCAGTGGGCCCCTCCCCCCTGCCCGGCACTTACCCTGTCTCGGTGGGGCAGCGGGTGTTTGCGGCGAGCGGTGTCCTCCATGTCCTCGATGTCTTCTCCTGTCCTCTAATCCCATCATCTCCTATGATTGGAGGCCTGATCGGCGTCCAATCACAGCACCTGTCGTTTCAGCCAATCAGGTGATGGGTAACAGACCCGAGCATTTGCTTCTCTAACACAGCTGGGTGAACTGCGAGCACCAAACATGGTGCTCGCTGTTTACCTTTTTTGACGCCTATTAGAGCCTTTGGCTCTAATCAGGTGCTTCAAAAACGCCCCCGCCGCTGAAATTCGGGCGCCGCCGCCGGGTGCCTGAATAGGGGGTGGCAGCAGTGGCTATGGTCAGATTCCGCCAGGCATGCGCGACCGCGAGCACGAGAGGCAGAACAGGGACGTGTGTAAACACACACACATCCCAGTTCTGTGAGGAAAGGAGAGAAAGATTGTGAGTTCCTATGAGCTGGGAACCACAATCTCTCATCTCCTATAGTCAGTCCCACCCCCCACAGTTAAAACACACACATAGGGAACACATTTAACCCCTTGATTGACCCCTAGTGTTAACCCCTTCCCTGCCAGTGACATTTATACAGTAATCAGTGCATTTGTATACACTAATCGCTGTATAAATGTCAATGGTCCCAAAAATGTGTCAAAAGTGTCCGATATGTCCACCATAAAGTCGCAGTCCCGATAAAAATCGCTGATCACGGCCATTACTAGTAAAAAATGCCATGAATCTATCCCCTATTTTGTAGACGCTATAACTTTTGCGCAAACCAATCAATATACGCTTTTTGCGATTTTTAAAAATATGTAGAAGAATCCATATCGGCCTAAACTGAGGAAAAAATTTGCTTTTTAACCACTTAAGCCCCGGACCATTTCGGGCCATTAGGACCAGGCCTGTTTTTGGGATTCGGCACTGCGCTGCTTTAACTGTAAATTGTGCGGACATGCAATGTTGTACCCAAATGAAATTTGCGTCCTGTTCTTCCCACAAATAGAGCTTTCTTTTAATGGTATTTGATTGCCTCTGCGATTTTTATTTTTTGCGATATAAACAGAAAAAGACCGAAAATTTTGAAAAAAAATGATATTTTCTACTTTTTGTTATAAGAAAAATCGAATAAACTCAATTTTAGTCATACATTTAGGCCAAAATGTATTCAGCCACATGTCTTTAGTAAAAAAAATGTCAATAAGCGTATATTTATTGGTTTGCGCAAAAGTTATAGCGTTTACAAACTAGGGTACATTTTCTGAAATTTACACAGCTTTAAATTTATGACTGCCTATCTCATTTCTTGAGGTGCTAAAATGGCAGGGCAGTACAAAACCCCCCCCAAATGACCCCATTTTGGAAAGTAGACACCCCAAGGAAATTGCTGAGAGGCATGTTGAGCCCATTGAATATTTTTTTTTTTTTGTCCCAAGTGATTGAATAATGACAAAAAAAAAAAAAATTACAAAAAGTTGTCACTAAATGATATATTGCTCACACATGCCATGGTTATATGTGGAATTGCACCCCAAAATACATTCTGCTGCTTCTCCTAAGTACGGGGATACCACATGTGTGGGACTTTTTAGGAGCCTAGCCACGTACGGGACCCCGGAAACCAAGCACCGCCTTCAGTATTTCTAAGGGCGCAAATTTTTGATTTCACTCCTCACTACCTATCACAGTTTCGAAGGCCATAAAATGCCAAAATAGCACAAAACCCCCCCAAATGACCCCATTTTGGAAAGTAGACACCCCAAGCTATTTACTGAGAGGCATGTTCAGTCCATGGAATATTTTATATTTTGCCACAAGTTGCGGGAATATGACAAACTTTTTTTTTTTTGCACAAAGTTGTCACTAAATGATATATTGCTCACACATGCCATGGGCATATGTGAAATTACACCCCAAAATACATTCTGCTTCTTCTCCTGAGTACGGGGATACCACATGTGTGGGACTTTTTGGGAGCCTAGCCGCGTACGGGACCCCAAAAACCAAGCACCGACTTCAAGGTTTCTAAGGGCATAAATTTTTGATTTCACTCCTCACTACCTATCACAGTTTTGAAGGCCATAAAATGCCAAGATGGCACAAACCCCCCCAAATGACCCCATTTTGGAAAGTAGACCCCCCAAGCTATTTGCTGAGAGGCATGTTGACCCCATTGAATATTTTTTTTTTTGTCCCAAATGATTGAATAATGACAAAAAGAAAAAAAAATGTACAAAAAGTTGTCACTAAATGATATATTGCTCACACATGCCATGGTTATATGTGGAATTGCACCCCAAAATACATTCTGCTGCTTTTCCTGAGTACGGGGATACCACATGTGTGGGACTTTTTGGGAGCCTAGCCGCGTACAGGGCCCCAAAAACCAAGCACCGCCTTCAGGATTTCTAAGGGCGTAAATTTTTGATTTCACTCCTCACTACCTATCACAGTTTTGAAGGCCATAAAATGCCAAAATAGCACAAAACCCCCCCAAATTACCCCATTTTGGAAAGTAGACACCCCAAGCTATTTGCTGAGAGGCATGTTGAGTCCATGGAATATTTTATATTTTGCCACAGGTTGCGGGAATATGACAAACTTTTTTTTTTTGCACAAAGTTGTCACTAAATGATATATTGCTCACACATGCCATGGGCATATGTGAAATTACACCCCAAAATACATTCTGCTGCTTCTCCTGAGTACGGGGATACCACATGTGTGGGACTTTTTGGGAGCCTAGCCGCGTACGGGACCCCAAAAACCAAGCACCGCCTTCAAGGTTTCTAAGGGCATAAATTTTTGATTTCGCTCCTCACTACCTATCACAGTTTTGAAGGCCATAAAATGCCAAGATGGCACAAAACCCCCCCAAATGACCCCATTTTGGAAAGTAGACACCCCAAGCTATTTGCTGAGAGGCATGTTGAGCCCATTGAATATTTTTTTTTTGTCCCAAATGATTGAATAATGACAAAAAGAAAAAAAAAAATGTACAAAAAGTTGTCACTAAATGATATATTGCTCACACATGCCATGGTTATATGTGAAATTACACCCCAAAATACATTCTGCTGCTTCTCCTGAGTACGGGGATACCACATGTGTGGGACTTTTTGGGAGCCTAGCCGCGTACGGGACCCCAAAAACCAAGCACCGCCTTCAAGGTTTCTAAGGGCATAAATTTTTGATTTCACTCCTCACTACCTATCACAGTTTTGAAGGCCATAAAATGTCAAAACAGCCCAAAACCCCCACAAATGACCCCATTTTGGAAAGTAGACACCCCAAGCTATTTACTGAGAGGCATGGTGAGTATTTTACAGCTCTCATTTGTTTTTGAAAATTAAGAAAGACATTTTTTTTCTTTTTTTTTTTCTTTTTTTACATTTTCAAAACTTTGTGACAAAAAGCGAGATCTGCAAAATACTCAACATACCTCTCAGCAAATAGCTTGGGGTGTCTACTTTCCAAAATGGGGTCATTTGGGGGGGTTTTGTGCCATCTGGGCATTCCATGGCCTCCGAAACTGTGATAGGCAGTGAGGAGTGAAATCAAAAATTTACACCCATAGAAATCCTGAAGGCGGTGCTTGGTTTTTGGGGTCCCGTACGCGACTAGGCTCCCAAAAAGTCCCACACATGTGGTATCCCCGTACTCAGGAGAAGCAACAGAATGTATTTTGGGGTGTAATTCCACATATGCCCATGGCATGTTTGAGCAATATATAATTTAGTGACAACTTTTTGTACATTTTTTTTTTTTGGTCATTATTCAATCACTTGGGACAAAAAAAAAAAAATTCAATGGGCTCAACATGCCTCTCAGCAAATAGCTTGAGGTGTCTACTTTACAAAATGGGGTCATTTGGGGGGGGTTTTGAACTGTCCTGGCATTTTATGCACAACATTAGGAAGCTTATGTCACACATCATCCACTCTTCTAACCACTTGAAGACAAAGCCCTTTCCTGGTGCCTCCATGGCAGCATACCTGTGATAGAGCTCCGCCTCGACTCCTCCTTCAGGACTAGTGAATAGCATAAATTAAAGGCATAGCCCCTCCCCCAACATTCTCCTTTTTTTCCTCATACCTTCTTGTGCTGGTGAAGAGTAGCAGTATGTCCATACCTCTGCAGTCGGCAGCGTCCGCCGGGTTTAGCCTTTCCCGTGCGCAGTCCCTGTTCTTGGGCCGCTCACAGCGCTGATAAGACTGGGAACCCCTCTGTGGATCTGTTGGGGTCATTTCGCAGAGTTTCCTCACAGGAACGCAGTCTGCTATCACATCCATGATGAATGCAGTGGAAGTCGCAAAAGGATCAGCTCCATCTTCCCAGGCTGGTGGTTTCCATTTTTTATTCCAGGCATTTGTGTTTTTCCCCTTTCTTTTCCTCTCTTCCCCTTCCCCTCCCCTTTCCTTTGCTTGTTAGGCTCCTTCAAATGATTGTTATCTTACTTTTTTGTTCCTTTAAAACTGTGCAACTGGATAGGGCAGGTGTCTCTCTGTGCAACAACATTGTGGTGCTTTTTTCCGGGTTTGGGGGGGCTACAGGTGCTCTGTACGTCCCGCCAGGTAGGAGAGTGTCACGGCGCAGCGTCCTCGCCGCCGTCTGCGCATGCGCGATTCGGGAGTGATACAGAGCCGTAGTTTCTCAGCTCTCTGTACTGGGCGTCGCTGGATCTTCTGCGATTGCACATGCACAGACGCTTGGTTCAGTGGCGGCCATCTTGGATTCTGGAAAGAAGGCTAGATTTGCCCTTTTTTTTCAATCAATTCCAAATGGTGGTTTATGGGATTAGCCCACGCACCTTGAGCCTAATTAGGTTCAGATTCAGGGATGGCTGTCAGTCTCCTCAGCTGTGCCCTGCTAGGTCTCTCTGATGCTGCTTTGTGGTAGGTACTTTTTATTTTCTCAAAAAAAAAAATTTTGCCGATCAGAAATGTTTATGTTAAAAAAAAAAAAGAAAGATAACAATATAAAAATGTTTATGTTTAAAAAATAAAATAAAAAATAAAAACAGATGACGATATAAAAATGTTTATTTAAAAAAAAAAAAAAAAAAGTGACGCCAAAAACTCCTGATTCTTTTCCCTTTCTTACTATATTTCTGGAGCTGATCCTTGTGCCCAACTCCGCAATGAGTCATTCATCTCGCAGCAAAGATCCTCACACTTCTATTAGGTATGTGACCAACTATACGTGAGTATTAAAAAAAAAAAAGTGCGCTCACTGGTCTAGCGTGAGTTCCTTACACCGTAGCCCCACCCACTCCAAGGGGTCCCGCTCATCAGGGCGTAGGTCCCATTCTTCACGTCGTAGATCAGGTCACGAACTGGATGTATCCAGAGTGCTCAGGGCCTACCTAGAAGCCACCGGCCCCTTCATAAATTCTGAGAGACTTTTCATCGTACCATTCGGTAAATACAGGGGCAAAGAAGCTTCCATCAGAACTCTGGCATCTTGGGTTGTAAAGTTAATCCAGAAGGCCTACAGGGTGAAGAATATGGAGCCTCCATCCCGAGTGAATGCTCATTCTACAAGGGCAGTCTCAGCTTCCTGGGCAGCAAGGGCTAATGTTTCGTTGGAGACAGTGTGCGGGGCCGCCACCTGGTCTTCTCACCATACGTTCCTCAGACACTACCATATTGATCCAGGACTGTTGAGTTTGGAAGGAGGGCAGTTCAAGCTGCTATGTCCTCTTATAATTAAACATTTATTGTTAAGCAATTATCCCACCCATGTCATCTAGTTAGTTATCACAGGTATGCTGCCATGGAGGCACCAGGAAAACGGAAAATTGTATCATACTTACCAGTAATTTTCCTTTCCTGGTGCCTATCCATGGCAGCATACGCTCCCACCCTCGGTATTCTATATTACAGAGAATGTTGGGGGAGGGGCTATGCCTTTAATTTATGCTATTCACTAGTCCTGAAGGAGGAGTCGAGGCGGAGCTCTATCACAGGTATGCTGCCATGGATAGGCACCAGGAAAGGAAAATTACTGGTAAGTATGATACAATTTTCCGTTTTCTGACACTTTTTGTTTACATGAAAAAAAAAATTTTTGCAAGAAAATTATTTTGAACCCCCAAACATTATATATTTTTTTAAAGCAAAGGCCCTACAGATTAAAATAGTGGGTGTTGCATTTTTTTTTCCACACAGTATTTGCGTAGCGATTTTTCAAACGCATTTTTTGGGGGAAAAACACACTTTTTTTATTTTTAATGCACTAAAAAACACTATATTGCCCAAATGTTTGATGAAATAAAAAAGATGATCATAGGCCGAGTACATGGATACCAAACACGACATGCTTTAAAATTGCGCACAAACGCGCAGCGGCGACAAACTACATTCATTTTTAAAAGCATTTAAAAGCCTTTACAGGTTACCACGTTAGATTTACAGAGGAGGTCTACTGCTAAAATGACTGCCCTCGATCTGACCTTCGCGGTGATACCTCACATGCATGATGCAATTGCTGTTTACATATGACGCTAGACCGACGCTTGCGTTCGCCTTTGCGCAAGAGCAGGGGGGGACAGCGGTGCTTTTTTTTTTTTTTTTTTATTATTTATTTGGCTTTTTTATTTTATTTTTAAACTGTGCCTTCCATATTTTATTTTTTTACCATTTTTATCGTTATCTCAGGGAATGTAAATATCCCCTATGATAGCAATAAGTAGTGACAGGTACTCTTTTTTTGAAAAAAATTGGGGGGTTAGACCCTAGATCTTTCCTCTGCCCTCAAAGCATCTGACCACACCAAGATCGGTGTGATAAAATGCTTTCCCAATTTCCCAATGGCGCTTTTTATATCCGGGGGGGGGGGACATTCCCTCCCACTGCTTGTAAAAGCAGTCTAGAGGCTAATTATCTGCTATAATTGCTTTTACATGAAAGCCGGCTGCTGGCTGAAAAGAATGATACCAAGATGATACCTAAACCCGCAGGCATCATTCTGGTATAAACATTCAAAGTCCAGCAACATACCAGTACGTTGCTGGTCCTAGTTGGACATGTATTGTAATCTTTTTTTTCATACAGCCTATTGGCTGAACGAAAAAAAGAGATTGATTGGTGGGTATGCCCACCATTAGAATACCTCCCTTCATCCACCCACTTCTAATGATGGGCATATATGCCGAAGCATGGGGGCATCCTCCCGCAAAAAAGTTATGCCGCGTACACACGGTCAAGCCTTCGTCGGAATTTCGACCGTATGTACGCGGCATAAAAGGTTATGCCGCGTACACACGGTCGGACTTTTCCACGGGCAAGCCTCCGTTGGAATTTCGACCGTATATACGTGGCATTAGGAGCAAAATCGTTCCTCCGCCCCTGCTGCCCCCATGCTTCGGCATATATGCTCTTTTTTTTAACTGTGGTGGTGAAATCACCTCCTACAGCGTTGGAGTCACGGCTTTATGTATCGTGGGAGCAAACGCTGTTGCTGTCAAGATAAATAGATCCGCGCTGCAACTGAATGGCGTACCTGCTAAGCAAATGGTGGTTAACATTAAAACAAAGTAACATTACAGTACAACAGTAAGACCTTACCATGCCATACCTGCAAAGCAAATACCAAAACAAAACCTAGTAAAAAATAAAAAAATGTTTTAACGCAACCTGTGCCTAAAATATATATATGCCGAAGCATGGGGGCATCCTCCCGCAAAAAAGTTATGCCGCGTACACACGGTCGGAATTTTCCACGGGCAGGCCTCCGTCGGAATTTCGACCGTATGTACGCGGCATTAGGAGCAAAATCGCTCCTCCGCCCCTGCTGCCCCCATGCTTCGGCATATATGCTCTTTTTTTTAACTGTGGTGGTGAAATCACCTCCTACAGCACTGGAGTCACGGCTTTATGTATCGTGGGAGCAAACGCTGTTGCTGTCAAGATAAATAATTCCGCGCTGCAGTTGAATGGCGCACCTGAAAACAAAAAATTACATACCTGAAAAGCAAGCATGATAAAACATTGCAGAATAGAATACAGTAAAAAAGAGCAGAACAATAGAGAGAAAATAGAGAGAGAGAGAACAATAAAACGACAACTATTTTTGTTTTTTTTATTTTATATTTTTTTTGTGTTTTGTTTTTTACGTTTTTTTTTTCTTTTTTACACTTTTTTTTGTAACTTTACAACTGTAATGGTTCGGGTCTCTCAAAATGTAATGGCATCTTGGGAGACCCTGTGTAAGTGTGTCCTAGTCTGTGAAATGCTGTACCCTACGCTAAAACTTCACTTTTGAGTGGTAGCGTTCAAAACATTCACCTTGGCAAAGACCAGGCTTGTCAGGACAGAGTGGACAAAAACTACGGGTGTCACGCCTAAATCCGCGCTTGCTACAGACACGACATCTTTTTTGGGGGTGGCTTTGGGTAGGGGTACTCGGGAGGACATACGAATAATGCCTCTCATGCAGCCGGCTTACTGCATTTGGTAGGGGATGGTGAGGTGCAGAACCGCCTGGATACAGGAGTTCTGTGACTATCTCATTCTGGAATTTTAGAAGAGATAACTTCCCGCCTGAAGCTCTGTATAGCACATGAGCGTTCAGCAAAGCCAATTGGAATAATGATAGAGACACTTTTTTGTACCAGCGTCTCGCCTTACGGTCAATTAGATACGGCGCCATCAACTGGTCGTTGAGGTCCACCCCTCCCATATTTTGGTTATATTAGTGGACACAGAGGGGTTTCTCCACAACACCAGTCGCCGTACGAATTTGGACTGTCGTGTCTGCATGAAGGGAGGTAAGAAGGAAAACATTCTTATTGTCCCTCCACTTCATAGCGAGCAAGTTATTACACTTCAAGCAGGCTCTCTCCCCCAGCCTAAGACGGGCATCTACAAGCCGCTGGGGAAAGCCCCGGCGATTAGGTCGCACGGTGCCACATGCTCCAATCTGATGATCAAACAAGTGACTAAACAGTGGCACGCTCGTGTAATAATTGTCCACATACAAGTGGTACCCCTTTCCGAATAAGGGTGACACCAAGTTCCACACTATCTTGCCAGCGCTCCCTATGTAATCCGGGCAGTTGACCGACTCAATCTGACTATCTTTTCCCTCATAAACCGTAAAGTTCACTACATAGCCTGTTGCCCTGTCACAGAACTTGTAGAGCTTGACCCCGTATCTGGCACGCTTGCTGGGAAGGTACTGCTTGAAAGACAAGCGGGCAGAAAATTTAGTCAGGGACTCATCAACGCAGACCACTTGATCGGGAGTAAACAAGGCTGCAAAACGTTCGTTGAAGTGGTTTATGAGGGGCCGAATTTTATAGAGCCGGTCGTATTCAGGGTCCCCACGTGGACGACAAAGTTCATTGTCGTTGAAGTGCATGAACCGCAAAATCTGCTCGTATCGTGCCCTGGACATGGAGGCAGAGAACACGGGCATGTGGTCAATTGGGTGCGTGGACCAATAAGCACGCAATGACGGAAATTTATGTGTGCCCATGTTGAGGGAAAGGCCCAGAAAGGTCTTAAATTCGGAAACCGTAATTGGTTTCCAATTTCTGGCAATTTTAGGCAACTGGGGGTTAGCGGCGATAAATTGACCAGCATATAAATTACTCTGGTCCACAATAGATCTATAGAGATCTTCCGTGAAAAACAGCGAATAAAAATCAATTGGAATAAAATCAGCTGTTTCCACCTGAATACCGGGTTGGGCAGTGAATGGGGGAAGTACGGGTTCTGCAGAAGTGGTGGGGACCCAATCAGGATAGGCGAATTCTGCAGGAAGGGCAGTATGGGCACGACGGGCCTGCCTTTGTCTTCTTGGTGGCAGCGGGACACTACTTGTGCTTGCCACCTCGCCAGCTTGAACTGCACTTATGGGACTCGCCACGTCACCAAGTGTTACTGCAGTGCTGGATGTACGTCCAGGCTGTACTAGGCCGCTGGTGCTTGCCAGTTCACCAGAAGGAATAGCGGCGCTAGTACTACTCTGCTCCATGATACGAGAGACCTGCGGTTCTTGCTCCTCAACAACCTCAGAAGATCGGGATCGGGTACACCTGACCTTAGCAGGGACCTCAACTTCGTCGTCAGAGCTATCTGACGTGGGGCCGCTGACGTCACTGTCTTCTACGGGAAGATATTCTGAGCCTGAATCTGACAGATACGTGACCTCCTCTTCACTATCTGTCATGCTCAGAATCTCGTAGGCCTCTTTACTAGTGTACCTTCGTCTTGCCATTTTGGGCTCTAAATTTAGGGGTACACTAGTAAGATTCACAGGAAAAAAAGCACCTGACTGTCGTCAGCAAATATATCAAACGCTACAAAAAAACTGTTAGCGATCGCAGGGATCAGGCCTGTCTCTGCGAACGCTGCAGTTATGTGTGTTGTGTTTGGTAAGCGACAGTGATCGATCGATACTGCACTTGGGTGGGCTGGGCTGGGCGGAGGGGCTAAACGCAGGCGCTAGCAGGTATCTGGGCTGATCCCGCTAACACTGCGTTTTTGGGAACCCTAAACCGCTGGGGATGCTAGTATAGATCTGATCAGATACTATACCACTAAGGGGGGTGTATGCTTTGCGCATGGGTGTTAGCGTTACTGGCACTAACCTAACACTGCCTGGGGCGACGCAGACCCTCTCTGGCGCTAAAACCTAATTGATCTCACCCGCCGGGCGATCAGGGGGGTTAAACCTTTATTGGGTTATATACGGCGGGTGCCCTGATGCTATAAAAAGCAAACTAATCAACCAGCGTCACCCGTAACCTTTATATGGTGATCACTGGTGAAAGGGTTAACTAGGGGCAATCAGGGGGTTAAAACCTTTATTAGGTTAAATATGGGGGTACCTGACACTATATAAAAACCTGACGGGTAACCTAAATAACTAAATAACTTACTGGCTAACCAGTGACACCAGTGACGCTTATACGGCGATCACTGGTGAAAGGGTTAACTCTAGGGGCAATCGGGGGGTTAAAATAATATATGGGGGTACCTGACACTAATAAAAACCTGCGGCGAACCTAAAAAAAAATAACTGCCTATCTAAAACACCAGCGACACGAATACAGCGATCGGAAAAACAATTGCTTAGTGACGCTGAAGTTAGGGGGTGAAAGGGTTACCTGGGGGGTGATCAAGGGGTTAAACCTTTATTAGGGGGGGGGGGGTTAGGGGGCTACCCTGGACCTAAAGGGGCCTAATCCTAACTGCCCTGCAACTTTTTACAATCACAGATGACACTAAATGCAGTGATCAGTAAAATAAATGATCACTGCAATCAGTGACACTGTGATTGGGGACTTTGGGGTGACCTGGGGGGTGATCTGGGGGTGACTGGGGGGTGATTTGTGTGCCTATGTGTACCTACGTGTCAGTGGACTGTTGGTGCACTAACCTGCTTCTTCTCTCCTCGGCGCCGGGAACGAAAAGACCGCGGCGAGGGAGATGACATCACTTCCTCCAGCCTGTGTTTACATTTCAGGCAGGAGGAAGCAATTTCATTCGCCGGGAGCGATCGCGAGGGGGGGGCGGAATCGAGCGGCCGCCCCCTCATGCCTGATCGCTCCCGAACACTTAACGGCCGCTCACTGCAGTGAAGGGGGGTCCGGATGGACCCCCCAACTGCACAAAGGCGATCACGTAGATCTACGTGATTCTGCCTGTCGGTGCCATTCTGCCGACGTAAATCGGCGGTGGGCGGTCGTTAAGTGGTAAAAAAAAAAAAAATGGGGCTATTTATTACAGCAAAAAGTACAAAATAACGGAAAATTTATTACCAAATACTTACCGTAATTTTCCTTTCCTGATAGACTCCATGGCAGACTACGTGTGGGTTAACCCCGCCTCCTCTCCACAGCTACAGGACCCCTTACCCATAAATTTGAGCTCACCTCCACAGACAGGTGTTCCGTAACTAGCCGACTCAAATTTCAACTCTCATATTTTTAATTCATGGGTGGGAACTCCGTCTGCCATGGAGTCTATCAGGAAAGGAAAATTACGGTAAGTATTTGGTAATAAATTTTCCGTTTTCCTGACAGACTCCATGGCAGACTACGTGTGGGAAATAACTAGCCAATCCACACGGGAGGGTATGCTTGCTCAAAAAAAAAATTTTAATCTTTCCCGTCAACTGACAGGATTTTTCGACCAAAATTAACAGAGGAAAGGGAAGCAGGCTCAATACAATAATGAGACATAAATGTATGAATAGAAGACCACGAGGCTGCCCTGCATATCACTTCAGGAGCCACGTGTCGAGCTGCTGCCCATGAGGCTGCCATGCCTCTGGTGGAATGAGCCATCACGCCTCTGGAGGAGCTAAGCCCTTTGCCCTGTAAGCCTGTTGAATAGATTGGACGATCCAGGCTGCTATTGTTCTGGAGGAAGCCCTCTTTCCTTTGTTGCTACCAGTGTGTAACAAGAACAGGTAGTTCGAGCTTCTTAAAGATGAAGTGACTCGCAAATATTCTTTCAGAGTCTCACCTACATCCAAGGGATGAACATCTGCTGATTCTGGAGAATTGAAAGTAGGAAGGACTATTTCCTGATTCTCGTGAAAAACTGACTTGACTTTTGGTTTAGACCCAAGCATGGGAATAAGGACCACTCGGTCCGGGAAGAAAGTCAAAAAGGGTTCTTGACAACCCAGGAAGCTTATTTCTGAAACCCTTTTGGCTGAAGTAATGGCCACTAGTAAGGCCAGTTTGATTGATAAGTCCTTAATAGAAAGATCCTTGTTGTTGAGTGCTGAAAGAGCATCAAGGACGAGCAGAAGATCCCATTTGGGGAATCTAGGTTTCCTCTGAGGCCTGATTCTCGAAGCCCCCTGAAAGGATTGTTGAACCAGGGGATGAGTTGCCCATGATGTTCCTGAAAATGCTGATAAGGCTGAAACTTGTCAATCAGTTCCCTCAGAGTACAAAGGAAGATCCAAGCCTGATTGTAGAAAACTTAAAACGTCTTGAACTCCAGGATTTCTGAAAGATTTTCCAGCAGAAGTCATGAAGCTGACAAACCTGGTCCAGATTCTGTTGTAGGTTTTGTTCATGTTAGGCTTTCTGGAGCTCATAAGGGTAGAGATTACCCCTAAAGCACACCCAAGAGACTCTAGCGGGTCCCTGAAGCTCATCAGATTCAGGAGAGGAAACCATGGCCTGTTCGGCCAGTATGGTGCTATTGTTATCACTTCGCCTTTCTCCAACTGGAGCCGCTGCAGGAATTTTTGCATGATCGGAGGTGGAGGGAAGGCATATGCCTTGTTGAATTTCCATTGGCTTGTTAATGCATCTACTCCGAAGGCTTGACTGCACCGACCTCGAGTGTAGTATCTGCCTACCTTGTGATTGCAGGGGGATGCAAACAGATCCACTTCTGGATCGATTCCCAACGATAGGATCCACTTGAATGTCTGTGTATGCAGTGACCATTCGTTGTTGTCTAGGTTGCTGCGTGACAGAAAGTCCGCTTGAATGTTCTGTTCCCCTGGAATGAAGACTGCTGTTAAGTTTGTAGATTCCTCTGAGCCCAGGTCATGATAGGTTCGACCTCTTGGAGAAGGGTGGGGCTCCGAGTGCCCCCTTGTCTCTTCACATATGCCACGGCGGTGGTATTGTCCATTTTGAGTAGGACCGACTTCCCTTTCAGAAGGTGGGAGAAGGCTTGAAGGGCGCACCATGCCGCACGCAATTCCAGAACGTTTGACCCTGGAATGTGGAGATGGGCATCCCATTTGCCCTGAGCCAGTTCTGCCCCACAATGTGCTCCCCAGGCCACATTGCTGGCATCGGATGAAACAGTCATCCATTGGATGGGAGCAAGGGAGTGGCATGTTAACAAGTTTTTGTGTTGAAGCCACCAGAGAAGACTGTTCCTCATTGACTGAGTAGTCCTGATCAGCTGATTGCGATCGTCTGTCTTCCATTGCTGAAGGAATCCTGATTGAAAAGGCCGAAGCCTCCACATTGCCCATTTGACCATGGGGAACGTGGCCACCATCGTGCCGATTATCTTCAGGCACTGTGACGCCCTTAGGTTAGAGTAGTCTAGGGCTAAAGATATTCTTACCCGAATGACCGGGATTTTTTCTTCCGGAAGAGAGATGGTATTCTCTACTGTGTCGAATTGAGCTCCTAGGTAGGTTAGTCGTTGGGTCGGTTCTGGCTGACTTTTCTGTCGGTTTAAGAGCCATCCGAACTCTATCAATGTAGAGATCACTTGATCTTTGTGGATCAGCAGCTGCTGCTTGTCTTGGGACAGTAGTAGCAGATCGTTCAGGTAATGATACAGACGCACACCCTGTATTCTGATAAGAGACACAATTACCAACAGTACCTTGGAAAAGACCCTTGGAGAGGTCGTTAGTCCGAATGGAAGACAAATAAATTGTAAGTGCTCTCGTTCGACCTGAAATCGAAGGTATTTGTGGAATTCTTCTGCCACGGGAACATGAAAATATGCGTCCTTAAGATCTATTGAGATCAACCAGTCGCCTGGTTGAACGACTTTTTGGATGGATGAGAGTGATTCCATCTTGAATTTCTCGTGCTTTATGTACCTGTTCAGGAAAGTGAGATCTATAACTGGACGCCAAGAGCCGTTCTTCTTTTGTACTAGGAAGAGGGGGAAGTATACCCCCTGGAATTCCTCGTCCTTTGGGATGGGCACCACTGCTCCTTGATCTTTCAGGGCATTCACATATGAAAGAAGAACTTGTTGTTTTTCTTCTGATTGAGGCAGTGAAGATTGCATTGGTCTGCATGGAGGGACTTTGGTGAAGGACCATGCGTGACCTGTTGAGACCGTTTTGATGGTCCAATAATCTGAGATCAAGGTCACCCAGACGTGCCGGCAGAGACGTAGGCGAGCCCCTACCCGACCGCTTGGGCAGGCCCAATCTCAAAAGGACTTGGTTGGCTCGCGCCCACCGGGCGTCTGTTTCTTGCCAGATTTTTGGGAAAGATATCTGCCTATTCCAGTTCCAGCTTCTCCTAAAATCCCGTCCGGGCCTATAGGAGCATGCCTCTCTTGAACGCTCTGTACTGCGTCTCTGCTGAGGTTTTCTTTGGTTAAACAGACGTTTGTCCTGAGGGAGGAATCCCGACTTTCCGCCTGTAGCCTTTGAAATGGCATTATACAGTTTGTTTCCAAACAAGGAAGTTCCTTCAGAAGGAATTTTGCACCATGCCTGCTTTGAGGCAGGATCAACAAGCCAGGGGCGCAACCATAGTGCTCGTTTGGCTGTGACCGAAGATAGCAAGGATCTAGCCATCAAGCGGATGAGATCAATTGAAGCTTCTCCCAAAAAGGCGATAGCCAGTTTAAGTTCTTGCACTGCTGAACTTTGTGCCAATTCCTCCAAGACACCTTTCAGAACGGAGTCAGCATTTTCCACCCAGGCCTCCATTGCTTTGGAGGTGACTGCAAGGGCTAGGGCTGGTTTGCAAGCCATACCGTTCAAGTTATATATTCTCTTAATGTCTTGGTCAATCTTTCAATCCAGACCATCTTTAAAAGATACAGTGTCATCTAGCAGGAGGGTGACATGCTTCGCTAGGCGCATTACTGCTGCATCCACGAGGGGAGCATTTTCCAAACCTTCTTATCCCCCTTGCTCCATTCTTCCTTAAACACTCCTTTCAGCTCGGTGTGAAATTGGAACATTCTTTCCCCAGTTTCTTAAACAGTTCCTTTGTTTCTCTGGGGGGGGGGGGGGCAGTGGTATCTTCCAACTTTAAGGTTTCCATCACTGCCTTGATCAGTGGAGAGACTAAAGCGTAGTCGAATCCCACTACAGAATCATCTCCCTCCATCTCGTCTTGCGAGGAATCATGGGAGGAATCACAGAATCATCTCCCTCCATCTCGTCTTGCGAGGAATCATGGGAGGAATCACAGAATCATCTCCCTCCATCTCGTCTTGCGAGGAATAATGGGAGGAATCATGGGGCTGGAATTGGCCGGAATCCTCCTGGGCCTCGTCAGCCAAGGAGCCAGACAAGGTGGTGGACTGGCTCCTCGTGTGGGGGGACATCTATTTCCATCATAGACTGCTGTACCACACGTTTAATAAGAGACTCAAGATTTTGATTTTTCGGTCTCTTTCTCACCGACCGCTCGGGCATAGCATGGGTCACACAGCGATTTGCCCTCTGGGATTCTAGTTTTACATCCCCAACAGGCTCTGTGATCAGAGCGATCATCGCGGTGGTGGTAGCGGTGACTTGAGGAGGAATGGGAACATCTCCTATATTTAGAGGGGGAATGTGAGCGTCCCCTATGATAGTGGGTCCCAGACGGAGTGTCACGTCTGGACCTGGAGGATGATTGGTGATGGTGATGATGATGGTGATGATGATGGTGCAGCCTGGCAAGGTCCCTATCCTGTGACCGATGAACTGATGTAGCCGGGCTGTAAGAGATAATACAGACAAAGGGAGGGGGAGGAAGGTGGGCAGGTTGTAACCGTTAGCAACCACCAGAAAAAAATGACACCAAAGACACCAACCCCCTACCCACTCCGCACAGACCTTGTGCGGGAGGGCTGGCCACACGGCGGTGCAGATGAGTCCATGACGAGGAAGACACACAATGATGCGTAACTCCACTACCTAGACTAAGGATAAGCAAATCAATGCAAGAACAGCGCAGAAAAAAAAAGTTTTTTTTTTTTTTTTTAAAACTGTCCCTTTAAGAGACACTAAGCATTACATGCATTACATTGCCAAGAAGTGCTTACCCCGTCCTGATAGTATTGAGACTCCGGGAGGCTGCTGCTATATGCCCACAGGTTATCCCACCTGTATAGGGCTCCTCAGCGGTTTAAATCACCCGCCGGAATGACGTCATGGCCGGTCCCGCTGTGCGCATGCATCGGAGGGACCGAACCTACTGCGCCTGCGCGGCCCCTGACCCCTCCGCCATACTGCGCATGTGCAAAAACCAAGCCTCGGTTTCACCGTGGCTCTGCGCATGCACAGACGATCAACAGGCTGGGATCAGGAAGGGAATGGCATCCTGGAACGCAAAAGCGTTCCACACATATACTAAGCTTAGCGGCGCTGTATGACAGAGAAAAAACAGCAGAGAAAGACATACAAACAAACAAACAAACAAACAAAAACTATCTGCCATGGAAATAGAAAAAGTCTTCAGACCTTGCCAGCTGAGATCCACCGTCCGTCATGGTACGCTGGGGCCACATCCCTTCCACCATAGGGGTATCCATCAGCCCAAAACCACTCACCCGCTCATAGCTGGGCCCTGGGTGCACCGCACAACTCGTACCTGATCCGACAGACATCCTGGACTGCACCTGAATTGCATAATGAAGGGTCCATGTGAGGAGGACAAAAAAGGAACACCTGTCTGTGGAGGTGAGCTCAAATTTATGGGTAAGGGGTCCTATAGCTGTGGAGAGGAAGCGGGGTTAACCCACACGTAGTCTGCCATGGAGTCTGTCAGGAAATTGTGTTTTCAAAATTGTCGCTCTTTTTTTGTTTATAGCGAAAAAAATAAAAACCGAAGAGATGATTAAATACCACCAAAAGAAAGCTCTATTTGTGGGAAAAAAAGGATGTCAATTTTGTTTGGGTACAGCGTCGCACGACTGCGCAATTGTCAGTTAAAGCGACGCAGTGCCGTATCGCAAATAATGGCCCAGTCATTGAGCAGCCAATTCTTCCAGGGCTGAAGTGGTTAAAGACTTTCTTGGCGGACATCCCTTCTGGTTCCTGATCCTGCTTGCTGTTCCACTATGCTGATTCTCCGGTTTCCTGATTTCTTGGTTTATCCTGAAGTACGCTGATCCCTGGCTCCCTGACATCCTGGCTTGTCTGACTATCCGTTCCAGTTACCAAACTCTGGCTATGTTTTGACTACTTTTGCTGTTTAGCTTTTACTATTATTATTATTAAACTAGTGTGATTTTTACTGCACTTCTATCTCGGTCTGATTCATGGTTTCTGACAGGGCGTGAGCCGCATAGGTTTTATTTTTAGCCTTTTAATCTTATTGCCCATGGGAATATACTTTGCAGTAAGTTCACAAACAGTCTTTTTGAAGATTTTACATTTCTGTTTTGTGTTCATTGATGCCAATATTCCCTCCCAGTCTAAGTCCTGGAGAGCAGCCCTCATCCTTGGAAAATTTGCTCTCTTAAAGTTAGGTGTTTTTATCTTTCCATATGTGTTTTTTGAATACAGCTAACATCAAATGAAATAATGTTTTCTCTTTCGTTCATGGACGGACACAGCACTCTCTTGACAAAGTGGGTATTCAGCCTTCCATCAGGAGAGGACTAGGCAGAAAACAGGTTAATGTTTTAACACATCAAAAAAACTGTTTGGTTTTAAATATCTGGGATATTTAAAACCAAACATCTCGCAGACAGAACAGGAATGATGGTAACCATTATGACCCACCAACTGAATACCCTAGAACCCCAAGAACCCCTAGACGAAATAACCAGGTGCGGAACAGATACACTTCGCCACCCAGAGGGGGGGGATGGCGCGGACCACCGCAATATGACCGACAAGGAAATTATAGGGAACAGAGGGATTTTCCCAGGGGTACGCAAAGAGACAGACCACCAGGTCGATGAAACACACAAGTTCCATACACAAATCCAAGATGGAATGGTCAAACCTGGAGAAGAGGTGGAGCGAATGGAGAAGGGACAGCACCCAGGGACGTAGACAGAGGACAGGAACAAACAGAGCAACGATCATACCAACACACCCAAGAGTCCAACTATCGAGGGGACAGAACCCAAGATTGGGACAGAGTGAACGCTTATCAACAGAGAAACACAGACCGTACAGATGCAGAAGAGGGAAGAGAGGGGGGAAGAAGAAAAAGGCAGAGAGAATACTAGGTGAGGGGATCTACAACCTCAGTAGTGCCACTTTTACAGAGGATGAATGGAGAACCCTCGATCTAGGGCTAAAGTATGCACCAGATAAACAACTAGATAAATTTGAGGCATACATTGACCTCCAAAAGTTTATGCGGAAACTTAATCTAAAGAAACATTTCACACTCAATGAGGACACCAGAATACCAGATTCTACTCCCTACCAACAAACCACATTAAAGAATAATTCAATCTTCAATCCCCCAACCCCAGGTAATCAGTGCCTAGGGGCGTTCAAGAAAATGGTAGAAGAGGATATCAAAAACCTGTCAAACAAAGCAAAGAAGGGAAGCAAAAACTTATGGAACACTATAAAACAAATCAGTAAGAAAGAGGAAGTAGTGATCAGGCCCGCGAATAAGGGGGGGGGGGGGAACCTGGTCAAAACGAATAAAAAAGATTATGAGGAGGAGATGGAAAACCTCCTGAAGGTTGAAAACACCTACAAAAAACTAAGGGGTAACCCTAAAGCAAGCCTTGAAAATAAACTCAGGTCATATGTACAAAAAGGCAAGGATATGCACATTCTTAATAAAAAAGAGGCGGAGTACCTAATACCTGAATCAACCAAGACACCAGTGATCTACCAGGTCCCTAAGATACACAAAAGATTGAATAAACCTCCAGGGAGACCCATCATCAGCGGGATCAATTCTGTGTTTTCCAGGCTGGGGGAGTACCTTGATAAATTTCTCAAACCCCTTGTTGTCAAAGGAACTTCACATCTTAGAGACAGCACCCAGCTCATAACAGAGCTACAGCAGCTAACGGGTGTTAAGGATTGTCTGTTGGCCACTGTCGACATCAATTCCTTATACACTAGTATTGTGCAACATGATGGATTGCAAGGAGTGGAGAAGGCCTTACATACACATACTAGCATGAAACAGGAACAAATTGCATTTATCCTAGAGGGGCTCAAATTAGCAATGGAAAACAACCACTTTTGGTATAAAAAACAATATTATATGCAAACGAAAGGGGTTGCAATGGGAGCTCGCTACGCTCCCAGCGTAGCGAACCTATTCATGTACATGTTGGAGGAGGAGTATGTTTATCGAATAAATATACCCCAGATAAGGATGTATATATGCTACATCAACGATCTGATGATCCTGTGGGATGGCACAGCTGAGTCCTTTGAAGCATTCCTTTTTTTTTTTTTTATTCCTTTATTAATATTTTCAACATTACATTTACATCTTTATCAATACAAAACATTAAAACAATGCATACATCAATAAAACATTTATATGGTCTCAGTTTTAGCCTCTGCCTATAGATCCCCTTGTAAGCTAGGATTCTGTGTAGTCTACCTTTCTATATGGAATATGTCCCCTTTACTCTCTATTTACTAGTTTATAAAATCTCCTGGATACAATACACCGGCCAGAGGGATATATGGACAGACTTATATATAGAGGAGGGGAAGGAGAGGAGGAAGAGGAACCCAAAAAACAAAACAAAAAAAACACCAGACTAATCTCCAAGAGATATTATTTTGTGTTTATAAGTCACGAAGGCCTGCACTCCCAAGCCTAAAGAAAAAAAAAAAAAAAAAGTGTATATAAAAAAAAAAACCCCACCAGACTAATCTCCTAAGAAATACTTGCGTTTATAGATCACGAAGGCTTGCTCTCCCAAGCCTGAAAAAGTATGTGTAAAAAAAAAACTAGGGGGGGGGGGAGAGGTGGAGGGGGGAGCTTCTGCCCTCTAACCCTCTACATATTGGTGATTAATAGTGCTCTAATTATAAGCTTATTCCACGTGATAAAAATTAAAAAAAGTGCATACTTAATATAAACTGATCTCAAAAGTGATATTGTTTTGTGTTCATAATCAAGTGGGCTTGTGGTCCCAAGCCTAATAATGTGTTGAAGGGGAAGAAAAAAAATCCAGTAATCTCCAGTCCTTCCCCACCTACCCCCATCTCCCTAAACTCTCTCCATCCCCTCCAGATCTTATTAAATTTTTTCCTAGTCTCATTTTGATTGGACATCAACTCTTCCATCAATCTAATTCTATCCATTTCATTTATCCATTCACCTATTGATGGGGCTTCTTTTTCCCTCCATTTCCGCGGTATCAATGCTTTGGCTCCATTCAGTAGGTGTGGTACCAGGGTCATTCTATACTTTTTCCTTGCTATCCCTGTATTATGAAACAAACAATATCAAGGTTCTTGTTTCACCTCTAGGCCACTAATCCTCTTTATCCAGCTTAAGATCTCCTTCCAGTACTCTTGTATCAGGGGACAATACCACCATATGTGGGCGTGTGTTCCCTCCATCCCACATTCTCTCCAGCATAGAGACATCTCCTTATTTATTTTATGTAATTTCGTTGGAACATAGTACCATTTAGTTAGGAGTTTATAGTTCATCTCCTTTACTTTTGCTTCTACCGATGTAGAGTGGACATATTCTAGGACTTGTCTCTTTTTTTTTACTGATATAGTTTGATCCAATTCTAATTCCCAATTTTCCAGTACCTCCTTGTAGATATCAATATCCTATATATACTCGATATCCCCTGTCTTCCTGTTCCTCCCCCCCTTACAAGTTTTTCCCACTCATTCAGATCACTCGGAGCACGCAAAGGTTTAGGTAGCGTATTCACAAAGTGCTGAACTTGTCTATACCTCCAACTGTCTCCTGTCGTGGTCCCATATTTCTCTCGTAACTCCAGAATTGGTCTAAGAGTGTTACCTTTCATCATATCTTTCAGTTCTAGTATGTCCGAAGTTGCCCATCTAAGGAACGCCCCTCCCTCTTTTCCCGGCGGGAAGTAGTCCGTACTCGTAAGGGGCAACAATGGGCTATTGTATTGCCACTTCTTTATTTTACATACTTTATCCCAAATCCTGAATGTTTCTTTTGTTATTAAAGGTATATCTTGAGCAAGGCCTCTATATTGTTTTGGAATCCATATCAGCTTTCCCAGCTCTTTTTTACTCATACTTTCTTCTACTCCTATCCATTTTTTCTTATGTCCATCCTCCTGTATCCAGTCTGCCACTCTCTTTAGCACTGCTGCCTCATAGTATCTTCTAAAATCTGGTAGGTATAGCCCCCCTTCCTGTCTAGAAAAAGACAGCGTCTCGGCTGATATGCAAGGTTTCTTTTCTTTCCAGATATACCTCCTTATTATCTTCCCTAATGTTCTAAAATATATATCAGGTATTTTTATCGGCAAAGTTTTAAAGATATATAAAGCTTTGGGCAGTATCATCATCTTAACTGTATTAATTCTTCCCCACCACGAAAGTTTTTCTATTGGATAACCTTTCAATTCTGATTTTATTTTGTTTAGTAGGGGAATATAATTATCTTCGTATAGATCCCTCTCTGTGTTGGACAGGAATATACCCAGATATTTCATCCCCCTCCGTTTCCAGGTAAAGGGGTATAGAATACCAAGATCTCTCCGTTCTTTTGATTTTAGGAATATACTCAATATCTCTGTCTTCTCTTTATTAATTTTCAGATTAGAGATCTCCCCGTACTTATCATATTCTTCTATGATCTTTGGTAAAGTCTGCCTTGGATTTGTGACATATAACAATATGTCATCTGCAAACGCAGAGATCTTGTGTTCCTTCCCGTTTACCTTAACTCCCTCAATCCCCTGGTTGTTTCGTATGGTTGCTAGTAGTGGTTCCAATGAAAGGACAAAAAGAAGGGGCGAAAGCGAACATCCCTGTCGAGTGCCATTATAAAGTGGGAACCTTTCTGACAGGGTTCCGTTTACCCTCACCTGGGCCGAGGGTTTGGAATACAGAGCTCTTATCCATCTAAGCATTTTATGCCCTAGTCCTATATATCTCAGGGTTGCCAGCATATATTCCCAGTTCAGTCTGTCGAAAGCCTTTTCGACATCTACTGACAGAAACAATGCAGGTATCTTGTTTTTTTTTACTTTCTGTATCCGAAGTAATGTTCTTAATATACTGTCCCTAGTTTCTTTGAAGCATTCCTACTGGAACTTAACAACAACAGGTATGGCATTACATTTACGGGCAAATGGCATAAGGAACGTATCGAATATCTGGATTTGGAGATCTTCAAATCGGAGGACGAGCTTTTTACCCAAACGTTTTTTTTTTAAACCGGCAGGAATGGATACATACCCACTTCGAGTTGCCACTACCTGAAGTGGAAGTCCAATATCCCCAAGGGGCAGCTGCTAAGAATGAGACGTAATTGCCACAGGATAGAGGATTACGACAAACAAGCAGACATACTTATTGCAAGGTTCAAAGAAAAAGGGTACCAGGAACAATCTCTGCTGAGGCTTAAAGAGGAAATTAAGAGTACTGAAAGGAAAACATTACTCAATAAGAAAAATAGGGCTCACATCAACTACAAGGATGTAGCCTTTATCACAGAGTACAGTAACCAATACTCACAAGTAGAACATATCTTCAAAAAGTATTGGCCTATCCTGAAGGAAGACAGAACTCTGGCCAAATTACTACCACAAAAACCCAAGTTCATCTACAGAAGAGCCCCTACTCTAAGAAATCATCTGGTACACAATGTTGTAGATCCTCCCACTCAAGTCCAAATCTGCCCTGACCTAAAAGGTTTTTTTAGATGCCAAAGATGCTTACCATGCAGAAAGAGCAAACGGCAACCCAGGAAGAAAACCAAGTTTAAATCAAACGTATATAACAAGGAGTACCAAATCAAAGAGCTGATAACGTGCAACAGCACACATGTTACGTATGTGGTAGAGTGCCCTTGTCGCTTACAATACGTGGGACGCACAACAAGGCCCCAAAGAGTAAGGATAAGGGAGCACATCAATAACATCCGTAAAGGGTTCCCGAAACACAGCCTATCTAGGCATTTTGATGAGGTGCACCACAGGGACACCTCAGGCCTGATCTTCTACAGTGTGGACATCATCAAGGACCACTGGAGGGGTAGCAATAAAACCATTCTGGTGTCCCAAAATGAAACAAGATGGATCCATAGACTGGGGTTCCTGGCCTCCAAGGGGTTGAACCTGGACATAGACCTTAACTGCTTCCTTTCCAACTTCTAGGTCCCCACGGCAGCACCCATTCTCCTTTGCCATTTCTTTGTCAACCATACAGGGTGCATACTCATTTGTGAGGGGGCCCCACTGGTCACTATCTAACAATCTTTCTGCCAAAGGTGGGCCACTAATATATATCCTATCTAGAGGCACACCGCACTCATTATCCTTGATTTGGCATAGACCTATGTTGAGCTGTATTTTTATTTTGTATTCATTTTTATTTCTGTCGTTGTCTTCGCTTGAGCTTCTGATTGTGTGGGCAGAGCCCTCCTTCATTATTTATTGAGTGTACTCCAGTAGGCCAGCACCCCCAGTCACTGGAATACACACACTTCTCTTACCTTTAGGGGAGATGGGACGTGCTCAATACATCCTCAGCCCCATGAAAGGCAATCCCCACCACATTTGTGGCCCCCATTTTATTTTGCACTTAGGGTGCATATACACACATCGCCTTTATGAGTGAACAATAGTCCGCAGTTTCACATTACACCATAACATCTCTCATGCATTTGAGCATTAAAGCCCCCCTTATCTAGCTTACCACATTATGAACCTCTTTTTCCTTTCCTTCTTTTAGGGTAAAAAATACGTTTCATATTAATCACATAGGACTTGTACACATCCTGCCATTCAATTCCTAGGGTTTTTATGGATTGATAGCACCGGATGGACATTTTAATTAATATGCATTAGAGCTCCTTTTACTTTTATTTTATTATATTATTCATGTACCATATGTGTTTTGATCGCGTAGGAGCATCTGGGGAATGCTACTAATGGCATTCACTATTAGGGTTATACCAGTAGGAGGAGTGTAAGGGGCGGATCTGTAGCGCAGCTAGTCGCCCTGGCCATCACCGCCTGCTGTTAGAGGAACCGAGATGCTGCCTATTTATAGACGCAGTACGCAGCGCAGTGACATCACCTTTGAGAACGACTGACGTTGAAACGCGTCAGTTGATTGGCCACTGCTCACGTCCGCGTCACTTCCGGGTTCGGAGACCGAGGGGAGGAACGCACGCCAGTTCCTGGTAACCAACACCCCGGTACCGCTACTTAGGATTGGGACTCTGTTCATGATTTTTGTTTTGTTTTTATCCACTGGATCACTTGCGGTATCACATGTTAACCGCATGAGACCTGTCTATGTTTTTAAATAATTTTTCACCGATTAAATCCATTGATTTACACTATGGGAGCCTATTTTTGATCTTTTTTCTAAAAACCATCTGAGGAAGTGGTTGGGAGACCAGCAGGAGAAGAGAGTCAAACGTCAGTGGAGCGGGCGGGTTCACAGTGGGAGGACAGCGAGGTGCACGGCCAGGGGACAACCAGACAACAGCCCAAGGATACCCCCTGAGACTCTCAATACCCCTGCAGGGGTGCAACTATCTGGTGAGTGCAACCACACTCGGGGGGGGGGGGAGAACCACTGTCACCCTGTAACTCTGTGCTTGTTGAATAGAAGTCTCACAAAGTCACCAATGATTGCGCTTTGAACTGCCTGTTGCACTTTACACCTTTGAGCCAGGAGTGGATTAAGTGGTGATTACATTGTGGTGATCACACCTGCCCCTGGGGGGGTCATATGCGGACTCTGGTCCATTCCACTGCCTCATTGGTGATCATCAGCTTTACAGTGCACAACACCACTGACCACAGCTGTGAACTTTTCTTTTTCTTCTAGGACTGCCTACTGGATTTATTATGTTATTATTATATCAATCTGCCTATCCTTTATAAGATATTGTCATCCATCATTTTGGCGTAATTTAGGCCTGGTATTTTATGAATACGCTACTTCCACACTATTGTCTAATTTCACTTATCTGTCTGTTTGTAATATCTAGTATTTAGATTAGCACTTTATTGTACTGGCACACTTAGCAGATCACTCCTTCCTATTTACACACATATAGTATGGTTTTCACTCATATTCAACACACTTGAATCTAGAATTCTCATCACCCGTCACTAAGAATACATGTCACTTTAGGCCATCCAGTTTTGTGGAGCATCACTGGTAGTTTTATACTTATTCACTTGTATATTGGTATACCTGTCTACCTTGGTTACAGGGATCCCACACGCATGGTCACACTATATGGTATGCATTTCTAATAGTACACAGAGACCATCCTCTCATCCAGCTACACCTCACTGGGGCTTAAATATCAGCCACCACCAGGTAGCGCCACCACCCCTATCATTTATTATTTTTTTTCCAGCTTCCTATTTAGGTTACATTTCAAGCGGGGCAGCAGCCTATTGTTCCATTTAGCGCGGATATTGTTGTATTCCTATTTACTATAGTGTTCTCGGTGCACGGGAGGAGGCGCTCAGTGCGCCACTATGGACCTGGCGCACGGCATCTTCAAATAAAAATATAAAGAAGCTGGAAGTGCCAATATAATGGTGTGATGTGCGGTGATGTGAGGAAGTATAGTGACAACTGCCCAAATAACAAATATGCCCAAAATAGAATGAGAAAGTAACTTTATCTGAACCAGCCTGCTGCACCTGTAATTACGTTTATAACTGCAAGGGGTTTTTTTGTGCTCTGCACGGCAATTTCACTCGTTCAAATGCGCCGGTTCACTGCGCCGGCAAAATCTTAGTAAATGTCAAGTCACGTAAATGCATTTGCATAAGTTGAACAGGCGCACCTCCTAAACTTGCCGTTATATAACTGTCCCTGCACAAAATGACATTTCTAAAGGAAAAAAAAAGGCATTTAAAAGCACTAGCGGCTATAATGAATTGTCAGCTCCCGGCAGTACAGAGAAAAGTCATTGAAAGTCTTTGAAAAAAAAAAAATGCGTGGGGTCCCCCCAAATTCCATTACCAGGCCCTTCAGGTCTGGTATGGATATTGGGGAAATTCCGCACCAAATAAAAAAAAAAATGACGTGGGGGTTCCCCTCAAAATCCGTACCAGGCCCTTCAGGTCTGGTATGGATTTTAAGGGGAACTCCGCGCCAAACTTAAAAAAAAAATTGCCTGGAGTCCCCCTAAAAATCCACACCAGACCCTTATCCGAGCACGCAACCTAGCAGGCCGCAGGAAAAGAGGGGAGGACAAGAGAGCACCCCCCCTCCTGAATCGTACCAGGCCACATGCCCTCAACATTGGGAGGATGCTTTGGGGTCTGTGACCCCAAAGCACCATGTCCCCATGTTGATGGGGACAAGGGCCTCATCCCCACAACCCTTGCCGGTGGTTGTGGGGGTCTGCGGGCGGGGGGCTTATCGGAATCTGGAAGCCCCCTTTAACAAAGGGGACCCCAGATCCCACCCCCTCCCCTGTGTGAAATGGTAATGGGGTACAAATGTACCCCTATAATTTCACAAAAAAAGTGTCAAAAATTTTAAAAATGACAATAGTCGGTTTTTGACAATTCCTTTATTAATGTCTTCTCCTTTTTTCCATCTTCTTCCTTCTTCTTCCACCTTCTTCTTCCATCCTCTTCTTTTCTCCATTCGGGTTTCTTCCTCCATCTTGTTCTTCATCTTCATCTTCCTTCTTCCATCGGTGTTCTCGTCCGCATCTTGCTCCGGCTTCTTGTTCCCCTCTTCTTTCTCCGGCTGATCCACTTGAATTTGAGGTTCCCGCTGTGTGACGCTTCAGTTCATCAGTTCTCCTCTGGGTCCGCTACCACCCGGTGACCCCGCCCCCCTCTTACGCACATGGATTTCACAGGGACTTTCCCCGTGGTGTCAGAGGGGGCGGGGTCACCGGGTGGCTGCGGACTCAGAGGAGAACTGACAGAAGAACTGAAGCGTCACACAGCGGGAACCTCGAATTCAAGTGGATCGGCCAGAGAAAGAAGAGGGGAACAAGAAGCCGGAGCAAGATGCGGACGAGAACACCGATGGAAGAAGGAAGATGAAGATGAAGAACAAGATGGAGGAAGAAACCCGAATGGAGAAAAGAAGAAGATGGAAGAAGAAGATGGAAGAAAGGAGAAGACATTAATAAAGGAATTGTCAAAAACCGGCTATTGTCATTTTTAACATTTTTGACACTTTTTTTGTGAAATGGTAGGGGTACATTTGTACCCCATTACCATTTCACACAGGGGGAGGGGGCGGGATCTGGGGGTCCCCTTTGTTAAAGGGGACTTCCAGATTCTGATAAGCCCCCTGCCCGCAGACCCCCACAACCACTGGCAAGGGTTGTGGGGATGAGGCCCTTGTCCCCATCAACATGGGGACATGGTGCTTTGGGGTCACAGACCCCAAAGCATCCTCCCAATGTTGAGGGCATGTGGCCTGGTACGGTTCAGGAGGGGGGCGCTCTCTCGTCCCCCCCTCTTTTCCTGCGGCCTGCCAGGTTGCTTTTTTGGATAAGGGTCTGGTGTGGATTTTAAGGGGGACCCCCACACCATTTTTTTTTAAGTTTGGCACGGGGTCCCCTTAAAATCCATACCAGACCTGAAGGGCCTGGTACAGATTTTGAGGGGAACCCCCACGCCATTTTTTTTTTATTTGGCGCGGAGTTCCTCTTAATATCCATACCAGACCTTTCAATGACTTTTATCTGTATTGACGGGAACCAGCAATTCATTACAGCCGTGAGTACTTTTAAATGACTATTATTTTACTTTAGAAATGTCATTTTGCTCTCGGACTGTTATAAACTTGGAAAACATGCGCTACTTTACAGGCATACTATAAACACCCCCCAGATATGATATTTTGGGCCAGTTCACACCGGATGCAGTGCAGTGTGTTTTTTGATGCATGAAAAACGCAAAGAAAGTTGATCACATTAATGCCAATGGCATAGTTCACACCACTGCAGTCCGTTCCAGTGCGTTTCGGAAAGGAAAAAAAAAATTGGTCATGCTGCATTTTATATGTACAGAACTGTACTGGACCGCAGTAAAAACACATCAAAAACGCACCGGAACGTACCAAAAATGCACTGGAACGCACCTAAATGCACCAAAGACGCACTGAAACACACTTGTCCTTATTAGGACCAGTTCACACCAGACACAGTTCCGTTCAGTTCCGTGTGCTTTTTTTTTTTGCACAAAATGCATGCACAGTATTTTCCATGTATTCCAATGGCTGTAGTTGGCTCTAGTTTACACCATGCAGTCAGTTTCCAGTCAGTTTCTGCACCTGAAACTGACCGTAAACTGACTGTATGGTGTGAACTAGAGCCAACAAGAGCCATTGGAATACATGGAAAACACTGTGCATGCATTTTTAGTGCAGAAAAAATGTGCACGAAACTGAACGGAAATGCATCTGGTGTGAACTGGCCCTTAAGGTTAAGTGAAAAGATGGGGAAAAAAGCACTGGACTGCATCAAAAACGCACCTGGAACGCATCAAAAATGCACTGGAAAGCGGCAAAAACGCGCATGCAGAAAAGCACCTGGAACGCATCCAGACTGCGTTTCTATGGTGTGAACTGGCCCTTAGGGCCAGTTCACACCATAGAAACGCAATCCGGATGCGTTCCAGGTGCTTTTTTGCATGCTCGTTTTTGATGCGTTTCAGTGCATTTTTGGTACGTTTTTGATAAAGTCCAGTGCTTTTTTTTCACCCCTCTTTTTTATTAACCATAGATAAGGACAAGTATGTTCCAGTGCATTTTTGGTGCATTTAGGTGTGTTCTGGTGCGTTCCAGTGCATTTTTGATGCGTTTTGCAGCGTTCCAGTACAGTCCAGTGCAAGTAAAATGCAGCATGTTCTACTTTTTTTGCGGAACTGGAACACACTGGAACAAACACTGCCATTTAGAACCATATAACCAACTTTCCATGCATTTTTGATGCATAAAAAACGCAATGGACTGCATGTGGTGTGAAATGGCCCCCTAAGCAATTTGGCATATTTAAAGGCACTTCTCCTTGTTTTGTTTTTGGTGTTGTTGTCAGGTCACCTGTGGCCAGATGACAGATGCACACCGTAGGGGGTCAGGAGTGCACCACAAGGTAGTGAACCCTATAGCTGACTGCTGCGGATGGGATACTGGGTGGTTGTGGAAAGCGGGACCAGAGGAGCACAACCGGGATCCACAGGGAGCTAGAGCCGAGGTTCCCCAGGGCGCGGAGTCTAAGACCCAGCAGGTTTTCACCAGAGCCTCTAGTGGTGAGGATGTTACACTGCAACTAGGTCCAGGTCGCAGCCCCTAGTGTCCCCTAGCTCACGCCCCATAGGGTAAGGAGGAAAGAGGGGAAGCAGCAGCACAGGATACAAGAATAGTGAGGGGAAAAGCCAAGGTCTAGGCAACAAGCAGACAAGGATAAACGAAGGACAAGGTCAAGGTCACAAGCAGACAGGGATAGTCTGGAACAAGCCAATATCGGTAACAGAGAGACAGACGTAGCACACGGCAGGCAGGAACCCAAACACACAATGCTTAAACAAACACGTTGATCAGCAAAGCAGGCTTGCAGTGCACAGGTTAATATAGTGTTCTGTGATAGGGCCTGGAGTGGAGTCAGGCTGGGAGGACATTATAAAGGAAGCCAGGTGAGAGAGAGTCTGGCCTCTAAGATCAACACATGGGGAGGAAAGGTAAGCTGACAGACAAACATTACTGCATATCCATGACAGTACCCTCCCTCTTATGGGCCCTCCCCCTCCCCCGCCTGGGTCCAGGCTTAAAGGGAAATCTCAGATGAAACCTCCTCAACAGATGAGGTGCAACGCCCTAAGATGCAGCGATCCAAGACGCCTCCTCAGGACCAAAACCTCTCCAATGCACAAGGTACTGAAGAATACCTCTGCAGAGCCGAGAATCTAGAACTTGTCTAACCTCGTACTTTAGATTATCCTCAGAGACCGGGACCGAGGTAGGGAGATGACAAGAAGATTTATTGAGGACCAAAGGCTCTCTAGGAATAAGCAAGGGCATGAGAGGATCAACAGGAATCTGAGGATGGTCCCCCAGACCCTTAAAGATGAACTGGTCATCTAGCACAGGACCATCAGACTGGGCAGATGTCAGTGGAACCCTGAAGGCAGGTTGGTTAGAAGGTGACATGTCACAGGAGTCAAGCTGAATAGCTGAAAGACAAGCAGAATGTCCTGAATAAGAAAAAATAGGAGGCTCACTGGGCATGGGCTGGACTGGCATAACTAGTACAGAGGCCGAGTGAATAGCAGAGTCAGGTGTAGCGACTACCTGAATTGCATCGCAAGGCGTAGCGACTGCAGGACTTGTAGACAAGCTAGAATGGCTGTGCGTCCAAGGGTGATTAGGGACAGACAAATGTAAATGGTTATGCAAACTGGAGTGAATGATCGGCTCAGGTTCACAGGGGGCAACCTTGGGTAGGCAGGACGAGGAACAGGAGGAACCCCAAGCCAGGATCTGTCCAGTAGTTCAGTCAACGTGTGGAAAATGGAGCCGTAACCATGGGAGACCCAAAATGATAGAAGTTGAGGCCTTAGGTAAGATAGGGAAGGATATCCACTCCTGGTGGAGTGTCCCTACCGACATCTTAACAGGGAGGGTCTGGAAGCGGATAGGACCCCCTGGGAGAACAATGCCATCAATCGCCAAGACCACCAAGGGCGTGGTGAGTGGCAAAAGGGTAAGTCTCATAGAAGATGCAATTTCCCAGTCCATGAAATTGCCAGCGGCTCCGGAATCCAGATATGCTGCGACCGAATGAGAAGAAGCAGCAACATGAAGGAACACAGAAAGAAGAAGACGAGAAGGTGAGGGTGAAATTTCTGGGTCCAATACTCCACTTTCCAGATGTATTGGACCCAAATGTTTTTCCGGACAAAGAGAGCAAGTGTCACGAAAATTACCTTTGCCCCCACAGTAGAGACACAGGCCTAGAGTTCTGCGCCTAGCACGTTCCTCTGGGGATAGCCTGGTCTGACCCAGCTGCATGGGTTCCTCAGCTGGCAGGAGATGCTCCACGGGTCGAAGAGAGGGGAGCTCAGGCTGACTAAGGACCAAGGAGTGCTGGCGTTGCTTTTCTAGGGTCCTTTCCTGAAAGCGAATATCGATCTGGTTACACAAGGAGATAACTCCGTCCAGATCACTGGGAATGGTTCTTCCTGCTAATTCATCCTTCACTCTATCAGAAAGGCCATGCAAAAAGGTTGCGACTAAGGCCTCATTGTTCCAGCTCAACTCAGCCGTCAGAATGCGGAAATGAAGAGCATACTGTCCCACAGAAGCAGACTCTTGGTGGAGACGTAAAAGGGCTCTGGCCGCTGAAGAGACACGAGCCGGTTCTTCGAAGATATTCCAAAAAAGTTTCAAGAAGTCAGACAGGCTAGAAACCATTGGATCAAACAGTTCCCACAGAGGGGCTGCCCAGGCTAAAGCTTCACCAGAGAAGAGGGAAATGATATAGGCTACCTTAGCCCGATCAGACAGGAAGTTTTGGGGCTGGAGCTCAAAATGAATCGTGCATTGGCTAAGGAACCCCCTGCAGGCCTTGTAGTCCCCAGAGAAACGGGACGGAGCTGGCAGTTGTAGTGAATGTGTGGCTGCGACTGCGACCGGAGTAGGTGCAGCCACTGATAGCGGTTGAGGTTGTTGAACCGGGGGTCCTAAGGAGGCCTGAACCTGTTCAAAATGGGAGGCCAAATCCTGAAGGAATCGCATGACCTGGGTCTGATTAGATTCCTGGGTCTCAAGTCTGCGGACTATGCCCTGCAGTGGATCATCTATGGGAAGCGGCACGTCAGCCGGGTCCATGGCTGATCAAACTGTCAGGTCACCTGTGGTCAGATGACAGATGCACACCGTAGGGGGTCAGGAGTGCACCACAAGGTAGTGAACCCTATGGCTGACTGCTGCGGATGGGATACTGGGTGGTTGTGGAAAGAGGGACCAGAGGAGCACAACCGGGATGCACAGGGAGCTAGAGCCGAGGTTCCCCAGGGCGCGGAGTCTAAGACCCAGCAGGTTTTCACCAGAGCCTCTAGTGGTGAGGATGTTACGCTGCAGCTAGGTCCAGGTCGCGGCCCCTAGAGTCCCCTCGCTCATGCCCCGTAGGGTAAGGAGGAAAGAGGGGAAGCAGCAGCACAGGATACAAGAATAGTGAGGGGGAAAGCCAAGGTCTGGGCAACAAGCAGACAAGGATAAACGAAGGACAAGCCGAAGGTCAAGGTCACAAGCAGACAGGGATAGTCGGGAACAAGCCAATATCGGTAACAGAGAGACAGACGTAGCACACGGCAGGCAGGAACCCAAACACACAATGCTTAAACAAACACGTTGATCAGCAAGGCAGGCTTGCAGTGCACAGGTAAATATAGAGTTCTGTGATAGGGCCTGGGGTGGGGTCTGGCTGGGAGGAGATTATAAAGGCAGCTAGGTGAGAGAGAGTCTGGCCTCTAAGATGAACACATGGGGAGGAAGGTAAGCTGACAGACAAACATTACTGCATATTCATGACAGTTGTCCAAATTGGTGACATTGATATATATCCCTTAGGGTGGGACCTGGGCCCCCATTTTAAGGCCAATAACTAGAAGATAAGCCAGCCAAGTGGGGACTAGCAAAATTAACAAGTCAGTTCCCATAGACTGCAATGGTATTTGTTGTATAACTTTTGCCCATGTTAGGCTCTTTGTGTTTGTCCCATCTCTAATTTTGTAGCATGCTGGATGATGTGCTTAATTTTGGACAGGGGGAGGGGGGGGGCTTATTTTCTGCTAGCTGCATTTGTGTTGGTCTGAGCATGCTCAGGAACTTAGTTTTTTTTGGTGCTTTTTGTGTGTGAACAGCACCTGGATATTTCTGGGCATGCTCAGAGAGAGTGTGTTTTTTGGGTTAGTAATTGAAGGACATCCTTAACAGGTGTACCCACTTTGAAGTTCAGTCTCTACATTGGGTGAACTTGCATTTTGGGTGTTTCATGGACTGTGCATGTGTTTTTAATTGCCTCATTAGCACACAAACCTATGTTATATAAAGCTTGCAGATAGCATTCTCTCCCTTGCCCTGAAAAGAGGCAAGATTGTGTGTGTGGCGCCGGCCGGCAAAATGTACATTTTGGTGTCCTTATCGAGTTTGTAACGCATGCATATTATTTGTTATGTCTTTGCAAAACAGATGTTTGTTTTACTTTTGTTGATTGTTTTTTTTGTGTGGGGGATATGTTCCCCTGAAATATTTTTGATGTTGTTAATGTGTGTCGTTTTGTTCACTTTGATTTAATTGTCGGTGTTGCATTATTTTGCTAAATCTTTCTCAAGATGTGACTAATGTTTCAAATTTATCCTCATGTCTTTTTTTTTTTTGCTTCCCTTTGTGTTTTCCAAGTCCTGTTTTGTTGACCAATAAAATTTGATGCAAAGTTTGATGTTTGATTTTTGTTTTCTATGCAACAAATGTGACAGCTGCAGCTTAACTATGCTTATTGGCATGTCAAAACAAAACAGGTGTGATTTGTCTAACCTGGTGCCTTCATGGTAGCATATGCATGTATTGTGTGCTGCCATGGATAGTCACCAGGAAATAAAAAATACAGAGCGGTAAGTATTCAATTTTCCTTTTTACTGCAGTGGTTCTCAGCCTCAGTCCTCAAGTACCCCCAACAGGACATGTTTTGTGAATTTATCTTATCGAGAATTGCTGTCCAAAATACCAAACAATTGACTGTGATTTCAAGCACATGTGCAAGAATTGGCTTCACTTCCTGTCACACAGCTAAACAGGAAGTGAAGGTAAAACCCTACCGATGTCTTTTCTTGGGGACACACAGATCAATCTAACTAGTGTCCCCATTAAGCAAATTGCACTCTAGGACTTTGTTGTGTACACCCCAAATCATTGGGTAGTTTGGGGTTTAGTAAAGGCAAATCCACTCTGCAGTACAAGTGTAGTTGCTGAAAATCTGAGGGGAAGCACTGGTGATTTTAACATCCAATCATGTAGAAGCAAAGATGGTGTTTTTTTTGTTTCCTTGCATGTCCCCCTCGGATATCCAGCAAGTGCACTTGTAGTGCGAAGTGGATTTGCCTTTAGTAAATAAACCCCAAAGTCCAAAATACCTAATAGTTTGGGGTGTACCCAGCAAAATGCTGGAATGCAATGTACATATTGGGGAAACTATTTAGATTGACCTGTGTGTCCCCAAGGAAAGACATTGGTAGGGATTTACCCTCACTTCCTGTGTGGCTATGTGACAGGAAGTGAATTATTTGGAAGGATAAAGTGGCCAAATTTGGGAGTTGTCTTCACCCTATCAGGGGTGCAGACATCCCCAAAAACTGTCTAGACTTGTAATCCCTCTGCACTCCTATCCCCAAGCAAAAATAAGAAAGGATTTCATTTAGTTTAACTTTGCAAAGACACATTCCTAAGTTGAATTGTGATGCATGTCAATGGCCCATTTAGACCCTCTTTAATCACTTGAGATCAGCGCTATAACTGATCGATGGCCACAGCACGGTCCTCAATTGCCGTCAATAGACGTCCTCCCCTTCGCGCGCGCGCTGTGGTCACCGAGTCACTGAGACTCGGGTGATGAGAGATCCGAGTAAGGGGCCGATCCCTGCCCCTTACCACATGATCAGCTGTCAGCCAATGACAGCTGATCACGCGATTTAAACAAAAGCTCGGTAATGGTTTTTGTTTTCTCCTTGTGCTGACAGCGTGAGCATAAAAAAAGGCAATCACAGGCTTATGTAAAAGGGACATGGGGCCCGAAGAGGAAGAGGCAATTCTGCGTCATCTGTGACAATCAGTAGCCCCTGCCAGTGCCACCTATCAATGCCCACCACTGGTGACAAGCAGTGCCACTTCTCAATGCCCACCAGTGCCAACTAGCAATGCCACCTCTCAGTGCCCACCCTTACCACCTTATCGATGCCCATCAGTGCAGCCTCATCAGTGTACATCAATGAAGGAGAAAAATTACCTTTTTTCTAAATTTTCAAACTAAATATTAACCACTTCCATACCACCCACCGATAAATGACGTCCTTGACTTTGTGCGGTGACATCTGAATGATGCCTGCAGTTTCAGGCATTATTCAGATACCATTATTTTCAGCCAGCGATTCTGTGCACAATCGTTCTTATAGGCTGGCGGGAGGGGATGTTCCCCCCCCCCTCCCGCCGCCATCCGGTGCTTCTTCGGGCTCTCCCGTGTCATCGGGGGCCCGGAGAACGAATTGGCCGGCGCCGGATGGGAAGCATAGAGATGACTGGTGACCAGATGGTCACCAGTCATCTCTATGACCGTCGGAGGCCCGGGCGTGGCGTTATGACATCACGCCGGGTTCCCGTATGTAAACAAAGCCGTGATCTCGGCTGTCAGCATGAGATCGGTGAATTTTTTTACCGATCTCATGCTTTCCAGCCTGGAGGAGAGATGTGGGGTCTTATTGACCCCGCATCTCTCCATAAAGAGGACCTGACACAATAGATTCCTATTACAAGGGATGTTTACATTCCTTGTAATAGGAATGAAAGTGATCAAAAACACAAAAAAGTAAAAAAAAGTGTAAGAAAAAAAAAAAAAGTAAAAAACAAAAAAAATAATAATAAAAAAAATGTAAAACGCCCCTGTCCCCGGTAGCTCGTGCTCAGAAGCGAACACACACGTAAGTCCCGCCCACATATGTAAACGCCGTTCAAACCACACATGTGAGGTATTGCTGCGTGCGTTAGAATAAGTGCAACAATTCTAGCACTAGACCTCCTCTGTAATGCGAAAATGGTAATGTGTAAAAAAAATTAAAGCATCGCCTATGGAGATTTTTAAGTACTGAAGTTTGGTGTCATTCCATGAGTGTGCGCAATTTTAAAGCGTGACATGTTAGGTATCTACTTACTCAGCATAACAACATCTTTCACATTATACAAAAAAATTGGGCTAACTTTACTGTTTTGTTATTTTTTAATTCATGAAACCATTTTTTTTCCAAAAAAAAGGCGTTAGAAAATGTATTTCGCAAATACCGTGTGAGATAAAAATTTGCAATGACCGCCATTTTATTCCCTAGGGTGTCTGCTAAAAAACATATATAATGTTTGGGTGTTCTAAGTAATTTTATAGCCCAAAATTATGATTTTTACATGAAGGAGAGAAGTGCCAGAATAGGCCCGGTGCTGAAGTGGTTAAAATATCCTAATTTAAGTTTTTTTAGTCGGTCTTTTGTATTTATATAAAAAAAAAAAACGCAGAGGTGATCCTCTGGATTACATTGGGTTACAGTGTTGTATGACCACGCAATTGTCATTCAAAATGCATCAGCGCTGAAAGTTGAAAATTGGTCTGGGCAGGAAGGGGGTTTAAGTGCCCAGTAAGCAAGTGGTTAATATAAGGCTACATGCACACGGACGTTTTTCCAGCCGATTGTTTAAGCGTTTTTTGCAGCTTAAAAATGCCTCTCCATGTTAGCCTATGGCCTCATGGCCACCATGGCGTTTTTGAGCTGTAAATGGCATAGCCGTTTTTAGGCCCCATGTACACGGGACACTGGTGCAAAGTCTTCAGAACTAAGGTTGAAACCGGCGTTTAGAAACGCGCGTTTTGTCGCGTTTGCATGCCGTGTTTTACCGCATTTGCGTCTATAAGCGTTTAGTTAGGAAACATCATAAGGAGCTCAAAAAACAGTATTATTAACCATTTCAGCTATTTTGTGAGACCAGAGTGAGTATCAGCAGTTGAGAGAGCAGCAGTGTACTTGTATTTAGCGTGTCACTTGCCACATCACCTGCCACAAGTTGTGGATTGTCCACTTGCCACGTCACCTGGCCACAAGTTGTGGATTGTCCACTTGCCACGTCACCTGGCCACGTCACCTGCCACAAGTTGTGGATTGTCCACAATGCAATGCAAGCAATAAAAATGTTTTTATTTTATAAATTGTAATGGTTTTTCATCATTTGCCATCATTTTTGAGTTTTTCAATGTAAAAAAATAGGTCACCTTTAAAAACGCTTATAAACGAAAACGCGGCTAAACGCCGTTACCGCGTCTGAAATGTGGAAATCTTTGGCGTCTGAACGCATTTTTTGGCTTTCTGAAAAACAACGTTAAACGCAACTGCCTAAGGGCCAGTTCACACCTTGGAAACGCAGTCCAGATGCATTCCAGGTGCTTTTCTGCATGCGCGTTTTTGATGCAGTCCAGTGCTTTTTTCCCCCTCTTTTTTCTTAGGCCTCATGCCCACAGAAGGACGTTTTAAAAAACGGGCTGTAAGGCTCGATTCACACTAATGCGTTTTTTGGTGCATTTTGCAGAAATGCAGGTACATTTTTTAACATGGGTTCCTATGGAACATGTTCACATCAATGCATTTTTGTGCCTCTGCTTCTGCAGGCACTCGTGTTCCTCCGGTCCCTTGGTTTCTCCTGTCCTCACTTCCAGTGGAGCCGGGGCCGGAGATTCAAGAGAGGCTGACCTCGTCACTTCAGACTTCAGACTCCAGTCAGGTACGTGACAATGGTTCACCAAATTTCTAATGAAATGTGGGACCATGTCTACATCCAAGAAGAACAGTGCCATACCTGGGGTCATATGGACAGCTAACTTTACTACCTGGAAATAATATCAAAGACTACTGGCTAGTAGGGATGAGCTTCGTGTTCGAGTCGAACATACGTTCGACTCGAACATCGGCTGTTCGATCGTTCGACGAAGATCGAACGATTTGGGCCGTTCGCGCCAAATTCGAGTGACGCGAACGGCCCACAATGCACTACGCCATCGCAGTGTCATCCAGGCGCTGTGATTGGCCAAGCATGCACTGTGACCCCGCATGCTTGGCCAATCACAGCGCCGGCAGCGAGGAGAGCAATGATTGGCCACAGGCAGGATGCCTGTGGCCAATTATTGCTGAGTAGTGATGAGCCGAACACCCCCGGGTTCGGTTCGCACCAGAACCCGCGAACGGACCGGAAGTTCGAACGAACATTAGAACCCTATTAAATACAATGGATGCGAACGTTCGAATTCTAAAGTGCTAATTATAACAACTATTATGCATGTTATTGTCCTAAAAAGGGTTTGGGAACCCGGGTTCTGCACCAGGGGACATGTATCAATGCAAAAAGAAGTTTTAAAAACGGTCGTTTTTCGGGAGCAGTCATTTTAATGATGCATAAAGTGAAAAAAAAAAAGTCAAATATTCCTTTAAATATCGTACCTGGGGGGTGTCTAAAGTATGCCTGTGAAGTGCCACGTGTTTCCCGTGTTTAGAACTGTCCCTGCACAAAATGACACTTCTAAAGGAAAAAAAAGCCATTTAAAACTGCTTGCGGCTTTAATGTAATGTCTGGTCCCGGTAATATGGATGAAATTCTTTAAGAAAAATGGCATAGCTACCCCATGACCCCCCCCCCCCTACCCCAGCCCATTACCAGCCCCTTTGGGTCTTGTATGGATATTAAGGGGAACCCCGCACATAAAATAAAAAAGGCCCTATATACTCTGAACAGCCGTATACAGGCGGTGCATACAAGACAGGGACTGTAGGTTTGTTCTTATGTAGAATCTGTTTGTAATTTTGAACAGGTACATTGTTGAAGTGTAGCTCCAGCCCAAAAATCTATTTTTAAACTTTTTGGAAAACATAGGTAAGGGTTATCACCCCTGTAACATTTGTTTTGCTGTCTGTGCCCCTGTTCAGAACATTTCACCTCACTTTCCGTCCCAATGACAACTGTTTTTGAAATGTGGTGTTTTTCTTGAAACAAGGATTGCTGATAAAGCATCAGTACAGAGGAGACACCTTTCTCCCATATTTATTCTTACAGGAGAGAATTTTCCTTCCTAGTGGTAGATTTCCTCTCACTTCCTGTTGTCTTCTTGCGTTTGCAAGTAGGAGTCGTTTGTAAGTTGGATGTTTGAAAGTAGGGACCTGCCGTATATACTCTGCAGAAATAGGCCCCTTAGTTGTTGGTGTTGGCACAACACTGTAAGCACTCACAGTTACTCTTGGTTGGTGCTGGAACGCCCTGCTGTCAACTATTATATCAGGAATTTTAATTACATATAATTGTTGAACAGTGGTAGTAAAAATTGGGCCTTTGATGGTGGTGCTGGTGCCACAACACTGTAAGCCCTGACAGTTACTCTTGGTGGGTGCAGCAATGGGCCCTGCTGTGAATTATTAGATCAAGAATTGTAATTACATGCCCCTGTTGAACAGGGGCTGAAAAATTGGGCCTTAGGCACTGGTGGCACAACACTGCAACCCCTCACAGATACTGTACTTGGAGCACAGCAATGAGCCCTGTTGCAAAGTATTGCTTCAAAAATTGTAATGACACGCCCCTGTTAAACAGGGGCTGAAAAATTGGGCCTTAGGCACTGGTGGCACAACACTGCAACTCCTCACAGATACTGTACTTGGAGCACAGCAATGAGCCCTGTTGCAAAGTATTGCTTCAAAAATTGTAATTACACGCCCCTGTTAAACAGGGGCTGAAAAATTGGGCGTTAGGCACTGGTGGCGGCACCCATAAACAAAAATGATCTTCCAAGCTATCATCATCAATCGTATCATTGAGGACTCGGAGGAGGAGAATAGCCAGTCAACATAACAGCACAGGCACTCAGCATCAGCATCAGTCTTGAAGGGATGTGACATTTTAAAATCAATTAGTCTGTTATATCAGCATCAGGTGTGTGGTAGCTGGTGGTGATCCAAGACTGGTTCATCTTGATGAAAGTCAGTCGATCAACCGAGTCGGTGGACAGGCGCACCCTGTGATCCGTGACAAATCCTCCAGCAGCACTGAATGTGCGTTCCGAAAGAACGCTGGATGCAGGACAGGCCAGTAGCTCAATTGCATACTGTGCAAGCTCTGGCCAGTGATCCATCCTCAAGACCCAGTAAGCCAGAGGATTTTCGGTGGGGAAGGTGTCCAAGTCTGACCTTGCCCCTAGATATTCCTGCACCATGTTTATCAGACGCTGGCGATGGTTGCTGGAACCAATCATACTTTGGGGCTGCGGACTAAAGAATTGTCTGAACGCATCGGTCAGACGGCCACCTTCCCCACCGCTCCTTCTTTGACTGGCCGAAGCCTCAGCAACTCGTTGTCCAGGACCAGGAGTTTGCAACCTCCCAGTCTCTGGGAACGCGTTGCACAGACCTTTCTGCAAGGCCTCCCGGAGTTGTCTCATCCTCTGCTCCCTCTGCGACGGTAACATAAGGTCCGCAACCTTACCCTTGTACCGTGGATCAAGGAGAGTGGCCAGCCAGTAATGGTCCCTCTCCTTGATCCGAAGAATACGAGGATCCTTCCGCAGACTTTGCAGGATCAGGGAGGCCATGCAGCGTAGGTTTGCTGAGGCATTCGCTCCGGAGTCCTCTGGGTCACTAAGGACGACATGATCCGCAGCCACCTCCTCCCAGCCACGTACAAGTCCACTGGTTTCTTGGGACTGTAAATCATCCCTAAAAGACTGCTGCTGATGATGCTGAGTGCCAGCCTCCACCTCCATGCTGACACAATCCTCCTCCTCCTCCTCCTCCTCCTCCTCTTCCTGTGCGATGGGTGGGACAGAAGGAACACTGTCTGGGTAAAGGGGGCCTTGAGAGGCAAGGAAGTCCTCCTCTTCCTGCCTCTGTTCTGCCTCAAGTGCCCTGTCCATTATTCCACGCAGCGTGTGCTCCAACAGGTGGACAAGAGGTACAGTGTCACTGATGCATGCACTGTCACTGCTCACCATCCTCGTGGCCTCCTCAAATGGTGCCAGGACAGTGCATGCATCCCTGATCATGCCCCACTGGCGTGGAGAAAAAAAACCAAGCTCCCCTGACCCTGTCCTGGTGCCGTAGTCGCACAGGTACTCATTGATGGCCCTCTGCTGCGTGTGCAGCCGCTGCAGCATGGCCAACGTTGAGTTCCACCTGGTGGGCATGTCACATATAAGGCGGTTCTTGGGCAGGTTCAACTCCTTTTGCAGCTCAGCCAGGCGAGCACTGGCATTATAAGATCTGCGGAAATGCACACAGACTTTCCTGGCCTGCCTCAGGACATCCTGTAAGCCCGGGTACCTGCCCAAGAACCGCTGCACCACCAGGTTAAGGACGTGAGCCACACAGGGCACATGGGTCAGTTGTCCCTGTCGGAGGGCGGAGAGGAGGTTGGTGCCATTGTCGCAAACCACCATTCCTGGCTTAAGCTGGCGTGGCGTCAACCACCTCTCGGCCTGGCCCTGCAGAGCAGACAGGACCTCTGCCCCAGTGTGGCTTCTGTCCCCCAAACACACCAGCGCAAGCACGGCATGGCATCTTTTTGCCTGCGTACTTGCGTAGCCCCGTGAACGGCTACGGAGCACCGCTGGTTCATAGGACAAACCACAGGAAGAGGCCATGGAGGAAGAAGAAGAGGAGGGGGTGGAGGAGAGAGGTGTGTCACAACCAGTAGTAGCATTTTGGAGGCGTGGCGGTGGGACAACCTCCAACACTACTGCACCTTGTCCTGAATCCTTCCCAGCTGCCAAAAGAGTGACCCAATGGGCCGTGAAAGAAAGGTAACGTCCCTGTCCATGCCTGCTGGACCATGAGTCAGCGGTAATATGCACCTTACCGCTGACCGCCCTGTCCAGCGAGGCCAAGACATTGCCTTCCACATGCCGGTAGAGAGCCGGAATAGCCTTCCGTGAGAAAAAGTGGCGTTTGGGAACCTGCCACTGAGGAACCGCACATTGCACAAACTCACGGAAGGGGGCCGAGTCTACCAACTGAAAAGGCAGCAGTTGAAGCGCTAGCAATTTAGCCAAGCTAGCATTCAACCGCTGGGCATGTGGATGGCTGGGAGTGAACTTCTTTCGACGGTCCAGCAGCTGGGGCAGGGAAATTTGCCTGCTAGAATCGGACGTCGGTGTACTGCTAGCAGAGTGGGCGCAAGTACTTGGCTGTGACACACCTAATTCTACACCTTCATTCCTCTCAGTGCATGTTTCAGAGAGGACTGAAGTTATAGTGGGGTTGGAGATCCCAGCTGATGCGGTGCAAGGAGAGGTCCGCTTTGTTCTTTGGTGTGGGTCTTTGAGGTAGGCTTGCCAACGAGCTGCATGGCAGGTCAACATATGTCTGGTCAGGCATGTGGTACCCAAGCGGCTGATGTTTTGGCCACGCGATATACGCTTGAGACATATGTTGCAAACAGCAGCTGTGCGATCTGATGCACTAGCCTCAAAAAAGGCCCACACCAAAGAACTTTTTGAATGACGGGCAGAGGCAGCGCCCTGCACAGGCGGAGCTCTGCGGTGTGATTCCGTCGGTGTACTGCCCTTACGCTGGCCACCAAAGGGCATCCTGCCTCGTTGGAGATGTGCCTCCTCCTCATCCTCCTCCTCCTCCTCTCTCCTATTAGGCACCCACGTGGAGTCATTGACCTCATCATCCCCTCCCTCCTCATCACTGGAGCCAATCTGGCAGTATGCTGCAGCTGCTGGAACATGACTGCCAGATTGGTGTCCTTCTTGAGCATCCCCTCTGTCTGCTCTCACGCTACTGCCTTCCTCTAGCTGGGTTTCATCATCAGACCCTTCGAAACGCTGGGCATCCTCCTGGAGCATGTACCCAACACTGTGCTGAAACAGTTCGGGGGACTCCTCAGGAGGAGGACATGGTGGGTCTAGGGAAGGAGTGACTGATGATTTGTCTGACATTGATACCAGGGAAGACGACGCTTTGGCAGCTGCTTTTCCAGTACCCTGAGCCTGGGTGAGAGAGGATGAGGAGGAGGAGGAGGGCTTGGTCATCCACTCTACCAAGTCTTCGGCATGATGTGGCTCAACATGTCCAGCTGCCGAAAAGAAGGACAAGCGTGTCCCATGGCCATGTGCTGATGACAATGCACCGCGTCCACGACCAGCACTGTTGCCCCCAGACACAGAGCCTGCTTGCCCTCTTTTATTGCCTCCTGACTGTCTGCCTCTCCTTGTTTGCCTTCCAGACATTCTAATAGATGGCCTGCAGGGAGATGGGAAAAAAGCAATAAGGGCTACCTTCAGGTGTCCTTCTCTGTCCCTGGAAACAAGGACTTGCAGAGTGAAAGAAAAAAAACACTCTCCCTACCTACAGTTTTCTGTCCCTAGAAAAAAGGTTTTTTTTAATCACAATATAGCACAAGGAAAATTAACTCACTGTCCTTACAGGTCCCTGGAAACAAGGACTTGCAGAGTGAAAGAAAAAAAACACTCTCCCTACCTACAGTTTTCTGTCCCTAGAAAAAAATGTTTTTTTTAATCACAATATAGCAAAAGGACAATTCACTCACTGTCCTTCCAGGTCCCTGGAAACAAGGACTTGCAGAGTGAAAGAAACTGACACTGTCCCTACCTAGAGTTTTCTGTCCCTGGAATAAATGTTTTTTTCAGCACAATATAGCACAAGGACAATTAACTCACTGTCCTTACAGGTCCCTGGAAACAAGGACTTGCAGAGTGAAAGAAAAAAAATACTCTCCCTACCTACAGTTTTCTGTCCCTAGAAAAAAATGTTTTTTTTAATCACAATATAGCAAAAGGACAATTCACTCACTGTCCTTCCAGGTCCCTGGAAACAAGGACTTGCAGAGTGAAAGAAACTGACACTGTCCCTACCTAGAGTTTTCTGTCCCTAGAATAAATGTTTTTTTTAATCACAATATAGCAAAAGGACAATTCACTCACTGTCCTTCCAGGTCCCTGGAAACAAGGACTTGCAGAGTGAAAGAAACTGACACTGTCCCTACCTAGAGTTTTCTGTCCCTAGAATAAATGTTTTTTTTAATCACAATATAGCAAAAGGACAATTCACTCACTGTCCTTCCAGGTCCCTGGAAACAAGGACTTGCAGAGTGAAAGAAACTGACACTGTCCCTACCTAGAGTTTTCTGTCCCTAGAATAAATGTTTTTTTTAATCACAATATAGCACAAGGAAAATTAACTCACTGTCCTTACAGGTCCCTGGAAACAAGGACTTGCAGAGTGAAAGAAAAAAAACACTCTCCCTACCTACAGTTTTCTGTCCCTAGAAAAAAATGTTTTTTTTAATCACAATATAGCAAAAGGACAATTCACTCACTGTCCTTCCAGGTCCCTGGAAACAAGGACTTGCAGAGTGAAAGAAACTGACACTGTCCCTACCTAGAGTTTTCTGTCCCTAGAATAAATGTTTTTTTTAATCACAATATAGCAAAAGGACAATTCACTCACTGTCCTTCCAGGTCCCTGGAAACAAGGACTTGCAGAGTGAAAGAAACTGACACTGTCCCTACCTAGAGTTTTCTGTCCCTAGAATAAATGTTTTTTTTAATCACAATATAGCAAAAGGACAATTCACTCACTGTCCTTCCAGGTCCCTGGAAACAAGGACTTGCAGAGTGAAAGAAACTGACACTGTCCCTACCTAGAGTTTTCTGTCCCTAGAATAAATGTTTTTTTTAATCACAATATAGCAAAAGGACAATTCACTCACTGTCCTTCCAGGTCCCTGGAAACAAGGACTTGCAGAGTGAAAGAAACTGACACTGTCCCTACCTAGAGTTTTCTGTCCCTAGAATAAATGTTTTTTTTAATCACAATATAGCACAAGGAAAATTAACTCACTGTCCTTACAGGTCCCTGGAAACAAGGACTTGCAGAGTGAAAGAAAAAAAACACTCTCCCTACCTACAGTTTTCTGTCCCTAGAAAAAAATGTTTTTTTTAATCACAATATAGCAAAAGGACAATTCACTCACTGTCCTTCCAGGTCCCTGGAAACAAGGACTTGCAGAGTGAAAGAAACTGACACTGTCCCTACCTAGAGTTTTCTGTCCCTGGAATAAATGTTTTTTTCAGCACAATATAGCACAAGGACAATTAACTCACTGTCCTTACAGGTCCCTGGAAACAAGGACTTGCAGAGTGAAAGAAAAAAAATACTCTCCCTACCTACAGTTTTCTGTCCCTAGAAAAAAATGTTTTTTTTAATCACAATATAGCAAAAGGACAATTCACTCACTGTCCTTCCAGGTCCCTGGAAACAAGGACTTGCAGAGTGAAAGAAACTGACACTGTCCCTACCTAGAGTTTTCTGTCCCTAGAATAAATGTTTTTTTTAATCACAATATAGCAAAAGGACAATTCACTCACTGTCCTTCCAGGTCCCTGGAAACAAGGACTTGCAGAGTGAAAGAAACTGACACTGTCCCTACCTAGAGTTTTCTGTCCCTAGAATAAATGTTTTTTTTAATCACAATATAGCACAAGGAAAATTAACTCACTGTCCTTACAGGTCCCTGGAAACAAGGACTTGCAGAGTGAAAGAAAAAAAACACTCTCCCTACCTACAGTTTTCTGTCCCTAGAAAAAAATGTTTTTTTTAATCACAATATAGCAAAAGGACAATTCACTCACTGTCCTTCCAGGTCCCTGGAAACAAGGACTTGCAGAGTGAAAGAAACTGACACTGTCCCTACCTAGAGTTTTCTGTCCCTAGAATAAATGTTTTTTTTAATCACAATATAGCAAAAGGACAATTCACTCACTGTCCTTCCAGGTCCCTGGAAACAAGGACTTGCAGAGTGAAAGAAACTGACACTGTCCCTACCTAGAGTTTTCTGTCCCTAGAATAAATGTTTTTTTTAATCACAATATAGCAAAAGGACAATTCACTCACTGTCCTTCCAGGTCCCTGGAAACAAGGACTTGCAGAGTGAAAGAAACTGACACTGTCCCTACCTAGAGTTTTCTGTCCCTAGAATAAATGTTTTTTTTAATCACAATATAGCAAAAGGACAATTCACTCACTGTCCTTCCAGGTCCCTGGAAACAAGGACTTGCAGAGTGAAAGAAACTGACACTGTCCCTACCTAGAGTTTTCTGTCCCTAGAATAAATGTTTTTTTTAATCACAATATAGCACAAGGAAAATTAACTCACTGTCCTTACAGGTCCCTGGAAACAAGGACTTGCAGAGTGAAAGAAAAAAAACACTCTCCCTACCTACAGTTTTCTGTCCCTAGAAAAAAATGTTTTTTTTAATCACAATATAGCAAAAGGACAATTCACTCACTGTCCTTCCAGGTCCCTGGAAACAAGGACTTGCAGAGTGAAAGAAACTGACACTGTCCCTACCTAGAGTTTTCTGTCCCTGGAATAAATGTTTTTTTCAGCACAATATAGCACAAGGACAATTAACTCACTGTCCTTACAGGTCCCTGGAAACAAGGACTTGCAGAGTGAAAGAAAAAAAATACTCTCCCTACCTACAGTTTTCTGTCCCTAGAAAAAAATGTTTTTTTTAATCACAATATAGCAAAAGGACAATTCACTCACTGTCCTTCCAGGTCCCTGGAAACAAGGACTTGCAGAGTGAAAGAAACTGACACTGTCCCTACCTAGAGTTTTCTGTCCCTAGAATAAATGTTTTTTTTAATCACAATATAGCAAAAGGACAATTCACTCACTGTCCTTCCAGGTCCCTGGAAACAAGGACTTGCAGAGTGAAAGAAACTGACACTGTCCCTACCTAGAGTTTTCTGTCCCTAGAATAAATGTTTTTTTTAATCACAATATAGCAAAAGGACAATTCACTCACTGTCCTTCCAGGTCCCTGGAAACAAGGACTTGCAGAGTGAAAGAAACTGACACTGTCCCTACCTAGAGTTTTCTGTCCCTAGAATAAATGTTTTTTTTAATCACAATATAGCAAAAGGACAATTCACTCACTGTCCTTCCAGGTCCCTGGAAACAAGGACTTGCAGAGTGAAAGAAACTGACACTGTCCCTACCTAGAGTTTTCTGTCCCTAGAATAAATGTTTTTTTTAATCACAATATAGCAAAAGGACAATTCACTCACTGTCCTTCCAGGTCCCTGGAAACAAGGACTTGCAGAGTGAAAGAAACTGACACTGTCCCTACCTAGAGTTTTCTGTCCCTAGAATAAATGTTTTTTTTAATCACAATATAGCACAAGGAAAATTAACTCACTGTCCTTACAGGTCCCTGGAAACAAGGACTTGCAGAGTGAAAGAAAAAAAACACTCTCCCTACCTACAGTTTTCTGTCCCTAGAAAAAAATGTTTTTTTTAATCACAATATAGCAAAAGGACAATTCACTCACTGTCCTTCCAGGTCCCTGGAAACAAGGACTTGCAGAGTGAAAGAAACTGACACTGTCCCTACCTAGAGTTTTCTGTCCCTGGAATAAATGTTTTTTTCAGCACAATATAGCACAAGGACAATTAACTCACTGTCCTTACAGGTCCCTGGAAACAAGGACTTGCAGAGTGAAAGAAAAAAAATACTCTCCCTACCTACAGTTTTCTGTCCCTAGAAAAAAATGTTTTTTTTAATCACAATATAGCAAAAGGACAATTCACTCACTGTCCTTCCAGGTCCCTGGAAACAAGGACTTGCAGAGTGAAAGAAACTGACACTGTCCCTACCTAGAGTTTTCTGTCCCTAGAATAAATGTTTTTTTTAATCACAATATAGCAAAAGGACAATTCACTCACTGTCCTTCCAGGTCCCTGGAAACAAGGACTTGCAGAGTGAAAGAAACTGACACTGTCCCTACCTAGAGTTTTCTGTCCCTAGAATAAATGTTTTTTTTAATCACAATATAGCAAAAGGACAATTCACTCACTGTCCTTCCAGGTCCCTGGAAACAAGGACTTGCAGAGTGAAAGAAACTGACACTGTCCCTACCTAGAGTTTTCTGTCCCTAGAATAAATGTTTTTTTTAATCACAATATAGCAAAAGGACAATTCACTCACTGTCCTTCCAGGTCCCTGGAAACAAGGACTTGCAGAGTGAAAGAAACTGACACTGTCCCTACCTAGAGTTTTCTGTCCCTAGAATAAATGTTTTTTTTAATCACAATATAGCAAAAGGACAATTCACTCACTGTCCTTCCAGGTCCCTGGAAACAAGGACTTGCAGAGTGAAAGAAACTGACACTGTCCCTACCTAGAGTTTTCTGTCCCTAGAATAAATGTTTTTTTTAATCACAATATAGCACAAGGAAAATTAACTCACTGTCCTTACAGGTCCCTGGAAACAAGGACTTGCAGAGTGAAAGAAAAAAAACACTCTCCCTACCTACAGTTTTCTGTCCCTAGAAAAAAATGTTTTTTTTAATCACAATATAGCAAAAGGACAATTCACTCACTGTCCTTCCAGGTCCCTGGAAACAAGGACTTGCAGAGTGAAAGAAACTGACACTGTCCCTACCTAGAGTTTTCTGTCCCTGGAATAAATGTTTTTTTCAGCACAATATAGCACAAGGACAATTAACTCACTGTCCTTACAGGTCCCTGGAAACAAGGACTTGCAGAGTGAAAGAAAAAAAATACTCTCCCTACCTACAGTTTTCTGTCCCTAGAAAAAAATGTTTTTTTTAATCACAATATAGCAAAAGGACAATTCACTCACTGTCCTTCCAGGTCCCTGGAAACAAGGACTTGCAGAGTGAAAGAAACTGACACTGTCCCTACCTAGAGTTTTCTGTCCCTAGAATAAATGTTTTTTTTAATCACAATATAGCAAAAGGACAATTCACTCACTGTCCTTCCAGGTCCCTGGAAACAAGGACTTGCAGAGTGAAAGAAACTGACACTGTCCCTACCTAGAGTTTTCTGTCCCTAGAATAAATGTTTTTTTTAATCACAATATAGCAAAAGGACAATTCACTCACTGTCCTTCCAGGTCCCTGGAAACAAGGACTTGCAGAGTGAAAGAAACTGACACTGTCCCTACCTAGAGTTTTCTGTCCCTAGAATAAATGTTTTTTTTAATCACAATATAGCAAAAGGACAATTCACTCACTGTCCTTCCAGGTCCCTGGAAACAAGGACTTGCAGAGTGAAAGAAACTGACACTGTCCCTACCTAGAGTTTTCTGTCCCTAGAATAAATGTTTTTTTTTAAGCACACTATAGCAGAAGCACAAAACACACTGACACTCTCCCTACCTATCCTTCTCTTTCCCTAAACTAAAGGAATCCAGGTTAAGCAAGAAAGAAATAACAGTCACTGTCCCTGCCTATGCTACTCTATCCCTGCTCCGGAACACACTACACTAGGCCGCCGTGCTGGCGGCCTTTTATAGTGTGGGGCGTGTACTAAACACCCTCAGCAATAATTGGCCACAGGCATCCTGCCTGTGGCCAATCATTGCTCTCCTCGCTGCCGGCGCTGTGATTGGCCAAGCATGCGGGGTCACAGTGCATGCTTGGCCAATCACAGCGCCTGGATGACACTGCGATGGCGTAGTGCATTGTGGGCCGTTCGCGTCACTCGAATTTGGCGCGAACGGCCCAAATCGTTCGATCTTCGTCGAACGATCGAACAGCCAATGTTCGAGTCGAACGTATGTTCGACTCGAACACGAAGCTCATCCCTATTGCTGAGGGGGTTTAGTACACGCCCCACACTATAAAAGGCCGCCAGCGCGCAGGGAAAGAGAAGCATAGGCAGGGACAGTGTCATTTTTTTCCTTTACTAATCCTGCATTCCTTGTGTTTAGGGACAGAGAAGGATAGGTAGGGAGAGTGTCAGTGTGTCATTCTGTGCTAAACCTTGTTTGTAGGGACAGAGAAGAAAAGTGAGGGAAAGTGTCAGTGTGCTATTCTGTGCTAATCCTTGTTTGTAGGGACAGAGAAGGACAGTGAGGGAAACTGTCAGTGTGCTATTCTGTTCTAAACCAATCTTGCTGAACCATATTTGAAATCCTTGAGTTTAGGGACAGAGAAGGACACTCGTGGAAACTATCAGTGTGCTATTCTGTGCTAAATCTTGTTTGTAGGGACAGAGAAGGACAGTGAGGGAAACTATCAGTGTGCTATTCTGTGCTAAACCAATGTTGCTGAACCATATTTGAAATCCTTGAGTTTAGGGACAGAGAAGGACACTCGGGGAAACTATCAGTGTGCTATTCTGTGCTAAATCTTGTTTGTAGGGACAGAGAAGGACAGTGAGGGAAAGTGTCAGTGTGCTATTCTGTTCTAAACCAATCTTGCTGAACCATATTTGAAATCCTTGAGTTTAGGGACAGAGAAGGACACTCGTGGAAACTATCAGTGTGCTATTCTGTGCTAAATCTTGTTTGTAGGGACAGAGAAGGACAGTGAGGGAAACTATCAGTGTGCTATTCTGTGCTAAACCAATGTTGCTGAACCATATTTGAAATCCTTGAGTTTAGGGACAGAGAAGGACACTCGGGGAAACTATCAGTGTGCTATACTGTGCTAAATCTTGTTTGTAGGGACAGAGAAGGACAGTGAGGGAAAGTGTCAGTGTGCTATTCTGTCCTAAACCAATCTTGCTGAACCATATTTGAAATCCTTGAGTTTAGGGACAGAGAAGGACACTCGTGGAAACTATCAGTGTGCTATTCTGTGCTAAATCTTGTTTGTAGGGACAGAGAAGGACAGTGAGGGAAAGTGTCAGTGTGCTATTCTGTCCTAAACCAATCTTGCTGAACCATATTTGAAATCCTTGAGTTTAGGGACAGAGAAGGACACTCGTGGAAACTATCAGTGTGCTATTCTGTGCTAAATCTTGTTTGTAGGGACAGAGAAGGACAGTGAGGGAAAGTGTCAGTGTGCTATTCTGTCCTAAACCAATCTTGCTGAACCATATTTGAAATCCTTGAGTTTAGGGACAGAGAAGGACACTCGTGGAAACTATCAGTGTGCTATTCTGTGCTAAATCTTGTTTGTAGGGACAGAGAAGGACAGTGAGGGAAAGTGTCAGTGTGCTATTCTGTCCTAAACCAATCTTGCTGAACCATATTTGAAATCCTTGAGTTTAGGGACAGAGAAGGACACTCGGGGAAACTGTCAGTGTGCTATTCTGTTCTAAACCAATCTTGCTGAACCATATTTGAAATCCTTGAGTTTAGGGACAGAGAAGGACACTCGTGGAAACTATCAGTGTGCTATTCTGTGCTAAATCTTGTTTGTAGGGACAGAAAAGGACAGTGAGGGAAAGTGTCAGTGTGCTATTCTGTCCTAAACCAATCTTGCTGAACCATATTTGAAATCCTTGAGTTTAGGGACAGAGAAGGACACTCGTGGAAACTATCAGTGTGCTATTCTGTGCTAATCCTTGTTTGTAGGGACAGAGAAGGACAGTGAGGGAAACTGTCAGTGTGCTATTCTGTTCTAAACCAATCTTGCTGAACCATATTTGAAATCCTTGAGTTTAGGGACAGAGAAGGACACTCGTGGAAACTATCAGTTTGCTATTCTGTGCTAAATCTTGTTTGTAGGGACAGAGAAGGACACTCGAGGAAACTGTCAGTGTGCTATTCTGTTCTAAACCAATCTTGCTGAACCATATTTGAAATCCTTGAGTTTAGGGACAGAGAAGGACACTCGGGGAAACTATCAGTGTGCTATTCTGTGCTAAATCTTGTTTGTAGGGACAGAGAAGGACAGTGAGGGAAACTATCAGTGTGCTATTCTGTACTAAACCAATCTTGCTGAACCATATTGCAAATCCTTGTGTTTAGGGACAGAGAAGGATAGGCAGGGGACAGTGTCAGTGTCTTTGTTGCTAAGCCTCCTGCACAGTATACACCTGAAGGTAGCCCTTATTGCTGTTTTTCCCATATCCCTGCAGGCCATCCATTAAAATGTCTGGAAGGCAAACAAGGAGAGGCAGACAGTCAGGAGGCAAAAAAAGAGGGCAAGCAGGCTCTGTGTCTGGGGGCAACAGTGCTGGTCGTGGACGTGGTGCATTGTCATCAGCACATGGCCATGGGACACACTTGTCCTTCTTTTCGGCAGCTGGACATGTTGAGCCACATCATGCCGAAGACTTGGTAGAGTGGATGACCAAGCCCACCTCATCCTCCTCATCCTCTCTCACCCAGGCTCAGGGTACTGGCAAAGCAGCTGCCAAAGCGTCCTCTTCTCTGGTATCAATGTCATCATTAGTCACTCCTTCCCTAGACCCACCATGTCCTCCTCCTGAGGAGTCCCCCGAACTGTTTGAGCACAGTGTTGGGTACATGCTCCAGGAGGATGCCCAGCGTTTCGAAGGATCTGATGATGATACCCAGATAGAGGAAGGCAGTAGCGTGAGAGCTGAGAGAGGGGATGCTCAAGAAGGACACCAATCTGGCAGTCATGCTCCAGAAGCTGCAGCATACTGCCAGATTGGCTCCAGTGATGAGGAGGGAGGGGATGATGAGGTCACTGACTCCACGTGGGTGCCTAATAGGAGAGAGGAGGAGGATGAGGAGGAGGCACATCTCCGACGAGGCAGGATGCCCTTGGGTGGCCAGCGTATGGGCAGCACACCGACGGAATCACACCGCAGAGCTCCGCCTGTGCAGGGCGCTGCCTCTGCCCGTCATTCAAAAAGTTCTTTGGTGTGGGCCTTTTTTGAGGCGAGTGCATCAGATCGCACAGCTGCTGTTTGCAACATATGTCTCAAGCGTATTTTGCGTGGCCAAAACATCAGCCGCTTGGGCACCACATGCTTGATCAGACATATGTTGACCTGCCATGCAGCTCGTTGGCAAGCCTACCTTAAAGACCCACACCAAAGAACAAAGTGGACCTCTCCTTGCACCGCATCAGCTGGGATCTCCAACCCCAGTATACCTTCAGTCCTCTCTGAAACCTGCACTGAGAGGAATGAAGGTGTAGAATTAGGTGTGTCACAGCCAAGTACTTGCGGCCACTCTGCTAGCAGTACACCGACGTCCGATTCTAGCAGGCAAATTTCCCTGCCCCAGCTGCTGGACCGTCGAAAGAAGTTCACTCCCAGCCATCCACATGCCCAGCGGTTGAATGCTAGCTTGGCTAAATTGCTAGCGCTTCAACTGCTGCCTTTTCAGTTGGTAGACTCGGCCCCCTTCCGTGAGTTTGTGCAATGTGCGGTTCCTCAGTGGCAGGTTCCCAAACGCCACTTTTTCTCACGGAAGGCGATTCCGGCTCTCTACAGGCATGTGGAAGGCAATGTCTTGGCCTCGCTGGACAGGGCGGTCAGCGGTAAGGTCAGGGCTGGTGCAAGGATCTTTGACACCCTAGGCGAAACCTAATTTTGCCGCCCCCCCCCCCCGGCTGCGCCCCTGACTCCACTTTAACCTGCCCTTGCAACACATGTGACCTATCTGACCCCTACACTAACCCCCTGTCCCCTACACTAACACACCTGACAATTACACTGCCCCCCCCTTACCTGAAAAATACACTGACCCCCCCCTTACAGGACACATACACTGACCCCCCCTTACAGGACACATACACTGACCCCCCCTTACAGGACACATACACTGACCCCCCCCCCCCCTTACAGGACACATACACTGACCCCCCCCCTTACAGGACACATACACTGACCCCCCTTACATGACACATACACTGACCCCCCCTTACATGACACATACACTGACCCCCCCCCTACATGACACATACACTGACCCCCCCTTACATGACACATACACTGACCCCCCCTACATGACAGATACACTGACCCCCCCTTACAGGACACATACACTGACCCCCCCTTACATGACACATACACTGACCCCCCCTACATGACACATACACTGACCCCCCCCTTACAGGACACATACACTGACCCCCCCTTACAGGACACATACACTGACCCCCCCTTACAGGACACATACACTGACCCCCCCTTACAGGACACATACACTGACCCCCCCTTACAGGACACATACACTGACCCCCCCTTACAGGACACATACACTGACCCCCCCTTACAGGACACATACACTGACCCCCCCTTACAGGACACATACACTGACCCCCCCTTACATGACACATACACTGACCCCCCCTTACATGACACATACACTGACCCCCCCTACATGACACATACACTGACCCCCCTTACATGACACATACACTGACCCCCCTTACATGACACATACACTGACCCCCCCTTACAGGACACATACACTGACCCCCCCTTACATGACACATACACTGACCCCCCCTTACAGGACACATACACTGACCCCCCCTTACATGACACATACACTGACCCCCCCTTACAGGACACATACACTGACCCCCCCTTACATGACACATACACTGACCCCCCTTACAGGACACATACACTGACCCCCCCTTACATGACACATACACTGACCCCCCCTTACATGACACATACACTGACCCCCCTTACATGACACATACACTGACCCCCCCTTACAGGACACATACACTGACCCCCCCTACATGACACATACACTGACCCCCCTTACATGACACATACACTGACCCCCCCTTACATGACACATACACTGACCCCCCTTACATGACACATACACTGACCCCCCCTACAGGACACATACACTGACCCCCCCCTACATGACACATACACTGACCCCCCTTACATGACACATACACTGACCCCCCCTTACATGACACATACACTGACCCCCCTTACATGACACATACACTGACCCCCCCTTACATGACACATACATTGACCCCCCTTACAGGACACATACACTGACCCCCCCCTACAGGACACATACACTGACCCCCCCTACAGGACACATACACTGACCCCCCCCTACAGGACACATACACTGACCCCCCCTTACAGGACACATACACTGACCCCCCCCTACATGACACATACACTGACCCCCCCTTACAGGACACATACACTGACCCCCCTGACTCCTACTTCCTGCACTACTCAAACACACTCCCCCTCATACAGCATGTAGATCGATCCGTCCTCCTCCTTACCTCTGCTCTTTGCTTTGGTGCTTCGTCAGCCATCATCAGGGCTCTGCTCAGGGGCCAGGCCAGCGCCATCCATCCTCTCCACGGAGTCCCCGCCAGGGCCAGGCCAGCGCCGCCGCCAATGCCATCCACCCGCTCCATGGAGTCCTCGCTAGGCGGGAGGTCAGTCAGCTACTCCTCAGCCCCGCCCCTCCGCTGCACACACAAGACACACAGCGCCGCACCAGAGGGACAGGCTGGAGCAAAGGAGTCCCGGAGCGGCGCTGTGTGATTATACCTGTCTGAGGACTGAGGTGTGACAGCGCAGCGGGGCGCTCTGCACTACACATGGGGGGAATTTGGTGGCGCCGTGGCGGCACACTGAATGGGGCCAGGCCAGCGATCAGGAGAGCCTAGCTCACACTGTCACACAGGACAGAGGCTGAGGTTGCGCCCTAGGTGGTAGTGCGCCCCTAGGCGGCTGCCTACTTCGCCTAGTGGTAGCGCCGGCCCTGGGTAAGGTGCATATTACCGCTGACTCATGGTCCAGCAGGCATGGACAGGGACGTTACCTTTCTTTCACGGCCCATTGGGTCACTCTTTTGGCAGCTGGGAAGGATGCAGGACAAGGTGCAGTAGTGTTGGAGGTTGTTCCGCCGCCACGCCTCCAAAATGCTACTACTGGTTGTGACACACCTCTCTCCTCCACCCCCTCCTCTTCTTCTTCCTCCATGGCCTCTTCCTGTGGTTTGTCCTCGGAACCAGCGGTGCTCCGTAGGCGTTCAAGGGGCTACGCAAGTACGCAGGCAAAAAGATGCCATGCCGTGCTTGCGCTGGTGTGTTTGGGGGACAGGAGCCACACTGGGGCAGAGGTCCTGTCTGCTCTGCAGGGGCAGGCCGAGAGGTGGTTGACGCCACGCCAGCTTAAGCCAGGAATGGTGGTTTGCGACAATGGCACCAACCTCCTCTCTGTCCTCCGACAGGGACAACTGACCCATGTGCCCTGTATGGCTCACGTCCTTAACCTGGTGGTGCAGCGGTTCTTGGGCAGGTACCCGGGCTTACAGGATGTCCTGAGGCAGGCCAGGAAAGTCTGTGTGCATTTCCGCAGATCTTATAATGCCAGTGCTCGCCTGGCTGAGCTGCAAAAGGAGTTGAACCTGCCCAAGAACCGCCTTATATGTGACATGCCCACCAGGTGGAACTCAACGTTGGCCATGCTGCAGCGGCTGCACACGCAGCAGAGGGCCATCAATGAGTACCTGTGCGACTACGGCACCAGGACAGGGTCAGGGGAGCTCGGGTTTTTTTCACCACGCCAGTGGGGCATGATCAGGGATGCATGCACTGTCCTGGCACCATTTGAGGAGGCCACGAGGATGGTGAGCAGTGACAGTGCATGCATCAGTGACACTGTACCTCTTGTCCACCTGTTGGAGCACACGCTGCGTGGAATAATGGACAGGGCACTTAAGGCAGAACAGAGGCAGGAAGAGGAGGACTTCCTTGCCTCTCAAGGCCCCCTTTACCCAGACAGTGTTCCTTCTGTCCCACCCATTGCACAGGAAGAGGAGGAGGAGGAGGAGGAGGATTGTGTCAGCATGGAGGTGGAGGCTGGCACTCAGCATCATCAGCAGTAGTCTTTTAGGGATGATTTACAGTCCCAAGAAACCAGTGGACTTGTACGTGGCTGGGAGGAGGTAGCTGCGGATCATGTCGTCCTTAGTGACCCAGAGGACTCCGGACTGAATGCCTCAGCTAACCTACGCTGCATGGCCTCCCTGATCCTGCAAAGTCTGCGGAAGGATCCTCGTATTCTTCGGATCAAGGAGAGGGACCATTACTGGCTGGCCACTCTCCTTGATCCACGGTACAAGGGTAAGGTTGCGGACCTTATGTTACCGTCGCAGAGGGAGCAGAGGATGAGACAACTCCGGGAGGCCTTGCAGAAAGGTCTGTGCAACGCGTTCCCAGAGACTGGGAGGTTACAAACTCCTGGTCCTGGACAACGAGTTGCTGAGGCTTCGGGCAGTCAAAGAAGGAGCGGTGGGGAAGGTGGCCATCTGACCGATGCGTTCAGACAATTCTTTAGTCCGCAGCCCCAAAGTATGATCGGTTCCAGCAACCATCGCCAGCGTCTGATATACATGGTGCAGGAATACCTAGGGGCAAGGTCAGACTTGGACACCTTCCCCACCGAAAATCCTCTGGCTTACTGGGTCTTGAGGATGGATCATTGGCCAGAGCTTGCACAGTATGCAATTGAGCTACTGGCCTGTCCTGCATCCAGCGTTCTTTCAGAACGCACATTCAGTGCTGCTGGAGGATTTGTCACGGATCACAGGGTGCGCCTGTCCACCGACTCGGTTGATCGACTGACTTTCATCAAGATGAACCAGTCTTGGATCACCACCAGCTACCACACACCTGATGCTGATATAACAGACTAATTGATTTTAAAATGTCACATCCCTTCAAGACTGATGCTGATGCTGAGTGCCTGTGCTGTTATGTTGACTGGCTATCCTCCTCCTCCTCCTCAATGATACGATTAATGATGATAGCTTGGAAGATCATTTTGGTTTATGGGTGACGCCACCAGTGGCTAAGGCCCAATTTTTTAGCCCCTGTTTAACAGGGGCGTGTAATTACAATTTTTGATGCAATACTTTGCAACAGGCCTCATTGCTGTGCTCCAAGTACAGTATCTGTGAGGGGTTGCAGTGTTGTGCCACCAGTGCCTAAGGCCCAATTTTTCAGCCCCTGTTCAACAGGGGCATGCAATTATAATTATTGATCTAATAATTCACAGCAGGGCCCATTGCTGCGCCCACCAAGAGTAACTGTCAGGCCTTACAGTGTTGTGTCAACACCACCACCACCACCACCACCACCACCACCAAAGGCCCAATTTTTCAGCCCCTGTTCAACAGGGGCATGCAATTATAATTATTGATCTAATAATTCACAGCAGGGCCCATTGCTGCGCCCACCAAGAGTAACTGTCAGGCCTTACAGTGTTGTGTCAACACCACCACCACCACCACCACCACCACCAAAGGCCCAATTTTTCAGCCCCTGTTCAACAGGGGCATGCAATTATAATTATTGATCTAATAATTCACAGCAGGGCCCATTGCTGCGCCCACCAAGAGTAACTGTCAGGCCTTACAGTGTTGTGTCAACACCACCACCACCACCACCACCACCAAAGGCCCAATTTTTCAGCCCCTGTTCAACAGGGGCATGCAATTATAATTATTGATCTAATAATTCACAGCAGGGCCCATTGCTGCGCCCACCAAGAGTAACTGTCAGGCCTTACAGTGTTGTGGCACCAGCACCACCATCAAAGGCCCAATTTTTACTACCACTGTTCAACAATTATATGTTATTACAATTCCTGATATAATAGTTGACAGCAGGGCGTTCCAGCACCCACCAAGAGTAACTGTGAGTGCTTACAGTGTTGTGCCAACACCAACACCTAAGGGGCCAATTTCTGCAGAGTATATATGGAAGGTCCCTACTTTCAAACATCCAACTTACAAACTACTACTACTTGCAAACGGAAGAAGACAACAGGAAGTGAGAGGAAATCTACCCCTTGGAAGGAAAATTCTCTCCTGTAAGAATTAATATGGGAGAAAGGTGTCTCCTCTCTACTGATGCTTTATCACCAATCCTTGTTTCAATAAAAACACCACATTTCAAAAACAGTTGTCATTGGGACGCAAAGTGAGGTGAAATGTTCTGAACAGGGGCACAGACAGCAAAACAAATGTTACAGGGGTGATAACCCTTCCCTATGTTTTCCAAAAAGCTTAAAAATAGATTTTTTGGCTGGAGCTACACTTAAACAATGTAGCTGTTCAAAATTACAAACAGATTCTACATAAGAACAAACCTACAGTCCCTGTCTTGTATGCACCGCCTGTATACGGCTGTTCAGAGTATACAGGTCCTTCTCAAAAAATTAGCATATTGTGATAAAGTTCATTATTTTCTGTAATGTACTGATAAACATTAGACTTTCATATATTTTAGATTCATTACACACAACTGAAGTAGTTCAAGCCTTTTCTTGTTTTATTATTGATGATTTTGGCATACAGCTCATGAAAACCCCAAAATCCTATCTCAAAAAATTAGCATATTTCATCCGACCAATAAAAGAAAAGTGTTTTTAATACAAAAAAAGTCAACCTTCAAATAATTATGTTCAGTTATGCACTCAATACTTGGTCGGGAATCCTTTTGCAGAAATGACTGCTTCAATGCGGCGTGGCATGGAGGCAACCAGCCTGTGGCACTGCTGAGGTGTTATGGAGGCCCAGGATGCTTCGATAGCGGCCTTAAGCTCATCCAGAGTGTTGGGTCTTGCGTCTCTCAACTTTCTCTTCCCAATATCCTACAGATTCTCTATGGGGTTCAGGTCAGGAGAGTTGGCAGGCCAATTGAGCACAGTAATACCATGGTCAGTAAACCATTTACCAGTGGTTTTTGCACTGTGAGCAGGTGCCAGGTCGTGCTGAAAAATGAAATCTTCATCTCCATAAAGCTTTTCAGCAGATGGAAGCCTGAAGTGCTCCAAAATCTCCTGATAGCTAGCTGCATTGACCCTGCCCTTGATAAAACACAGTGGACCAACACCAGCAGCTGACATGGCACCCCAGACCATCACTGACTGTGGGTACTTGACACTGGACTTCAGGCATTTTGGCATTTCCCTCTCCCCAGTCTTCCTCCAGACTCTGGCACCTTGATTTCCGAATGACATGCAAAATTTGCTTTCATCCGAAAAAAGTACTTTGGACCACTGAGCAACAGTCCAGTGCTGCTTCTCTGTAGCCCAGGTCAGGCGCTTCTGCCGCTGTTTCTGGTTCAAAAGTGGCTTGACCTGGGGAATGCGGCACCTGTAGCCCATTTCCTGCACACGCCTGTTCACGGTGGCTCTGGATGTTTCTACTCCAGACTCAGTCCACTGCTTCCGCAGGTCCTCCAAGGTCTGGAATCGGTCCTTCTCCACAATCTTCTTCAGGGTCCGGTCACCTCTTCTCGTTGTGCAGCGTTTTCTGCCACACTTTTTCCTTCCCACAGACTTCCCACTGAGGTGCCTTGATACAGCACTCTGGGAACAGCCTATTCGTTCAGAAATTTCTTTCTGTGTCTTACCCTCTTGCTTGAGGGTGTCAATGATGGCCTTCTGGACAGCAGTCAGGTCGGCAGTCTTACCCATGATTGCGGTTTTGAGTAATGAACCAGGCTGGGAGTTTTTAAAAGCCTCAGGAATCTTTTGCAGGTGTTTAGAGTTAATTAGTTGATTCAGATGATTAGGTTAATAGCTCGTTTAGAGAACCTTTTCATGATATGCTAATTTTTTGAGATAGGAATTTTGGGTTGTCATGAGCTGTATGCCAAAATCATCAATATTAAAACAAGAAAAGGCTTGAACTACTTCAGTTGTGTGTAATGAATCTAAAATATATGAAAGTCTAATGTTTATCAGTACATTACAGAAAATAATGAACTTTATCACAATATGCAAATTTTTTGAGAAGGACCTGTATAGGGCCTTTTTTATTTTGTGTGCGGGGTTCCCCTTAATATCCATACAAGACCCAAAGGGGCTGGTAATGGGCTGGGGTAGGGGGGGGGGGTGATGGGGTAGCTATGCCATTTTTCTTAAAGATTTTCATCCATATTACCGGGACCAGACATTACATTAAAGCCGCAAGCAGTTTTAAATGGCTTTTTTTCCTTTAGAAATGTAATTTTGTGCAGGGACAGTTCTAAACACGGGAAACACGTGGCACTTCACAGGCATACTTTAGACACCCCCCAGGTACAATATTTAAAGGAATATTTGACTTTTTTTTTTTTCACTTTATGCATCATTAAAATGACTGCTCCCGAAAAACGGCCGTTTTTAAAACTTCTTTTTGCATTGATACATGTCCCCTGGTGCAGAACCCGGGTTCCCAAACTCTGTTTAGGACAATAACATGGACAATAGTCGTTATAATTAGCACTTTAGAATTTGAACGTTCGCATCCATTGTATTTAATAGGGTTCTAATGTTCGTGCGAACTTTCGGTCCGTTCGCGGGTTCTGGTGCGAACCGAACCCGGGGGTGTTCGGCTCATCACTACTGGCTAGTAGGTGGAAAATGAGGGCAAGTCCATAGTTTATGGTACAATGTGCCAGTTGTACCGCAGCAGTTTTCCATCAGTTAGAGGACAGTTGTGGAGAAAATTTTGCAATCCTTTTATAGGTTGAACTAGATTGACTTGTGTCTTTATTTCAACCTGACTAACTATGTAATATGGTATGAGGTTAAGTACCAATGCAGCAAGTCATTTCCCATAAATCTGCACTTTTAGTTGCTGCATATGTGGCACGCAAGGCCCTACGCCAACTCTCAAGGGGGTATGCAGTGCCAAGGTTGTGTCCCAGCCAAAATAGATGGTGACTTTGTAAATTCAGCTTTATCTTGGAGAGTGGAATAAAATAATGAAATACTCTTAACATGTGTAGAAGACGCCTTATAGTGCCGGGCTACTTGCCATTATGACAAAGAAATGGTACTTATTACTTTGTAGGAAGTGTACAATTTGCAGGTATTTTTAATGGTCAGAAATAGATACACCATATTCCAATGTGTTCTAAAGGTTTTAATAGAAGGGCCTACAAATAAATCCTCCAGAGCATGTATACCCTTGGAGACCCAATGTGAAAGGTTGAGGTCTGGTATGATAAGACATAAAGCAGGTAGGGGGAAGGGAAGGGTAGTCTGTTTGTTAAGTCCAGGGGCCGTATTCAGTAAGTTTCGTCATGCCAACAGAATGGCTTCTATAGTAGGAGAGAGGTGGGTGATTTTCTCAGAATTTTAATTAGCCCTCCTCTGGGTCCTGGAGCCCAAAGACTTTGTAGAGTTTTGGGTGGGATAAAGCCTCCATTCTGGGTCCATATCTTAAAGTGGTTGTAAACCCTCTCATATACCCAGTGAAGTGAAAAGCCTCAGGTGACACACAGAGATGCAACAAATCCTCCTACATAAGTTTTACTTGTTTATCTGCAGTCTTCTCTTCTGTACATCCATTCAAAATAGAAGAAGTGTGATAAAATCCTTCTGCATTTGTCAGTATAACAGAGGAGGGGGCAGAGAGCTGCAGTTACAGTGTGTGAGAGCTGATTGGAGGAAAGCCAATCCCCCCTCCACACACTGTACAAGAACAAAGGAAGGATACAGAGCTGTGTTCTGAATAGACAAGCTGTCTGCTGAGCTCCCTTCCCATTACAAATTTTATCTCATGTGTGGGGAAAACTTCTCAGAAGTTACTCATGCTAATAACAGAGGAAGGAAGCACTAGAGAGAAAGGACACTTAGAGCTTTAGAGAGAGATAAGTAAACACAAGAGATATATGTGCTTTGTTCAGATTTCATGACTGAGGTTTACAACCACTTTAACTGGTAGCCAGACCTCATTATTAGTCTCATTTTTGCTCAGGAATTTATATATGTGAGCTGACTGATGCTTAGGAGTATCTCTCACTCTCTGCTGTGAGAACCTGCTGCTGGGTGAAAAGGCTGAGTGTTGACAAAACAATAAAAACACCATCTGGGATGCCCCAGTGTGCTGCAAGCACAGGATCCAGCTTGCCCTATATCAGTGTGATGAATTGCCATGGTACAGGGGGGCCATAACATAACAACCAATGACACTCTAGGACCAGGACACATGGCGTTATTTGTTGCTGTGGTGATGGCAGCCGGCTTGTCTGCACCATGGCAACTTATGACTCTGATCTGCAATGAGCAGAGGGGGCTGTCATGTGTAGCAATGACCCCTGCAGAAGCTGCTACTGTAGATTTTACAGGTCCTCCTGGGATTTACATCAACTTTAAACTTTCATTGTTCAATACAGATAGATAATGACACAACACTGCTACAACTAACAGGGCTTGCAGTTAAAGTGTATTTAAACCCAAAAACAAAAATTGAACATCTTTTCCTAACATGTGGTGTCTGCATTCATTTTCTTTTTTTCCGCACTTTGTCTTCTTTATTTTTACCTGGTGACCCTGCCAAGGAAGCATTTCCTGTTCTAGGGTGACAACCATACTGTATCCAGGAGGAGCCACATTGTTCACCCTAGGAAGGGAGTGTGTTTGAAAGATATAACACCTTGCCCTCTCCACAACATAAGAGGAGGTGTTTTGTAGTCCATGGAAACAATGATGATAAGTGTCTGCAGAGGATGACAGCTCACAACTGTAGCGGGAACTCCAAATTTAGGGGGATGACCCGAGCACTAGTATGGCTTGGGCCTACTATAAGGTGACCAGATTTTTTTAATGAAATCCGGTGACATATTTTTTTTTTTAACTAGTAATGGCGGCAATCAGCGATTCTCTGCCCATCGCCGCCCTCCTCACAGCCTGTCAAGTCTTACTCTCCGGGCCCCGGCTACTACTGGGTGGGGAGCGGAGGAAGATCACTCCACCAGGGAAGGCAAGGAGATAGGCAGGCAGGCAGGCGGCTGGCAGGGACTTGAGCCAAGGCAGAAGAACATGCGAGCGGAGCTGAATGGGCATGCATCCGAAACTGAAGAAATGGTCCCTCCGCTCCGACCAGCACATGATCATCAGAAAGGGGCACAGATAATGGAAAAAAATATACCCCCCCCCCCAAGCTAGTAGGAGTGGCGGAGCGGGGGGGGGAATTCATAATTTATTTTTTTATTCTGCACTGACTGTCTTTGAAATTGCCCCAGCCCCTGTTCAAATCCAATCTGGGGACAAAACCGGGGACAGACTTGGTCCGGGGACAGTGTCCTCAATCCGGGGACTGTCCCCGAAAACCGGGGATGTCTGGTCACCCTAGCCTACTAATTACAATCTGGACTCTGCTTTGTTGCTGTGTGCCTATGTAGAGTTCCCTGTGGCCTGCAGGTGGCGCTGCCATGTTGGGTCAGGGTTGAACCATAGGTTGCATTGGCGCGATTGGATGTCCTCTCTCGGCTGCCGTGCGGTGGGCGGGTTCTGCCTGCTGTGCATGCCGGGAGAGGATATAAAAGAGGCAGACGCCATTATTCAGAGAGAGACCCGGGGACAAGTACCCGGAGGAGTGTGCCCCCTAAGGAGGGGGGTGCGTACACCGACTGAGGAGTCTCGGGCACCTTCGGCCCGAGACTGCAACGTTCCAGGTAGGCCCAGTACCTTCAACTGGGTCTACAGGCAGAACTTTGGAGTCCTAGGATGCCCAGGTGAGGGTATCCACTCTGACCAAGAGGAAGCCAGGGGAGGATCGGTCCCATAACAGGAGATGAGTGATAGTAGATTGCTGTCTCGGGAAAGGCCTGGTGACCTGTCAGAGGGAAGGATCCTATGCTCTGCAGAACTGACCCTGCGGAGTGCTGTTGCTCTTTGAGGACATACTGAACTTGTCCTTGGAGGATTTAAATTGATTGTTCGAGCTCCACATCGGCTGCTAGGACCCTTGAGGGACTATCCGGGTGAGCTGTACCCACTCGGGACCGAGTGGTGATAAGTCTGGGAGTTCTGTGCCTGAATCTGCTCTAGTTCAACTATCATCTCTCTCATCTACTCTTTCTTACCTATCAAGCAAAGATACAAAAATAAACTCAACGTTAGAGTTTAAAGTGGTTTGGACATTGACTTTCTTAAAGAGGGAAAAGTACAGACTCGTCTCTACATTCTGGAGACGGGAACCAGTGGAAGGAGGTAACTCGCTGCGGGACCCAAATACATATACACTGCCTGACCTCTAAACTAGAGGACACGAGCTTGTGGCATGGGTGTCTCTTCTTCCCCGGAGGAGAGGGTAGTGCTACACAACATTATCTGATTTCTGGCTGGATGAACATCATTTTTTTTTTTCACTTGTCAAAATACATACAGTAGCAAAATGCAAAATGCTCCCAATGCTATATTCAATAGACAAATTAAAAGTGTAAGTTCACTTTTCACAAAAATTAAAATGGGGCCTAACACAGTACACCCCCCCCCCCTCCCCCGGTCCCTGCTCTAGGGGTCAGGAGATTTTAAAACTGTGGTCTTTTTCTGGGATAGATGAGAGCAAATCTTATAGGTCATGTGCTGGCACGTGACAGCCTTGACCAATCAGAATCACTCTGATCCATTTTGCCGTCCATAAGGATAGAATGGGATAAAGACCAGGGCTTTCAAGTATTCTGACTCCTGCACTACCTGCCTGGGCAGTGAAAGCCAACAATCTACATGTAGGCAGGGAGAGTTTAATGTTGCCCAAGTTGGGAAGGTTAGGGTAAAATGTGTTTCCTGGTTCTTTTCTTATCAGGCTTTCCTGGATCTGACCCACTGGTTCTGTGCAATATAAAAGGGACAGTGGTCTATAACCAGAGAGCTGAGGGGACTAAGAGCTGAGAAACTGTTTGTACCACCGCCGGACTCCATCCTGTTGGCTTGCTGAGTTTGGGAAGACAAGCACTGAACTTCTACCCTGCTACAGTCTGAAGGAGCTGCTGGGACTTGTAATCCGCCCTAAGGATGCCAATCCTGGACACTACCACTTTTTGGACTCTGCCAAGAATAGACACCTTTCTGTGCAGGTATGCTGGGATAGCCACAAGCTGAGTTAGCGACTAGGGATGTTAGGAAAAGACTGCACATTATGTTCAACTGTCCTGTTAATTTATTTCTTAGTAAAACTTTTGAAACTTTTCCTTTGCCTGGTCTGAAGTTACTCAAGGGGTGTAATGCAAGTAACCAGCATATACAGTCTACAGCACAGATCACTCAGCACATAGGGGTATGAACATACAAAGATATTGCCTCAAATGGTTAATTTGGCCAAGTAGGAGTGGGTACCATCATCCTTAATTTAGACAATGGAAGAGAAGGAAGGCATTAGTCAGGGCCCAGGGGTTACTCCAAAGTACTACCCCACGACACCTCAAAAAGTCATGGACTATCTCAGTACCCAGGGATTAGGACAAGGTATCTATAAAAATATATGATTTATTCAAGAATTTTTTAATAAAAAAAATTGATACAACAAAGCACAAAGTAGAGAAAATTGTTGTATAGAATTCCATTTGATTAGCATTAACAAACATAGAGACCCCACTGGTATATGGGGAAAACACTAATGTAGGTTTAGACGTGGTCCTTTACATGTTTTGCGACAAATGTCGCTTCTTCAGCAGGAGTCGACCATACATATCTGAAAAGAAATACAATCTCATAGTTACAAAAATCAAAAGTGTTTGAGCATGAAAATATAAGAATACAAACATTATTTTTGGAGTATTTGGATCCGGTATAACTCACCAATGGAATCAAACGCAGGAAAAGAGGCACCCTAAACGGGTAGTCCCCCCGGCGGCAAACACGGGAGGCAGTGATTATTAGACGGACTAAAATGATATAAAAAATGTATAAAGTAAAAATCTGATGTGGGTTTACACACGGCTGGTAAAATACTACTCATGAAATGGGGGGATGGGGAAGGAGAGGGGGAGAGGGAGAAAAAAGGGAGGGGAGGGGGTGAAAAGAAGAGGGAAGGAAAAGGGGGGGGGGAGAAAAAGGAAAAGAGGAAGGGTGGAAAAAATGGGGGGTGTAGAAAAAGGAAAAGAGGAAGGAAGGAAAGGAGGGGGGAAAAAAGGGGGGAGGGGAAAAAGGGACATTTATCGGGAAACATGTAGAGCCTAAATTAGTGTTTTTCCCCATATATATATTTTTTATGCTAATCAAACGGAATTCTATACAACAATTCTCTCTATTTTGTGCTTTGTTGTATCAAATGTTTTTATTTAAAAATTTCTTAAATAAATCATATATTTTTAAAAATACCTTGTCCTAATCCCTGGGTACCGAGATTATTATTATTATTTAGGTACTTGTATAGCGCCGTCAATTTACGCAGCGCTTTACATATACATTTTACATTCACATCGGTCCCTACCCTCAAGGAGCTTACAATCTAAGTTCCCTAACTCACATTCATATACTAGGGCCAATTTTCAGACAAAAGCCAATTAACCTACCAGCATGTCTTTGGAGATAGTCCACAAGTTTTTGAGGTGTCGTGAGGTAGTACTTTGGAGTAACCCCTGACTAATACCTTTCTTCTCTTCCATTGGGGTATGAAGATATGGGTAAAAGAGTTCATACTGTGTGAAAATACACACCACCATTGTTTTGTGAAAAGGTGAGCTTACACTATTATTCATTGTGACTTTATGTACACGTTAACTATGCATTTTGCTATATGTCCACAAGATGGCAGAATTTCCCTCTGCAAATTCATGCAGCAGCAATTCTTTACTTCTCCAGTGCTAATAGTCCTGCTAAGGTTCAAATTGTTCTTTTGCTTGGTGGTGACAATTTCTCCTCGCTGGGGGGCGCTTGTCCAGCCGTTAAGGCGTGCAGTACACTGTGCTTTCCGCTGGGTGGAGCAGCTTTTCCCGGGAGGATTGAAGTTAGTGCGAGAAGAGCGGCCGGAGGAGATCCGGGGAGAGGAGTGCGGAGTCCGCCGTGTACCGGGGAGAGGAGTGCGGACCGTGTACCGGGGAGAGGAGTGCGGACCGTGTACCGGGGAGAGGAGTGCGGGGTCTATGGTGTACTGAGCCCTGGAGACATGTGAGCGGCACAGAGAGCAGGTGGGTGTGTACTGTGTATGATGTGTATATGGGGTGTGTACAGGCCGGTGATATATATATATATATATATATATATATATAATCATGTGATCTGTATATTGGGTGTACAAGGTGTATGATCTCTGTATATATGGGGTATATGGGGTGCATGATCTCTATGTGTATGATCTCTGGGTATATGGGGTGTACAAGGTGTATGATCTCTGTATATATGGTGTGTATGATCTCTGTATATATGGTGTGTATGATCTCTGTATATATGGTGTGTATGATCTCGGTGTGTGTATATATATATGGTGTGTATGATCTCGGTGTGTATATATGGTGTGTATGATCTCGGTGTGTGTATATATATGGTGTGTATGATCTCGGTGTGTGTATATATATGGTGTGTATGATCTCGGTGTGTGTATATATATATATATGGTGTGTATGATCTCGGTGTGTGTGTGTATATATATGGTGTGTATGATCTCGGTGTGTGTGTGTATATATATATGGTGTGTATGATCTCGGTGTGTATATATATGGTGTGTATGATCTCTATATATATGGTGTGTATGATCTCTGTATATATGGTGTGTATGATCTCTGTATATATGGTGTGTATGATCTCGGTGTGTGTATATATATATATATGGTGTGTATGATCTCTGTATATATGGTGTGTATGATCTCGGTGTGTATATATGGTGTGTATGATCTCGGTGTGTGTGTGTATATATATGGTGTGTATGATCTCGGTGTGTGTGTGTATATATATGGTGTGTATGATCTCGGTGTGTGTGTATATATATATATGGTGTGTATGATCTCGGTGTGTATATATGGTGTGTATGATCTCGGTGTGTGTGTATATATGGTGTGTATATATGGTGTGTATGATCTCGGTGTGTATGATCTCGGTGTGTATATATGGTGTGTATGATCTCGGTCTGTGTATATGGTGTGTATGATCTCGGTGTGTATATATATGGTGTGTATGATCTCGGTGTGTGTGTGTATATATATGGTGTGTATGATCTCGGTGTGTATATATATGGTGTGTATATATGGTGTGTATGATCTCTGTATATATGGTGTGTATGATCTCTGTATATATGGTGTGTATGATCTCTGTATATATGGTGTGTATGATCTCGGTGTGTATATATGGTGTGTATGATCTCGGTGTGTGTATATATATGGTGTGTATGATCTCGGTGTGTATATATGGTGTGTATGATCTCGGTGTGTGTATATATATGGTGTGTATGATCTCGGTGTGTATGATCTCGGTGTGTATATATGGTGTGTATGATCTCGGTGTGTATATATATGGTGTGTATGATCTCGGTCTGTATATATATGGTGTGTATGATCTCGGTGTGTATATATATGGTGTGTATGATCTCGGTGTGTGTGTATATATATATGGTGTGTATGATCTCGGTGTGTGTGTATATATATGGTGTGTATGATCTCGGTGTGTATATATATGGTGTGTATATATGGTGTGTATGATCTCTGTATATATGGTGTGTATGATCTCTGTATATATGGTGTGTATATATGGTGTGTGTATATATATGGTGTGTATGATCTCGGTGTGTGTATATATATGGTGTGTATGATCTCGGTGTGTGTATATATATGGTGTGTATGATCTCGGTGTGTATATATATGGTGTGTATGATCTCGGTGTGTATATATGGTGTGTATGATCTCGGTGTGTGTATATATGGTGTGTATATATGGTGTGTATGATCTCGGTGTGTATATATGGTGTGTATGATCTCGGTGTGTATGATCTCGGTCTGTGTATATGGTGTGTATGATCTCGGTGTGTATATATGGTGTGTATGATCTCGGTGTGTATGATCTCGGTGTGTATATATGGTGTGTATGATCTCGGTGTGTATATATGGTGTGTATGATCTCGGTGTGTGTGTATATATGGTGTGTATGATCTCGGTGTGTATATATGGTGTGTATGATCTCGGTGTGTATGATCTCGGTGTGTATATTCGGTGTGTATATATGGTGTGTATGATCTCGGTGTGTGTATATGGTGTGTATGATCTCGGTGTGTATATATGGTGTGTATGATCTCGGTGTGTGTGTGTGTATATATATATATGGTGTGTATGATCTCGGTCTGTATATATGGTGTGTATGATCTCGGTGTGTATATATGGTGTGTATGATCTCGGTGTGTGTGTATATATATGGTGTGTATGATCTCGGTGTGTGTATATATATGGTGTGTATGATCTCGGTGTGTATATATGGTGTGTATATATGGTGTGTATGATCTCGGTGTGTGTGTATATATATATATATGGTGTGTATGATCTCGGTGTGTATATATGGTGTGTATGATCTCGGTGTGTGTATATATATGGTGTGTATATATGGTGTGTATGATCTCGGTGTGTATATATGGTGTGTATGATCTCGGTGTGTGTGTATATATGGTGTGTATGATCTCGGTGTGTATGATCTCGGTGTGTATATATGGTGTGTATGATCTCGGTCTGTGTATATGGTGTGTATGATCTCGGTCTGTATATATGGTGTGTATGATCTCGGTGTGTATGGGGTGTACAAGGTGTATGATCTCTGTATATATGGGGTATATGATGTGTGTATGGGGTGTATGAGCTCTGGGTATATGGGGGGGGGGTACAAGGTGTATGATCTCTGGGTATATGGGTTGTACATCTGTATATGTGGGGTGTATGATCTGTGTATATGGGGTGTACAGGTGTATGATCTATGTGTATATATTGGGTGTAGGTGTATGATGTGTATATTGGGTGTACAGGTGTATGATCTCTGTATATTTGGGGTGTATGATGTGTATATTGGGTGTACAGGTGTATGATCTCTGTATATTGGGGGTACAGGTGTATGATCTCTGTATATTGGGGGTACAGGTGTATGATCTCTGTATATTGGGGGTACAGGTGTATGATCTCTGTATATTGGGGGTGTATGATCTCTGTATATTGGGGTACAGGTGTATGACCTCTGTATATTTGGGGTGTATGATCTCTGTATATTGGGGGTACAGGTGTATGATCTCTGTATATTGGGGGTACAGGTGTATGATCTCTGTATATTGGGGGTACAGGTGTATGATCTCTGTATATTGGGGGTGTATGATCTCTGTATATTGGGGGTGTATGATCTCTGTATATTGGGGGTACAGGTGTATGACCTCTGTATATTTGGGGTGTATGATCTCTGTATATTGGGTGTACAGGTGTATGACCTCTGTATATTTGGGGTGTATGATCTCTGTATATTTGGGGTGTATGATCTCTGTATATTGGGTGTACAGGTGTATGACCTCTGTATATTTGGTTTGTATGATCTCTGTATATTGGGTGTACAGGTGTACGATCTCTGTATATTTGGGGTGTATGATCTCTGTATATTGGGTGTACGATCTCTGTATATTTGGGGTGTATGATCTTTGTATATATGGGGTGTATGATGTGTATACGGGGTATGATAGGAGAATGAGGTGTACATGTATTTGGGGGGGTTGGACAGGTTTATGATATGTGGGAGGAGGTCTATCATGTGTAAGGAGGTGGAGTCTATTATACATGTGTATATAGGAGGTGTACAAGCCTGTTCTATGTATGGGGGGATGTACAGGTTGAGTATATGTGGATGGGGGTATACATGGCAATTGTATATGGAGGGTGGACAGGTCAGTGGGATGTGTGTATGGGGGAGGGTCTATTATATGTATATAGGAGGTGTACCGATCTGTTATGTTAGATAGCGAATAAAAAGGTTGCATCAGACACAGAGTGGTAACTGTGGATGACAACAAATATATAGCTAGTGTGCCACGTCCTGAATTGAGTATAATAAAGAAGAACTATATATGGGAACTTGGACTTTTTAGGCACAGTACACAAAAAATTAATAAAGTATAAATTTATTGCACATAATTTCTAGTATATAAACAATTTTGTTATAAACTTTTACAATCACTTAGAGAGTCGATACACCAATACCGTTGTGATACAAAGCTCTTGTGGAAATCATATAAGAATATTAGCATATTAGTGGAGAAATGAGGTATGGTTGTAGATAAAGGTGTAACAGTTTCGCTCTCGCACGACAAGTTCCGTGTACACTCACACTTCTTCAGGAGCATAGCATGTGAATTGGAATAAAACAATGTCCCCTAAATTAGAAATGGAGCCGCAGATATTTAGGTAAATATACATAGAGGATGGAAGGAGGAGCTGGTATCACCGGAGTATAGAAGGAGGTAAATCCCAGTTATAGAATCCAGAACTTATAAAGTTGATAGATATTAAGCACAATTAGCAGTGCATAGAGTAGACCTATATCCCTTTAATTACGTGGGGATAAAGACCTCGGCATGTCCGAAATATGAACCAGCCGACGGGCTATGTCACGAAGCAGGGCCAGAAGGTGAACCTAATCCAGAACTCCCGTGTAGCAACCTCCTAACAGCTGCGCCGTCCTGCCGTCCTCCATTACAGGACGGCGCAGTATCATAACGGTATTGGTGTATCGACTCTCTAAGTGATTGTGAATGTTTTTAACTAAATTGTTTATATACTAGAAATTATGTGCAATAAATTTATACTTTTTTATAAAAAAAATTGTGTACTGTGTCTAAAAAGTCCAAGTCCCCATATATAGTTCTTCTTTATTATACCGATCTGTTATGATGTGTATAGGGTGGACGGGTTGGATAGGGGTGTAGGGACAATCTCTGGCAGGTATGGAGTGTACAGAATATTTGCCCCATAGGATCTCTATTGTGATTTGTGTACATGTGTGTTTTAGGGGGGATAAGAAGTTATTTGGAATTTTCAGATTTCTGTCCTTGTACATCAGAGGAAGTGTGTGTGTGTGTGTGTGTGTGTGTGTGTGTGGGTGTGTGGGTTGTGTAATTACATTAAAGCCTCAGTGACCCATTTGCACAAGAAGTGGGTTGGCTGGGTGCTGGTCACTCTCCCGTTGTGACTACTCTTAGGGCTACAAGGCAATTTATAATCCCTGGTCACTTAATATACAAGCCCAAAATGTAAGGTATTGCAGTGTCGTAGTCCTTGGGCTGATGTCAGATGGGCGATTCTACTACTAGAGTTAAATTGCAAGCTGTAGGAGCACTAAAGAGGCTTCCGATCTGTCTGTATGGAATAGCGCCCCCTATAGTCAGATGCATCAAGATTTCACTCTGTAGCTGGCCTGAACATTGCTGAATCTCAGTCACTAGTGATGGGAGTGCCACCCAATGGCAACAGAGGGAGCCATTCCATAGGGATGCCCCTGTTGAAGTACTCTGGTACGAAACGCGTTGGACTTGGTACCCCACTCCACTCACTGCCCTTTTTTTAATGCTTTTACTTGTATGTGATCACTTTTACTTTGTCGGTTTTCAATAAACCAGCATTGACCTGCACTATCGGAGCATTCCCCTCATTTTCTTTTTCATGTTTGGTCGATTGAGTTGATGTCTTCTCCTTGTTGCAATCTCAATTTTGGAAAGTACCTCCGGACCGGAGGCTGTTTATAAAAATTGCCAGCAGAAGAGTCACCCGTCGGATATCAGCTTTATAAAGTTACAGGTGGCTGCGTTTAGTCCTTCTTCTTTTTTTTTTTTTTTTTGTCCTTTATTTCCATCTGGTAGTCCTGCAGATATACATTTGTGTTACTTGCACCTGTCACTAGGTGGCTGCATCTACTTCCCCACTGTATCAATGGAAGGAGCCATGGTTGTAACCCAGCCTGGGCTTCCAATATTCATGCTCTTATTCATCTCCATTATCTGGAACTGATGGGATTAGTAGTTACAGAGAGAAAAGATTGGGCTTTCTTTTTAGCTCACAGGAAGTGACAAGGGCACAGCATTGTTGGCAATATCACTGGATATTTTCTGTACTTGATGAAAATGTTCTTGGCCTAGAAAAAGAAAACTAATGCAGCCACCACATCTCAGGACTGGTATTCTGTAATGTATTACATTTTTATTCTTAGGTTCAGTTGCACTTTAACCCCTTACTGTCAGTCACCTGAATAGGCTGGAGCTACACAGGAGATCTGTTTGTATCCCAATGACATTCAATGGGAATGGATCACTAAACTATTGGAATGAATGGCTGCCTATGGAGTAAGCTACACAAGTAGCATGTATGGAGTGATTCGTTCCAGATGAATGGGGCATTGTGTGGTCCTACGAGACTCATTGCTACTACATGATTCTTGTGTTTCCTACCCCATAGGAACCATTTCTTTAGCAATCATTTGACACATCTAGAGATTTTAGTCGAGTTCATCTACTAAAAATCTCTTGCTGTCATTTAGCGGTAGTCTATTCAGCTAAAATCTTTGTAGCAAGAGATTAAAATGACCCGTGTAGCCCTACCAGGGCAGGAAAAGCAGGAGACTACTAAATTGGGGGCCCCCCAGATGTACCCACACAAGGGCCCCCTTGCTGATTATGTCTGCCACTATCTATGAGAGGGGGACACATTTGCATCATGACCCAGTTGGACCTGAAATCTAAGGCCTCGTACACACAATCGGATTTCCATCGGACAAATCTGTGGAATTTTGTGCGAAGGGCGTTGGCCGTGAACTTGTTCTGCATACACACAGCAGAACTTTTTCAGCCAACATACACGAAACTGTGTGGTTTTTCAGCTCTTTAGCGCCACCCTTTGGGCAACTTCTGATGTTGTCTGATGGTTAGCATTGGTTCGGAGCATGCGTGGTTGTACTTTAGATTTTAGTCCGATGGACTTGTGTACACACGATCGGACAAGACACATTTGTTGTCGGAAAATTTGAAAGCATGCCATAAAACATTTGTTGTCGGAAATTCCGACAACAATTGTCTGATGGAGCGTACAAACGGTCGGATTTTCCGACAACAGCCTGTCATCACACATTTGTTGTCGGAAAATCCAATCGTGTGTACGAGGCTTAATAATGGATTAGTCACAACTGGGTTAATGTTATATCTAAAGCCAAAAGTTTTTAGTTTTTGGATAAAGTAGGACAGTTTGTACTGCCGATTGGCCCTCCCTTGGAGAGATTTCCCCCCACTAGTTCCACTTTTGATTGTAATCTCTGGGAGAGAGGGCGATGGGGAAATTATCGCAGTTGTCAATGGAACAGGAAGTGAGGGGAAATCTCCCAATGGAGACACATTCTGGTGATCACAATCTATCCATTAAGAAAAATATTTTCTTGAACTTTCTGTTTCCCCAGGATGGGAAGTGAAGCGAAATCTCCCCAATGAAACCCATAGAGTAAAATAAAAAAATTAAATATCATAAGGGTTCTAACCATCTCCTTCATGTCCTAAAAAACAAAGTTTCGGCTTACGATCTACTATTATAAAAGTGCACTTCTCCTCCTTAAAGGTGCCGCCCCCCCTGTATTTTGCTGTACATTGTCAAGTGTGGAAGGTCGCTTGAGATGATATGCTGACATCTCCAAAAAATGCCAGTCGCCTGGCTGGAGTGCCGTGAATTGGCTGCAGTAAAAACGTATCAGTGTTTGTATTCCTTCCCGGCTATGTCCAAACCAAAGGAAAAAGTTTTGCCTGAAGTTGGACTTGTGCCAGTTAACCTCCTGTTTAAGGTTTTGATTATCATTTGTAATTGGGATCTTTAAGCATACTGACCCACAAAAAAGCAATTACAATTATCATTAACAATAATTAGGTCAGCTAAATATATGTAATTAGTTGTCATGAGCTGCTGTAGCACCTTGTGTGTCAGAGCTGATGTTGGGTCTGGCTTGTAAGAGGAAGCTGTTGGAGGAAAACCGTTTAGTTTTGGCAGGGAAGGGTTAGAACTATTGGTGTGTGTGTGTGTGTGTGTGTGTGTGTATGTGTGTGTGTGCGTTTTTTTTTAATGTTCTCCTGTAGAGATTTCTCTTTACTTCCTGTCCTGGAGGTACAACAGGAAGTAAGAGGAAATATCCCCAAAGTGAGAGGAAATCATCTCTTACCCTAGGTTCACCTCTATACAGCTGCAGTGTCCCCCCAATCCATACCAGGTCCTTCGGGTCTCGTATGAATTTTCGAGAAGTACCCCACACCATAATTCTTTAAAAAAATGGAGTGGGTTCCCCCCCCCCCCCCAAAATCCATACTAAACCCTTTATCCGAGCATGCAGGTCAGGAAAGGGAGGGGATGATCGAGTGCCCACCTTCCTGAACCATACCAGTCCACATGCCCATAACAAAGCACCCCCCATGTTGAGGGCATGTGGCCTGGTATGGTTCGGGAGGAGGGTAGGGGCGCTTGCTGGTCCCCTCCCTTTCCTGAACTGCTGGGCAGCATGCTCAGATAAGGGTCTGGTATGGATTGGGGGTGGGGGAACCCCACGCTGTATTTTTCCCGATTATTTTATTGCCGCCAATTCTCCCCCCCCTCCCTTTTTTTTGTTTTACGTTCATCTGTCAGCAGGGAGCACCGCTGACAGCTGATCACTTATCAGTTGTTAAGGACGTGGAGGCCCGCTTCTTAACAACCAGCTATTCACAGTTAAAGAGAAATAAAAAACAACGCATTGAGGCTGGGTTCACACTATACGACACGACTTTCATCCTACTTTGCTCTGCGACATCTGTCCTACATTGGTCCGACATCCATCCGACTTTCATGAACAGGATCCTACTTTGATCCTACTTCAATGATAGTCAATGGGCTGAAGTAGGATCAAAGTCGGACAGAAGTAGTACAGGGAGCATTTTTAATGTCGGACCGACTTGTGTCGGACCAGTTAAGACGGCTCTCATAGGGATTCATTGATTTTCACACATCATGCGTCATGAGCTCCTAATGTCGGAGCGTTTGTCGCCCCAGTGTGAACCAGGCCTAAAAACACAACACTTGCATTTTTGGTGTGGGTCCATTAAAATCTATTACATGTAAAGTGCAATCTGCTGCAGGAAAAAAAAAATCCTTGACCCTTTCCAAAAATGCATTAAAACGCATAGGTGTGAACCTAGGGTTAGGGCCCTTTCACACCATGTGCAGTGACTTTTCTGCAGTGGATCAACACAGGTCACAAAGAGATCAATGATGCCGTATTCAATGCACATGTGTTTTCAATGCGTTGTGAGTTTTTCTGTGTGATCTGGTATGAATGAGCCCTTTGACTAGGTTTACACTAGCCTTTATGGTAAAACAAAATAGGATTTTTGTACTCACCGTAAAATCCTTTTCTCTGTCGTCCATGGACGGACACGGCTCCTTAATTCTTGACAGTTGGGTTATGTTCCTGTTCATAGGAGAGGACTAGGCAGAACATGTTTAGTTATCTTAAAACATGTAACTTTAACAGAGTTGAACAGCCCTGCCCAGGGGGCGGTCCCTCCGTACAAAACCCTCCTACCTGCAGTCAGCAGCCTCAGTTCGTAGTAAAGCAGTACAAACTAAAAAAGGAGGGGTGGGTGCTGTGTCTGTCCATGGACAACAGAGAAAAGGATTTTACGGTGAGTACAAAAAATCCTATTTTCTCTTTTCGTCCATGGACTGACACAGCTCCTTAATTCTTGACAGATGGGACGTCCCAAAGCAGTGTCAAAAAAACGAGGGGTGGGCACAGCAATCAAAAAAACATTTTCACCCCAAACAAGCAGAGCTCCTCAACGGAGGAGTTGCAGCCTCAAAACAGCCACCTGCAAAACTTTGCGGCCGAAGCTAGCATCCAAAGATGCACTCACATCAATCTTGTAAAATTTGGAAAAAGCGTAAACAGACGACCAGGTCGCCGCCTTACACACTTGTGATACAGATGATTGAAGTCGGAAAGCCCTGGTTGAACACGCCGTAACGGGAAAGGGAGGCGCCCGCCCCTAAGGGCATAGGCCTGGATGACGGTCCGCCTGATCCACCGAGAAATGGTGGCCGACGAGACCGCCAGGCCCCTTTTGTGGACCGGACACTGACTCAAACAGTGAGTCAGACCTCCGAAACGGAGCCGTAACAGACAGGTACACCCGCAAGGCCCGTACCATGTCCAAAGTGTGGAGCGCAGACTCTGGGATGCGAGGACACAAGGATGGAAGTAAAATGTCCTCTTTCAGGTGAAAAGCCGAAATCACCTGTGGAAGAAACTAAGGTCACGGGCGTAGTACCGCTACATCCTTATGGAGGAACAACATGGGGACTTTCAAGGCAAGGCCACCAATTCAGAAACCCTTCTGACAGAAGTAATGGCCACTAGAAAGGCCACCTTTCAAGATCACGTCAGGAAAGGAATCTCACTGATGTACTCAAAAGTAGGTTCCTGAAGAACCGAGAGCACCAGGTTCAAATCCCAAGGAGGGAGAAGTGGTCTAATTGGGGGAAGCCCCCATCAAAACTCCTGTACAAAGGTACCCACCAGGGAATGGGACGCCAACGGCCAAAGAAAGAAAACTGACCCTTGGTGGTGCTTAAAACAAGTTTTTTAAAACCACTCCATGCTGTAAAAACAGCAGGACCCTGGGAACCCAACACGTCCGTGGACGGCACTTCATCTCTGTGTACCTGGAGACGTAGGCCTTACAGGTGTGAGGGTAGATCTTGCAGGAGGAAGAATTCAGTGCCCTCAGCATGGTCGAGATGACCGAATCCAAAAGACCTCGGTCCCTTAGTACCTGGCTGACGATAACCATTCCATACGGCCAGCGGCTGTAAGGCAGGATGAAGTGTGGGACCTTGAGACACAAGGTCCTCCCGCATTGGCATCCGCCAGTGCGTCCGCCACCAGGTGTACGAAGTCGGCGTACCAAGGACGCCGGGCCAGTCCAGAGCGATTAGGATCACCGGGAATCCCCTCGATCAGCACATTGAGGAGCAGCCGAGGTAGCCACATCAGTGGAGGATGGGCATAAACTAGCCTCCATGCGTCGGACGCGTCTGCCCAGGGATCACTGGACCGGACCACGAATCTCAGCATCATGCAAACGAGTCGCAAAGCCAGGAGGTCCTCGTCTGACGTCCACCTCCGGCAAAGGGAGTAGAAACCCCTCCGGGTGCAAGAGCATTCCCCTTGTTCAACAACTGGCGACTCAAATAGTCTGCCAGTTAGAGTTCTACACCCTGAATGCAGACGGCCGACAGAGCCGGCACGCTTCTTCCCGTCCACCGCAGGATAACCAGAAGGTTGAAATAAGCCACAGCCGTGGCATTGTCCGACTGGAACCTGATCGTGCTGCCTTGTAGTCTCCAGGACTTCCTGATCGTCCGACGTTCCAGAACATTGACCAGCAGACGTGATTCGTCCAGAGTCCAGCGACCTTGACCGACTGGACCCCCCAACCTCCCTTCAATAGAAAAGAAGGTAAAAACTTCCCGGACAGAAGTGCCAGGATGTCAGCCATCAAGTCAGAGAGGCCCTGACTAGGCGATTCATCTGAATCTGATGATCTGGAGACAATGGGGATGTGTTCCATAGGACCAAATCCCCCCTCCGAGTGTGGACTCGGACAAACGGTGCTGCCTCGAAGGAGGCCATCATGAGACCCATTTCACTGCCCCCTGGAGCATCCGCGACTTTTCTGGAGGAAGAAAAATTCTCGCCTCTGATGAGCACAGAACCAGCCCCAGGATGGTGACTGACTATAGACACGTCTTCCTTTTAATTCTAAACTGAAAACAGGTTATAAAAGAAGACCATGCAGAGACCAATGATGACAATGCCATGTTGACTCAGCAAGGCTAGAATCGAAGCGAGCACCCTGGTGAAAACTCCCGGTGCCGCTAGGTCAAAAAGGAGAGTCATAAATTAAAAGTGGTTCTCCCTGACCGCTAATCACAGGAACCTCTGGTGCCTGTCGCATCTGGGGACATGCCAGCTCGCTTCCCTGAAGTCCAGGGACGTCCCTGGATGGAGCGAACCGACTCCATCCTGAATTTCCAAATCCCCACCCAGTCTTGAACTGCCCCATCGGGGCAGTCCGACGAGACTGTAGGACAAAGAAACCATCCGGTGAATAAGAAAGGAAAACATCGATCTTTTATGAAGCGACCACCTCACAAACTCCATGGTCGGAAAAACCGGACGGCTACACAAAGGCATTCAGGGCCTTGAGGCCTAAGAGCCATTAACAGATCTGAATCTGTCCTGCAGCGGTATGGGTATGACAACCCCCAAGAAACACTGCAATATATTGGAGAAGGAAGGTCCCAGCCTCTACTGTTAGCCAAAGAAAGGCAAATCTGTCAGGACTTCCCTAGAAACTCGGTCAGCGGATCAGTATATCAGCCTTTTCAGGTGGCGAAAAACCACCCCGGACACAGAGGCCCTAGAGGCTAAATCAGTCGCAGTGCACCTGCTGGTCGACTTTTATAGAGGAAGCTGATGCTCCTCCACTGCCTGGTACAAAAGCTTTGCCCAGTCATTGAGTGTCAGAGACACCAGAGACGCAGCCACTAACGGGCGTAACGCTGACCTCAGCATGGCAAACACAGTCCTTCTGATCACCCCCCCCCCCCCCCCTGGAGGGACCAAAAAATACCTCTGCGACAAACCCAGTCCCCATTTATGAAGAGTCGTCTTTTAATATAGAGTGGATCGAGTGCGACCCAAAAAAGGGACTGACACCTTCCAGCAGCTACTTCATTGATAAGTGCTGATTGTACGAACACATAGTTTATACTGTGTGTTGCGCCAAAACGCGCAATTGGAGCGTGGGAGGGAACCCACTCGGCCACAGAGAGCATAGTACATAGGCATACGGTGTATGTATTTTAGTATGTGTGAATAAACATATTGAACATGTTTATGCTGTTCATAGCCCAGAAGTCGCACATACCATTGGAGCGTGGGAGGAAACCGGAGCACCCGGAGGAAACCCACGTAGACACAGAGCAATAATACATACATTCAGTGTTGTGTATAAACATATTGCGTATGTTCATACTGAGTATTGCGCCGAAGGCGCGCATGACATTGAGCGTGGGAGAAAACCGGAGCACCCGGAGGAAACCCACGCAGACACAGATAATAACCAGACATATGCTGTGAATGTATTTAGTGTCGTGTATATAAACATATTGTTTGTTTATAATGTGCATTGCGCTAAAGGAGCGTGGGAGGAAACCCACACAGATACAGAGTAACCATACAGACACATACTGTGAATGTATTTAGTGTCGTATATAAACATATATTGTTTATGTTTATAATATGCATCGCATCGAAGGCGCGCATGTCATAGGAGCGTGGGAGGAAACCGGAGCACCCGGAGGGAACCCACGCAGACACTATAAACATAATTGTGTATGTTTAAACTGTGACGCAGAGGGCGCTTAATCCTCTCTGAATCCAATCTGAGTATAAGTGCTGCCGAAGCAAGCACCAAACTGCACACAAAAAACAACCTCTGACCCACAGAACAGTGGTCCTGTCAGAGTCAGAGCATCCCTCCAGGAAATGGCGGAAAACCACAGGTGCAGGGGCACTGGCTGTTGCCTCTCAGATACTGACTCCAAGTCACACAGAAAGCTCTCAGGACTAGTCAAACTAATGACCAAAGTCCCCCTCCATGCTGCACGGACCGGGGGGGTCACCCAGGGGACACGCCTTCCCAGAATTAGACCGCAAAGCGTCATTGCCCGCCTCTATACACCAAGACTGTGTATCACTGTAATATCCATGCTGCTTTATAAGCAGTGTGTGTGGAAACAGTGAGGGAAGTTGTGAGGAGAATCGTGCTTGCCATCCAGGAGCCAGCACTATAGGCCCACACTGCGCCAAAGATGGCCACTGGACGCCTCAGGAAAGGGCGCGACCACAAGAAAATGGCCGCCCGCAATAGCAACTGCGCCAGAGCGCGGCCACGGCAAGATGGCCACCAATGGGGGAAAAAGCAATGCAATAGAAAACACCTTGCAAATTGCGCCAGCGCTGTCAAAATGGCGCCCGAGCACGGCGATGTGGACAAGCAGGCCAGGCATGGGCTTCCCCAGAGTAGAGCACCCCCCCACACAAACGAGCTACGACACCACAAGGACCCCCACTGGGACACAGAGCCACCCCACAGGTATGCCCAGGTTGCAGCCAGCCTTGCTGGGGCAGAAGGGATAAAGGTGACAGGGAAGGGGAGGACAGAAGAACCCCCCCCCTTTCCCGGGAATGCCCAGCTGTTCACACCCGCCGAGGCAGGAGGAACTGTACTTACCTGTCCAAACGAGGACCTGCTGGTGCATTCCTGACAGGCCTACAACCGAGCGGTACGGAGTAGCTGTCGGCCCGGTGCACTGTGAGTGAGACAGCAAGCAGCCCAGTCATATGTGGACCCCGGAGCAGAAGCTCACCGGCCACCCCTGGAGTCATGGGGTATGTCGTGATAGACCCGACGCCTATTTGCAAGGGACTGTAACACGCTCGATGGCCGGACTAGGGGGACTACAAGGATCTATAATATCCTGCCTGTCATGCCCAGCCGACAGTTGATAGAAGATCTTAAAAATAAAATAAGCAAAAATTAAAATAAAAATTTGTTCAGGACTCAGGTCCCAAAGGGAGCCACATCCATCTCTTCTGCTAGGCAGAAAAAAACTGAGGCTGCTTACTGCAGGTAGGAGGGTTATGTACGGAGGGACCGCCCCCTGGGCGGGGCTGTTCAACTCTGTTACAGTTGCATGTTTTAACCACTTAACGACCGCTCACTGTATATATACGTCGGCAGAATGGCACCGACAGGCACAATCGGGTAGAGTGTACGTGATTGCCTTTGTACAGTTGTACAGTTGGGGGGTCCAATCGGACCCCCCTTCTATACAGTGAGCGGTGGCTAAGTGTCCGGGAGCGTTCCGGGATGAGGGGGCAGCCATTCGTTTCTGGCCACCCCCTCGCGATCGCTCCCGGCGAATAGAAATGCCCCCTCTGTCTGTGTCAGACAGAGGGAGCAGGAGGAAGTGATGTCATCTCTGGTGCGGCGCTCACATATACCGAGCGCCGTACAAGAGAAGATATCAGGTCAGTGCACACAACACTACACTGACACCAGGACACATAGGGACATAAATCGCCCCCCCAGACACCCCCAGATCACCCCCCAGATCACCCCCCCCAGTCACAGTGTCACTGATTGCAGTGACCATTTATTTAGTGATCACTGCAATCAGTGACATTTGTGACTGTAAAAGTGTCACCAAAGTTTAGTCTTAGGTCCAGTGTAGCCCCCTAACCCCCCCCTAATAAAGGTTTAACCCCCTGATCACTCCCCAGATAACCCTTTCACCCCCTATCACCACTGTCGCTTAGCGATAATTTTTCTGATCGCTGTCTTAGCGTCAGTGATGCCGATCGGCAGCCAGTATTTTTTTTTAGGTTCACCGCAGGTTTTTATAGCGTCAGGTACCCCAATATATTATCTAATAAAGGTTTAACCCCCTTGATCGCCCCCCCCAGGTAACCCTTTCACCCCCTATCACCACTGTCGCTAAGCAATCGTTTTTCTAAACGCTGTCTTAGTGTCGGTGATGCAGATCGGTAGCTAGTAATTTTTTTTAGGTTCGCCGCAGGTTTTTATAGCGTCAGGTACCCCCATATATTATCTAATAAAGGTTTTAACCCCCTGATTGCCCCTAGTTAACCCTTTCACCAGTGATCACCATATAAGTGTTACGGGTGACGCTGGTTAGTTAGTTTGCTTTTTATAGTGTCGGGGCACCCGCCGTGTATATAACCCAATAAAGTTTTAACCCCCTGATCGCCCGGCGGGTGATATCAATTAGGTTTTAGCGTCAGAGAGGGTCTGAGTCACACCCCAGGCAGCGTCAGGTTAGTGCCAGTAACGCTAACACCCACGCGTGAAGCATACACCCCCCTTAGTGGTATAGTATCTGAACAGATCAATATCTGATCTGATCAGATCTATACTAGCGTCCCCAGCAGTTTAGGGTTCCCAAAAACGCAGTGTTAGCGGGATCAGCCCAGATACCTGCTGGCACCTGCGTTTTGCCCCTCCGTCCAGCCCAGGCCACCCAAGTGCAGTATCGATCGATCACTGTCACTTACAAAACACAACACACATAACTGCAGCGTTCGCAGAGACAGGCCTGATCCCTGCGACTCCAGTGCTGTAGGAGGTGATTTCACCACCACAGTTAAAAAAAAAAAAAGCAAATATGCCGAAGCATTGGGGCAGCAGGGGCGGAGGAGCGATTTTGCTCCTAATGCCGCGTACATACGGTCGAAATTCCGACGGAGGCTTGCCCGTGGAAAAGTCCGACCATGTGTGTGCGGCATAACTTTTTTGCGGGAGGATGCCCCCATGCTTCGGCATATATAAATGGTGCGTGTATGCCCATCATTGGAAGTGGGTGGATGAAGGGCGGTATTCTAATGGTGGGCATACCCACCGATCAATCTCTTTTTTCGTTCAGCCAACTGGCTGCATGAAATAAAAAGATTACAATACATGTCCAACAAGGACCAGCAACGTACTGGTATGTTGCTGGACTTTGAATGTTTATACCAGAATGACGCCTGCGGGTTTAGGTATCATCTTGGTATCATTCTTTTCAGCCTGCGGCCGGCTTTCATGTAAAAGCAATCCTAGCGGCTAATTAGCCTCTGGACTGCTTTTACAAGCAGTGGGAGGGAATGCCCCCCCCCCCCGGATATAAAAAGCGCCATTGGGAAATTGGGAAAGCATTTTATCACACCGATCTTGGTGTGCTCAGATGCTTTGAGGGCAGAGGAAAAATCTAGGGTCTAGAAGACCCCAGTTTTTTCAAAAAAAGAGTACCTGTCACTACCTATTGCTATCATAGGGGATATTTACATTCCCTGAGATAATAATAAAAATGATAAAAAAAAAAAAAATACTTGGAAGGAACAATTTAAAAATAAAATAAAAAAGCAAAATTAATAATAAAAAAAAAAAAAAAAAAAAAAAAAAGCACCCCTGTCCTGCCCTGCTCTTGCCCAATGGCGAACGCAAGCGTCGGTCTGGCGTCATATGTAAACAGCAATTGCACCATGCATGTGAGGTATCACCGCGAAGGTCAGATCGAGGGCAATCATTTTAGCAGTAGACCTCCTCTGTAAATCTACTGGGGTAACCTGTAAAGGCTTTTAAAAATGTATGTAGTTTGTCGCCAATGCGCGTTTGTGCGAAATTTTAAAGCATGTCGTGTTTGGTATCTATGTACTCGGCCTAAGATCATCTTTTTTATTTCATCAAACATTTGGGCAATATAGTGTGTTTTAGTGCATTAAAATTAAAAAAAGTGTATTTTTTAACCCAAAAAATGCGTTTGAAAAATCGCTGCGCAAATACTGTGTAGAAAAAAAAAATGCAACACCCACCATTTTAATCTGTAGGGCCTTTGCTTTAAAAATATATATATATAATGTTTGGGGGTTCAACATAATTTTCTTGCAAAAAAAAATATGTTTTCATGTAAACAAAAAGTGTCAAAAAGGGCTTTGTCTTCAAGTGGTTAGAAGAGTGGATGTAAGCTTCCTAATGTTGTGTATAAAATGCCAGAACAGTTCAAAACCCCCCCAAATGACCCCATTTTGGAAAGTAGACACCCCAAGCTATATACTGAGAGGCATGTCGAGTCCATGGAATATTTTATATGTTGACACAAGTTGCGGAAAAACGACAATTTATTTTTTTTTTTGCACAAAGTTGTCACTAAATGATATATTGCTCAAACATGCCATGGGCATATGTGGAATTACACCCCAAAATACATTCTGTTGCTTCTCCTGAGTACGGGGATACCACATGTGTGAGACTTTTTGGGAGCCTAGCCGCGTACGGGACCCCAAAAACCAAGCACCGCCTTCAGGATTTCTAAGGGTGTAAATTTTTGATTTCACTTCTCACTGCCTATCACCGTTTCGGAGGCCATGGAATGCCCAGATAGCACAAACCCCCCCCAAATGACCCCATTTTGGAAAGTAGACACCCCAAGCTATTTGCTGAGAGGTATTGTGAGTATTTTGCAGATCTCGCTTTTTGTCACAAAGTTTTGAAAATTGAAAAAAAATATATATATATATATATATATATCTATATTTTCTTTCTTCATTTTCAAAAACAAATGAGAGCTGTAAAATACTCACCATGCCTCTCAGCAAATAGCTTGGGGTGTCTATATTCCAAAATTGGGTCATTTGGGGGGGTTTTGTGCGATTTTGGCATTTTATGGCCTTCAAAACTGTGATAGGTAGTGAGGAGTGAAATCAAAAATTTGTGCCTAGAAATCCTGAAGGCGGTGCTTGGTTTTCGGGGTCCCGTACGCGGCTAGACTCCTAAAAAGTCCCACACATGTGGTATCCCCGTACTCAGGAGAAGCAGAAAAATGTATTTTGGGGTGCAATTCCACATATAACCATGGCATGTGTGAGCAATATATCATTTAGTGACAACTTTTTGTAATTTTTTTTTTTTTTTTTTGTCATTATTCAATCACTTGGGACAAAAAAATTATATTCAATGGGCTCAACAGGCCTCTCAGCAATTTCCTTGGGGTGTCTACTTTCTAAAATGGGGTCATTTGGGGGGTTTTGTGCTATTTTGGCATTTTATGGCCTTCGAAACTGTGATAGGTAGTGAGGAGTGAAATCAAAAATTTGCGCCCTTAGAAATCCTGAAGGCGGTGCTTGGTTTTTGGGGTCCCGTACGCGGCTAGGCTCCCAAAAAGTCCCACACATGTGGTATCCCCGTACTCAGGAGAAGCAGAAAAATGTATTTTGGGGTGAAATTCCACATATAACCATGGCATGTGTGAGCAATATATCATTTAGTGACAACTTTTTGTAATTTTTTTTTTTTTTTTTTTTTTTAGTCATTATTCAATCACTTGGGACAAAAAAAAAAAATATTCAATGGGCTCAACATGCCTCTCAGCAATTTCCTTGGGGTGTCTACTTTCCAAAATGGGGTCATTTGGGGGGGTTTTGTACTGCCCTGTCATTTTAGCACCTCAAGAAATGAGATAGGCAGTCATAAATTTAAAGCTGTGTAAATTTCAGAAAATGTACCCTAGTTTGTAAACTCTATAACGTTTGCGCAAACCAATAAATATACGCTTATTGACTTTTTTTTTTACTAAAAACATGTGGCTGAATACATTTTGGCCTAAATGTATGACTACAATTGAGTTTATTCGATTTTTCTTATAACAAAAAGTAGAAAATATCATTTTTTTTTCAAAATTTTCGGTCTTTTTCCGTTTATATCGCAAAAAATAAAAATCGCAGAGGCAATCAAATACCATTAAAAGAAAGCTCTATTTGTGGGAAGAAAAGGACGCAAATTTCGTTTGGGTACAACATTGCATGTCCGCACAATTTACAGTTAAAGCAGCGCAGTGCCAAATTCTGAATTCACCTCTGGTCCTTTAGCTACCAAATGGTCCGGGGCTTAAGTGGTTAAGATAACTAACATGTTCTGCCTAGTCCTCTCCTATGAACAGGAACATAACCCAACTGTCAAGAATTAAGGAGCCGTGTCCGTCCATGGACGAAAAGAGAAAGTATTTTACGTTGCAGGCTAGCAGAGTGTCACCTCCGGCTGGGGAATGTGTGCTGTGCGTTTTTAGTGCATCGTACTGCTTGTGTTTTTTTTGTTTTTTTTTCCCAACTTTAAAGTGTCAGATCGCTTCCCTGCGCTGACAATCCTCACAGCTGCTGCTCCCATTGTGACATTTGGGTGGGTGTAGGCGCACGGCCCCGAACGGTCCCCGTATTTCTGATTATTACACAGCTGTGTGCATTGTTCCATAGACTACAATGCACCTGTGTTCAAATCGCTAAAAAAAGTGGTATTTCCTCCCGTGTGTAAGAGGCCTTCCAGAGGCTGATCAGAGGTTATATATGACCTGTGCGTTGTTCTCAGGTCATATGTATGGAGTACGTGTGTACAACTGTAGACTATACATGTGACAGCCGCCCATCTCACCTCGCACCATTACTCATTTATGGATATATAATTTGTTGTACTAAAATGACATCCTTGTAAAGCACTAATGTAACTTGTTAACGGCTCGCTAATATTGAAGGTTTGATATCCACAGTGCCTGTCACGGGGCCTAAGGACACATGCCATGGTATTTACAAGCAGCATGTGACCGATCCAAGCATTACCTACAACAACTGGGGGTTGTAAAGTTTAATTTCCCAGTACTAAGAAAAATGTGTGAGCATGCTGGAAAATCTCAGTGACCATGTGTCAGTCATTCAGGTGTAAAGCTTTTTTAAATAGTTACATAGTAGGTGAGGTTGAAAAAAGACACAAACAAGTTCATCATGTCCAACCTATGTGTGTTGTTATATGTCAGTATTACATTGTATATCCTTGTATGTTGTGGTCGTTCAGGTGCTTTTCTAATAGTTTCTTGAAACTATTGATGCCCCCCGCTGAGACCACTGCCTGTGGAAGGGAATTCCACATCCTTGCCGCTCTTACAGTAAAGAACCCTCTACGTAGTTTAAGGTTAAACCTCTTTTCTTCTAATTTTAATGAGTGGCCACGTGTCTTGTTAAAGTCCCTTCCACGAAAAAGTTTTATCCCTATTGTGGGGTCACCAGTACGGTATTTGTAAATTGAAATCATATCCCCTCTCAAGCGTCTCTTCTCCAGAGAGAATAAGTTCAGTGCTCGCAACCTTTCTTCATAACTAATATCCCCTTCTAGACCCTTTATTAGCTTTGTCACAATTCTTTGTATTCGCTCCATTTCCACTACATCCTTCCTGAGAACTGGTGCCCAGAACTGCATAGCATACTCTAGGTGCGGCCGGACCAGTACATCCTATAGAATAGTACATCCTTCTGTCTTTTTATTGGCTTCTTGTTGTTCCCTGTGCATCAGCAGTCAGACTGGTAGAGGAGTGTCTGGTGCTGTCAGCCAATCATGTTTTACCACAATGCACAGTACTGTGAATGTAATAAATGCAACATCCTTCTGTCTTTTTTTTTTTATTGGCTTCTTGTTGTTCCCCGTGCATCAGCAGTCAGACTGGTAGAGGAGTGACTGGTGCTGTCAGCCAATCATGTGTTACCACATTGCACAGTGCTGTGAATGTAATAAATGCAACTTGCTGAATGAGGGAGAGAGCACAGAGATGACCTCATCTATGACCTGTTCTAACTTCACCTCCAGTCTGTTTTTGACCAAGCTGTATTACTGTAAATGGTCAGGACCTGGCTATGGGGTCTAGTAGGTGTATCTGAATGAGAAAACTGGCGAGAGAGAGAGAGAGAGAGAGAGAGATGTATTTTATCTTTCTATATTTATTATTATTATTTACATTTTTCAACCAAATAGCTGTTTGTCTGCCTCCCTGTTTTCACTATTCTATAGAAGAGTGGGGCCTTTCATTGTGCATGTGTAGCAGGGCTAGATACAGTGGGGCAAAAAAGTATTTAGTCAGCCACCAATTGTACAAGTTCTCCCACCTAAAAAGATGAGAGAGGCCTGTAATTGTCATCATAGGTATACCGCAACTATGAGAGACAAAATGTGGAAACAAATCCACACAATCACATTGTCTGATTTGGAAAGATTTATTTTTTTTGCAAATTATGGTGGAAAATATGTATTTGGTCAATATCAAAAGTTCATCTCAATACTTTGTTATATATCCTTTGTTGGCAATGACAGAGGTCAAACGTTTTCTGTAAGTCTTCACAAGGTTGTCACACACTGTTGCTGGTATGTTGGCCCATTCCTCCATATAGATCTCCTCTAGAGCAGTGATGTTTTGGGGCGGTCGCTGGGCAACACAGACTTTCAACTCCCTCCAAAGGTTTTCTATGGGGATGAGATCTGGAGACTGGCTAGACCACTCCAGGACCTTGAAATGCTTCTTACGAAGCCACTCCTCCGTTGCCCGGGCGGTGTGTTTGGGATCATTGTCATGCTGAAAGACCCAGCCACGTTTCGTCTTCAATGCCCTTGCTGATGGGAGGAGGTTTGCACTCAAAATCTCACGATACATGGCCCCACTCATTCTTTCATGTACACGGATCAGTCGCTCTGTTCCCTTTGCAGAGAAACAGCCCCAAAGCATGATGTTGCCACCTCCATGCTTCACAGTAGGTATGGTGTTCTTTGGTTGCAACTCGGCATTCTCTCTCCTCCAAACACGACGAGTTGTGTTTCTACCAAACAGTTCTACTTTGGTTTCATCTGACCATATGACATTCTCCCAATCCTCTTCTGGATCATCCAAATGCTCTCTAGCAAACCACAGACGGGCCCGGACATGTACTGGCTTAAGCAGGGGGACACGTCTGGCACTGCAGGATCTGAGTCCCTGGCGGCGTAGTGTGTTACTGATGGTAGCCTTTGTTACGTTGGTCCCAGCTCTCTGCAGGTCATTCACTAGGTCCCCCTGTGTGGTTCTGGGATTTTTGCTCACCGTTCTTGTGATCATTTTGACCCCACGGGGTGAGATCTTGCGTGGAGCCCCAGATCGAGGGAGATTATCAGTGGTCTTGTATGTCTTCCATTTTCTAATTATTGCTCCCACAGTTGATTTCTTCACACCAAGCTGCTTGCCTATTGCAGATTCAGTCTTCCCAGCCTGGTGCAGGTCTACAATTTTGTTTCTGGTGTCCTTCGACAGCTCTTTGGTCTTCACCATAGTGGAGTTTGGAGTGTGACTGTTTGAGGTTGTGGACAGGTGTCTTTTATACTGATAAGTTCAAACAGATGCCATTAATACAGGTAATGAGTGGAGGACAGAGGAGCCTCTTAAAGAATAAGATACAGGTCTGTGAGAGACAGAAATCTTGCTTGTTTGTAGGTGACCAAATAGTTATTTTCCACCATAACTTGCAAATAAATTCTTTCCAAATCAGACAATGTGATTGTCTGTCTGGATTTGTTTCCACATTTTGTCTCTCATAGTTGCGGTATACCTATGATGACAATTACAGGCCTCTCTCATCTTTTTAGGTGGGAGAACTTGCACAATTGGTGGCTGACTAAATACTTTTTGCCCCTCCTGTAACCTGGACACTCCAGTTGTGATGATATTATAACTCCCTTAATGCCTCCATGGGGTAGGTAGACCTAAAGCAGAAAGTGGGTTATAGCCTTGTGTACAAATTGATGTCACTGATCTGGTGATGTAGCCCTACAGGGCATCTGATTAGTAGGTAGCGTCTGTAAACCAAGGGGTTACTACAGTAAGCCTGGGTTATGTATGCAAAACTCTGATCCGGAGATTGAGGTGCCACACCAGAGGGTAAGAATCCAATGTGAAGTTTATTCCAAGTATTAATGGGGTATAGCAGCAAACACATTTTGGGGGTCTACATCGCCCCCTTCATTAGGGCTAAAATATGATCTAAAAGGTGGAAATAAAATAAATTGTAGAAATGTATTTTACTTGTTTCCAGCTTGGTGTCATATTTTAGCCCTGATGAAAGGGTTCGGACCCCCAAAACACGCTGGATGCTATACCCCATTAATACTTGGAATAATCTTCATTCTGGATTCTTACCCCTTGGTGTGGCACTTTAATCTTCAGATTAGAGTTCTATCATGGCTCTGGGGATCATGCCTGCAGCTGTTAACTTTGCAACTCCTTTATGGAACTTGTAGTTCCACAACAGCTAAAGCGATGAGGTTGCCTACCCCTGCGTCATGCGGTCCAGTTGTGGCTTTGATGGTTCATCTGCTTGTTTGTGGCCAGCGGTATATGAGCAATACAGGTTTTGTCATGAGCCTTTCAATAGCCTAGCGGAGCACATACCATCGTAGCCCAGAAAACGTCCCTCTTCCCCCCAAGGCTCTCTAGGATATAATTAAATACAGTTACTAATTATTTTATCTTATTATATCTCCTTGTTGGATCCAGTTTCCCAGATCTGAGTTTATTAGTCTGAGCTAGCGGCGGTGGCGCCGTCCTCTCCTTAATACAGAGAACTTTAAATATCTTTTGTCAGGTGACTCAACCTGTTCTGAAGCTCATGCTTCTCCGGCAGGTTCATCAGACCTTCTATTATCATTTTATATATAGAACAGTTTTACGAGGGATGGAGAGACTGATGGATACAGACAGCAGGAATTTCATACTACCTTGTTTAGTGAAATATGCCAAGAATGCTCTGTAACTCTACATTATAAATTGTATCTGTCAGCTGCATGGAGTGTGCAGCTATTTTCTATGCTGGATAAATACGGAGCCTGTCAGTGCAATATAATGGTGACATGGGTGAGGCAGTATATGACCAGGCTTGGATTTGGGGTTGAATGGAAATAGTGCTTAGCAGACTTGCGGCTTTAAACCTGTCCTGCTCCATAGATACATCATTCAAATGAACTAAAAGGGGGCATACATAGATCTAAATTCAGCCGGCTCAGTGGGGGCCAACCGTATTTTGATCTACAGTGCCTTGCGAAAGTATTCGGCCCCCTTGAACTTTTCATCCTTTTGCCACATTTCAGGCTTCAAAACATAAAGATATAAAATTTTAATTTTTTGTGAAGAATCACCAACAAGTGGGACACAATTGTGAAGTGGAACGAAATCTATTGGATTTTTGAAACTTTTTTAACTAAGAAAAAAATGAAAAGTGGGGCGTGCAAAATTATTCGGCCCCCTTGCGTTAATACTTTGTAGAGCCACCTTTTGCTGCGATTACAGCTGCAAGTCGCTTGGGGTATGTCTCTATCAGTTTTGCACATCGAGAGACTGAAATTCTTGCCCATTCTTCCTTGCAAAACAGCTCGAGCTCAGTGAGGTTGGATGGAGAGTGTTTGTGAACAGCAGTTTTCAGCTCTTTTCACAGATTCTCGATTGGATTCAGGTCTGGACTTTGACTTGGCCATTCTAACACCTGGATACGTTTATTTGTGAACCATTCCTTAGTAGATTTTGCTGTATGTTTGGGATCATTGTCTTGTTGGAAGATACATCTCCGTCCCAGTCTCAGGTCTTTTGCAGACTACAACAGGTTTTCATCCAGAATGGTCCTGTATTTGGCTGCATCCATCTTCCCCTCAATTTTAACCATCTTCCCTGTCCCTGCTGAAGAAAAGCAGGCCCAAACCATGATGCTGCCACCACCATGTTTGAAAGTGGGGATGGTGTGTTGAGGGTGATGAGCTGTGTTGCTTTTACGCCAAACATATCGTTTTGCATTGTGGCCAAAAAGTTCGATTTTGGTTTCATTGGACCAGAGCACCTTCTTCCACATGTTTGGTGTGTCTCCCAGGTGGCTTGTGGCAAACTTTAGACGAGACTTTTTATGGATATCTTTGAGAAATGGCTTTCTTCTTGCCACTCTTCCATAAAGGCCAGATTTGTGCAGTGTACGACTGATTGTTGTCCTGTGGACAGACTCTCCCACCTCAGCTGTAGTTCTCTGCAGTTCATCCAGAGTGATCATGGGCCTCTTGGCTGCATAACTGATCAGTCTTCTCCTTGTCTGAGCTGAAAGTTTAGAGGGACAGCCAGGTCTTGGTAGATTTGCAGTGGTCTGATACTCCTTCCATTTCAAAATGATCGCTTGCACAGTGCTCCTTGGGATGTTTAAAGCTTGGGAAATCTTTTTGTATCCAAATCCAGCTTTAAACTTCTCCACCAGTATTACGGACCTGCCTGGTGTGTTCCTTGGTCTTCATGATGCTCTCTGCGCTTTCAACAGAACCCTGAGACTATCACAGAGCAGGTGCATTTATACAGAGACTTGATTACACACAGGTGGATTCTATTTATCACCATCAGTCATTTAGGACAACATTGGATCATTAAGAGATCCTCGCTGAACTTCTGGAGTGAGTTTGCTGCACTGAAAGTAAAGGGGCCGAATAATTTTGCACGCACCACTTTTCAGTTTTTTATTTGCTAAAAAAGTTTAAAATATCCAATAGATTTCGTTCCACTTCACAATTGTGTCCCACTTGTTGGTGATTCTTCACAAAAAAATAAAATTTTATATCTTTATGTTTGAAGCCTGAAATGTGGCAAAAGGATGAAAAGTTCAAGGGGGCCCAATACTTTCGCAAGGCACTGTATGTATGGGCACCCTTGTTATACCGAAGTTGATCTATCAATTGATCTATAAGTTCTAAAGCCGGCAGTGCTGATCTGATGACGGGGAAGGCTCTGCACAGCACGGTGGGAGGTTTCTCCCATCCACATTGAATGTGTGAATTGAATGTTTTTTTTATTTAACCCACTGGTTGAATGAGAAAACAAATCTGGCTGCCTTACAATGTGTACAAGAATGTTTATGAGAATTACATTAACTATATGTATACATGTCTGCAGCAAAACTTTATCGGAATATTCCTGATATGTACCATGCTGTAGCATGTACTTGTATGACAAGGTATCCTGTTCTCTTTATATTGCTTCCTTTTATGTGAAATCCCTAGTGTTCCTGCCAGCAAGCACAGTGTGGTCAGTTCTCTAGCTGTACTGGGAACTCAGCCTGCTGTCCTCCAATGATCAGGTGTGTGTGTGTGTGTGTGTGTGTGTGTGTGTGTGTATAAAATATATATATAAGTTCAACAAACCCCGGGCACCAGGTCGCCATTGCGACTAGAATTCGCGACCTGAGGTATCCTGTGTCTCCGTGCACGCCCGCCCCCCCCCCCCCCCCCGCAATCGGGCCGGCCGGTAATTGAGGCTGCGGCTTTTCGCCCTTCTGCAGGCCTATGCTTCCTTCTGTGATATGGCGCCATCTAGTGGTGGCCGTTGGTATGACAAGACAACCAGCAATGCTAATGGAGCTTCCCCTGTTTGTTTTCACTGCCATCCCCCTTCCCTCTAATTAGAACCCCCAAACATTATATATATATATTTTTTTATTCTAACACCCTAGAGAATAAAATGGAAGTCGTTGCAATACTTTCTGTCACACTGTATTTGCGCAGCGGTCTTACAAGCGCAGTTTTTGGGGAAAAAAAATCATTTTTCTCTCAAGCATCTTCCAGGACATCCCATGAGACCTAGGGCTCCTCCTACCAGGACAGGAAACACGTTACCCCCTCCAGATAAAAGGGCGGTCCTCCAGGCCCCACATCAGTATTAGTGTTTCCTCCGGACGGGGGGTAACATGTTGCCTGGAACCTAGGTCTCATGAGCAGGGGCTCTAAAAAATGACGGTGGGGTACTTTGTGTGTACTAACCTCCTCCTTGCCAGAAGCAGTATCTCCGCTGGCGAAGCTGGTTGTATCTGCTGTCCCCTGTCCTCTGTGCCTGGGGAGGGCCAGGACCGTGGTGATGTCGGGTCCCAGAGCGCGCACTGCATTGCATAAGCAGCATAGTGGTATCCTTTCTCTGCCAACAGCGTGGCTGGTCTGTGCAGGGGAAAGAGGAAGCCGCGGCGCTTGAGGGGGCGGAGCTTCTGTGCTCCAAGCTGGCCCACAGGAAGTATCCGGCGAGGGTCACTTCCGGGTCATACGACGTCATCATCGGGCGCCGGAGACGCTGGTTCCTGTCTCAAATAAATGGCGCGAACAGGGGACGCTGGCCTGCTGGTGTTTTTTGGTGGTAACAGCACAGGCTGTGGACGACCTCTGGACAGATGGATTCTACTGCAGTACCTGCACAGGCAGCTGATGCGGTTTCCAACACCAGCACCTCTCAGGTAAGCCTGGAGTGTTTGTCTTGTCACTCTCTTGCTACCCTGGGAGTGTTTTTTACCCCCCCTCCCAATCATAGGATTTTGGTGTTAGGGGACACATTTTTCTCCCTCCTGCACGTGGTGTTATGGAGTGTTGGGTGGTTTAGAAGTTTATGTTGGGTCATTTTGTTTTTGTCTTGCAGACCAAGACCCAGGACAAAGCCCAAGCGCAGCCACCTAAGAGAAAATGTGCGGTTTGCGGAAACAAACTGAGCTCCTCGTGGAGCAAACCAGTTTGCCGCACTTGTGTAGAGAGCCTGGTAAAGGATGACCCAGCAGCCTCCTGTCAGAAGACGCTGACGTCTGTTAAAGATGAGCTTGTATCTACATTAAGCTCTTTTAAAAATCTAATTGACAGACTTCAGGCTCCCGCAGAGCGTCAGTCCCTTAGCAAAAAAGCTTCAGTCAGTAGTGCCCCTCAGCAGAGTGCGGAGAGTGAGGACTCTGAGGCTGAAGCCAGATCTACCCGTTCTTCTCCAGAAGAATCAGGGTCAGATACAGGGCCCAGGGATAGAGAATCCTCTAGGGGCTCGAGATATAAGTTAGCTTTTAATAAGTTATCTACGTCCTCCAAAGATATCTACACAACTCTTGAAATGGAAGAGGAGGAGGTACAATTGTCCAAACATGACCTTATGTACAAAGGTCTGCACAGAAAGAAATCTAAAGTCTTTCCAGTGCATAGTTCCCTCCTTGATACTATCAAGCTGGAGTGGGAGAATCCAGAGAGAAAGCCTTTCTTTTCTGGTAACCTAAAAAGAAGGTTTCCATTTGAGGAGGACGCGGCGCAGCCGTGGAATAAAAATCCCAAGTTGGACGCACCTCTTTCAAAAGTTTCAAAGAACTCGGACCTAGCGTTTGACGATATGGGCACGCTTAAGGACCCTATGGACAAGAAAGGGGATATCCTCCTTCACAGAGCATGGGATTCAGCTGTGGGGAATCTTAAACCAGCTCTGGCCTCCACCTGTGTAGCCAGGAATTTGGAAGTATGGCTAACACAGATACAAGCCCATTTGTTGGCTGGTACCTCGAGAGAGCAGATTCTAAAATCTTTCCCTCTCCTTTTTCAGGCCGTAGGGTATCTTGCTGATTCTTCCGCAGAGTCGATAAGAATGTCGGCCAGGACTTCGGCCTTAGTGAATTCGGCCAGAAGAAGCCTGTGGCTTAAAACCTGGTCAGGTGATGCAGCCTCTAAGTTGCGCCTATGTGGGCTTCCCTTAACAGGGGACCATCTTTTTTGGCCCAGGTCTGCAGGAGGCACTGGAACGTACGGCCGACAAGAAGAAGGCCTTTCCAGAAAACAAGAAAAAGCCGACAGCCAGAAAAAAATTTTGTGGCCAAAGTAGGCAGCAAGGTCCTAGAGAGAAGGACAGTGGGCCCAAGAAGCATTGGTCCGGTCACAAGGGCAGAGGTAGAGGGGGCGTCTTATTTAACCCTCCTCAATAACCCGCCAAGCCACAGTGACGCTTGTCTCCCAGTGGGAGGAAGATTGAGGGCCTTTCTCCCACGGTGGGCAGCAGCCACCTCAAGTCCATTTATTCTGGATCTAGTGGCCAGGGGGTACAGGCTGGAATTTGCTTGCCAACCACCAGAGCAACTATTGGTCACCTCCCTTCCCCGAGATCGGGAAAAAGCGAGGGCTCTGGGTCTCCAAATTGGAGACTTGCTAGATCAGAAAGTCTTGATCCCTGTTCCCCGCTCAGAACAGAACAAGGGGTTTTATTCCCATATTTTTGTTATCAGAAAGCCATCAGGAAAGTATCGGCTTATTCTGAACCTTCGGTCTCTAAACCGATCAGGTACAAGCACTTCCGTATGGAGACAGTGTTCACAATCAAGAACCTGCTTTACCCAAACTGCTTCATGGCCACTCTGGATTTAAGGGATGCTTATCTTCACATCCCTATCCATCCAGCCTTCCAAAAATTCTTAAGAATAGCAGTCAAAATGGGAACAGAGATTTGGCACTTCCAATTTCAAGCCCTCCCCTTCGGTCTGTCAAAAGTGTTGGGGGAGGCGTTGGCTCCACTAAGGTTAAAGGCGATAACAATTATCCCTTACCTGGACGACCTCCTAGTGGTGGCAGAGTCCTACCAGAAATTATCAGCAGATCTCCAGATTGTACAGGACTTCCTTCAATCCCTAGGTTGGCTGATAAACGGAGAGAAGTCTTCCTTGATTCCGGCCCAGAAAGTGACATATCTGGGATACGACTTTTGCTTGGTAGACCAAAAAGTTTTTCTCCCACAGGAAAAGGTCTCAAAGATGGTGCAAACAGTCTCAGCATTACAGACCAATCAATCGGTCTCACTGAGAGAGCTTGCAAGAGCAGTAGGTCTGATGACCTCATGCTTTCCTGCAGTGCCATGGGCAAGATTCCATCAAAGACCATTACAGATGTTTCTTCTGAAGAATTGGGACGGAGACGTAAAGTCTCTGGAGTCAAGGGTCGGGTTGCCTACCAGAGTAAAAAGAAGCTTGTGGTGGTGGAGGACAAACCTTCATCTAACAAGAGGTCTACCTTGGTCAATTCCTATATCCCAAAGGATCACTACAGATGCGAGTTCCTGGGGATGGGGAGCCCATCTCGGCAACAAAGTCGCACAAGGAGAATGGTCCTTGAGGGAAGCAAGAGCTTTGTCGGACCAGAGAGAGCTTCTAGCAGTTCAGATTGCCTTGCTAGTTTTTCAGACGGAGATCAGGGGACACAATCTCCAGATTCTATCAGACAACATTGCGACAGTTGCGTACCTCAACAAGCAGGGGGGTACGAGGAGTCAGATTCTTCAATCGATTGCCCAGGAGATTTTTCTGTGGGCAGAAGGGAATCTAGCCTCAATTGCAGCAGTGCATCTGAAGGGGACGCAAAACTGCCTGGCAGACTATCTCAGTCGCTACAGGGTGGATCGAGACAATTGGTCTCTTCATCCCGAGGTGTTTGCGGAGCTCACAGACAAGTGGGGTTGTCCCGAAGCGGATCTGTTCGCAAACCAGGACAACCGCAAGACAGAGGAGTTCTTTTCTCTAAACCCAACAGATCAATCATTGGGGGTAGATGCTCTGGCGAATCCGTGGACATTCGGCCTCTGTTACGCCTTCCCTCCAGTCAGACTTATTCCGGAAGTTTCTCCTAGAAGAAACAGACCTTATTCTGATCGCCCCTTTCTGGCCCAAGAGGCCATGGTTTTCCCTTTTGCAAAGTCTAGTCTCGAAGCCTCCGCTGAGGCTTCCGAAGAGAGAGGATTTGCTATCGCAGGGTCCAGTGTCGCACCCACAGGTGGTTTCCTTAAACTTGACGGCTTGGTATCTGAAGAAAAGATATTAAGTGCTCAGGGGTTCTCTGACAAAGTAGTCAAGACCCTGGTCAATTGCAGAAAACCAGTCACTAGAGCCATATATTCCAAGGTTTGGAAAAAGTTTAATTCATGGTTATCTGAAAATCAAACATTAACTCATGATATTCCTTCTATTTTGGAATTTTTTCAAGAGGGTGTCGACAAAGGTCTTTCACTTAGCTGCCGCTTGTACCTTTAAGGTACTAGCGGCAGCTATCAGTGTCTTCCTCCAATTTTCTCTCCTGGAAAATCCCACGATAGCTAGATTTTTCAAATACGTTTCTAGGGCCAGGCCAGTAGTGGTGAGAAGCTGTCCAACTTGGGACCTGTCCCTGGTGCTTCAAACTCTGGTAGAATTTCCTTTTGAGCCCCTAGAGGATATTTCTGTTAAATTACTTACTTTAAAAAAAATTTTTTGGTAGCAATTACCTCAGCTCGTAGAGTAAGCGAGTTACAGGCATTATCAGTTAGGGAGCCGTTCCTCACACTTTTTAAGGATCGTGTTGTTTTGAGAACTGATCCAGGTTTTTTACCTAAAGTGGCCAGTACGTTCCACAGATCTCAGGACATCGTACTGCCAACCTTTTGTAGTTCGCCGCAGGGCGACCAAGAAAGGAAGTTTCGTTTTTTAGATGTGAGAAGAATTCTTCTCGTCTATCTTGAGGTCACCAAGACCTTTAGGAAAACAGACGCCTTGTTTGTCCTTTTTTTTCAGGTACGCACAAAGATAAGAGTGCATCTAAAGCCACATTGGCTAGATGGATAAAGCAAGCCATCTCGGAAGCTTACAGAATTAGAGAAGTTCCTCCACCTTTTGTCACTGCGCATTCAACAAGAGCCTTGTCTGCGTCTTGGGCTGAGAGGGCTGGTGCCTCACCGGAACAAATCTGCAAGGCTGCCACATGGTCCAGTTTTTCGACCTTCATGAAACATTATCGCCTGCATCTCCTTTCTGCACAGGAGCAGGCGTTTGGTCGAAAGGTCCTTCAGGCAGTTGTCCCACCCTAGACTGGTAAGTTCTGGCTCATCGTCTCATGGGCTGTCCTGGAAGACGCTTGAGAGAAAAGCTGAGTTAGGCTTACTCCTTTTCTGAGAGGATAGCCGGATTCCCACCCGGTTTCTGTCTGGAAGTTATGTATATTATGCATGTGTTTTTCAGGGTTGTCCTACGGTTCTCGAGAAGACTGATGTGGGGCCTGGAGGACCGCCCTTTTATCTGGTGGGGGTAACGTGTTTCCTGTTCTGGTAGGAGGAGCCCTAGGTCTCATGGGCTGTCCTGGAAGACTCTCAGAAAAGGAGTTACCGGTAAGCCTAACTCGGCTTTTTTTTAATTAAAAAAATTTGACAACAGTAAAGTTAGCCCAATTTTTTTTTTTTTTTATATTGTGAAAGATGGTGTTACACTGAGTAAATTGATACCCAACATGTCACGCTTCAAAATTGCGTCCGCTCGTGGAATGGCGACAAACTTTTACCCTTTAAAATTTCCATAGGCGACGTTTAAAAAATTCTACAGGTTGCATGTGTTGAGTTACAGAGGAGGTCTAGGGCTAGAATTATTGCACTCGCTCTAACGATCACGGTGATACCTCACATGTGTGGTTTATACACAGTTTTCATATGTGGGCGCTGCTCGCGTATGCCTTCGCTTCTGCGCGCGAGCTCGGCGGGACGGGGCGCGTTCCTGGCTCCTAACTTTTTTTAGCTGGCTCCTAGATTCCAAGCAAATTTGTCAAGCTGTGTGTGTGTGTGTGTGTGTGTATGTATGTGTGTGTGTGTGTGTGTGTGTGTGTGTGTGTGTGTGTATGTATATGTATATATATATATATATATATATATATATATATGTGTATGTATATGTATGTGTGTGTGTATGTGTGTGTATATGTATATATATATATATATATATATATATATATATATATATATATATATATATATATATATATACACATACACACACAATGTGTAACATTTCTTGATTTATATGTACGTTAAAGTGGAACCTCCGCTTATATATGCTTCATCCCACCCACATTTGGCACCTTTCAGGGGGTAACAGGGATCTGTTTTTGACAGGTACCCTTCCCCACTTCCGGGAGACAGCACCGCGGTGCCGTCCCTTGGATGTTCGGCCCCCCCACCTCCTTCCTCTGCTGCCGAAAAGCTTCACTTCCAGTTTCCCTTACTTTGAATGGTGCCGATCCGAAAACCGGCTTTGGGGTGCTGACATCGCAGGAACCATGGACAGGTGAGTGTCCTAATAATAAAAGTCGGCAGCTACAGTGTTTTGTAGCTACAGAACTTTTTTCGTGGAGGCAGAACTCTTGATGCCCAAACAAGTTCTGAAATTTCTCACATACGTGGAAAAATTAGCAGATTTTTTATTAAATTTTTTTACCAGAAAATTACTTAGAACCCCCCCAAACATGATATATTTTCTGAAAGCAAAAGCCCTGGGGAAACTAATGGTAGTTGTTACGATATTTGTGCAGCGTTTTTTTTTTTTTTTTTTTCTGTAAAAAATGCACTTTAATGACTTTTAGTCAACACAATATAATACCAATTTTTGGTAAAATAAAAAAGGTGATGTTATGCTGAGTGAATAGATACCTAACATGTCTTGCTTTAAAATTGCGAACGATTGTGGAATGGCACCAACAAACTACGGGACCTAAAAATCTCCATGGGCATATGTTGCTTGCTATCATAAGGGATGAACAACATCCCTTGTGGTAGCATGGGCAGTGTCAGGTACTCCCCTTATTCTTCTTCTTTTCTTTTTTTTTTTTTTTTTTTCAATGTGATGTGGCAGCAAAAGGTTGCAAGTAGATCCGCAGCTTTTGAAAATGTATTGCCTCAAATGCTCACAAGTTCACACTTGCGGACCAAAGGGTATGGTGAGTCCAAGTTCTGGCCATGATGAGCAGGCTATAATCTGCAGCTCCTGGTAGTCAGTAGATCTGCGAAGGAACCACAGCCACATGTAGAGAGAAACAAAGTAGGCAGGGTGCTGGATTAATTAATTGTAACCACATTTATTTACAAATAAACATCCATCCGTTACATGCGGAAAGGAAAGTGCAGCTCCGAGGTAGGGGGTAACCATCCAAATCCAAGCAACACAGACCGCCTGAGCCAGGTGATGGAGGGCCGAACCTGCCAAAGAGCATGCCATGTCTCATGGCCTCCCTCTAACCCTTCAATACTACTACCGGTGCCAGGATGTCGATGGGCACAATGTTTTTCTGGGGCCCGCCCCCTTTGTCATGGCCTTGAAAAGTGTTGCGCCCACCCACATCCCAGGACCGGTAGTAACATTGGAGACTTGCAAGGAGGTCGTGAGACTCTGCTGGTGGCATGCTTTTTGGCGGGACCAGGTCTCCATCACCCAGTTCACTGATTTGGCGGTCTGTGTTGCTTGGATTTGAATGTTACCCCCTACCTCAGAGCTTCCCTTCCTACATTTAGACCCCTCGCACACAGAGCAAAAGTTTGGCCTGAACATTGCCCGTTCGGCGAACATCCGAATTTTCGGGGTGCTCGGCAGGATGTTCATGCTACACAGTGCATTCTGAGTCCAAATTGGCCAAAGCTTTACCCAATTAGGGCATAGTGAAAGCTGGTTAAATAAATTGCCGGCAGTATAAAAGAGTGAGAAAAAAAAATGGCATGGGGATATTCCCCCCAATCCATACCAGGCCCTTTGGGTCTGGTATAGATTTTAAGGGGAACCCCACGCCCCCCCAAAAAAACAGCGTGGTGTCCCCCCAAAAATCCATACCAGACCCTTATCCGAGTATGCAGTCTGGCAGGCCTGAACCATACCAGGCCACGTGCCCTCAACATGGTTGATGACAAGGGCCTCTTCCCCACAACCCTGGGCTGAGGAGATCTGCGCGCAGGGGGTTTATCAGAATCTGGATCCCAGGCACCCCCCCTAAAAAACAATGTTCCCCAATGTAGATCCGCCATCACCGCCGGTCCCGAAAAAATAAAATAAAAAAAGCTCTGCACGCCAGGAAGGCTGACCACAAAATGCCTGCTCCACTGTTTGACAGTTCCTATATGGGTAAGGGGTACGGCTTGTGGCGTCATGGACCGGTGCATGCTACCTCATACCCCTTCACATAGGGGGTGGGATCCTGGAGGTTTTTGTTTTAGATTCAGACAAAACCCCTGCCCGCAGACCCCCACAACCACCGCCCAGGGTTGTTGGGAGGAGGCCATTGTCCCCATCAACATGCTTTGGCGTTGGCTCGTCCCCACCCTTTGCTGACATGCCGGACTGCGTGCTACAATAAGGGTCTGTTTTTTTTTTTTTTTTTTTTTTTTGTTTGATACTATCAATGCAAAAATAATTTTGTTAAAAATATAGGAGCAGTGATTTTAATGATGCTTGAAGTGAAACGATAGAAATGAAAAATTCCTTTAAATATAGTGCCTGGGGTGTCCTCTTAGTCTGCCTGTAAAGTGGCACATCTGTATACAAATCCAATACAAAACAATACATGTTTTTTTTTTTTTGTATTGCCGGGTGCTGGCAATAGCTTGCAGCCGCACAAAGTACATTTAAATCCATTTTGATTTCTTTGGAAATTTCAGTTTTGCTGCAGCAGGTTCTATACACGGTACAGATGCACCACTTTACAGGCAGTCTAAGGGGACAACCCTGGCACTATATTTATTTAAAGTTTTTTTTATTTTATTTTTATTTTAAGCATCAATAAATCACTGCTCCTTTTTAAAAACGACTGTTTTAAAAAATAAAAATTGCATTGATACATGCATGGATACATGTCCCCCAGAGCAGTACCCGGGCCCCCATATTATACCCAATAACTTGCATATAAGCCTTCTAAATGGGGACTCTGGATTTTTAAAGTTTAGGTCCCATAGACTTCAATGGGTTTCGATGTTCGGGTCCGAACTTTTTGCGTTGTTCGGCTGTTCTGGTGCAAACCGGACCAGGGGGTGTTCGGCCCAACTCTAATCCCCACTAAGCAGGCGGATGGCTCTGTGTCTGCTCCACTTGGCAAACACAACCCGCTCTCCTCTGTGGGCAGGGGGATGTAAACGGATCACCTGTGCGTTTACACCCGACGGCTATCCAATCGGATCCCCATCTGTCTGTTTTTAGCGTACAGGATTGGATGTCCATCGAGGAGACTGGAACAGCTTTGAAATCGTGCTACTTCAGCGTGATTTCAAAGCCACAGATCAGTATGATTTGCACCTCCGATTTCATTGCGGCTTTCGACTTTAACATAAGTCTACACAAGTCGCAATGAAATCAGAAAAAAGTAGTTCAGGAACCTTTTCCAAAGTCGCTGCGACATGTCATTGTCATGACAAGGAAATAATACAGGATGCATCTGATTTCATCCACAATAGAAACGATCAGGGACGGACCCCCTCGACCTGAATGCCCACATCTGTCTCGGACTCCCCAGTGGAGCAGGGGAGCCTGGGACAGGAGGTGGTGGGAGGGAGAGTACCTCCATTCCGCTACCTGTAACATTGATCAGGCAACTGTATAGCCACTGGATCTAAAAAAACAATACCAGGATCATTGCTGCAGCTGCACTGCCATGATCCTGGTAGAACCACTGAAACCTGAGGATGTACAGTGAGGGGGAAAAAGGAGGTTTAGGGCATAGGTCTGTGGCTGATAAGGGCTGTACCCTATCCAGATCGGGGCATTTCTATGATGGGTATGGACAGGTGTTTATGATCGTCTGCAGACAGGATGCCTGTACAAATCAATGACTGGCCGTTGGCATATACAGTACCTTGAAAAAGTATTCATACCCCTTGAAATTTTCCACATTTTGTCATGTTACAACCGTAAATGTATTTTATTGGGATTTTATGTTATAGACCAACCCAAAGTGGCACATAATTATGAAGCGAAAGGAAAATGATAAATGGTTTTCAAAAGTTTTATTTACAAATATGTGAAAAGTGTGGAGGTACATTTTGTATTCAGCCCCCCTGAGTCAATACTTTGTAGAACCACCTTTCACTGCAACTACAGCTGCAAGTCTTTTTGGGGATGTCTCTACCAGCTTTGCACATCTAAAGAGTGAAATTTTTGCCCATATTCTTCTTTGCAGAATAGCCCAAGCTCTGTCATATTGGATGGAGAACGTCTGTGAACAGCAATTTTCAAGTCTTGCCACAGATTCTCAATTGGATTTAGGTCTGGACTTTGACTGGGCCATTCTAACATATGAACAGGGCTTGACAAATTTGCTTGGAATATAGGAGCCAGCTAAAAAAGTTAGGAGCCAGGTTTTTTTTTTTTTTTTTTTAACGACCGATGCATGCAGAAGCGAACACATACGTGAGTAGCACCCGCATATGAAAGCGGTGTTCAAACCACACATGTGAGGTATCGCCGCAATCGGTAGAGCGAAAGCAATAATTCTAGCCCTAGACATCCTCTGTAACTCAAAACATACAACCTGTAGAATTTTTTTTAATGCCGCCTATGGAGATTTTAAATGTTTTTAAAAGTGACATGTTGGGTATCAATTTACTTGGCGTAACATTATCTTTCACAATATAAAAAAAAATTCGGCTAACATTACTGTTGTCTTATTTTTTTATAAAAAAAAGTGCATTTTTTCCTCCAAAGTGCGCTTGTAAGACCGCTGCGCAAATACGGTGTGACAAAGTATTGCAACGACCGCCATTTTATTCTCTAGGGTGTTAGAATAAAAAAAATATATAATGTTTGGGGGTTAACTTCTAAGTAAAGGGTAGGAGATGGGCGGGCAGTGAAACAGGCAAGCATTGCTGGTTGTCTTGTCATACCAACGGCCACCACAAGAGGGCGCCATATTACAGAATGAATCATAGGCCTGCAGAAGGCCGCAAAGCCGCGGCCTCAATTACCGGCCAGCGCGGACCGACGCGATCGCAGGGGGGTGCGCACGGAGACACAGGAAACCTCAGCTGTGCTGCCTCAGGCGCCAGGTCGCTAATTCTAGTCGCATTTGCTACCTGGCGCCCGGGTTTTGTCAAACCCTGCACATGAATATGCTTTGATCTAAACCATTCCATTGTAGCTCTGGCTGTATGTTTAGGGTCGTTGTCCTGCTGGAAGGTGAACCCTCCACCCCAGTGTTCTGCAGACTCTAACAGGTTTTCTTCTAGGATTGCCCTGTATTTCTTTTTCGTACATCACGGGACACAGAGCGACTTAGTCATTACTAATGGGTTATATAGATTACCTTCAGGTGCTGGCACTGGCCACTTCCAAACCGGAAGTACCCTCCCCTATATAAGCCCCTCCCATCCGGGAGCACCTCAGTTTTTTGCCAGTGTCTAAGGTGTTGGCCAAAGAGTAACATGTGTTTTCACTGGGCTTGCGTACAGGTTCTTTTGGGCCTTAGTAAGCTGTTCCGGATCCCACCAAAAAAGCTTCATAGCTAAACGGTCGGTACCTGGGCCTTGCAGCAGAAGAGCAAGGTTTTGCCTGTAATGCCTCTCTTAGGAGGGCTGGACCCTGGGATCCAGAGCTCTGGTCATACCCACGACCAAGATGTTGTCTGTGCAGGGTGCTATACAGGTCCAGGGGAGTGGAATCCTTGGGAACCCGGTCCCTGAAGGTTTAATTACAATGCCTGCCGTGATAGGTGAAGTTTGGGCTTCTGTGGACCAAACAAAGTCCTGCGGCGGGGATCAGGTAAGTGGGGGCCCCCAGGAACTTGGTTCTATTGGGGGACCCCCAAGCCTAATTTGTCTTTCTGTCTGTTACCTAACGGTATTCCCGCTAATATCTGTGTATGCCTGTAACTACTGAAAATGTAAAATTTTAATAGTAGTCAAGAAAAAAAAAAAAAAAAAAAAGGACCGCGGTACCTGTGTTAAACCACTAGAGGCCGCTGTGGTCCATTTTTCTTGTCATGTGGATCTTTGGTTTTCTCAAGTCAAAAGATCCAGGCAGTTGGTAAGTTTCTCTGTGGGAATCCACTTCCTCTGCCCTGTTGCTGCGCTCATCCACCGCACAGGCCCTCTGGCAAAAAGGGCCCTGGCTCCTAGTCTCTGTTTGATTTTCGAAAAGGGCGCCAATGGCGCGCGGGCGCGTGCACGCGCCTCCTATGAAAAAAAAGGGGCGGGGCGGGTGGATGACGCTCGATGCGCGCCACGGCGCTTCTGCGCATGTGCAGGCGTCCCAGCTTGTATAAAGACACAGTACAAGTGTCAGCTGGATGCAAACAGAGCTAGCAACAAACAGTGGCACACAGAGGCGGTTGATGCAGGCATCCCCATAGAAAGGCACTTTAGTGGACACCAGCTGGTATATAGCAGCAACTGTGTTAGACTATTACCAGCAAAAATTGGTGTATGACGACGGGAATACCTCAGCTTTGTGCTTATAGGATATGTCGTCCAGACGCTCTGGAAATAGATCTTCCAAGAAGCGAAAGGGGTCTCCGTTGGGCTCTGAGGATTTTGGGCATGCTGTACTGCGCCAATCTCCCCTGAAATTTCAGAGGTCAGTAGCCGTAGGAACCCCGCAGGAGTACCTGGTACTGCGGCTGTCCCCAGTCCACCTGCTCCTGTATATATAACAGAGGAGGTTTTATCCTCAACTCTGGGAGGATTGGAAGAGAGATTAACAGCATTGATCGCTGCTTCCCTGTCACAGGAAAAGCGCGTCCGATCTCCGTCTCCTCCTGCAGAGTGCCTGTTAGTGGAGGAACAGTCCCAGAGATCGACCTACCTGAAGGGGATCAGGTGAGGTTGATAAAGTTATAGAGGAATCAATAGTGGAAGAACCTTTCTCAGCATCTCAGGCTGAAAGATTATGGGTTCAGTCTCTGACTAACATGGTCCGAGCAGCATTTTAAATGCCTCTGGCGGAACCATCAACCACTACTGTCTCCTCGCTGGGGTCGCTGAAAGCTCCCCAGACTGTCTGTTCCTTCCCAATCCACCCTTTATTGGAAGGGTTTATTTACCAGGATTGGGAGCATCCTGTAAAATATTTACTCCCCCCAAGAGATTTCCAGTGATCTATCCCATGGAGGATAAGTTCATAAAAAAAAAAAAAAAAAATGGAGGGTCCCTACAGTGGACACAGCCATCTCTTGTGTAAATAAATCACTGACATGTCCAGTAGATAATGTTCCAATGTTCAAGGACCCAATAGATAAAGAATTGGAGTCTTTACTAAAATCTGCTTTCTCTACAGCAAGCATGGTGACACAACCTGCAGTAGCAGCGATTGGAGTCTGCCAAGCAATGAAAGATCAGTTGAAACAAGTCTTAAGGGACTTACCAGATCAGCAGGCTCTTGCCCTAGCTGACCTACCTAGAGCCTTGTGTTGCGGTGGACGCCATAAAGGATACAATCCAACAGGCATCCCGCTTTACGCTGTCTGTAGACATATGCGTAGGCTTCTATGGCTCAGAAACTGGTCTGCTGAAGCTCCCTGTAAGAAATTGCTGATTAGCTTCCCATTTCATGGAGAACGCTTATCTGGAGAAGATCTGGACAAATATATCCAGAAAACTTCTGCCGGTAAAAGTACACTCTTGCCGGTTAAGAACAAGGGTAGAAGTCCTTCTTTTAAGAGGCCTACTTCTCCAGTCCCTGGCACATCGGCTGTGAAACAGTTCCGACGGCCTCCGCGGTCAAATCCAGGGGGCAGAAATCAGGGACAATCACAGGGTAACAAGAAACCCTGGGTCAAGAGAGGTACAAAACCTCCCCCCAAGTCATGAAGGGTTGCCCCCACTCAACCGGGTGAGGGGAAGACTTCAGTTGTTCACAGAGACCTGGCGGGACACCATCAGAGATGGGTGATCTCCGCAGTAAGTCTGGGATACAGGCTGGAGTTAAAAGACATTCCTCCTGCCCATTTTATAAGGTCAAACGTGCCAAGCGATCCCCAGAAGAGTGGATCCCTCCTTCTGGCACTAGAGCAACTATTGCCCCAAGGGTAATCATGAAGGTTCCCTTGGAAGAAAACGGGTTTGGGTTTTTCTCGAACCTTGTCACAGTCCCCAAACCAAATGGGGACATGAGGCCCATATTAAATATAAAAGGGCTAAACAAGTTCCTACATATCAGGACTTTTTCGGAGGGAGTCGATCCGATCGGTGGCCACCGCCCTACAAGGGCAGGAATGGTTAGCCTCGATCGACATAAGGGATGCTTATTTGCATATTCCCATCTGTCCGGCCCACCAGAAATTTCTACGCCTTGCAGTAGAAGGGCGCCATTTTCAGTTCAGAGCCTTACCTTTCGGTCTGGCCACGGCACCACGAGTGTTCACAAAAATTCTGGCCCTACGATTGGCCAAACTAGGAACACAAGGTGTAACGATAATGGCATATCTAGACGACTTGTTGCTGATAGACCACTCCGTGAAAAAAACTAGAAGTGGTCGTTCACAAGATAATCAAGTATCTGGAATCTCACGGTTGCATTATCAACCGAGACAAGTCAGCCCTAAAACCAGTCAAAAGCCTGGAATACTTGGGGGCTAAGACTGGATTCAAATCAGAGAAAGATTTTCTTACCTCCAGAGAAGGTGTCGTCTTTGAAAGATTTGACCCACTTAGTGGGTACAAAAAAGAAAAACCATCCATACGCCTGTGTATAAGGCTGCTGGGAAAAATGGTGGCTTCATTCGAAGCAGTACCCTACGGTCAATTCCATTCAAGGAACTTGCAGAGGGCCATACTGTCAGCCTGGAACAAAAAAGTTCAGGCTTTAGACTTACCAATGTCCCTGTCCCCTTCCGTTCGCAAGAGCCTCCATTGGTGGTTGGTACCAGAATCTAGAAAAAGGGAAACCCTTCAGTCCGGTTTCTTGGAAGGTGGTCACTACAGATGCCAGCCTCATAGGCTGGGGGGGCAGTACTGGAGCAATGGTCTCTCCAGGGAAAGTGGTCAGAAGCAGAGAAGGCCCTGCCCACCAATCTCTTAGAGATACGAGCAGCCCGGTATGCCCTAGTAGCATGGACATCCAAACTCCAAGGGTCACCTGTCAGAATTCAATCAGACAATGCCACAGCAGTGGCATATATCAATCACCAGGGTGGCACCAGGAGTTGTGCAGCCCAGAGGGAAGCAAATTGCATCCTGGAATGGGCAGAAAGGTATGTCACAGCCATATCCGCGGTTTTCATCCCAGGAGTGGAAAATTGGAGAGCGGACTTTTTAAGTCGCCAGCAATTATGCCCGGGGAATGGTCTCTTCACCCCGAGGTTTTCCAGGCAATATGCCAGCGGTGGGGAACACCGGATGTAGATCTGCTAGCATCCAGATTCAACGCAAAGGTGGACAGATTTGTGTCTCGCACAAAGGATCCCCTAGCTTGCGGTTCGGATGCCCTAGTGTTCCCTTGGGATCAGTTCAAGCTGATATATGCATTCCCACCGCGATTAATCCGCAGAATCAGGGTAGAAAAGAAACCAGTGATTCTGGTGGCTCCAGCGTGGCCCCGAAGGGCATGGTACGCGGAGATTGTAAAAATGTCAGTGGGAAGTCCTTGGACCCTCCCACATCGTCCGGACCTGCTTTCGCAAGGAACGATATACTACCCTTCCTTACCAGCCCTAGGTTTGACGGCCTGGCTATTGAAGCCCACATTCTAAAAAAGAGAGGGCTCTCTAATCCTGTGGTATCTACCATGATCAATGCCAGGAAGCCGGTATCCAGGCAGATCTATTATAGGATCTAGAAGGCGTACATCACGTGGTGTGAGGCCAGGAAATGGCATCCACGTAAGTACGTAATAGGTAGGATTCTGGACTTCCTACAGTGGGCTGTACATAGGAAGCTTGCCTTGAGTACTATCAAGGGTCAGACGGCCTTGTCAATATTTTTTTCAAAGGCCCTTGGCTTTGCATTCATTAGTCAAAGCTTTCATACAAGGAGTGATGCGTATTAGCCCTCCGGTTAGTATTCCCATATGTCCATGGGACTTAAACCTGGTTCTATCGGTTCTACAGAAACAACCATTTGAACCATTGCGGCACATTTCCTTGGTTCTTTTCACCAGGAAATTGATTTTCTTAGTAGCCATTTGTTCGGCTAGAAGAGTATCGGAATTAGCCGCCTTGTCCTGTAGGGAGCCATATCTGGTTGTCCATAAGGACAGAGTAGTATTACGTCCTCATCCAGCCTTCTTCCTAAGGTGGTATCGAGGTTCCATTTGAACCAAGATGTGGTTCTTCCTTCTTTTTTCCCCAAACCTACTTCGGTAGAGGAAAAGTTATTGCATTCTTTGGATGTAGTAAGAGCAGTTAAAGCTCATCTTAAAGCCACTGCTCAGATTCGCAGAACGGATACTTTGTTTGTTCTGCCGGAAGGCCCCAGAAAGGGTCAGGCAGCATCAAAAATCTACTTTAGCCAAGTGGATTCGACAGGTCATAATACAAGCCTATGGCTTGAAAAGGAGACCGCCTCCGTTCAAAGTTAGGGCGCACTCCACAAGAGCAGTTGGAACTTCATGGGCAGTGCATCACCAAGCCTCCCTGGCTCAAGTCTGTAAGGCCACAACATGGTCCTTAGTACACACGTTTACTAGATTCTACCAGGTAGACGTCAGAAGTCAGGAGGATGTCGCCTTTGGGCGCAGTGTGTTGCAGGCCGCAAAAGAGCCTCATGCCTGATGGCGCCCAGCTTATGTATCCCTCCCCTCATTTGGCATTGCTTTGGGACGTCCCATTAGTAATGACTAAGTCGCTCTGTGTCCCGTGATGTACGAAAAAGAAAAAGGGATTTTTATAACAGCTTACCTGTAAAATCCTTTTCTTGGAGTACATCACGGGACACAGAGCTCCCACCCCTCTTTTTGGGACACTTATTGCTTTGCTACAAAACTGAGGTGCTCCCGGATGGGAGGTGCTTATATAGGGGAGGGTACTTCCGGTTTGGAAGTGGCCAGTGCCAGCACCTGAAGGTAATCTATATAACCCATTAGTAATGACTAAGTCGCTCTGTGTCCCGTGATGTACTCCAAGAAAAGGATTTTACAGGTAAGCTGTTATAAAAATCCCTTTTCTTTTTCGTACATCACGGGACACAGAGCGACTTAGTCATTACTAATGGGTTATATAGATTACCTTCAGGTGTTGGCACTGGCCAATTCCAAACCGGAAGTACCCTCCCCTATATAAGCCCCACCCATCCGGGAGCACCTCAGTTTTTTGCCAGTGTCTAAGGTGTTGGCCAAAGAGTAACATGTGTTTTCACTGGGCTTGCGTACAGGTTCTTTTGGGCCTTAGTAAGCTGTTCCGGATCCCACCAAAAAAGCTTCATAGCTAAACGGTCGGTACCCGGGCCTTGCAGCAGAAGAGCAAGGTTTTGCCTGTAATGCTTCTCTTAGGAGGGCTGGACCCTGGGATCCAGAGCTCTGGTCATACCCACGACCAAGATGTTGTCTGTGCAGGGTGCTATACAGGTCCAGGGGAGTGGAATCCTTGGGAACCCGGTCCCTGAAGGTTTAATTACAATGCCTGCCGTGATAGGTGAAGTTTGGACTTCTGTGGACCAAACAAAGTCCTGCGGCGGGGATCAGGTAAGTGGGGGCCCCCAGGAACTTGGTTCTATTGGGGGACCCCCAAGCCTAATTTGTCTTTCTGTCTGTTACCTAACGGTATTCCCGCTAAATATCTGTGATTGCCTGTAACTACTGAAAATGTAAAATTTTAATAGTAGTCAAGAAAAAAAAAAAAAAAAAAGGGGACCGCGGTACCTGTGTTAAACCACTAGAGGCCGCTGTAGTTCATTTTTCTTGTCATGTGGATCTTTGGTTTTCTCAAGTCAAAAGATCCAGGCAGCTGGTAAGTTTCTCTGTGGGAATCCACTTCCTCTGCCCTGTTGCTGCGCTCATCCACCGCACAGGCCCTCCGGCAAAAAGGGCCCTGGCTCCTAGTCCCCTGTTGGATTTCGAAAAGGGCGCCAATGGCGCACGGGCGCGGGCGCGTGCACGCGCCTCCTATGAAAAAAAGGGGCGGGTGGATGACGCTCGATGCGCGCCGCGGCGCTTCTGCGCATGTGCGGGCGTCCCAGCATGGTTAAAAGACACAGTACAAGTGTCAGCTGGATGCAAACAGAGCTAACAACAAACAGTGGCACACAGAGGCGGTTGATGCAGGCATCCCCATAGAAAGGCACTTTAGTGGACACCAGCTGGTATATAGCAGCAACTTTGTTAGACTATTACCAGCAAAATTGGTGTATGACGACGGGAATACCTCAGCTTTGTGCTTAAAGGATATGTCGTCCAGACGCTCCGGAAATAGGTCTTCCAGGAAGCCAAAGGGGTCTCCATCGGGCTCTGAGGATATTGGGCATGCTTGTACTGCACCAATCTCCCCTGAGAATTCAGAGGTCAGTAGCCGTAGAAACCCCGCAGGAATGCCTGGTGCTGCGGCTGTCCCCTGTCCACCTGCTCCTGTATATATAACAGAGGAGGTTTTTTCCTCAACTCGGAGGATTGGAAGAGAGATTAACAGCATTGATCGCTGCTTCCCTGTCACAGGGAAAGCGTGTCCGATCTCCGTCTCCTCCTTCAGAGTGCCTGTTAGTGGAGGAACAGCCCCACACAGAGATCGACCTACCTGAAGGGGATCAGGATGAGGTTGATTCAGTTATGGAGGAATCAACAGTGGAAGAACCTTTCTCAGCATCTCAGGCTGAAAGATTATGGGTTCAGTCTCTGACTAATATGGTCCGATCAGCATTTAAAATGCCTCTGGCGGAACCACCATCCACTACGGTTTCCTCGCTGGGGTCGCTAAAAGCTCCCCAGGCTGTCTGTTCCTTCCCAATCCACCCTTTATTAGAAGGGCTTATTTACCAGGATTGGGAGCATCCTGATAAAATATTTGCTCCCCCCAAGAGATTTCCGGTGATCTATCCCATGGAGGATAAGTTCATAAAAAAATGGAGGGTCCCTACAGTGGACGCAGCCATCTCTTCTGTGAACAAATCACTGACATGTCCAGTAGATAATGTTCCAATGTTCAAAGACCCAATAGATAAAAAATTGGAGTCTTTACTAAAATCTGCTTTCTCTACAGCAAGCATGGTGACACAACCTGCGGTAGCAGCGATTGGAGTCTGCCAAGCAGTGAAAGATCAGTTGAAACAGGTCTTAAGGGACTTACCAGATCAGCAGGCTCTTGCCCTAGCTGACCTGCCTAGAGCCTTGTGTTTTGCGGTGGACGCCATAAAGGATACAATCCAACAGGCCTCCCGCTTTACGCTGTCTATAGTACATATGCGTAGGCTTCTGTGGCTCAAAAACTGGTCTGCTGAAGCTCCCTGTAAAAAACTGCTGGTTAGCTTCCCATTTCATGGAGAACGCTTATTTGGAGAAGATCTGGACAAATATATCCAGAAAATTTCTTCCGGTAAAAGTTCACTCTTACCGGTTAAGAACAAGGGTAGAAGTCCTTCTTTTAAGAGGCCTACTTCTCCAGTCCCGGGCACATCGGCTGTGAAGCAGTTCCGACGGCCTCCGCGGTCAAATTCAGGGGGCAGAAATCAGGGACAATCACAGGGTAACAAGAAGCCCTGGATCAAGAGAGGTACAAAACCTCCCCCCAAGGCATGAAGCGTTGCCCCCACTCAATCGGGTGGGGGGGAAGACTTCAGTTGTTCACAGAGACCTGGCGGGACACCATCAGAGACAGATGGGTGCTCTCCGCAGTAAGTCTGGGATACAAGCTGGAGTTAAAAGGCACTCCTCCTGCCCAATTTATGAGGTCAAACGTGCCAAGAGATCCCCAAAAGAGAGGATCCCTCCTTCTGGCACTAGAACAACTATTGCTCCAAGGTGTAATCATGAAGGTTCCCCTGGAAGAAAGCGGATTCGGGTTTTACTCGAACCTTTTCACAGTCCCCAAACCAAATGGGGACGTGAGGCCCATATTAAATCTAAAAGGGCTAAACAAGTTCCTAAATATCAGGACTTTCCGGATGGAGTCGATCCGATCGGTGGCCACCGCCCTACAAGGGCAGGAATGGTTAGCCTCGATCGACATAAAGGATGCTTATCTGCATATTCCCATCTTTCCGGCCCACCAGAAATTTCTACGCTTTGCAGTAGAAGGGCGCCATTTTCAGTTCAGAGCCTTACCTTTCGGTCTGGCCACAGCACCACGAGTGTTCACAAAAATTCTGGCCCCATTATTGGCCAATCTAAGAACACAGGGTGTAACGATAATGGCATATCTAGACGACCTGCTACTAATAGACCACTCAGTGGAAAAGCTGGAAGTAGCTATTCACAAGACAATCAAGTATCTGGAATATCACGGTTGGATTATCAACCGGGACAAGTCAGCTCTAAGACCAGTCAAAAGTCTGGAATACTTAGGGCTAAGGCTGGATTCAAATCAGAGAAAGATTTTCTTACCTCCAGAGAAGGTGTCGTCTTTAAAAGATTTGACCCACTTAGTGGGTACAAAAAGAAAACCATCCATACGCCTCTGCATGAGGCTGCTGGGAAAAATGGTGGCTTCATTCGAAGCGGTACCCTACGGTCAATTCCATTCAAGGAATTTGCAAAGGGCCATACTGTCAGCCTGGAACAAAAAAGTTCAGGCTTTAGACTTACCAATGTCCCTGTCCCCTTCTGTTCGCAAGAGCCTCCATTGGTGGTTGGTGCCCCAGAATCTGGAAAAAGGGAAACCCTTCAGTCCGGTTTCTTGGAAGGTAGTCACTACAGATGCCAGCCTCATAGGCTGGGGGGCAGTACTGGAGCAATGGTCTCTCCAGGGCAAGTGGTCAGAAGCAGAAAAGGCCCTGCCCATCAATCTCTTAGAGATACGAGCAGCCCGGTATGCCCTAGTAGCATGGACATCCAAACTCCAAGGGTCCCCTGTCAGAATTCAATCAGACAATGCCACAGCAGTGGCATATATCAATCACCAGGGTGGCACCAGGAGTCGTGCAGCCCAGAGGGAAGCAAATTGCATCCTGGAGTGGGCAGAAAAATATGTCCCAGCCATATCCGCGGTTTTCATCCCAGGAGTGGAAAATTGGAGAGCGGACTTTTTAAGTCGCCAACAATTATGCCCGGGGGAATGGTCTCTTCACCCCGAGGTTTTCCAGGCAATATGCCAGCGGTGGGGAACACCGGATGTAGATCTGCTAGCATCCAGATTCAACGCAAAGGTGGACAGATTTGTGTCTCGCACAAGGGATCCTCTAGCTTGCGGCTCGGATGCCCTAGTGTTCCCTTGGGATCAGTTCAAGCTGATATATGCATTCCCACCGCCACAATTGTTACCGCGATTACTCCGCAGAATCAGGGTAGAAAAGAAACCAGTGATTCTGGTGGCTCCAGCGTGGCCCCAAAGGGCATGGTACGCGGAGATTGTAAAAATGTCAGTGAGGAGTCCTTGGACCCTCCCACATCGTCCGGACCTGCTGTCGCAGGGACCGATATACCACCCTTCCTTACCAGCCCTAGGTTTGACGGCCTGGCTATTGAAGCCCACATTCTGAAAAAGAGAGGGCTCTCTAATTCTGTGGTATCTACCATGATCAATGCCAGGAAGCCGGTATCCAGGCAGATCTATTATAGGATCTGGAAAGCGTACATTACGTGGTGTGAGGCCAAGAAATGGCATCCATGTAGGTACGTGATAGGGAGGATTTTGGACTTCCTACAGTGGGCTGTAGATAGGAAGCTGGCCTTGAGTACTATCAAGGGTCAGATTTCGGCCTTGTCAATATTTTTTCAAAGGCCCTTGGCTTCGCATTCACTAGTCAAAGCTTTCATACAAGGAGTGATGCGTATTAGCCCTCCGGTTAGTATTCCCATATGTCCATGGGACTTAAACCTGGTTCTGTCGGTTCTACAGAAACAACCGTTTGAACCATTGCAACACATTTCCTTGGTTCTTCTCACCAGGAAATTGATTTTCTTAGTAGCCGTTTGTTCGGCTAAAAGAGTATCGGAATTAGCCGCCTTGTCCTGTAAGGAGCCATATCTGGTTGTCCATAAGGACAGAGTAGTATTACGTCCTCATCCAGCCTTTCTTCCTAAGGTGGTATCGAGGTTTCATTTGAACCAAGATGTGGTTCTTCCTTCTTTTTTCCCCAAACCTAGCTCGGTAGAGGAAAAGTTATTGCATTCTTTGGATGTAGTAAGAGCAGTTAAAGCTTATCTAAAAGCCACTGCTCAGATTCGCAGAACGGATACTTTGTTTATTCTGCCGGAAGGCCCTAAAAAGGGTCAGGCAGCATCAAAATCCACTTTAGCCAGGTGGATTCGACAGGTCATAATACAAGCCTATGGCTTGAGAAAGAGACCGCCTCCGTTCAAAGTTAGGGCGCACTCCACAAGAGCAGTTGGAACTTCATGGGCAGTGCATCACCAGGCCTCCCTGGCTCAAGTATGTAAGGCCGCAACATGGTCTTCGGTACACACGTTTACTAGATTCTACCAGGTAGACGTTAGAAGTCAGGAGGATGTCGCCTTTGGGCGCAGTGTGTTGCAGGCCGCAAAAGATCCTCATGCCTGATGGCGCCCAGCTTATGTATCCCTCCCCTCATTTGGCATTGCTTTGGGACGTCCCATTAGTAATGACTAAGTCGCTCTGTGTCCCGTGATGTACGAAAAAGAAAAAGGGATTTTTATAACAGCTTACCTGTAAAATCCTTTTCTTGGAGTACATCACGGGACACAGAGCTCCCACCCCTCTTTTTGGGACACTTATTGCTTGGCTACAAAATTGAGGTGCTCCCGGATGGGAGGGGCTTATATAGGGGAGGGTACTTCCGGTTTGGAATTGGCCAGTGCCAACACCTGAAGGTAATCTATATAACCCATTAGTAATGACTAAGTCGCTCTGTGTCCCGTGATGTACTCCAAGAAAAGGATTTTACAGGTAAGCTGTTATAAAAATCCCTTTTTTTGGCTCCATCCATCTTCCCATCAACTCTGATCAGCTTCACTGTCCCTTCTGAAGAAAGGCATCCCCACCACATGATGCTGCCACCATCATGTTTCACAGTGGGGATACTGTGTTCGGGGACATTTTAGTTTTCCGCCACACACAACGCATTGCTTTTAGGCTAAAAAGTTAAATTTTGGTCTCAACTGTCCAGAGCACCTTCTTCCACATGTTTGCTGTGTTTCCCACATGGCTTCTCGCAAACTGCAAACAGGACTTCTTATGGCTTTTTTTTTTTTTTTTTTTTCAACAATGGCTTTCTTCTTTCCACTCTTCCATAAAGGCCAGATTTGTGGAGAGCACGACTAATAATTGTCCTGTGGACAGATTCCCCTACCTGAGCTGTGGATCTCTGCAGCTCCTCCAAAGTTACCATGGGCCTCTTGGCTGCTTCTCTGATTTCAGTTTAGGTCAGTGGTTCCCAACCTGGGGGTCGAATGATGATTTTCCAGGGATAACCGAATCCTGGGCTGTTCCGGACGCCCGCACCGCTCTCCCAGCCCTTTTGCGGCCGCCCAGCAGGGGTGACATTGGAGCCTGTGGCCGCCCAGCTGGGCTGTTCCTGGAGCCCACGGCCGTCCACTCGGCTTCTTCGCAGCCACCCATTCAGTTCATGGCATGGCTGGGGGGCAGAGACTAGATGTCAGCTGACTGGTGAGGAATGTGAAGTGGGAGGGGCTGGAGGGAGACCCTATTCTCCTGATTTAGGCATAGGTGTCACTGCTACAAGACACCACAAAGTCGGAGACACAGTGAGTAACACTACCTGTGATTAGAGTTGCCATTAAAAGTCCCCACTACAGTTCTCAGATCAGCAGATGACCTTAATCAAGAGCACCTAAGTTGGCTGATCAGAACTCCCCCCAGGCACTGCCACTCATCCCATTCCCCTCACCAAGGAGTAAGAGAAGGAATAAAAATAGAGAATACATGGAAGGGAGAGGAAACGAGGGAGAGGAACAAAGAAAATGGAGAGAAAGAATAAGAGCACAAGAAAGATGGCTAGAGAGAGGGATGGGGGAAAAAACAAGGAATTAGAATAGAGAGATGAAAGGCTAAGAAAGGAGAACAAAGTGTGGTACATCCTAAAATGTACCATAAGGGATTTTAATACTGTACGAGTGGAAGGGACTCAGGGAGCACTAAATGTCCGTGGGTTAGGGGCACAAATTACTTGTCTTGCCTTGGGTGCTGACAACCCACGCTACGAAAATAATTTAACTGTTAGGGGTCCCCACAACTTGGATACTTTTACCAAGGGGTCACTGCACTAGAAAGGTTGAGAACCACTGTTTTAGGTGGACGGCCATGTCTTGGTAGATTTGCAGTTGTGCCATACGCTTTCCATTTTCGGATGATGGATTGAACAGTGTTCTGTGAGATGTTCAAAGCTTGGGATATTTTTTTATAACCTAACCCTGCTTTAAACTTCTCCACAACTTTATCCCTGACCTGGCTGGTGTGTTCCTTTTGGCCTTCATGATGCCATTTGTTCGCAAAGGTTCTCTAACAAACCTCTGAGGGCTTCACAGAACAGCTGTATTTATACTGAGATGAAATTACACACAGGTGGACTCTATTTACTAATTAGGTGACTTCTGAAGGCACTTGGTTCAACTAGATTCTAGTTAGGGGTACCAGAGTAAAAATTGTTGAAAACGATATAATTTTCCTTCCACTTTACAATTATGTGCCACCTTGTTGTGTTGGTCTATCACATAAAATTCCCCAAAAATACATTTACGTTTTTGGTTGTAACATGACAAAATGCTGAAGCGCGATGCGCATGGCCGGCGGGCGCAATACCCGCCAGCCACCCGCGATCCCTCCTGACAGAATGGAGATCTGTCCATGTAAATGGACAGATCTCCGTTCTGTCAAGGGAGGAAAAACCTCTCCTGTGCCTACTGATTAGGAACAGTGACAAGTCTCCTCCTCCATGCAGTCACATCCCCGCCACAGTTAGAAACACTCCCTAGGTAACACACTTAACCCATTGATCGCCCCCTAGTGTTAACTCCTTCCCTACCAGTGACATTTATACAGTAATCCGTGGCTATTTTTAGCTCTGAGCGCTGTATAAATGTCAAGTGTCCGGTCTGTCCGCCGCAATGTCGCAGTCCCGCTAAAAATCGCAGATCACCGCCATTACTAGTAAAAAAAAAAAAAAATGCCATAAGTCTATTCCCTATTTTGTAGAAGCTATAACTTTTGCGCAAACCAATCAATATACGTTTATTTTTATTTATTTTTTTACCAAAAATATGTAGAACATATATCTGCCTAAACTGAAGAAGAAATTTTGTTCATATATTTTTTTGGGGATATTTATTATAGCAAAATAGTACAAAATATGAATTTGTTGATTTTGTTTCAAAATTGACGCTCTTTTTTTAGCGAAAAAATAAACTGCAGAGGTGTTAAAATACCACCAAAAGAAAGCTCTATTTGTGGGGGAAAAAACGGACATCAATTTTGTTTGGGTGCATCGCAGCACGGTCGCACAATTGTATCGCAAAAAATGGCCCGGTCATTAAAGCGGAGCTCCGCTGAAAAAAAATATATTAAAAGCCAACAGCTACAGCAGCTGCTGACTTTTAATATTAGGACACTTACCTGTCCTGGAGTCCAGCGACATCCGCAGCAGAAGACGAGCAATAGCTCATCACTCTGCTGCCCCCACAGCCATCCTCGGTGAGGGAACCAGGAAATTAAGCCTTGCGGCTTCACTTCCTGGTTCCCTACGGCGCATGCGCGAGTCGCACTGCGCCATTCTGACTGGTCCTCCTGTGTTCTGGGAGCCAAGTGTCTCCCAGAACACAACGGGTATTCTGCGGGAAGTGACGTACCAAAGGGGTACCCCCATGACACGCTGCATTCATAGGATGTCCTTCAACTTGGAGGTGTAAGGATACCTTGTTGCAAAGGGAAGGTGATTTTTTTTTTTTTTTTTTTTTTGTGTTTTTGTTTTTGTTCTTTCATGATGGGGCTCGGTTTTATTTAAAAGAAGAAGAATAAAATTGCTTGCAGTTTTCCTGCAAGAAATACAGGTGCTGCCTTCTCCCCTGCAGCCTGCTGATTGGACAATGACGGAGCAGAAACGCACAAATATCTGCTCTGCTCTCTCCTTCTGTCAGCATGTGCATGCATCATAACCTGATTGGCTGCTACTGCTGCCCCTCCCTCTCCCAGTTTACGTACTGCTTTGGTAGATATAACAGGAGGCATCAAGACAGATTTGGGTACTTTTGCTGTTGGCTGGATGTATGCGTAGATTTAATTTTTTTTTGTATTTATTTTTTTAAGGAATGTGTGTGTGTGTGTGTTTGTTTAATCTACCCGGAGTTTAGCTTTAAGGCTCCATTCACATAAGTGTGTCTCCAAAGTTGCAGGATTTCCAGTGCGACTTATGGTAGCCATTTTGATTTGACTTTACATTCTATAGATCAAGAGTCGCACAGGCACCTTTTCAAAGTCGCTGTGACTTTAAGTCCCACCAATTTGAATGGGTGTTATTGAAAAGAATAGGGGGCCGCGATGTCGTGCGACTTTGATGTCCAAAGTCACACGACAAATCGCACAAGTGTAAATGGAGCCTCAGGGTCGTTTTAGCCTATTGTGTTGCGGTAATGCAGCAAAACACACGTTGCGGTGCAATTTCTTTTAATGCATCTGTGTTGCAATGCGCTGCAGCACATGATAGCACGTTGCGTTTCAAATTGTTATATGCAATTATTTATTTTTTTTGCATATTTTGATGCCTTGGCAACGCATTATTTGCAACCTTACGCAAGTTAAGGCACCTTAAAAAATGTAAATGGGCCGTCTTCTACGTGAAGCTTTCTCTTTTATGGCTGTTTATTAGGAAAAGTTAATATATAAGGTGTGGTTGTATTAAGGTGGAGGTAGCGTTGGACAGTGGTGCTTTGTATGTCGCACAGTGGCTGGATGTTGTCCCGGACTGTTTGAGTCAGCGGTGCCCAGTAACAGGAAGAAATTCCAGGAAATGACGATCCGTCTGCTAAGTTTTTCCCAAAGCTGCGTTTTCTGTTTTTTTCCCTTTTCCCTTTGGCTGTAATGTCCCGTCTTGTGTTCTCCTCCCGCTAGGACAATGAATCAGGAGAACTCTAAAGTTACACTTTAATTTCCTGACTATTCAGGCAGTGGATGTGTACTTTTCCCCAGGGTGGTGCAGGTGTCTCTCCGCAGTCTCTAATTCCGTGAGTCATGTTTCACAAGTTGTACCTTTCTAGGTGCCGGCAGCTCGGACTTAACCCTTTGCTCTCTCTCTCTCTCTCTGCAGGCCAGTCTCGGGATGGAGTTCAGGAACGGGGGGCCACAGCTGCTGGATCCTGGCTTCCAACAGCAGCTGGAGGACTCCAGGGAGCAGCTGAAGAGAGAGATCCAGAGGGAGCTGAAGATTAAAGAGGGGGCGGAGAACCTGCGCAAGGTGTCCACGGACAAGAAACATCAGAGCCATGTAGAGAGCCAGCTGAAGACCTCCAACCGCCGCTTACAGGAGCTGCACCACCAGCTGCAGGATCTTAACGGGAGGATCGTCATTATGGAGAAGGATGCCAAAGCAGGCACGGGAGGTGGGTTGTGGGTGAACGGAAGCCTGTTCACTGCCATTGCCAACCTATCCTTCTGAGAATGCCAGGTGCCTGGCTGTCGGACTAATCCTAGCTTCAGTACTCTGAGTTCATGGCTCATAAATCAGGAATCCTCATATCACTCTTTCTAATCTATAAGCTTGTTTTGGGCCAGCAAAAATGCTGAAGCCTGAGACAGCCAGGCATCTTACATTTTCGGAAGGAGGGCTGTCCAATTATTCTTCTCACTACAGGTGTCCTTTAAAGAGCATTTGTCTTCATCCTAAAGGAAACCTGTGTGAGACACTTAAGACAGAAGCTGTTGTTCTCTGACTTCAGTGCTGCATCCCTGCTCTTTGGTAGCAAGGCCAGACCTGCAGTGATTGATGTCGCTACCCAGGAACCAGTATAACAACCCAGGAGAGAGAATGGAGCAAAAGGCTACCTACCTACATTGATATCTGGGATATCATCCCTTTAGGACAGGGGTAGGTAAACTTTGACCCCCCAGCTGTTGTGGAACTACAAGTTCCATGAGACATTGCAAGTCTGTCATCCACAAGCATGGCCCTTTATGGGCATAAAGGGACTTGTAGTTCCTCAACAGCTGAAGGAGGTGAAAGTTGCCGACCCCTGCTTCAGGACCTGTTGATGTTAAGGCTTTTCCTGGTCAGCTGCTCGCTCTGTGGTGAAGTCAGAACCAGGACGACCGCTACTGGGCTGCCGTCCTGATTGTGACTTCACTACTTAGTGAGCCTCTGACCAGCGACAAGCATGCAGAGAGCAGCTTGGACTTCACTGACTACATGCTTTTTCAATGTACGGCTGCACCTTTTGGTTTCTACTCACCTGTCACCGATCCAGGGAGATATTGCTGACTACATTGCAAAGCCACTTGTCAGCGTTCCTGGCTGGGCCTGCAATATGTACTTTGCACTTCCAATCTCTGAGTATGAACTCCATAGGTATAAATAGAGAGTGCACAGCACATCTGCAGGCCCAGTCAGGCATGTTTTTACAAGTGGTTGTGTGATGTAGTCAGATATCAGGGACAGCTGAGTAAAAGCTTGGCTGGGGGCAGAGGGGACTGACCAGAAAGGTACAGTGGAAGTAAAATTGATGTGTAATCAACTGACTGACAGGCAGGGGGTATGTATTGGTCTCTTCTGCCATAAGGCCTGGTTTACACCTTTTGCAGGTTGCATATTGCAGGTGCATTTTGCGTTTTTTTAATACACGTTTTTGATCCATTGAAGTCTATGGAACCAAAAGTCATAAAAAAAGTCCCTGGCCCTTTCCATAAAATGCACAGATGTGAACTACATTCATAGGAAACCATGTTAAATGGACTGTAGTGTGTTTCTGAAAAACTGAAAACGTGCTAAAAAATGCATAGGTGTGAACCAGACCTAAATGCATCCTTCTGCCTGTCAGCTGTCATGTTTACTGAGCCGCGCATGCGTAGCCCAGCAAACATTTTTGCAAACATTTTTGGCCCCGATCCATGCCATTGCGATTTGACTCCTGTGTGAATGCGCGGGAGTGGCATCATCGTGGCCTGACCTATCAAATGGCCAAAGGCATGGGATTCGTAAGGAAGAGTTGGCGAAGATGGTAGCACCAGGGGCCCGCCGGATCGGTCCCAGCTCTGCGCTGGAGGACACCATATGACAGATAAGTTTGCCATAATGTACTAATATGCTGTGCATACTAGAACATTACAGCCTAACCCTCCTGGGGGGCAAAAAAAAACCCCCAGACTTTTACTTCTGCTTTTGTTTGCATTCACACCTGAGCGTAGCGACTTTTGTATGCAGATTTTTTGGGCTTTGGCATTTTTTTATTGGCCAATAGAGAAAACTATCTGTTGCATCATTTTTTGCTAGGTATTTCAGCTTTTTTAGCTTTTCCATTAGCTTTTATTTCTATTAATAATAGTAATAATAATAATATGTTTTTTCGTTGGGGTAAGGGGTTAGAGTTCAGTTTAGGTTAGGGTTAGGAGTTGGGATTATGGTTATTTTTTATGTTATTTATTATTATACGAATAATAATGAATACATGTAAAATAAATACACAAAAATAAATAAAAAATTCAACAACTGAATACGAAGTAGCAATAAATTAATCCTTGACTTTCACCCTTACCCCTTAAAAAAGAAATAAAAACAAAAATAACTAAACACCCTTACACAAAATAAGTTATTATTGAATTTTCTTGCTCTATACAAAAAATTATTTAAATAAAAACCAGAAGGGCCAAAGCGCCGCACATCAGTACAGCCCTAAAGTTCATAAACACGGTATATATATATATATATATATATATATATATATATATATATATATATATATATATATATATTGTGACAGCAGGAAGGTAAAGTCACCTGGTTGCATCCAGGGGGGTAGATATATTTCGCCCAGATTCAGGCTTTACGCCGACTTATACAACTAGGTGGAGAGTTGTATAAGCCCAGCTGAGGCTAGTGGGCTCATGGATGACTCATACCTCTAGGGAGAGTGTGGGGCGTCGTGCAGACAGAGATGAGGAGACCAGCTGAAGCTTGTCAGCTCATTTAGGCCTCTATAAGAACTCCCAGCTCCATTAGATGTTAGCTCATGCCTGGAACCAGACCTGTGTGGACTGTCTAGGGAGAGTGAACCCCTGTGCGGTGAGACAAAGCCTGTGTGGCTATTTGCTTGGACATTTAAAACCAGGGACTTAGGGACTAGGACAGCACTAGGCTGATCCCAGTTGTTAGTTAGGAAACCTGTATGTTTAGTCAGAGGTCAAGTTGACCAGGATTTATTTTATTTATGTTTCTTTTGCTTTGCTGTGTTTTGTCACTGTAAATAGAAAATAAACCGCACCTTTTTGATTTTGAAAACCACAACCTCCGTTTGCTGGGCCTGTTTTTGTCTGGGGAGCCCATCCCGGGGGTCACACACACCCGCTGCCGAGCTAACCCCCTCACAATATATATATATATATATATATATATATACTCGAGTATAAGGCGAGGTTTTTCAGCACATTTTTTTTGTGCTGAAAATGCCCCCCTCGGCTTATACTCGAGTCACCTTTTTGCGCCTCATCTCCCGGACCGGCCGGCCGTAGGTCCCCTGGACCCCAAACTAGGCACACATGTAGCTCCACTCTTCCTCTACAATTGTGCAAAGTTTGTTGTCCGGGGGACCTACGGCTGGGAAGCACCGATTTTTCAAAGCCGGGCACCCCTTCCATAGACTCCCATGTTAAACGGTAATTTCTTTGGTGATTTTGGGGATCCGGTACCGGCCGGTCGTAGGTCCCCTGGACCCGAAACTTGGCACACATGTGACTCCCATGTTAAACGTCAGGTGAGGCATGGGCACAGTGAGGCATGGGCACAGTGAGGCATGTACATGGACACAGTGAGGCATGCAGATGGACACCCTAGGCAATACATTTTTCCCTTTTTTTTTTTTTTTTGTGGTAAAATTAGGTGCCTCGGCTTATACTCGAGTATATATGGTGTGTGTGTGTGTGTGTGTGAGTGTGTATGTATGTATGTGTGTGTATATATATGTATGTGTATATATATATATATATATATATATATATATATATATATCTATATATCTCTATCTCTATCTTTACAAACGCACAAAAAATACCAAAAAACTAATCTGTGTGTATTTGCAGGTTGCTTTTTTTTCAGAATGGTGATTCATGTATCACCACCAGACAGCCCGGCAACTAGCATTTTTAGACTGAGGCCAGCAATGAAAGCCTCTGTATTTCTTTCTTAATATATTTCTTTTTAAACAGAAAATTAACCGTGTGTGTGTTTGTAGATGGCACAGTCTCTCCAGACTTCTGTATGTTCGATCAGAGCCAAGACCCAAAGCAGCGCAGGGTGGAAGCATTAAAGAGACAGTTACATATTGAACACAAGGTGAAACAAGGAGCAGAGAATATCATTCAGATGTTCTCCACCGGAACTTTTAAAGTAAGTAACAAGACGGACCATTTGTGGAAATATTTTGTTTGATATCCACCAGCTCTGTATCTTCTTAAATGAATCTGTTTGACCTACAATACTTAGGAGTTTGATACGGTTTTTTGGTGGTAAATGAGCTTAAAGCTGAACTCTAAAGATAAAATACAGAGCTGTATTACCTGCCAGAGGAGTTGTAATTCTGTCCATCCAGACCTAATAATCACACAGCTCTGACTCATATATGTCTGTGATTGAACAGTGAAAGGAAATGCAGCAGACTGCTATCGGCATGATTCTTGCATTGCAGCACAACTGATTGTCTCCTTGTGCTAGTTCTCCCTCCCCCAGTCTGAGTTCTTCTGTACAGGGACTGCATGAGACGAATTCAGATATTTATCAACACTAAAATGACTGTGTATTTTGCTTTCATTGGTGTGTTTCTGGTAAAATAATTTAAGATCTCACCCAGACACATGAAGTAGTAATAATGTAGTGCTCCCCAGTAATACAAATGTAGTGCCCCTCGGTCATTTCACTGTAGTGTCCCCTCGGTCATTTCACTGTAGTGTCCCCTCGGTCATTTCACTGTAGTGTCCCCTCGGTCATTTCACTGTAGTGTCCCCTCGGTCATTTCACTGTAGTGTCCCCTCGGTCATTTCACTGTAGTGTCCCCTCGGTCATTTCACTGTAGTGTCCCCTCGGTCATTTCACTGTAGTGTCCCCTCGGTCATTTCACTGTAGTGTCCCCTCGGTCATTTCACTGTAGTGTCCCCTCGGTCATTCCACTGTAGTGTCCCCTCGGTCATTCCACTGTAGTGTCCCCTCGGTCATTCCACTGTAGTGTCCCCTCGGTCATTTCACTGTAGTGTCCCCTCGGTCATTTCACTGTAGTGTCCCCTCGGTCATTTCACTGTAGTGTCCCCTCGGTCATTTCACTGTAGTGTCCCCTCGGTCATTTCACTGTAGTGTCCCCTCGGTCATTTCACTGTAGTGTTCCCTCGGTCATTTCACTGTAGTGTCCCCTCGGTCATTTCACTGTAGTGTCCCCTCGGTCATTCCACTGTAGTAGAGATCAACCGATATTGTTTTCTCTTTCCGTCCATGGACTGACACAGCATCTTCAATCTTGACAAAGTGGGTTATGTTCCTGCTCATAGGAGACGACTAGGCAGATTGTTAGATGTTTAAAACATACATTCCAAACCCAGAGCTGAACAGCCCCACCCAGGGGGTGGTCCCTCCGGACATAACCCTCCCTACCTGCAGCCAGCAGCCTCCGTTCAAACCTAAAGTTGAGTAGTCCCCAAATGAGTCTTGTGACATTGATGGATGTTCATTAAATTCAGAGAGCACATTGTACAAGGAGCAATTTACCTTCTAAGTAAGCACTAGAGGTGCGAAACGTGTCAAGGTTCCTTATATTAGGCTGCTTGTACAATGTGCTCTCTGTATTTAATAAACACGCATGTGACAAGACTTGTTTTGAGGACTGCTTGTGTTTGTTTGCTGATAATGACTCTCAGAGGTGTTGGTTCCCCCGCGTACTTGGTGGGGATTTCTCATGCATGGAGCAGTGTTCTGGTAGTGTGCTCAGGGTAAAGTTAAATGGTCACTTGCTTATTTTTCCCTTTTTTATATTGAATGGCTAAAAGTTCTTCCTTTTTTTTTTTTTTTTTTTCTTTCTGTCTTGAAAACACAACAGGAAGTGAGGGGAAATCCTCTCTTAGACAGTGAAAGTGTTACTAAACCCACAACTAGGGCCGAAACAACGAATCGATTAATCGACAACTAATCGATTATGAAATTAATCGATTACCATTTTTATAATCGATTAATCGGCCAGTAACATAATGGGGTTAAAAAAAAAATAGCTGTTTATAGTACAAAGAGCAAAACTCTACTGTAAATATTACTTTCACAGTAAAAAACGAACCCCTTACAGTAGCGATTATTTGCTGTTTTTGTAATAAATTTTAGTTTTCTCTTATCGTCCATGGACCGACACAGCTCTCATACTGATTACAGGAGAAGACCTAGGCAGAATATTAGATGTTAAAACATTCTAGAACATGCATGTCCAAAGTCCGGCCCGCGGGCCAATTGCGGCCTGCGTTTCGGTTTTGTTATCTGGACATATATATCTTTTTTGGCCCCCCAACGATCTCCCAGCATCGGGGCCACAAAAGATATATATCAGGAATATCTTAATGGTGGATCGCGGGCCGAATCGCGGCAGCCGGATCTCTCCTTTCCATCACATCACTCCCCCTTCCTCCCACTCCCCACACACCTTATTCACACAAGCCTGGAAGCGCTGTAGGCACGGACAAAGGGCAGGACCTTTCAAGTTACAAAGCAGGTGATTGGTTGCTAGACAGTGGGGGTGGTCCCAGCAACCAATTACCCGCCTTTAACTTGAAAAGTCCCGCCCTTTGTCTGGACCTGCCATGCCATGCGTGCTTCGCGGCTTGTGTGATTAAGGTAGGACAGTCAGTGTGGGGAGGGGGAATCGTGCTGCATTGAATCATGCTGTCTGTCTCTGTAATATCGAGGGAGGACTGTGAAGTGGGGTCGGAGGGGGGGGGATCTGTGATGAATTGGGGGTCTGATGGGGGGATCTGTAATTAAGTGGGGGTCTGATGGGGGGATCTGTAATGAAGTGGGGGTCTGATGGGGGGATCTGTAATGAAGTGGGGGTCTGATGGGGGGATCTGTAATGAAGTGGGGTCTGATGGGGGGGGGATCTGTAATGAAGAGGGGGTCAGTCTGATGGGGGGGTCTGTAATGAAGTGGGGGTCTGATGGGGGGATCTGTAATGAAGTGGGGGTCTGATGGGGGGATCTGTAATGAAGTGGGGGTCTGATGGGGGGGATCTGTAATGAAGTGGGGGTCTGACACGGGGGGGGGGGATCTGTGATGAAGTGGGGTCTGATGGGGGAATCTGTAATGAAGTGGGGTCTGATGGGGGAATCTGTAATGAAGTGGGGTCTGATGGGGGAATCTGTAATGAAGTGGGGGTCTGATGGGGGGATCTGTAATGAAGTGGGGGTCTGATGGGGGGATCTGTAATGAAGTGGGGGTCTGATGGGGGGGATCTGTAATGAAGTGGGGGTCTGATGGGGGGATCTGTAATGAAGTGGGGGTCTGATGGGGGAATCTGTAATGAAGTGGGGGTCTGATGGGGGGATCTGTAATGAAGTGGGGGTCTGATGGGGGGGGGATCTGTAATGAAGTGGGGGTCTGATGGGGGGATCTGTAATGAAGTGGGGGTCTGATGGGGGGGATCTGTAATGAAGTGGGGGTCTGATGGGGGGGATCTGTAATGAAGTGGGGGTCTGATGGGTGGGGGGGATCTGTAATGAAGTGGGGTCTGATGGGGGGGAATCTGTAATGAAGTGGGGTCTGATGGGGGGGAATCTGTAATGAAGTGGGGGTCTGATGGGGGGATCTGTAATGAAGTGGGGGTCTGATGGGGGGGATCTGTAATGAAGTGGGGGTCTGATGGGGGGATCTGTAATGAAGTGGGGGTCTGATGGGGGGGATCTGTAATGAAGTGGGGGTCTGATGGGGGGATCTGTAATGAAGTGGGGGTCTGATGGGGGGGATCTGTAATGAAGTGGGGGTCTGATGGGGGGATCTGTAATGAAGTGGGGGTCTGATGGGGGGGATCTGTAATGAAGTGGGGGTCTGATGGGGGGGATCTGTAATGAAGTGGGGGTCTGATGGGGGGGATCTGTAATGAAGTGGGGGTCTGATGGGTGGGGGGATCTGTAATGAAGTGGGGTCTGATGGGGGGGATCTGTAATGAAGTGGGGGTCTGATGGGGGGGATCTGTAATGAAGTGGGGGTCTGATGGGGGGGATCTGTAATGAAGTGGGGGTCTGATGGGGGGGATCTGTAATGAAGTGGTGGTCTGATGGGGGGATCTGTAATGAAGTGGGGGTCTGATGGGGGGGATCTGTAATGAAGTGGGGGTCTGATGGGTGGGGGGATCTGTAATGAAGTGGGGGTCTGATGGGTGGGGGGATCTGTAATGAAGTGGGGTCTGATGGGGGGGAATCTGTAATGAAGTGGGGTCTGATGGGGGGATCTGTAATGAAGTGGGGGTCTGATGGGGGGATCTGTAATGAAGTGGGGGTCTGATGGGGGGGATCTGTAATGAAGTGGGGGTCTGATGGGGGGGATCTGTAATGAAGTGGGGGTCTGATGGGTGGGGGGGATCTGTAATGAAGTGGGGGTCTGATGGGGGGGATCTGTAATGAAGTGGGGGTCTGATGGGTGGGGGGATCTGTAATGAAGTGGGGTCTGATGGGGGGGGATCTGTAATGAAGTGGGGGTCTGATGGGGGGGGGATCTGTAATGAAGTGGGGGGTCTGATGGGGGGGGATCTGTAATGAAGTGGGGGGTCTGATGGGGGGGGTGAGGGGGATCTGTAATGAAGTGGGGTCTGATGGGAAGGGGGGGATCTGTAATTAAGTGGGGTCTGATGGGGGGGGGGGATCTGTAATGAAGAGGGGGTCAGTCTGATGGGGGGGGGGTCTGTAATGAAGTGGGGGTCTGATGGGGGGGATCTGTAATGAAGTGGGGTCTGATGGGGGGGGGATCTGTAATGAAGTGGGGGTCTGATGGGGGGGGATCTGTAATGAAGTGGGGTCTGATGGGAAGGGGGGGATCTGTAATGAAGAGGGGGTCAGTCTGATGGGGGGGGTCTGTAATGAAGTGGGGGTCTGATGGGGGGGATCTGTAATGAAGTGGGGTCTGATGGGGGGGGGGATCTGTAATGAAGTGGGGGTCTGATGGGGGGGATCTGTAATGAAGTGGGGGTCTGATGGAGGATCTATAATGAAGTGGGGTCTGATGGGGGGGGGGGTCTGTAATGAAGTGGGGTCTGATGGGAAGGGGGGGGATCTGTAATTAAGTGGGGTCTGATGGGGGGGATCTGTAATGAAGTGGGGGTCGGTCTGATGGGGGGATCTGTAATGAAGTGGGGGTCTGATGGGTGGGGGGATCTGTAATGAAGTGGGGTCTGATGGGGGGGGGATCTGTAATGAAGTGGGGGTCTGATGGGGGGGGGGGATCTGTAATGAAGTGGGGGTCTGATGTGGGGGATCTGTAATGAAGTGGGGGTCTGATGGGGGGGATCTTTAATGAAGGGGGGGATCTGTGATGAAGTGGGGTCTGATGGGGGGGATCTGTGGTGATATGGGGTTTGATGGGGGGGGGGGATCTGTGATGGAGTGGGGTCTGTAATGGGGGGGATCTGTGATGGAGTGGAGTCTGTAATGGGGGGGAATCTGTGATGGAGTGGGGATCTGCTTCACAGACCTTTTACAGGTCCTTCTCAAAAAATTTGCATATTGTGATAAAGTTCATTATTTTCTGTAATGTACTGATAAACATTAGACTTTCATATATTTTAGATTCATTACACACAACTGAAGTAGTTCAAGCCTTTTCTTGTTTTAATATTGATGATTTTGGCATACAGCTCATGACAACCCAAAATTCCTATCTCAAAAAATTAGCATATCATGAAAAGGTTCTCTAAACGAGCTATTAACCTAATCATCTGAATCAACTAATTAACTCTAAACACCTGCAAAAGATTCCTGAGGCTTTTAAAAACTCCCAGCCTGGTTCATTACTCAAAACCGCAATCATGGGTAAGACTGCCGACCTGACTGCTGTCCAGAAGGCCATCATTGACACCCTCAAGCAAGAGGGTAAGACACAGAAAGAAATTTCTGAACGAATAGGCTGTTCCCAGAGTGCTGTATCAAGGCACCTCAGTGGGAAGTCTGTGGGAAGGAAAAAGTGTGGCAGAAAACGCTGCACAACGAGAAGAGGTGACCGGACCCTGAAGAAGATTGTGGAGAAGGACCGATTCCAGACCTTGGAGGACCTGCGGAAGCAGTGGACTGAGTCTGGAGTAGAAACATCCAGAGCCACCGTGAACAGGCGTGTGCAGGAAATGGGCTACAGGTGCCGCATTCCCCAGGTCAAGCCACTTTTGAACCAGAAACAGCGGCAGAAGCGCCTGACCTGGGCTACAGAGAAGCAGCACTGGACTGTTGCTCAGTGGTCCAAAGTACATTCGGAAATCAAGGTGCCAGAGTCTGGAGGAAGACTGGGGAGAGGGAAATGCCAAAATGCCTGAAGTCCAGTGTCAAGTACCCACAGTCAGTGATGGTCTGGGGTGCCATGTCAGCTGCTGGTGTTGGTCCACTGTGTTTTATCAAGGGCAGGGTCAATGCAGCTAGCTATCAGGAGATTTTGGAGCACTTAATGTTTCCATCTGCTGAAAAGCTTTATGGAGATGAAGATTTCATTTTTCAGCACGACCTGGCACCTGCTCACAGTGCCAAAACCACTGGTAAATGGTTTACTGACCATGGTATTACTGTGCTCAATTGGCCTGCCAACTCTCCTGACCTGAACCCCATAGAGAATCTGTGGGATATTGGGAAGAGAAAGTTGAGAGACGCAAGACCCAACACTCTGGATGAGCTTAAGGCCGCTATCGAAGCATCCTGGGCCTCCATAACACCTCAGCAGTGCCACAGGCTGGTTGCCTCCATGCCACGCCGCATTGAAGCAGTCATTTCTGCAAAAGGATTCCCGACCAAGTATTGAGTGCATAACTGAACATAATTATTTGAAGGTTGACTTTTTTTGTATTAAAAACACTTTTCTTTTATTGGTCGGATGAAATATGCTAATTTTTTGAGATAGGATTTTTGGGTTTTCATGAGCTGTATGCCAAAATCATCAATATTAAAACAAGAAAAGGCTTGAACTACTTCAGTTGTGTGTAATGAATCTAAAATATATGAAAGTCTAATGTTTATCAGTACATTACAGAAAATAATGAACTTTATCACAATATGCTAATTTTTTGAGAAGGACCTGTATTTAAAATTTAATTTTTTTTTTCCCTGAAACTTCCCTCTTAAAGTGAAGGTGCGTGTTATACGCCAAAAAATACGGTATATCCAAATAACACACAGAGCTCACCTCTTTACTCACACACAGCCACAAAGGCAAGAGAATTCTTGTTGGGCAGTGTATTGGTGCTCGAACGAACACACTTAGACCGAATTTTTATGGTTCAAAGAATGTCAGGCCAAATGGTCGGCCCTCACGCATGTTCACTTCATCAAATCTGGCCCTCTTTGAAAAAAGTTTGGACACCCCTGTTCTAGAACAAGCCAGAGCCGAACAGCCCCGCCCAGGGGGCGGTCCCTCCGGACATTACCCTCCCACCTGCAGCTAGCAGACTCAGTTTTTTTCTGCCTAGCAGAAGGAGAAGACTTGGCTCTCTCAGGAGCCAGTCTCCTGGAAGATTTTTGCTTTTAAATTTTATTCCTTTGGGAATTTTATTTTATTTTTGAGACCTTCAATCAACTGTCGGCTGGGTAACAGGTTGGGTACACTAGTATCCTCGTAGTCTTCCCTGTCTGACCATCGAGCGTGCTGATCCTCGCTGTGTGTGTGTGTGTGTGTGTGTGTGTGTGTGTGTGTGTGTCTCAGTTCACGACATACCCCATGGCTCCAGGGGTGGCCGGGTTGCTTTCATGCTCCCACGGTCCTCTCAAGATTGAACAGTACCTACTGTATCTTTCGCGGTGGACCGGGCCGACGGCTACGCAGTACGACTCTGTGATAGGTGGGTCCCTCCTAGGGACGGGTAAGTAGTCTCTCCTGCTGCAAGGTGAGTACATACTGGCTGTGTTTCTGTTTGTGGGGGGTTCTCCCTGTCTCCCCCCTGTTATGCTGCACCCTGCTCTGGTGCTGTGCTGTGTGGGGATACTTGGGGGGTCGCTCTGCCTTGGGGGAGGGGGCGCTCCATGGCTGTTAGTGAACTTGGGAAGTGTTCTGGGGGAGTGTGTGAGGTTTATTGCATTGGGAAGTGTTCTGGGGGAGTGTGTGAGGTTTATTGCATGCGCGATTGGCGCTGTGTTTTAAAATTTAAAAAGTGCGCAATCTGTGGCCATTTTGCCGCTGCTCAAAGCACAGTTATACAGGCGCCCGGCGGCCATTTTCTTGTAGCCGCGGCGCTTTCAGTTTAGTTTTCGGCCTCTAGCGGCGCTGCTGAACGGCGCGAAATACCTCATCTCCTCACAGATTCTTCATTCTCCTCCGGCTTCACTAGCGCTACAGCGCGGCTCGTACAGCGGAACCGAGCGATCCCTAAGGGTGGTGAGTCCTCCGGGTATCCCCTCCTCAGCCTCAGCACAGCCAGTGGGTGGACTATGTTATTCACTGTAATAGTGAATAAGGTCTCAGAGGGTGGAAGTATGGAGTCTGATTCACCTGCTTCTCCACACTTGTCAGAGGCAACTGGCAGTGCTCCTGCACCTGCGGTCCCTATGGACCAGTTGTCGGCAGTCCTGGAATCATTCCTTGTCAAGCTGGAAGCGGTGTGTGAACGCCCGGGGGCTGTAAAGCGCCCCCTCCCCACACAATCTCCACATGGGGAGTGCTCTGACTTGGATATGGGCCTAGCTACTGCTGCTGAGGACCCTAGTTCTGAGGATTTTAATGTGTTTTTGGACAGGAAATTCCTTGTGAGGAAGACCCCTGTCTTGAACCACCAACTGACAGGGTGATTGTGAGTGAACTCATTGATGCTGTGAGGGATACTCTCAAGCTGAATGTTGAGGCTGAGCAACCTCAGGTGGAAGCTATGTCCTTTTTGGTTCCTTTAAAGCCGTTTCTTCAAAAAAGGTTTTTCCGTATGTGCCTTTTTTTTAATACATTCATTGACCAAGTCTGGGATAAGCCGCAGAAGACTTTGACGGTCCCGCGGCGCGTAGCCTTAAGGTACCCCTTTGAAGAGGACCTGGTTAAGAAGTGGGCTCACCCCCCTGTGGTCGACCCCCCCGGTCGCCCGTTTTTATAAGGCTACCACGCTCCCAATGGAAGGGACTCCTGCGTTTAAGGATCCCGCTGACAGGAGGTCAGAAGTGGCGTGTAGAACTATGTTCACCTTATTGGGGGCCGCCTTACGCCCTATAGTGACGGTGACACTTGTGTCTCAGACACTCACAGGCTGGGCAAAAATTTTTCACCAGACAGTGCAGGAGCATAATCTCCCTCCTGAAACCATTGCCCTGGCTCACCAACTTGAGCAGGGTTTAGTCTTCGTGTGCGATGCCACTGTGGATGCGACCCCTTTAATAACGGGGGCCTCCATTTCTGCTGTGTTGATGCGTCGCCTTATCTGGCTGAAATGCTGGTCGGCCGATCTAGCTTCCAAAAAGCTCCTGGCTGACTTGCCCTTTAAGGGCGGTAGACTGTTTGGGGCCGCTCTGGATGACATTATTAAAAACGTCACAGGAGGTAAGAGCACCTTCCTTCCCCAGTCTATTAAGGGTAAGGAGCCCCACCGCAGGCCTGGGCCCTTCCTTTCCGGCGAAGAAGAAGTTTTTTCGTCAGATTCCACGGGTAAGCCCGCCCAGACTGAAAAGAATGCGGCTGGGGGACAAAGACGTCCCTGGGTGCGCAAGCCTACCAAGCAAGCTCCCAAGTCCACCACCACATGAAGTTTTGCCCCTGACCGACTCTGGGGTGGGGGGACGTCTTCGCAGGTTCTCGGTGCGGTGGACCTCCCGGATCTCCGACCGGTGGCTGTGCGAGGTGGTCACCTCGGGATACAGGATAGAGTTCCGCTCGTGGCCCCCAGACAGGTTTTTTCCCTCGAACCTCCCTCTCCTTCCGGCCCGCCGGGCGGCCCTCTTGGGGGCCGTACAGGATTTGCTCGGGTGCGGAGTAATTGTGCCGGTTCCGTCACAAGAGGGGTTTTACTCAAACCTGTTTGTTGTCCCGAAAAAGGACGGGGTTCGGCCAATCCTGGACCTCAAGGCCCTGAATGCCTGTGTGAAGGTATTAAAATTCCGCACGGTGATCGCGACACTCCACCAAGGGGATTTTTTGGCGTCCTTGGATATCAAGGACGCTTACTTGCACATCCCAATCTGCGCAAGCCACCAGAGGTTTCTGCGCTTTGCCATAGGCGAAGTCCACTATCCGTTTGTGGCTCTTACCTTCGGCCTAGCATCGGCACCACAGGTTTTCACCCAAGTGCTTGCCCCGGTTCTGGCTTTGCTGAGACAGCGAGGAATTGTTATCATGGGCTATCTAGACGATCTCCTTCTCAGAGCAGAAAATGGCTCAGAATTGGAGGAAAATGTGACAATAGTCAGTCAGACCCTCCGGCACTTCGGATGGGTTCTGAACACGCAGAAGTCGGCTCTAGTCCCGACTCAGTTCTTGGAGTATCTGGGTCTGATCCTGGACACTTCGGCAGCAAAGGTGTTTCTACCCTCAGAGAAGTTACTGACACTTCAGTCGGCAGTACAGGTTCTGACGTCCCGAAAATGGTCGTCAATTCGCTTCTGCATGAGAGTCCTAGGACTAATGGTGGCCTCCTTCGAGGCGGTTCCGTATGCTCAATCACACACTCGGGCATTACAGAAGGGAACTTTGTCTGTTTGGGACAAGTCCCCATTGTCTTTGGATCTTCAGATCCAGGTGAGTCACTCTGTCAAGGCGTCCCTGACGTGGTGGCTGAGATCCCCGGCTCTTCGGGCCGGGAAGTCGTTCCTCCCCATCCACTGGACGGTGATCACAACGGACGCCAGCCTGACGGGCTGGGGAGGAGTGTGGGGAGTCCTGTCAGCTCAAGGGCTCTAGACTCCAGCCGAATCTCGTCTCCCAATCAACGTCCTGGAATTGCGGGCGATCAGACTGTGTCTCTCCGCATGGTCGAAGAGGCTACAGGGCTGCCCGGTCAGAATCCAATCGGACAACGCCACGGCCGTGACGTATGTCAACCATCAGGGGGGCACTCGGAGCTCGGCTGCGGCGTCCGAGGTCGCTCACATCCTAAGGTGGGCGGAAAGAAGCGTGCCGGCGCTGTCGGCCGTCTACATTCCGGGCGTAGAAAACTGGCAGGCGGACTGTCTGAGCCGCCAGTCCCTGGACCAGGGGGAGTGGTCCTTGCATCCAGAGGTGTTTCAACTCCTTTGTCGGCGATGGGGCACTCCGAATGTGGACCTGATGGCGTCTCGACTCAATCGCAAGGTGTCGAGGTTTGTGGCCTGGTCCAAGGACCCCTGGGCGGATGCCTCGGATGCGTTAGTGGCCCCGTGGGGTCAGTATCGCTTGATGTATGTCTACCCTCCGCTGAAGTTGCTTCCTCGTCTGCTGCGCAGGGTAGCGGCCGAGGGCATTCCGGTGATCCTCATTGCTCCGGACTGGCCTATGCGTCATTGGTACGCCGACCTGGTACGTCTCAACGCGGAAGTCCCTTGGCGCCTGCCCTTGAGGGAGGACCTTCTATCTCAAGGTCCTATCTTTCATCCTGCTTTACAGTCTCTGGCTTTAACGGCATGGCTATTGAGAGTCAGGTGCTGAAAGACCGAGGCCTGTCAGATTCGGTAATTTCAACCATGCTTAGGGCACGGAAGTCTTCTTCTAGGAAGATCTATCACCGTACCTGGAGAGCTTACATCGATATGTGCGAAGAACTAGACTGGCGTCCACGGACGTACTCTGTCCCCAGAATCCTGAGGTTCTTACAGCGTGGTGTTGCTCAAAGGCTGGCTTTGAGCACTATTAAGGGTCAGATTTCGGCCTTGGCCGTTTTCTTTCAAAGACCCCTAGCTGGTCATTCCTTGGTTAGCATTTTTGTGCAGGGGGTACGCCATGTGGTTCCACCTGCCAAGCCCCCGCTCCCTCCTTGGGATCTGAACTTGGTGCTTTCGGTTCTTCAGGAATCTCCTTTTGAGAATATAAGAGATATTCCTCTTTTAACTTTGTCCCAGAAGGTGCCTTTTTTAGTGGCCATCACTTCTGTTAGACGGGTGTCTGAGTTGACGGCTCTGTCATGCAAGTCGCCTTACCTGGTCCTCCATAAGGATAATGCGGTATTGCGACCGTGACCGTCTTTCCTTCCTAAGGTGGTTTCGGCTTTTCACCTTAATGAGGACATTGTCCTTCCGTCCTTGTGTCCTCACCCATCGCATCCTCGAGAGGTTTCGCTTCACAATTTGGATGTGGTGTGTGCCTTACGGGTATACCTGGCGGCTACTGCTTCTATTCTGAAGTCTGATTTGCTGTTTGTATCTGTCTCTGGTCCGAAACAGGGCCAAGCGGTATCGTCTGCCACCATTTCTAGGTGGATCAGACAGACTGTTATACAGGCCTATGCCATTAGGGGATGGGCGCCTCCCTTCCTGGTCACGGCGCATTCCACCAGGGCAATCGGTGCTTCCTGGGCTTTCCGACATCAAGCGTCGGTTGCACAAGTGTGCAAGGCGGCGACCTGGTCGTCCTTTCATACCTTTTCTAAATTCTACAAGGTTGATGTGGCTGCATCTTCGGATGCTTCCTTCGGCCGCAAAGTGTTGCAGGCCGCTGTTTAATGTTGCAACTCCTCCATTGAGGAGCTCTGCTGGTTTGGAGTGAAGTTTTGGTAGTTCCTTACTTTTTTGCTCCCACCCTTTTCTTATACTGCTTGGGATGTCCCACATGTAAAAAGTATGAGAGCTGTGTCGGTCCATGGACAATAAGAGAAAATAGGATTTTTGTACTCACCGTAAAATCCGTTTCTCTGACGTCCATGGACCGACACGGCACCCACCCTTCCTTTTAAGGTTTGTACTGCTTTGTTACGAACTGAGGCTGCTAGCTGAAGGTAGGAGAGTAATGTCCGGAGGGACCGCCCCCCTGGGCGGGGCTGTTTGGCTCTGGCTTGTTCTAGAATGTTTTAACATCTAACATTCTGTCTAGATCTTCTCCTGCAAGCAGGGACATATACCCACATGTAATCAGTATGAGAGCTGTGTCGGTCCATGGACGTCAGAGAAACAGATATTAAGGTGAGTACAAAAATCCTATTTTTTAATCCCATTATGTTACTAAACATCTCAGGCCTGGGTCACACCTCTGTGCTTTTTTCAGAAACACACTACAGTTCATTTTACATGGTTTTCTATGGGACACGTTCACATACATGATTTTTTCAGCTGCTGCGTATTTGGAAAGGGCAAGGACTTTTTTTTTAACGCAAAACTGTGCTATTTTGGTTCAATATACTTCAATGAAGAAGCTGATGAAAAGCATGTGTAGCGGGGTATTGCTCTTCAACCCCGCAGAGACTACATTACCCAGTAGACATTGGGACACCCAGGGTGCATTGCCCCGCGCAGGGACTGCTGGGCTGGACTTTATAAGAGAAAGCGGAGCGGAAATCTTTCTCTTTGGACACCGCCCGCCCAGCAAGTGGAACTCCTGTCTGAGTTTGCTGTGACATTAGGCCCGAAGCCTGGGCCCTTCTCCAAAGAGCTTTCTGTGCTCTCTCCGAGGAACCTGAGGGACGTCTCTCCATTGTTGCTGCATCGTTGCCAGGAGGACCGAAGACCCGGATGTCGAGAGACCTGTGTACCTAGACACAGCAGTGGAAGAAACGGACATGGACTGGTCCGGTTTAGTGAGAGAGCACCTGCTCAGAGGCAGATACAGTATCCCTGTTACTCTTGTGGATTACAATTTGTTCTTCAAAGTGCACCACCGTTTGCAAGGAAGATTTCTCTGCAAGACTTTCACTTAGTTCAGTCAGGCCTGACTGGGTAGCGTAGACATTGCGGGGCGCCATCCTTGTCCATGAGGGAGGATAGCTGCAGCGGGGACGGTTAGGGTTGATTAATCGAATAATCGAAACAATAATCGGCCAACTAATCGATTATGAAAATAATCGTTAGTTGCAGCCCTACCCACAACAGTAATCAGTCTGTATAAGCAGTAAAGCACGCTTGTTATACTCACTGTGGAACCTAAGGGGTTAATCCTCCACATTGTGTAAAAAAAAAATGCTGTTCCTGTCTTCTCTGATCCTCCTCTTCTTCCACAGTCCCCAATCCAGTCCCCAATCCAATGCAGAGCCTTGGGGGCACTCTGCACATGCTAAGTTTGGTGTGTATTGCTAGAGAGTTGTTGTATAACACAGTGTTTCTCAACTCCAGTCCTCAAGGCGCACCAACAGGTCATGTTTTCAGGATTTCCCTCAGATGAAACAGCTGTGGTAATTACTAAGGCAGTGAAACTGATTACATCCCCTGTGCAAAATAATGGAAAGCCTGAAAACATGACCTGTTGGGGCGCCTTGAGGACTGGAGTTGAGAAACCCTGGTATAACACATATTCATCATGTGCCTCTTAGCATGTGTCGGTTTATCCCAAGTCTTAGCATAACCTCATCACTGATTTTCTAGCAATCTGTGTGGAGGTTTGAATGGACCTTGTAATGTTAAAAAACACTAAATTGTATAAGTGAACCAGCCACATGGGTAAGAATGGGGTGTCTGCTTGAAAATCATTTTTATGCAGTAGAATGTATGTGGAAAAGTAACAAGTGTGAAAACATGCCCCCCCCCCCCCCCCCCTCTGTGTCTAAGGAGTCATTACAGCCACTTCCGTGTAATTGACACATACATATTACCGGTAATATCACATTTCAACATTATTACAGTGTATTTAAACTAGTTCTCTTTTGTGCACATCAAAAGTGTTTCCTCTGATCTGCACACGAAAACAGTAATTGCAACCTCACAGGTTGAGGAAAAAAATATATATATTTTTTTTTTATAAAAAATCGTTCCCGTTTGTTAAAGTGTTCCTAAACCCACAAGAGTAAAATCAGTCTGTATATGCAGTAAAGCATGCTTGTTGTACTCACTGTGGAACCTAAGGGGTTAATCCTCTGCATTGTGTAAAAGGGCTGTTTCATACTGTCTTCTCTGATCCTCCCGTTCTTGCATTGTCCCCAAAACATCTCCAGATAAGACTAAGTTAGTGGAGTCAGGCTGCACAAGCTCAGTTTGGTGTGTATTGCTAGAGTTTTTTTTTTTTTTTTTTTCTTGGGAGGGTGCATGTGATCAACACAGGGTCAGGGGTCATGAATTCTTATACGACATTCATGGGAGAATGAAAAATCCTTCTACAAGCTTTACCAGACACTGATAGAAGTCACAAGACTGCTATATACTGCTGATCAGAAAAGGTATTTAGCTTGTTTATATTTACTAAAATAACTGCATGTCCTGTGTACTGTGGGAGACCAGATATAGTGAATGCAGGGTCCTGGGTTTAGTATCCCTTTAAAAACACTTAAGTCTCATATGTATTTAAATGTAATGAAACCATTTTTATCTCTACTTCATCTCAAAGAGCCCCGATTAACTCCTTCTTTCCCGTTTTCTCCAATGTCACTGGGTTAGGATTTGATGGTAGCTCTTTACCTTGGCTTTGTATTTTAGTTCTTCTGGATAGTACAGCTCTCAGTGTACTTCTGTCTTGCTGCAGTTATTAATGCTACCGTTCTGTTAGACATTGACACCAGTGCCATGCGTCTGCCCCCCCCCCCCCCTCTACCAAAAGATGCTGGCAACTATGATTTTTGTAAAAACGTAGGCAAGTATAAAGGGGTGGAGATGCTATACGAACACCAGTGTCTTGGGGCTCATTTACACTTGCAGTTGGGGGGGTAGGCAGTAAAAACTCGTAGGTGTGCCGCATTTTCTCTTATCGTGCATGGACTGACACAGCTTCTAATACTGAAACACGTGGGTATATGTCCCTGCTCGCAGGAGAAGATCTAGGCAGAATGTTAGATGTTAGAAACATATATTCTAGAAAAAAACAGCTGAACAGCCCCAGGGGGGCGGTCCCTCCAGACATAACCCTCCTACCTGCAGCTAGCAGCCTCAGTTTTTTTCTGCCTAGCAGAAGGAGAAGACGTGGCTCTCTCAGGAGCCAGTCTCCTGGAAGATTTTTAATTTTTTTTATTCCTTTTGGGAATTTTATTTTATTTTTGAGACCTTCAATCAACTGTCGGCTGGGCAAGAGGTTGGGTACACTAGTATACAACAAGTGAGGGCGCAAAATTTCAAGGACTACATGTAAAATGTCCAGCATAAATTAATAAAGGAAGGTATAAATTATACACATAAAATAATATAATAGATAATAAATTGATCAGTCCGTATAATATGCACAGTCTCTCCAGTCTGTGTGCGCATAAAGTTCATGAAGGGTAGAAAAGATCTAAAGTATACAGGGCTGCCCTCATAGGTGAACAGAAACCATGTTCAGGGAACTGCAAGAAAAACAGAGAAGGCGCCTCTGGGTGCAGTAGTTTTAATACAGGCTTTATTAGTAATACAAATGGTAAACTCACATTTGGTAGATATGAGAAAGGCGTAGCAGAGATGGTGTTTATGTAAAAAATTACGGTCTTTTTGCAGTGGGTCAACAGGGTCCTCTAGCCACCACAGCGCTAGAGGACCTTGGTGACCGACTGCAAAAAGACCGTCATTTTTGACATAACACCATCTCTGCTACGCCTTTCTCATATCTACCAAATGTGAGTTTACCATTTGTATTACTAATAAAGCCTGTATTAAAACTACTGCACCCAGAGGCGCCTTCTCTCTTTGTTTTCCTTTGGGTACACTAGTATCCTCGTAGTCTTCCCTGTCCGACCATCGAGCGTGCTGATCCTCGCCTTGTGTGCGTGAGACTCGGTTCACGACTTGCCCCATGACTCCAAGGGTGGCCGGTGGGCTTTTATGCTCTCGCGGTCCTCACAAGATTGAACAGTGCCTGCTGTATCTTTCGCGGTGGACTGGTACTCGGTACTACTCTGTGATAGGTCTGTCTGAAACACGCCAGTGGGTCCCTCTGGGATGGGTAAGTAGTCTCTCCTGCATCAGGTGAGTACATGCTGGCTGTGTTTCTCTGTATGGGGGGGTTCTTCCCTGTCTCCCCCCTGTATGCTGCTCTTTGCACCCTAATCTGGCGCTGAGCTGTGTGGGGGTACCTGGGGGTCACTCTGGCCTGGCGGGGGTGGGGCGCTCATGTCTGTGTGCTGGGGCTGAGAAAACGTGGGGTGTTTGGAGACGCCATTGGGTGCTTTTGGCTGTAATTTTGCTGCGCTCGGCGGCCATCTTGCCGCGGATCAATGGCGCGGTATTACACACGGCCGGCGGCCATTTTCTTAAATCAGCGGCGCTTTCACTTTCGTTTTTGGCCTCTATCGCCGCTGCTGCGGCGCGAATCTCCTCACACTCTCCTCAGGCTTCACTCGCGCTGGCAGTGCAGTGCATACAGCGGAGCTGAGCGGTCCTCTGAAGGGTTGGTGAGTCCTCTGGGCGTCCCCTCCTCAGTCAGTGCAGCCAGTGGGTGGACTGTTTATTCACTTTATTGTGCATAAGGTTTCAGAGGGTGGCGAGTATGGAGTCTGGTTCACCTGCTTCCCCACTCTTGTCAGAGGCAACTGGCAGTGCTCCAGCACCTGCGGTCCCTATGGACCAGTTGTCGGCAGTCCTGGACACATTTCTTGTCAGGATGGAAGCGGTGTGCGAGCGTAAGGGAGCTATAAAGCGGCCCTCTCCCCACACAATCTCCACATGGGGAGTGCTCTGATTCAGATATGGGCCTCTGCTGCTCAGGACCCTAGCTCTGAATATTTTCATGTTTTTGAACAGGACATTCCTTGTGCGGAAGACTCCAGTTCTGTGTCAGTAAATGACAGGGCGCTTGTAAGTGAACTTATTGATGCTGTGAGGGACACTCTCAAGCTGGATGCTGTGGCTGAGGTACCTCAGGCGGACGCTGTCTCCTTTTGGTTCTTTTCAAGCTTTTCTTTTACACAGCTTCCTCACTGTTTCCTCACACGCTGCGTTGAGAGCAGCATGGATGATACAGTGGTACACAGTGCCCTCCCTCCCCCTGGTCGGTGCAGCATGGTGGGGGGGGGACTTTATTCATTTATTTCTCTAGTCCCTGTGAGCCTTCTGTGTGATGTCTCTGAGGCAACAACAGGGTCTCTGCACCTATGGTTTCCCGCCATTTCCTGGGGAACGCTCTGAGCTCTGACAGGACCGCGGTCTGCGGTGTCAGAGGTTACCTTTTACCTGCATGCTGCTTCGGCAGCACATCTAAGCAGGTTGGAATGATGCAGAGAAGATTATGCGCCTCGGCCCCATAATTTAAAACTTATCTTATAACTCTACACTGGATACATTAACAGTGTATGTATGTGTTATTGATCTCTCTGTCTGCGTGGGTTTCCTCCCGCGTTCCAATGCTGTGCCATACACGATATAAACATACACAATATGTTTATACACGACTCTAAATACATTCACAGTATATGTATGTATTATACTCTCTGGGTCGGCGTGGGTGTCCTCCGGGTGCTCCGGTGTCCTCTCACGGTATGTGCGCTTCGGCTCTCTGTACAGTATAAACATGTTCAATATGTTTATTGCACATGCTATAAATACTTACAGTATGTGTATGCTGTCTGCGTGGGTTTCCTCCGGGTACTCCGGTTTCCTCACACGCTCCAATGGTAATGCACAGCATAAACATGTGCAATATGTTTATTCACATGCTATCATTCCTACACGGTATCTGTGTGCTATCTGCGTGGGTTTCTTCCGGGTATGCCGATTTCCTCCCTCGCTCTGACGGTATGTGCGCCTTTGGGTCTCTGCTCAGTTTAAACATGTTCCATATGTTTATCACGCATACTATAATACCTACGCGGTATGTGTATGCAGTCTGAAACTTGTGCGATTTGATTATTCACATGCTAACATATCTTTTACGATATGTGTGTGCAGTCTGCGTGGGTTTTCTTCGGGTCCTCCGGTTTCCGCCCACGCTACATGACATGCGTGCCTTCGGTGCCATACACAGTATAAACATACACATTATGTTTATACACAACACTAAATACATTCACAGTAGATGTATGTATTGTCTTATTGTCTGGGTCTGCGTGGGGTTCCGCCGGGTACTCCGGTTTCCTCCAACGCGCCAACAGTGTGCGCCCATTCGGCGCTATGCACACATAGACATGTTCAAAAGGTTTATCACACATACTATAATACCTACACGGTATGCATAGGCAGTCTGCGTGGGTTTCATTCGGGTGCTCTGGTTTTTTCCCCTGCGCTCCAATGGTGTGCGCATTTTCAGCGCTATGCACAGCATAAACATGTGCAATTTGTTTATTCGCATGCTAACATACCTACACGGTTGTGTACGCAGTCTGTGTGGCTGGTTTCCGCCCATGCCCCAATGATGTGCGCGCCTTCGTCGCTGGCACAGTATAAACGTGTTTAAAATGTTTATCCACACATACTAAACTACATACGCCGTATGTGGTTGTACTATGCTCTTTGTGGCTGAGGGGGTTTCCTCCCACGCTCTAATTGCACGTTTTGACGCAATACACAGTATAAACTATGTGTTTATACAATCAGCACTTGTCGATGGAGTAGCTGCTGGATGGAGCATTGTCATAAGGATCCCTGGTATCAGGGGTACCACCTTCCACCTGCCCTTCGGTGGTGATCAGAAGCGCTGGCTTGAACTATGTTCGCCATGCTGAGGTTAGCGTTACGCCTGTTAGTGGCTGTGTCTCTGGCGTTTCTGAAGCTCAATGACTGGGCAAAAGCCTCTGCTTCATCTATCAGTCGACCAGGTGCACTGCAACTGCTTTAGCCTCTAGGGTCTCTGTGTCCGGGGTGGGTTTGCGCCACCTATAGAGGCTGAGTTACTGGTCCACTGACCGAGTTTCTAGGGAAGCTCTGTCAGTTTTCCTTTCTTGGCCAACAATTGAGGCACCCCGTAAGCCGGGGCCTCCCTTCTCCGATACATTGCGGGGTCTCCTTAGGATTATCATACCCATCCCGCTGCAGGATGGTCCTGTCGGCCGTGTGCATTCCAGGGGAAGGGTCCTTACACCCGGGGGTGTTTTCACCTCTTTTACCGGATGTGGACCTTCTGGCCTCTCGACTCGCAAGATGTCGAGATTTGTGGCCAGGTCCAGGGATCCCTGGGCAGACGCGTTGGTGGCCCGTGGGGGCAGTATCGCCTGATGTATGCTTACCCTCCGCTACTGTTGTTGCCTCGCCTGCTTCGCAGAGTAGGGGCCGAGGCCATTTCGGTGATCCTCATTGCTCTGCAACGGCGACATTGGTACGCCGATCTACTTCTGCTAGTCGCAGACGTTCCTTGGTGACTGCCTATTTGGGTGGACCTTCTGTCTCATGGTCCCATACTTCATCCTGCTTTACAGTCCTTGGCTTTAATGGCATTGCTGTTAAAAGCCTGGTGCTGAGGGACCGAGGTCTCTCGGATTCGGTGATCTCATCTATGTTGTGGGCACGGAAATCTTCCTGCAGAAAGATCTATCGCCGTACCTGAAAGGCTTGCATCGCTATGTGCGAGGAGCTTAATGGCGTCCACGGACGTATTCCGTTCCCAGGATTTTGCTGTTCTTACAGCGTGGTATGACCCAAAAGCTGGCCTTGCGTACCATCATGGGTCGGATTTCGGCCCGGGCTGTCTTTTTCAACGACCGCTAGCGGGCCATTCCTTGATTAGCACCTTTGTGCAGGGGGTTCGCCATGTGATCCCCCCTGTCAAGCCTCCTACCCCTCCTTGGGATCTGAATTTGATGCTCTCGGTTCTCCAAGAACATCCCTTTGAAAATATCAGAGAGATTCCTCTCTTGACCTTGTCCCAGAAGGTGGCTTTCTTAGTGGCCATTACTTCTGTTCGACAGGTATCTGAGTTGGCGGCCTTGTCCTGCAAGTCGCCTTACTTGGTCCTTCATAAGGATAAGGCGGTGTTGCGCCCACGACCGTCTTTCATTTCAAAAGGTTGTCTCGGCCTTTCACCTTAATGAGGACATTGTTCTTCCGTCCTTGTGTCCTCACCCATCGCATCCCTGAGAGTTTGCGCTTCACACATTGGATGTGGTACGAGCCTTACGGGTGTACCTGTATGCTACTGTTTCTATTCGGAAGTCTGACTCACTGTTTGTGTCTGTCTCTGGTCCAAAACAGGGCCAAGCGGTGTCGTCTGCCACCTTTTCTAGGTGGATCAGACAGACCGTTATACAGGCCTATGCCCCTAAGGGGCAGGCGCCTCCCTTTCCAGTTACGGCGCATTCCACCAGGGCAATTGGTGCTTCCTGGCCTTTCTGACATCAAGCGTCGGTTGCACATGTGTGCAAGGCGGCGACCTGGTCGTCTGTTTATACCTTTTCTATGTTCTATAAGGTTGATGTGGCTGCATCTTCGGATGCTTCCTTCGGCCGCAAGGGTTGCAGGCCGCTGTTTAAAGTTGCAACTCCTCCGTTGAGGAGTTCTGCTTGTTTGGAGTGGAGTTTGGTTTTTCCTTTACTACTGCTCCCACCCTCTTTCTGATACCACTTTGGGACGTCCCACGTGTTTCAGTAGTAGAAGCTGTCAGTCCATGGACGATGAGAGAAAATAGGATTTTTGTACTCACCGTAAAATCCTTTTCTCTGATGTCCATGAACTGACACAGCACCCACCCTTCTTTAAGGTTTGTACTGCTTTGTTACGAACTGAGGCTGCTAGCTGCAGGTAGGAGGGTTATGTCCGGAGGGACCGCCCACCTGGGTGGGGCTGTTCAGCTCTGGTTATTTCTAGAATGTATGTTTCTAACATCTAACATTCTGCCTAGATCTTCTCCTGCGAGCAGGGACATATACCCACGTGTTTCAGTATTAGAAGCTGTGTCAGTCCATGGACGTCAGAGAAAAGGATTTTACGGTGAGTACAAAAATCCTATTTTTACTGCACCTGCCGCAGCTGTGGTGCTTTGCTTCACAGCTGTAACAGGAAATAAAACTGTTGTCATGTTTGGCAGGCACTACTGCCTGCTGAATGCAACCTATTCAAATGAATGGGGCCATGCTGCAACCGCCTCGCAACCACCTGCAATGCACACAGTATTGTGGCATTTAGGTAGTTCAACGGAGTACAGATCAGTTTAAGAAAAGCAACAGCCCTTGAGCTTGATGGTGGCTGCGAAATCTGGGAGCGGTGATGACACCCGTAGGCTCCCACGTCCCAGCCGATGTCGGCGATCCCTCCTCACCCCTGCAGCTGCCCCTGGCTGACAAAGGGGAGCTGGATCATGTGAATGGACCAGAGCTGGCTGAAAATAGGTATGTACAGTATTTACTTTTTTACACTGCTTAGTCAGCATAGGTGGTGGTAGGGGGGAGGTGACATTTTTAAGACTAGTTAGGTTTAGACTGGAAATCTACTTTAAAGAAAGGGATTGGTTCTGAAGAAGGGGGCTTGTCTCCTGAAACGTGTCAGCTTTCCAACTACAGGGGTCTGGATATCAACTATGCTGGAGTTGTGATGTGATATGCTTTGATCCTCTCATGTTTGAGTGTTTTTGGCTTTTTATCAAATAAAAATGGTGTCAGCGGTAATGTACTAGGCCTGTGTTTCTTTACAGTGCTTTGGAGAGCAGCATTGCTTTAAACATTACTTATTTACCATTGGATGTGTGACTGAGTGAGTGCTGAGGCTTGATTGTGTTTGTGGAATTCTACTTTAACTACTTGAAGACCAGGCCTTTTCTGGCACTGTTTACTAGAAAATTAGTTAGAGCCCGCAAACTAATATATATGTATGTATGTATGTATGTGTGTATGTATATATGTATATATGTATGTATGTATGTATGTGTATATATATATATATATATATATATATATATATATATATATATATATAATGTGTACACACACACACAGTCGGGTCCATAAATATTGGGACATCGACACAATTCTAATCTTTTTGGCTCTATATATTATATATATTTGAAATAAAACAAAATAGATGTGCTTTAACTGCAGACTTTCAGCTTTAATTTGAGGGTATTTACATCCAAATCAGGTGAACGGTGTAGGAATTACAACAGTTTTTATATGTGCCTCCCACTTTTTAAGGGACCAAAAGTAATGGGACAATTGGCTGCTCAGCTGTTCCATGGCCAGGTGTGTGTTATTCCCTCATTATACCATTTACAAGGAGCAGATAAAAGGTCCAGAGTTCATTTCAAGTGTGCTATTTGCATTTGGAATCTGTTGCTGTCAACTCTCAATATAAGATCTAAAGAGCTGTCACTTTCAGTGAAGCAAGCCATCATTAGGCTGAAAAAACAAAACAAACCCATCAGAGAGATAGCAACAACATTAGGTGAGGCCAAATCAACTGTTTGGAACATCCTTAAAAAGAAAGAATGCACCGGTGACCTCAGCAACACCAAAAGACCCGGAAGACCACGGAAAACAACTGTGGTAGATGACCGAAGAATTCTTTCCCTGGTGAAGAAAACACCCTTCACAACAGTTGGCCAGATGAAGAACACTCTCCAGGAGGAAGGTGTATGTGTGTCAAAGTCAACAATCAAGACAGGACTTCACCAGAGTGAATACAGAGGGTTCACCACAAGATGTAAACCATTGGTGAGCCTCAAAAAAACAGGAAGGCCAGATTAGAGTTTGCCAAACAACATCTAAAAAAGCCTTCACAGTTCTGGAAGAACATCCTATGGACAGATGAGACCAAGATCAACTTGTACCAGAGTGATGGGAAGAGAAGAGTATGGAGAAGGAAAGGAACTGTTCATGATCCAAAGCATACCACCTCATCAGTGAAGCATGGTGGTGCTAGTGTCATGGCGTGGGCATGTATGGCTGCCATTGGTACTGGTTCTCTTGTATTTATTGATGATGTGGCTGCTGACAAAAGCAGCAGGATGAATTCTGAAGTGTTTCGGGCAATATTATCTGCTCATATTCAGCCAAATGCTTCAGAACTCATTGGACGCGCTTCACAGTGCAGATGGACAATGACCCAAAGCATACTGCGAAAGCAACAAAAGAGTTTTTTAAGGGAAAGAAGTGGAATGTTATGCAATGGCCAAGTCAATCACCTGACCTGAATCCGATTGAGCATGCATTTCACTTGCTGAAGATAAAACTGAAGGGAAAATGCCCCAAGAACAAGCAGGAACTGAAGACCGTTGCAGTAGAGACCTGGCAGAGTATCACCAGGGATGGGGATGAAACCCAGCGTCTGGTGATGTCTATGCATTCCTTAAATTAAAGCTGAAAGTCTGCCGTTAAAGCACATCTTGTTCGTTTCATTTCAAATCCATTGTGGTGGTGTATAGAGCCAAAAAGATTAGAATTGTGTCGATGTCCCAATATTTATGGACCTGTGTGTGTGTGTACACACACACACACACACACACACACACGTATTTAGTCAGCCACCAATTGTGCAAGTTCTCCCACTTAAAAAGATGAGAGAGGCCTGTAATTGTCATCATAGGTATACCTCAACTATGAGAGACAAAATGTGGAAACAAATCCAGACAATCACATTGTCTGTCTAATTTGGAAAGATTTTATTTGCAAATTATGGTGGAAAATAAGTATTTGGTCACCTACAAACAAGCAAGATTTCTGGCTCTCACAGACCTGTATCTTCTTCTTTAAGAGGCTCCTCTGTCCTCCACTCATTACCTGTATTAATGGCACCTGTTTGAACTTATCAGTATAAAAGACACCTGTCCACAACCTCAAACAGTCGCACTCCAAACTCCACTATGGTGAAGACCAAAGAGCTGTCGAAGGACACCAGAAACAAAATTGTAGACCTGCACCAGGCTGGGAAGACTGAATCTGCAATAGGCAAGCAGCTTGGTGTGAAGAAATCAACTGTGGGAGCAATAATTAGAAAATGGAAGACATACAAGACCACTTATAATCTCCCTCGATCTGGGGCTCCACGCAAGATTTCACCCCGTGGGGTCAAAGTGATCACAAGAACGGTGAGCAAAAATCCCAGAACCACACGGGGGGACCTAGTGAATGACCTGCAGAGAGCTGGGACCAACGTAACAAAGGCTACCATCAGTAACACTCTACGCCACCAGGGACTCAGATCCTGCAGTGCCAGATGTGTCCCCCTGCTTAAGCCAGTACATGTCCGGGCCCATCTGAGGTTTGCTAGAGAGCATTTGGATGATCCAGAAGAGGATTGGGAGAATGTCATATGGTCAGATGAAACCAAAGTAGAACTGTTTGGTAGAAACACAACTCGTCGTGTTTGGAGGAGAGAGAATGCTGAGTTTCAACCAAAGAAAACAAGGGCATTGAAGATGAAACGTGGCTGGGTCTTTCAGCATGACAATGATCCCAAATACACCGCCCGGGCAACGGAGGAGTTGCTTCGTAAGAAGCATTTCAAGGTCCTGGAGTGGTCTAGCCAGTCTCCAGATCTCATCCCCATAGAAAACCTTTGGAGGGAGTTGAAAGTCTGTGTTGCCCAGCGACGGCCCCAAAACATCACTGCTCTAGAGGAGATCTATATGGAGGAATGGGCCAACATACCAGCAACAGTGTGTGACAACCTTGTGAAGACTTACAGAAAACGTTTGACCTCTGTTATATATCCTTTGTCGGCAATGACAAAGTATTGAGATGAACTTTCAATATTGACCAAATATTTATTTTCCACAATAATTTGCAAAAAAAACAAACTTTAAGAGGGAAGTTTTCAGGAGAAAAACTTTCGACAGCCCCCTGCGTATAACACGCAGGCACAGTTTACCCTCTATTTTCAGGGTAAAAAAGTGAGTTTTTATATATATATATATATATATATATATATATATATATATATATATATATATATATATATATATATATATATATATATATATATATATATATATAATTAATTCGAGTATAAGCCGAGGCAGCTAATTTTACCACAAAAAACTGGGGAAACATATTGACTCGAGTATAAGCCTAGGGTGTCCAACTACATGCCTCACTGTGCCCATGACTAGACTGACGTTTAACATGAGAGTCTAGGGCCGGTACCTGGTCCCAAAATTCACCGGAGAAATTAGCGTTTAACATGGGAGTTTATGAAAGGGGTGCCCGACGTTGAAGTTTGGGGTTCAGGGGACCTACGGTCGGCCGTTACCGGGTCCCCAAAGTCCCAGAGATCAGGCACAAAAAGGTGACTCGAGTATAAGCCGAGGGGTGCATTTTCAGCACAAAAAAATGTGCTGGTAAACTCGGCTTATACTCGAGTATATACGGGGTGTGTGTGTGTATATATGTATATATGTGTGTGTGTGTGTGTGTGTATGTGTGTGTGTGTGTATATATATATATATATATATATATATATATATATATATATATATATATATATATATATATATATATATATATATATATATATATATATATATATTGTAATATAAATATATAAAATAATCACTCACTTTTTTACCCTGAAAATAGAGGGTAAACTGTGCCTACGCAGGGGGCTGTCGAAAGTTTTTCTCCTGAAAACTTCCCTCTTAAAGTTTTTTTTTTTTTGCAAATTATGGTGGAAAATAAGTATTTGGTCAATATCAAAAGTTCATCTCAATACTTTGTTATATATCCTTTGTTAGCAATGACAGAGGTCAAACGTTTTATGTCAAATTTTGGGGGAAAAAATACACTTTTTTGGAACTCTAATGCAGAAAAACACAATACATAACCCAATTTTTGGTAAAATATCAAAGATGATGTTATGCCGAGAAAATGGATACCGAACATGTCACGCTTTAAAATTGCCCACGCAAAACAGCAACAAATGAGGTACATTTTACTATCCCCAGGTAGCGCTTTAAAAGTCTTTTTACAGGTTACCATTTTAGATTTACAAAGGAGGTCCTAGAATTACTGCCCAGGATCTGACATACGCGTGATACCTCACATGTGTGGGACGATTGCTGTTTGCGTACAAGCGGGACCGATGCTTGCTTTTTTGTGCGCGAGCACAGGGGGGGGGGGGGGGGGGACGGGGACAGGAGTACTTCAAAATTTTGAATCCCTCGCCACTCTATTCAAAACTAAAAAAAAAAAAGTTTTCCTTTACTTTTATACTTTAACCACTTCCCGCCCTGTCAATAGGAGATTGACGTCCGGGAAGTGGTTGTGTTATCCACACTGGACGTCATATGACGTCCTGCAGGATAACAGCCGCTGCACACCCGGGCGGGCGCGCATCGCGGTGATCGGTGGAGCGGTGTGTCAGTCTGACCCACCGCTACTCTGATCTCGGTAAAGAGCCTCCGGCGGAGGCTTTTTACCACGTGATCAGCCGTGTCCAATCACGGCTGATCACGATGTAAACAGGAAGAGCCGTTGATCGGCTCTTCCTCACTCGCGTCTGACAGACGCGAGTAGAGGAGAGCCGATCGACGGCTCTCCTGACAGGGGGGGGGTTCGTGCTTATTGTTTATCAGCGCAGCCCCCCCTTCGGATACCCACACTGGACCACCAGGGAAGCCCCCCAGGACCACCAGGGAAGCCCCAAGCATGTGGATGGCCAGGTAAGTACCCCATGGCCATCCACATGCACAAATACTCAAAAAACATATGCCAATCAGTGCCCACAAATGGGCACTGACTGGCACCACCACAATGTGCAATGCCCAGCAATGCCACCTACCAGTGTGAACAGTGCCACCTACCAGTGTGAACAGTGCCACCTATCGGTGCCCATCCGTGCCCACCTATCGGTGCCCATCCGTGCCCACCTATCGGTGCCCATCCGTGCCTGTCTGTGCCACCTATCAGTGCCGCCTATGAGTGCCCATCAGTGCCGCCTATGAGTGCCCATCAGTGCCGCCTATGAGTGCCCATCAGTGCCGCCTATGAGTGCCCATCAGTGCCGCCTATGAGTGCCCATCAGTGCCGCCTATGAGTGCCCATCAGTGCCGCCTATGAGTGCCCATCAGTGCCGCCTATGAGTGCCCACCAGTGCCACCTATGAGTGTCCATCAGTGCCGCATACCAGTGCCACATAGTGCCCATCAGTGCCACCTTATTGGTGCCACCTCATCGGTGCCCGTCAGTGCCGCCTTATCAGTGCCTGTCAGTGCCGCCTTTTCAGTGCCCGTCAGTGCCGCCTTTTCAGTGCCCGTCAGTGCCGCCTTTTCAGTGCCGCCTTATCAGTGCCCGGCAGTGCCGCCTTATCAGTGCCCGTCATTGAAGTAGAAAAGGTACTTATTTACAAAAAAAATTTACAGAAACAAAGAAAAACTTAGTTTTTTTCAAAATTTTCGCTCTTTTTTTATTTGTTGTGCAAAAAATAAAAATCACAGAGGCGATCAAATACCACCGAAAGAAAGCTCTATTTGTGGGAACAAAATGATAAAAAAATTGTTTTGGTACAGTGTTGCATGACCGCGCAATTGTCATTCAAATTGCGACGGCGCTGAAAGCTCAAAATTGGCTTGGGCAGGAAAGTGTATAAGTGCATGGTATTGAAGTGGTTAAAGAATATGTAAACCCAGCATTTCCTATTTCTGATGTGTGGCTGCTGTACCATGTACTTCTGTGAGACAGTCTCCTGTTCTCTTTTTATTGCTTCCTTTGGTGTTCCTGCCAGTCCCTTTTGCTTTCCTATTAAGAACTGACCACACTAGGCATGAGAGCACAGCGTGGTCAGTTCTCCAGCTGTGCAGAGAACTTGGCCTGTTATCCTCTAATGGTCCCCCCCTCCCCCTACACAGCCATTCACTGGGAAGGCCAGTGTGCTGCTGCTGTTTTCTTCCCCCAGCTCTCTGAGCTCCTAATGCAGCTGAGAACAGAGATTTTGTAATAACTTATAAAGAAGGGGGGTAATTATGTTTATACACACACATTTTGCATTTCCTTTCTGTTTTAAACTGAAAGAGTTGTTTTACATCTGGTAACTTTTTAATTTGTGTTTTACTTTATTCATTTGTTTTTGTAGATTTTCTAAATGCATTAATTTTTACTTGTAAATGGCTGTCATGCATTACCCCAAAAAGTCAGTTTTACATTTTTTTTATTAACCTTGTTTTAAAACGAACACTGGGCAAGCTAGAAAAAGTATTTTTTTTTGTTTTGTCCTGTATGCCTGTAGATGGCAAAGACAAGCCTTTGTCACCCAGGGATCCATGGAACCCTAGTGCCCCCCCCCCCCCCCCCCGTGATTCCTTAAGCAATGAACAAATTGAATTTCCACCTACAATGACCACCAATCCAAAGGGGCATTTTTCTACTAACCACCAATGTAGGGAGTTGCTTCTATGCTGAACACTAAAGACTCGTTCACATGAGCAGTTGAGGAGCGGTAAAACCCAGTGTTTAGAGGATATGTAAACGTTCTTTTTTTTTTTTTTTTTCCTTTTAACAAACATTTCATACTTGCCTCCTCTGTGCAGTTGGTTTTGCACAGAGTGGCCCCGATCTTCCTCTTCTGCGGTCCCTCAGCGGCGCTCCTGGCTCCTCCTCTTCTCGAGTGCCCCGTTGGAGAGCCGCTCTCCATGGGGGGAACTCGTGCGGGCGTGCTCCCGTGTCCTGATGCTGCGTCCATTGACACAGACAGGACTCGGCTTCGCCCCTCCGGCTCCCGCAACATTGGATTTGATTGACAGCAGCGGGAGCCAATGACTGCGCTGCTATCAATCTATCCAATCAGGACCCGAGACACCAGCTGGAGCGGGTGTTCTCGACCCCGGCACAGGAGCACTCGGTTAAGTCAAAGGGGTTTTTTCACCTTAATGCATAGAGGTGAAAAACCGCGAGGGTTTACAACCCATTAAAGCCACATTTTTACCCTCCAAATGATTTCGCTTTAGAGGCAGTGGCTGGGGCTGTACGCTTGCCGCAGCCGTGATGCTTTGCTTTACAGCCATGGCAGGAATTATAACCCTTGTCGCTCTTGGCGGGCATGGCACCCTCTCAGCGCGACCCATTTAAATGAGTGAGGCCGCTCTGCACATGCCCCACAACAACGCGCAATACACGTGAGTGCGGCACGATATTACTGAAAATGATTTTGTTGTATATAATCTGCCCTGGGTGTCAAATACACAAAGTAGTCCAGATTATTAATATAGTAAAACCTTTCTATGACCTATTGTTTATACACATTACATGAGCCATTGGTATCATTTTCAGCAGGGGCTCCCTGAGAAATAAAAATTGATTTCTTTTTACAAAGGTTTTTATTCATGTTTAGTCAATTGGAGAGCTACAATGCAAAGTAATTATGTGCAGACTGGAGACCCGAAAATTATTTCAAGGGATCCTACCAAAGGAAAAAGGTTGAGAAATGCTGATGTAGACTAAAAATAGGATTTTTATAACAGCTTACCTGTAAAATCCTTTTCTTGGAGTACATCACGGAACACAGAGCGGCATAGTCATTACTATGTGGGTTATATAGATACCTTCAGGTGCTGGCACTGGCAACTTCCAAAACCGGAAGTACCCTCCCCTATATAAGCCCCTCCCATCCGGGAGTACCTCAGTTTTGTAGCAAAGCAATAAGTGTCCCCAAAAGAGGGGTGGGAGCTCTGTGTCCCGTGATGTACTCCAAGAAAAGGATTTTACAGGTAAGCTGTTATAAAAATCCTATTTTCTTTCTCGTACATCACGGGACACAGAGCGACATAGTCAGTACTAATGGGATGTCCTAAAGCAATGCCCAATGAGGGGGGGGATACACCATATATAAGCTGAGCGCTATCAGACATGAGGATCTTTTGCGGCCTGCAACACACTGCGCCCAAAGGCGACATCCTCCTGACTTCTAACGTCCACCTGGTAGAATCTAGTAAACGTGTGTACTGAAGACCATGTTGCGGCCTTACATACTTGAGCCAGGGAGGCCTGGTGATGCACTGCCCATGAAGTTCCAACTGCTCTCGTGGAGTGCGCCCTAACTTTGAACGGAGGTGGTCTCCTTCTCAAGCCATAGGCTTGCATTATGACCTGTCGAATCCACTTGGCTAAAGTAGATTTTGACGCTGCCTGACCCTTTCTGGGGCCTTCCGGCAGAATAAACAAAGTATCCATTCTGCGAATCTGAGCAGTGGCTTTTAGATAAGCTTTAACTGCTCTTACTACATCCAAAGAATGCAATAACTTTTCCTCTACCGAACTAGGTTTGGGGGAAAAAAGAAGGAAGAACCACATCTTGGTTCAAATGAAACCTCGATACCACCTTAGGAAGAAAGGCTGGATGAGGACGTAACACTACTCTATCCTTATGGATAACCAGATATGGCTCTTTACAGGACATAGCTGCTAATTCCGACACTCTTTTAGCCAAACAAATGGCTACTAGAAAAATCAATTTCCTGGTGAGAAGAACCAAGGAAATATGCTGTAATGGTTTAAATGGTTGTTTCTGTAGAACCGACAGAACCAGGTTTAGATCCCATGGACATATGGGAATATTAACCGGAGGACTAATACGCATCACTCCTTGTATAAAGGCTTTGACTAGTGAATGCGAAGCCAAGGGCCTTTGAAAAAATATTGACAAGGCCGAAATCTGACCCTTGATAGTACTCAAGGCAAGCTTCCTATCTACAGCCCACTGTAGGAAGTCCAGAATCCTCCCTATTACGTACTTACGTGGATGCCATTTCTTGGGCTCACACCACGCGATGTACGCCTTCCAGATTCTATAGTAGATCTGCCTGGATACCGGCTTCCTGGCATTGATCATGGTAGATACCACAGGATTAGAGAGCCCTCCTCTTTTTTAGAATGTGGGCTTCAATAGCCAGGCCGTCAAACCTAGGGCTGGTAAGGAAGGGTGGTATATCGGTCCTTGCGAAAGCAGGTCCGGACGATGTGGGAGAGTCCAAGGACTCCCCACTGACATTTTTACAATCTCCGCGTATCATGCTCTTCGGGGCCACGCTGGAGCCACCAGAATCACTGGTTTCTTTTCTACCCTGATTCTGCGGAGTAATCGAGGTAACAATTGTGGCGGTGGGAATGCATATATCAGCTTGAACTGATCCCAAGGGAACACTAGGGCATCCGAGCTGCAAGCTAGGGGATCCCTTGTCCAAGAGACAAACCTGTCCACCTTTGCGTTGAATCTGGATGCTAGCAGATCTACATCCGGTGTTCCCCACCGCTGACATAGTCCGAAAAACCTCGGGGTGAAGGGACCATTCCCCTGGGCATAATTGTTGGCGACTTAGAAAGTCCGCCTTCCAATTCTCCACTCCTGGAATGAATACCGCGGATATGGCTGGGACATATCTTTCTGCCCATTTCAGGATGCAATTTACTTCCCTCTGGGCTGCACGACTCCTGGTGCCACCCTGATGATTGATATATGCCACTGCCGTGGCATTGTCTGATTGAATTCTGACAGGGGACCCTTGGAGTTTGGATGTCCATGCTACTAGGGCATACCGGGCTGCTCGTATCTCTAAGAGATTGATGGGCAGGGCCTTTTCCGCATCCGACCATCTGCCCTGGAGAGACCATTGCTCCAGTACTGCTCCCCAGCCTATAAGGCTGGCATCTGTAGTGACCACCTTCCAAGAAATCAGACTGAAGGATTTCCCTTTTTCCAGATTCTGGGGAACCAACCACCAACGGAGGCTCTTGCGAACGGAAGGGGACAAGGACATTGGTAAGTCTAGGGCCTGAACTTTCTTGTTCCAGGCTGACAGTATGGCCCTTTGCAAATTCCTTGAATGGAATTGACCGTAGGGTACTGCTTCGAATGATGCCACCATTTTTCCCAGCAGCCTCATGCACAGGCGTATGGACGGCTGTCTTTTTGTACCCACTAAGTGGATCAAATCTCTCAAAGACAACACCTTTTTTCGAGGCAAGAATATTTTCTTCTGGCCTGAATCTAGCCTTAGCCCCAAGTATTCCAGACTTTTGACTGGTTTTAGGGCCGGCTTGTCTCGGTTGATAATCCAACCGTGAGATTCCAGATACTTGATTGTCTTGTGAACGACCACTTCTAGTTTTTTCACTGAGTGGTCTATCAGCAACAAGTCGTCTAGATATACCATTATCGTTACACCTTGCGTTCTTAGATTGGCCAATAATGGGGCCAGAATTTTTGTGAACACTCGTGGTGCTGTGGCCAGACCGAAGGGTAAGGCTCTGAACTGAAAATGGCGCCCTTCTACTGCAAAGCGTAGAAATTTTTGGTGGACTGGAAAGATGGGAATGTGCAAATAAGCATCTTTGATGTCGATCGAGGCTAACCATTCCTACCCTTGTAGGGCAGTGGCCACCGATCGGATCGACTCCATCCGGAAAGTCCTGATATGCAGGAATTTGTTTAGCCCTTTTAGATTTAATATGGGCCTCACGTCCCTGTTTGGCTTCGGGACTGTAAAGAGGTTTGAGTAAAACCCGAACCCCCATTCTTCCAGGGGAACCTCCATAATTACTCCTTGGAGCAATAGTTGTTCTAGTGCCAACAGGAGGGACTCTCTCTTCCGGGGATCCCTTGGCACGTTTGACCTCATAAAATGGGAAGGAGGAGAATCTTTTAACTCCAATCTGTATCCCAGACTTACTGCGGAGAGCACCCATCTGTCTCTGATCGTGTCCCGCCAGGTCTCTGCGAACAACTGGAGTCTTCCCCCCACCCGATTGAGTGGGGGCAACCCTTCATGCATTTGACTTTGGGGGAGGTTTTGTACCTCTCCTGACCCAGGGTTTTTTATTACCCTGCGATTGTCCCTGATTTTTACCCCCGGGATTTGACCGAGGAGGCCGTCGGAACTGTTTCACAGCCGATGCCCCAGGGACTGGAGAAGCAGGCCTCTTAAAAGAGGGACCTCTAACTCTGTTTTTAACCGGCAAGAGTGTACTTTTACCGTTGGAAATTTTCTGGATATATTTGTCCAGGTCTTCCCCGAATAAGCGTTCACCATGAAATTGGAAGCTAACCAGCAATTTTTTACAGGGAGCTTCAGCAGACCAGTTTTTGAGCCATAGAAGCCTGCACATATGTACTACAGACAGCGTAAGGCGGGAGGCCTGATGGATTGAATCCTTTATGGCGTCAACCGCAAAGCATAAGGCTCTAGGTAGATCAGCTAGGGCAAGGGCCTGCTGATCTGGCAAGTCCCTTAAGACCTGTTTCAACTGATCCTTCACTGCTTGGCAGACCCCAATAGCTGCCACTGCTGGTTGTGTCACCAAGCCTGCTGTAGAAAAAGCAGATTTTAATAAGGACTCCAATTTTTTTATCTATTGGGTCCTTGAACATTTGGACATTATCCACTGGACATGTCAGTGATTTATTCACACAAGAGATGGCTGCGTCCACTGTAGGGACCCTCCATTTTTTGATGAACTTATCCTCCATGGGATAGACCACCGGAAATCTCTTGAGGGGAGTAAATATTTTATCAGGATGTTCCCAATCCTGGTACATGAGCCCTTCTAATAAAGGGTGAAGTGGAAAGGAACAGACAGTCTGGGGAGCTTTTAGCGACCCCAGCGAGGAGACAGTAGTGGTTGATGGTTCCGCAAGGTGCATTTTAAATGCTGATCGGACCATGTTAGTCAAAGACTGAACCCATAATCTTTCAGCTTGAGATGCTGAGAAAGGTTCCTCCACAGTTGATTCCTCTATAACAGAATCAACCTCATCCTGATCCCCTTCAGGCAGGTCGATCCCTGTATAGGACTGTTGCTCCGCTAACAGGTACTCTGAAGGCGGAGACGGAGATCGGCGTGCTTTCCCTGTGACAGGGAGGCAGCGATTAATGTTGACAATCTCTCTCTAATCCTCCCAGAGCTGAGGAAAAAACCTCCTCTGTTACATACACAGGAGCAGGTGAACTGAGGACAGCCACAGTACCAGGCACTCCTGCGGGGTCTCTACGGTCACTAACCTCTGAATTTTCAGGGGAGACTGGTGCAGCAGAAGCATGCCCAAGATCCTCAGAGCCCGATGGAGACCCCCTTCGCTTCCTGGAAGATTTAGTTCCGGAGCTTCTGGACGGCATATTCCTAAGCCCAAAGCTGAGGTATTCCAGCCGTAATACACCCCTTTTACTGAGAATAGTCTAGCACAATTGCTGCTATATAACAGTTGGTGTCTACTAAAGTGCCTTTCTAGGGGATGCCTGCATCAACCGCCTCTGTGTGCCTTTATACTGTTGCTAGCTCTGTCTGTGCACTTCAATAGCCAGCTTGATTGCCTTTAAACATGCTGGACGCCCGCACATGCGCAGTAGCGCCGCGGCGCACACCGAGCGTCATCCACCCGCTCCGCCCCTTTTTCCAGATCGCCTCTATATAGAGAGGCGCGTGTCCGCGCACGCGCGCGGGCACGTGCGCCTTTGGCGCCTTTTTTGAAAAAATAAGGAGCTAGATGGGAGCCAGGGTCCCTGCTGCAGGGCCCGGGGATGGATGAGCGCAGCAACAGGGCAGAGGAGACAGCTTCCCAAAGAGAACTTACCAACTGCCTGGATTTGACTTCGGAAGAAAAAAAATCCACATTACAAGAAAAAGAACCATAGCGGCCTCTAGTGTTTAACACAGGTACCGCGGTCTTACATTTTTTTTTTTTTTTTTCTTGCCTACTATTAAAATTTTTACATTTTCTCAGTAGTAACAGGCATGCACAGAATATTAGCGGGAATACCTTAGGTAACAGGCAGAAAGACAAAATAGGCTTGGGGGTCCCCCAATAGAACCAAGTTCCTGAGGGCCCCCACTTACCTTTTCCTCGCCGCAGGACTCTGTTTGGTCCACAGAAGCCCAAACTTCACCTATCACGGCAGGCATTGTAATTAAACCTTCAGGGACCGGGTTCCCAAGGATTCCACTCCCCTGGACCTGTATAGCACCCTGCACAGAAAACATCTTGGTCGTGGGTATGACCAGAGCTCTGGATCCCAGGGTCCAGCCCTCCTAAGAGAGGCATTACAGGCAAAACCTTGCTCTTCTCTTGCAAGGCCCGGGTACCGACCGTTTAGCTATGAAGCTTTTTTGGTCGGATCCGGAATAGCTTACTGAGGCCCAAAAGAACCTGTACGCAAGCTCAGTGAAAAACACATGTTACTTCTTGGCCAACACCTTAGACACTGGCAAAAAACTGAGGTACTCCCGGATGGGAGGGGCTTATATAGGGGAGGGTACTTCCAGTTTTGGAAGTTGCCAGTGCCAGCACCTGAAGGTATCTATATAACCCACATAGTAATGACTATGCCGCTCTGTGTCCCGTGATGTACGAGAAAGAGAAAATTATTTTGCTAAACAATATTGTCAAAAGAGCCTCATTGGACCCAGCATAAAGTATGTTTTACTTTAGTATTAGTTATTTAAAGTTATTGCTGAATCAACAGGCCCCTAACCTTGCTCTGCCAGGGCTTCTGTATTACTCCTTGGCAGTGGAAAACTTGGCAAACACATTGTGCTGTTCTTAAAATAGATGCACTGCTCTAATGGGCTGATTGTTCTCTAAAACAGGAACTTGGCAGTGCACAGATAAAGCCATTGGGCGTTACCACTGAAAAGCAAATCGTCATTCAAAAGTATCTTTATCAGTGACGTGGACATAATAGTGGCTGAGATAGCACACAAGGAAAGCTACAAACTAGCAGACTTTATTTTTTTTATTTGTGTCGTCCTTCCTTTTTTTTTTAATTAATTAAATAATTTATTTTTTGTTTGCTTTTTTTTTAATCCCAACTGCTATCCCTGTTGAGGGACGTGTGTGTGTGTGTGTGTGTGTGTGTGTGTGTGTGTGTGTGTGTAATACACATACACACACACACACACACACATGCATATATTTATATATATATATATTATAATTTTTTATACACTGTGTGTGTGTGTGTAATATTATATATATATATATATATATATATATATATATATATATATATATATATATATATGTGTGTGTGTGTGTGTGAGAGATAGATATAGATATAGATATAGAGATATATATATATATATATCTATCTATATTAGGGCTGGGCGATTTTCCCCCCCAAAAAAATCTGCGATTTTTTTTTTTTTTTTTTTTATAAAAAAATCGATATTCGATTCGATTTTTTTATTTTTATTATATTAAAGTGCATCAACAAACAAAATTGCAAAGGCAAACCCTTTCTCTAACTGCAAAGTCAGTGTGCAACAAACACACAATATATTCCAGCGCTCATGGAACATACATTATTAACTATTGAAAACTCTTGAAACTCTGTGTGTGATTCCTTCTGTCCCAGCCTTGCTGCGATCCTGGCTCTGCATCCTTTTGGGTTGGAGGGCCCTCCACACGCTGGTCTGCCTGTTGTCCATCATTCAAGGTACTGTGCTCTCACGGAGATCATGCCACAGGCTTTGTTTTGACTTTTTTAACCCCTCCTTGCTCCACGGATGTCACTGCAAGTTTAACAAGTTTGTCACCACTGGTAACGGGAGAGTTAAGATTCATTTGCCCTCTGCACATTTGGGATTAGATCCCTCTCTTTATTGTGATAAATGGACTAAGCTTTTTTATCAATTCTTCAAGAGTTTTCAATAGTTAATAATGTATGTTCCATGAGCGCTGGATTATATTGTGTGCATGTTGTGTATTTTGTACTTCTGGGTACGGATTTTTTCTTGCTGCGCTGGATCCTGTTTTTTCCCCCTTTTGGATACTTTGTACTTCCCAAAATATTTGGGATTTTTTTCTTATTACTATTATTATTATCATCCATTTATATTTTTTTCTTTATCCACCAATTTAGCGCTTGTGACCTTTTGTTGTTGTTTGCAGTGTGCAACAAAGATTGTTAAACATCCAAATTATTAATACTGTATTTGGATTTAGCTAATAAAACAACAAAAAATCCTGAGGTTACTCTTAGTTGAATTGAACTGTGTCCATGCCTCACTGTACCCTTGTCTCACTGTGCCCGTGTCTCACTGTGCCCAATGCTTCAATCACTGTGCCCGTACCTGATGCAGATTTTCATGGTATACGGATTTTACTGCTACACCGGTGGCCATTCCAGTATTCAAAAGCCGCGCCTCCTTCTCGTCTGTGATAGGCGGAACACTCAATTTCCCAGCATTCAGTGTTCCGCCTATCATGGTCATCCTCATAACACAGACGAGGATGAGAGGATGTCCGTGATAGGCTGAATACTGCCTGCTGTGAAATTGAGTGTTCCGCCTATCACAGACGACGAGGACTCGGGAGGCGCGGCTTTTGAACACTGCAATGGCCGCCGTCTGTCTGCATGACACGCTGATCAGGTAGGCAGACGGCGGCTGCAGCGAGTAGATGTAATTGGGGTAACGCTGCCCAGTGCCATTCCGGATACGCCCCCTGCAGTCCTGCTACGGAAACTTTGAAGGAAAGGAAAAAAAAAAATCGATTTTCTTCAAAACTGAATCGATTTGAGCTCAAAACTCGATTCAAGATTAAAATCGATTTTTTTTCCCAGCCCTAATATATATATATATATATATATATATATATATATATATATATATATATATATATATATATATATATATATATATAAAATGTGTGTGTGTGTGTGTGTGTGTGTGTGTGTGTGTGTGTGTATATGTATATATAGATATATATAGATTATATATATATATATATATATATATATAATGTGTGTGTGTATATATATATATATATCTGTGGGTAGGAGTAAACTATGAGCGCTCAATACACCCCAATTTACTATATTTTATTCCCGGTCAATCTAGTGATTACACTTTAGGACAGTGTTTCTCAAAAAAAGATCAAAAAATTTTCATAGCACCCGTGAAAAGATTGAAAAGAAATTTTTGGTGAACTTATTTATTTTTACATATATATTTAGTTTTACTTTTGCTTCCTTGCTTTTCATTTAACAGTTTCTCTTTCAGAGTTCCAGACTTGATTAAGTATTTCTCCATCGCTAAACAATGAACAAACTTTTATTTATAAACATCAAAGTTGGAATGGAACGGTCTCTGTTTTTATAGTATAATTAGAGGGATTGAGTTCTCCCGAGATCTCGCACAAGTCTTGCGTTACGAAAGGAACCAATGAATGACAGACTGACAGATTGCATTTTTATATATGTTACTTCTTTAACTTTTGCAACATTGAGTTACCATTCAGCAGGAACCGGACAAATGTCACTCTGTGTGCCTCTGTCCAATGAGCGGCTTTTGTTGAACAGTCATGCTGGAAAACGCAGATTCGATCAGCTCTTACAGCCAATGGCTGCAGTACTGATCTGTGTATTCTGACAGGGTTGGGGCGCGGGGTCTCCGCTGTCAGAATAAAATGGCGTGGTGGGGGACATCCCAGGATCCGCATCGCTTTTTTTAAATTAATTTTTTATTTTTATTTTTTAAACTGGGTATACAGTATTGAGGTGTTTCTTTATTTCTTTATTTAACATTTTTTAATTTAACCAGCTAGTTGAAAAAAAATAATGCTGATCCGCGCATCGATGTTTATGCAGGGATCTCTCCTCCTGTGTCTTTGTATTCTGACAGCGGGGACTCAACCCCCACCCCCCAATCAGAATACACTGAACAGTGCTGCAGCCATTGGCTGTAAGCACTGATCGAATTCTGGTTTTCCACCATGGCTTTCTGACAACCGGACTCTGTCTGTCAGGCATGCCAAAAAACATTTATAGTATTGGAGGAACCTCAAAGCACACAGAAAACCCTTTTAACATCTTTGCGATCTTTTTAAAGGACCGGAAGCTGATGGCTACGGCGCAGCAGATGCTTCAGGACACCCGGATAAAAACCGAATTGCTCCGCATGCAGATAGTGAAACTGACCCAATCACCAGGGTCCATGACTGACCTCAGCGATTCTTCAGAGACCCTTTCACCCCTGGAGCTACGTGTGGAGGAGCTGAGGCGTCACTTGCGCGTGGAAGCAGCTGTAGCTGAAGGTGCTAAGAACGTGGTCAAGTTGCTAGGTGGCCGCCGAGTGCAAGACCGCAAGGCTCTCGCTGAGGTGAGGAGGGGCTGTACATTGCTTAGGGCTCACTTTTGTATTTGTAGAAAAACCCCAATCAAAAATGACCAAAAACTTTTGTTCCTTGCCCTGTACTTATTGAAAAAAATCCTAAATTTTAATAATGTTGGTATAGCTACTTTTATCTGTGGGAAACAGAATTATTACTGATAGTGGCTATAGCCGCCAGCAGTAACCGCGTGCCAAAAATCCAACAGTCTGGTTGTACTAAAGTCGATCAATCAGCCTGCCCATATATATGGATTGAAATTCGGCCAGTCCCTGTTGAACCGGCTGAATTTCGATCTATATATGGCCGGCTTTAGAGTTAACACATGGAAAAAATATATCTGATGCTAGTCCAGTTTAATTACTAAACCGCTGTTTAAATGTAATGATGATGTTTCTTTTTTCCCAGGCTCAGTCCAGGTTGCATGAATCTTGCCAGAAGATTGACCTTCTACGGTTATCGATGGAGTGCTGCCTTTCTGAGCTGCCCCTAGGGCATCCAAAACAGGAGCTAATCAAGCAAGATCTACAGTGTTTTCCATCATCAGGGGGAATATGTGGGAAAGACCAGGGTTTTGGTCAGCCCCTAACATCCCTTATCAAGGCCACTGCACTCACAGGTATTGTAGCTGGAGAGGTACGAAGTAGACCAGTTTAAAACATGAGTTTATTTTTGAACCTTTCTGGAATTCTGTCTCCTGCAGGGACCTTGGAGATACACATTTTGGGCTGTCAAGGCTTACTAGAAAATGTCCCAGGACGCCATCGTGCTGCCACAAATCATGGTAGCCCTGACACAAAGCACTTCATACGCCACAAAACTGGAGGAAGCGGATACGGACGAGGAGGCTCAGGGCGCTATCAGCGGACAGATGAGCTCTGTGGTACGTTGTTGCTCAGAAATTTTTTCTTTTTTTTTTCTTCAACAAAACAAGCTGTTGCTAGGCTGTGCAAATTAAAGCAAACCTCTGCTTTTCTAATGCAGGACAAATCAACAGGTTTGGAGGAAGGTCAGCCTTTGGTTTTGATTGCAGCCAGTCTCATTGTTTTGGTTGTGGCCAGCCGCAGCATTATGTCAGTGTGAAGTGTGTGTGGAGTCAAAATTATAATATTGAAGTTACCGTACAAACGTTTTTTTGAATTCCATTTAGGAACATAGCAATTCATATACAAATGGGTTTTTCTGTCACTTACAGAAGCATAGGACAAAGAAAAATTATGAGCCAACCCACTTACCAAAAGCATTAACAGCAGAAATACAGGGGAAAAGGGCCTATCCCTCAATGGACTCCAAGAAAACGATTTTACAGTAAGCATAAAAATATGTCCATTGAGGCACATGGATTCAAATATAGTCTATATGTCCAAAAACAGTCCAAATGAGGGGTGGGCAACAGAGCAACAACTAGAACAGACCCCACTAAGAGGCCATTGGACTGCCTGCAGCCTAGGAGATGCCTGAATGATCAACACCCAAATCTGAATTGGATGAGGTGGAACTCCCTACTAGATTGGTTAACCTGCCAACACAAGGGAGAGAATGGAGAATCAACCTAATGATCCATAATAGGATAGAGCAGGACACCAACAGAGGCAAATGGCTTCACATGGAAGGGAACCCTAAACCAGCAAGAAGCTGATCAACCAGGACCCACCAAGACAGGTGGCAAAACATCAAGTTTCTGATTAGGAAAGAAAGACCCACTACCAGTTATGGTCAATAGAAAATGCTGGGGTTAACCCTCACAAGGAACTTAAAACAGGAAAATAAGTCTAGGCGATGATCTCTGCCTACAACATTGGTTGAACTAAATGGAGTTAAGGAGTGTCCATTTCCAGTTTTGCTTGGAGCCACAGCAGTCAGTATCTACAAGGAATTGGGTGATTTTGGCCAAAATATCTTGAGCTGCAGTAGGGGCCCCAATGACAGAATAGGGTACTTGGCCTCACTTGGGGAGCTGAAGGAGACTCCAATGATTGTAGACCCTACAACTAGAAGGTCTCTGGATTCCAGACTGAAGGTGTCTGTTTCCTCAGAGGATACTGAGTGGATGCCCGTGGACCCCATAGTTGTGCCTGCATAGTAGTGATGCAACTAGGCCGAAGGCAAGGCCTCAGGTAATCACAAACTCAAGCAGCAGGTGCTCATGAGAGTCGTGGACTCTGCAGGGGAGGGCACGGCACTGGAACAATCTTAGTTATTTACCTGAAAGGATTTGGGTGAGACAAAGTCTTGACAGGACATGAAGGTCCCTAATAACGAGGGAGGGGGATTTGGCCTCACCCGACCAGGCCGAGGAAGATTTCAGTGATATGACCCCATAACTATAGGGGAACCAGGTTTCAAATTGCAGGTGCCGGATTTCTCAGAAGATTATGAAGTAGACGCCTCCAGAACCACTAGAAGAGTATAGCCTGGGGTCCTGCTCAGTAGCAGAACTGCCCCTTTTGTGTCTATGTACAAACGTGTTGCATCCATGTAGCAATAATACATGGACAGGTACTTGCAAACTTAAAGAGCTGATGCTAGTGGAAGTTGGGCAGCTGGAGGTGACTTGGTCACTGGAAGCAGACAGTGGGAATAGACCAGAGTTCCATGTGGTGTCCTTGCACACAACTGTAGCTTTTAAAAACACTCCTAGCAGAAGCTTTTGATCATAGATTTATTTTTCTGCTTCTAGAGGCAAATAAAGGTAATTTGCCATTTAGCATAGGGAATGCACATTATAGGCTAAGAAAAACGCTGGATGAAAAAGACTCATAATAGCATTTTTGTGCCAGCCTTTTAACTGTATGTAAAGTTGTTGTTGTGGGTAACATTTTGTCTTTTTTTTCTTCAGGAGACGTGATCTGCTTCCTGAAGGTTGATAACAAGCCGGTAGGACACACTGGTTGGGCTTCTGTACACAACCAGTGCTGGGATCAGAGATTTAGCATTGACCTGGAGAGGGTGAGGTTTTTATTTACACTCGTGTTCCATGCTATGATCTTTGTTTTGTAAATTGCGTTCCTGTACTTACACCAGCCATTGTTACCTTTTTTATAGTCACGAGAAATTGAGATTTCCATTCACTGGAGAGATTGGCGGGAACTGTGTGCCATTCGCTTTGTTCGCTTGGAGGACTTCCTGGACAATGAACGCCATGGGGTGTGTCTGCAAATGGAACCCCAAGGAATGCTGTTTGCTGAGGTGAGACTGGACTTCACATGTGTCCTATTTGTTGCAGAGAGCAGTTAAATTTCGTTGATGGTCTCCTGGTGGTTACTATTTTCTATCTCCACCTCAGTGGTGGGTCATACTAAATGTAAGTTTAGATTGCTCCACAAAATGTGTTGTCTTTGCAATATAAAAGGAACCTGGAGGCTGCTATTTCCAAACTTCTTCTGGAAATGCCAGGTACCTGGCTGCTTTGTTGATTTAATAACTTTAGTGCTTTTAGTCACTGATCTATAATAAGCATGCAGCTAGTGAAGTCGTATCTCCTGGTCTGTCTTTGCTTGTTTCAAGCCAGTATCTCAGGCAGTATTGCATCGTGACAGCCAGGCATCTAAAATTCCCAGTAGGAGAGTTCAGTCATGGCAGCTACCATACTTGTTTTAGCATAGGTTTAATAAAATAAAAATGTTTGCATATTCATTTATTTTTATTTTTAGATTATGTTCTGTAATCCCGTGATCGAGAGGAGGGGCAAGGTACAGCGACAGAAGCGTATTTTTTCCAAACAGAAAGGTAAGTGTGCTATGCCTATTCTGCTGCTTCCCCCCCTCAACGCTGTTTGAGATGAACGTGACTTGATGAACTTGACTTTTGAGACCTTGATACAAGATCTGATTCACTTTATTAGCCCTGAAAAAGTTGTTCCTTTTAACAATACTTATAGGGTTGACTTTTTTTTTACATAATTTTTATTTTTTCAGTATTTAACTATTTATTATTGAGGAGAATGCATCGCGTACGTAACATTAGTAGCGCTTGGAGCGCTGGTAATAACAAAAAATATACAAAATTCACGGATAACATCACAGCTGTAAAGATGAGAACAAACAAAACAATGCTGTGTTACATGAGAACAAATGGTTCTAAATATAATGGGAACGGAGGATCATGTTTTCCGAAAACACACGTTACAAAAGTCCATGAGACTGGAAATATAATTCCGCCAGGTGATTTAGTACGTGAGGCACAAAATACAGGGTGGAAAACCCCTGGTGCTTATAAAAGTAGAGAGAAAAAGGGGAGAAAAATTAAAAGGGAGGTCAACCACTCAAGCCAGGCTGTGGACACAGTCCATCTTGACTAGGCCTCAAGCTTCAGAGCTCGAGAAGGGAGGAGTCAAAACCAGGTGGGTAGAAAGTGGTCCACCCAGGGCTGACAGACTTTATGGTGCTTAGGGATCTTTTCTAGTATTGCGGCCTCCATTTTGCTTTTGAATCATAGCTTGGGTCATTCTATTTTTGGTCTTGAGTATACAGTAGTAGTCGTGGTCTTCCTGACCCTTGCTATGGTTTGTTTAGACGCAGTCATATGTTGCTGTAGTTACATAGTTAGTCAGGTTGAAAAAAGACACAAGTCCATCCAGTTCAACCATAAAAAAAATAAAAATAATATCATACAATCCCATATACCTAATTCTATACCCATAGTTGATCCAGAGGAAGGCGAAAAACCCCAGCAGAGCATAATCCAATTTGCTACAGTAGGGAAAAAAATTCCTTCCTGATCCCCCGAGAGGCAATCGGATATTCCCCGGATTAACTTTACCTATAAATGTTAGTACTCAGTTATATTATGTACATTTAGGAAAGAATCCAGGCCATTCTTAAAGCAATCTACTGAGCTGGCCAGAGCCACCTCTGGAGGGATTATATTCCACATTTTCACAGCTCTTACTGTGAAGAAACCTTTCCGTATTTGGAGGTGAAATCTCTTTTCCTCTAGACGTAAAGAGTGCCCCCTTGTCCTTTGTGTTGACCGTAAAGTGAATAACTGAACACCAAGTTCACTATATGGACCCCTTATATATTTGTACATGTTAATCATATCACCCCTTAATCTCCTCTTCTCAAGAGTGAATAAATTCAGTTCCTCTAATCTTTCCTCATAGCTGAGCTCCTCCATGCCTCTTATCAGTTTGGTTGCCCTTCTCTGCACTTTCTTCAGTTCCCCAATATCTTTTTTGAGAACTGGGGCCCAAAACTGAACTGCATATTCCAGATGAGGTCTTACTAATGATTTGAACAGGGGCAAAATGATATCTCTCTCTCTGGAGACCATACCTCTCTTAATACAAGAAAGGACTTTGCTCGCTTTGGAAACCGCAGCTTGGCATTGCATGCCATTATTGAGCTTATGATCTACCAAAACCCCCAGATCCTTCTCCACTACAGATCCCCCCAGTTGTACTCCCCCCTAGTATGTATGATGCATTCATATTCTTAGCCCCCAAGTGCATAACTTTACATTTATCAACATTAAACCTCATCTGCCACATAGTCGCCCAATTAGACAGAGCATTGAGGTCGGCTTGTAAATTGGAGACAACTTGTAAGGACGTTATTCCACTGCATAGCTTAGTGTCATCTGCAAAGACAGAAATGTTACTTTTGCTCTCAGACCCAATATCATTTATAAGGATATTAAAAAGTAAGGGTCCCAGCACTGAACCTTGGGGTACACCACTGATAATCTTAGACCATTCAGAGTAAGAATCATTAACCACGACACTCTGAATTCTGTCTTTTAGACAGTTTTCTATCCATTTACAAACTGATATTTCCAATCCTGTAGACTTTACCTTGCACATGAGCTGTGTGTGGGGAACTGTATCGAACGCTTTTGCAAAATCCAAGTATACCACGTCCACTGCCACCCCTCTGTCCAAGGTTTTACTTACCTCTTCATAAAAAGAAATCGGGTTTGTCTGACAACTTCTGTCTTTCATGAATCCATGCTGTCTGCTGCTTAAAATATTTTTTTCCAGCAAGAACTCATCTATGTGGTCTTTTATTAATCTCTCCAGTATCTTCCCAACTATAGAAGTTAAACTAACAGGTCTATAGTTACTTGGTAAAGACTTTGTTCCCTTTTTAAATATAGGCACCACGTTCGCCCTGCGCCAATCCAGTGGTACTATTCCTGTCATTAATGAGTCCCTAAAAATTAGATACAATGGCTTTGAAATTTCATAGCTCAATTCTTTTAGCATCCGTGGGTGGATGCCATCTGGTCCAGGTGCTTTATCCACCTTTATTCTGTCTAAATATTTCTGGATCATATCACTTGTGAGCCATTGTGGATTTGGGGCTGTGTCACTACCACCCCCATTTTGGATATGAGCTCCCCCATGCCCCTTTGTATACACAGAACTGAAGAAAGTATTTAATAAATTAGCCTTTTCTTTGTCCCCAGTCACCCACTCTAGATTATTTTGTAAAGGGCCTACACGCTCAGACCTGACCTTTTTACTATTAATATATTTGAAGAATTTTTTTGGGGTTTGTCCTACTATCTTTTGCAATCTGTCGTTCGTTTTGAATTTTTGCATCCTTGATTTCCTTTTTACATATCCTGTTATATTCTTTGTAACATTTTACACTAGTGTTCCCTCATTTTTATATTTTTTAAAAGCTCTTTTCTTGTAGTTTATAGCTTTTTTAACTTTGGCTGTGAGCCACATAGGTTTTATTTTTAGCCTTTTAAAATTATTGCCCATGGGAATATACTTTGCAGTGAGTTCACAAATAGTCTTTTTGAAGAATTCCCATTTCTGTTCTGTGCCTATTGATGCCAATATTCCCTCCCAGTCTAAGTCCTGTAGAGCAGCCCTCATCCTTGGAAAATTTGCTCTCTTGAAATTAAGTGTTTTTATCTTTCCCGTATGTGATTTTTGCTTACAGCTAACATCAAATTAAATCATGTTATGGTCACCCAGGTGTTCCTTTATCTGAACATTAGTGTAACGACACCCCAAATACAGAAGGGGGTAACGCCGTTTAGATATCTTCCCTCTCCTGGACACAAATTCACTGTCGATCCTCCACAGTCAGACGACCACTTCCCATAGGAATTAATCCTTCCAAAAGAACGAGACGCACTCTGTATCTTTCCAGAATAGACTGACTCTTTATTGCAAAAGTACTACAACTCTTATGCACACAGAGAGAAGCTTCAGACCCTCCTCTCCTCATACACCTCTGACCAGACCCAATTTACATGAGCCAATTAACTACAGTGAATGGCTAATACACATCTCAGTTTAATGATTATGCATGACCCTTTTGTGTTTAGCTTTTGTCTCCCAATCCACATTGAAAGGATGTGTCGCATATTTGAGGTTCATTAACATTACTCAAGCAGCCAGGTGTCACATCAGCATCTCTTCAATTAACCTGTCTGTCTGCTAGTTCCACAACCTATAATTACAGGCTTAACTCCCACAAGCCACACTAGACAGTAGAATGTAAATCACCCCCCCCCCAACCTCATCACAGCAATGATTACACAACCCCCACACACAGTATACATCCAATCTATATACAATATATATACAGCATTGAATCTGATTATCACCGATCATAGTGGGGTTCTCCTTCACCCTGTGCCCCAATTAGAGACACAGGGTGGTTTACACATAAGAGGCATTGGGGAAGCTGAAGCAAGGGTATCTCATACTTTCTAAGGGATTCTGGGTTCCCCGGGCCTTCCTGTTACAATTAGTAATAAGCTCTGCCTGGTTTGAGATTACCAGGTCCAACAGAGAATCATTCCTAGTTGGGACCTCAATAAACTGGACCATAAAATTGTCCTGCAATAGGTCTATAAATTTTAGCCCTTTAACTGTCCCAGCAGTGCCATTACTCCAGTCAATTTCTGGGTAGTTAAAATTCCCCATTATTTTCACCGTCCCAGCCCTTGCAGCCCTTTCCATCTGTGCAAGGAGCTGAGTCTCCACCTCCTCATTAACATTGGGTGGTCTATAACAAACTCCAATGATTAACTTTGAACTACGCACATCTGTATGCAGTTCCACCCATAATGCTTCAGACTCATCCCACTCTCTATCCACCAGGTCCTCTTTCACACTCGCTTTGAGATCACTTCTCACATAGAGACAGACCCCTCCACCTTTCCTTTTTTACCCTGTCTTTCCGAAAGCGTGCATAGCCAGGAATATTAATAGCCCAGTCATGTGAGGAATGAAGCCAAGTTTCAGCAATACCAATTACATCATAGCACTCCTCCATGCACCAGAGCTTCCAACTCACCTATTTTGCTTGGCAGACTTCTGGCATTGGTGAACAAACACTTTAATGCATTAATATATTTTGACCGGTCACATACTTACCTCTTGGGTGTTCCGAGATTGCAACTAGGACTTGCTACTATACTTACCTTGGGTTTATGTGCTTTGGTTACCCTACCACTAATGCCCCTAATACTACCTCTGGAATATGTTCCACGCTGACTCTCACTATCTCTGGACCGTCGCCTAGTTTTAAAACCCCTCTAACTTTTTGGCCATCCTTATTCACAGCTGATCTGCACCCTCCTCATTTAGGTGCAGTCCGTCCCTTCTATAGTACTTGTTATCGACTGAGCAGTCGGCCCAGTCCTCCAGGAACCCAAACCCCTCCTTACTACACCAACTCTTCAGCCACTTGTTCACTTCCCTAATCTCCCTCTGCCTTTCTGGTGTGGCTCGATGTACCGGTAGTATTCCTGAGAATACTACCTTGGAGGTCCTGTTCCTCAATTTAGCTCCCAAGTCCCTAAAATCATTCTTTAGGACACTCCATCTGCCTCTGACTTTTTCATTTGGTGCCAACGTGCACCATGACAGCTGGGTCTTCCCCAGCCCCTCCCAGTAATCTGTCCACCAGATCCGTGATGTGCCGAACCCGAGCGCCCGGTAGACAACATACAGTTCGGCGCTTCAGGTCTTTGTTAGATTGCCCTCTCTGTCTTTCTAAGAATTGAGTCCCCTACCACCAGAATCTGTCTTACCTTTCCCTTCACTAGTAGATTTGTCTGTGCTCTAGTAAGATCAAGAGCATAGTGGTTTAGGAGAGCTACAGCTGGGTCTGGTTCTAAAACATGCTTAAGCAAATGTTGAGGCCATCCTGAAGATTTCAGCCCAAAACAGTCACATGATCAGACAAGTCTGCCAAATATGAACATGCGTACCCGGCTCTCCACAACTGCGATGGCACACAAAGGGGTAACCAGGTAGAAATTTTGAAATTCTTGCTTGGACCAAATACCATCGGAGTAAGACCTTATAGTTGGTCTTCACTGCCAATATATTTTGTGATGAGGATTTGGTCGCTGCCCAAATGTTATCCCAATCCTCCTGCTCCAACTGTACCCCAAATTCAGAGGCCTATTTGAAAGCATAAGAAGGTAGTGTTGGGGGAGGTGAGTTAAGATGAGAGTAAAGTTTAGTAATAAAGCCCGGGGCATGTGGATCGGAATTACAAATACCCTCAAAGAGGGACAAGCTAGTAAAGGATAAGCAGGTACCAGTATACATAGCAAAGAAATTCGAAATCTGGAGGTAGCAGAAGCATTACTGTGGGGGGAAGACCAGCTTGTTCCTGGAGCACAGGAAAGGGTTTTAGGCCAGAGTCGGTGATCAAGCAAAGTAGACGCGGTAAGCCCAGCGAGTGCCACAACCGAAATTAAGCCAGGTCAGAATAGGCAGGGTAGAAAGCTGGATGATTATAGAAGGAGACTAATGGGCAATGAGGAGATATTAGTTTAAAGGGCCCCTTCAATTTATCCCAAAGGATGGGAGAGTGTTGTGTGATGGGATTAGTGTTAGACCCTCGATACTTATGGTGTACCCAAAGGATATTGGAAATGGATACCAGGATTAAATCTACAGCTTCCAAACCCACCCACAAAAGCACTTAAGCAGTAGCATGGTAAAGTGTCCATTGGGCCGCTTGGTAATATTTAAAGAAGTTAGGAAGTCCCACGCCACCCTGTAGTTTTCCCCCGTAGGAGTATAGATTTTGGGGACATAAGTTGTGTTCTTTAAAGGGTAACTCCACTCAAAATAAATCTATATTGCACTTAAACAATTTAGCATATACAATTGCTACACAAGCCATATTGTAGTTTATTGTTAATAAAAATTACCTTTCCTTTTCAATTTGCAACTTTTCTGTAAAATGCAATATGGCGACCTGGATGCGTTATGTACACTATTGGTGTTCGAAACGCCCCCAGAACTGTAATTTTACACTTGTGTGAGTGGGCTCACAAATTTTGACTGAAGTCAAATTTTAGGCAGCACCTGCAATAGGAATTTAAGCTTTTGTGAGATACTTAACAAGGGTTAAATACTTCTAAAGGTGCACAAAAAGTACACCAGGTGATTATATTGAACCAGACCCTCCCATTCTGAATCCGTCTCCAAAAGATATGGTGAAACAAACAATATTTCTTTTAAGGCTCGTTCACGCCAAAACCTGGTGCGGGAAAGGCGCGTTCCATTAGTGTTTCCTGCACCACAGGTGAATGTGCTGCCCTTGCAAGACATGCGCGGGTGCCAAATAATTAATGGGCACCCCACCCAAACGCATCTGTCAAACACAGCAGTACCATGTGGTTTGGTGCAGTGCGATCTGAAAAAGCAGTGTTTGCACCGCTTTCCAGTGCGTCTTGCAGTCAAAACCAGACTGCATGGAACGGGCACGTTTTTGCTGTGATCCAATCCCAGAACAGGAAAAAGCATTCGTCTGTTATAACATTTGTTAAAATCCCAGCAATATACATTGCTCACTCAAAGGGGATTGTTTTCTTTTCTCAACAATGGTGAAGTTACTCTTATAAAAGTGGTTCAGAGCAGGTAGGTGTCGCATGTTTGTAAAGCTTAATTTCTCTTTTCGTCCATGGACAGACACGGCCTCTTAAGTCTTGACAGTTGGGTTATGTTCCTTTTTTTATAGGAGAGGACTAGGCAGGACATGTTAGATATTTAAATACATGTTACTTTAACAGAGTTGAACAGCCCCGCCCAGGGGGCGGTCCCTCAGGACATAACCCTTCGCCCTGCAGTCAGCAGCTCAGTTTTTTCCTGCCTAGTAGAGAAGGACCTGGCTCCCTTTGGGCCCAGGGTCCGGAAGAAATTATTATTTTTTTATTATTTTTTTTGATTTTCTTTTAAGAAATCTTCTATCAACTGCCGGCTGGGTGACAGGCTGGATATTATAGATCCTTGTAGTCCCCCCAGTCCGGCCATCGAGCGTGAGCAGGCCTTGGCTATGCGCTGGGTCGGCCACAACATACCCCATGGCCGGTGAGCTTTGCTCCAGGGTTCACATATGACCGGGCTGCTTGCTGTCTCAGTCACAGTGGACCGGGCCGACAGCTACTCCGTACTGCTCGGTTGTAGGTCTGTCAGGAACTCACCAGCAGGTCCTTGCAAGGACGGGTAAGTACAGTTCCTCCTGCCTCCGTAGGATGGAACAGCTGGGCATTCCTAAGGGGGTTGTAGGGGGTTCTCCTGCCTTCCCCCTCTCTCCCTCTGTCACCCATTTTTTCCTCCCCTTGCGGGGCTCGCTGCGACCGAGGGTTTACCTGTAGGGGGGCTCCAGGTCCCGGCTGGGGGCTGTGGGGGTGTTCAGGCCCGCTCTCTGTGGGGGGTAGTTGTTTTCTTAAAGAAGCCTCCGCTGGGCCTTCTCGTCCACCTCGTTTGGCTGCCATTTTGGAAGCGCCGGCGCCATTTTTTAGGTGCCTGTGATTACTATTGTAAAATCCCATTGGTGGCCATTTTGCCGTGGCCGCGCTGTGACGCAGGTCTGCATTGCGAGCGGCCATTTTCTTGTGGTCGGCGCTCTTTTCTCTGAGGCGCCCGGCGGCCGTTTTGGAATGGGTTTTGAACTCTAGTGCTGGATGGCTTCCTGAACAGCGCGAACGGAGCTATTCACTTCAGAGAGTTCATCCAGACACACGCTGTGTGTGGATAGAGAGCGGGCAGCGGCGCTAAACAGTCTCTTGCTGGATGGTGAGTTCCCTGGTTAACCCCCCAGGTCAGTGCAGCAAGGAGGGTGGACATTTTTGTCAGGTGTCTCGACTAAGTCCCTAAGGGCTGTCAGTGGGCAATATGGAGTCAGAAGCTGGCTTTTTTTCCCCAAACATTCCACAGGCAGCAACCGGTGCCCCTGCACCTGCGGTTCCCATGGACGCTTTGCCGGCAGTCCTGGAGTAATTTTTCGCCAGGGTGGAAGCGGTGTGCGGGCGCAAAGAAGGTACTAAGCGCCCCCTCCCCCGCCATCTCCTGGAGAATGTTCTGACTCAGACACGGGCCTGGCTGCGGCTCAGGACCCCGGTGCGGGTGTGTCAGAAGATGCGGACCAGGACCTTCCCAGTGAGGAAGACTCCTCATTCGGGTCAGCTCAAGATAGGGCACTTGTGAGTGCGCTTATCCATGCTGTGAGGGACACTCAAGTTGGAAGATACAGCTGGGACTTCCACTGCAGAGTCTGTCCCTTTTGGGTCGCACAAACTGACCCGCTCTGTTAAGGTTTTTCCTTATGTTGATTTGTTTAACAAGTTCATAGATAGGGAATGGGAACGGCCGCAGAGGTCATTTGTGGTCCCTCAGCGCATGACGGTCCGTTACCCGTTTGAGGAAAGCCTTGTGAAAAAGTGGGCTTCTCCTCCGGTCGTTGATCCCCCCCCCCCAGTCTCTCGGTTAAATAAAGTAACCACTATCCCAGTAGAGGGGACCCCTGCCTTTAAGGACCCTACTGTACTGATAGGAGGTCCAAAGCGGTGAGCCGATCCATGTTCACCATGCTGGGGTCGGCATTGCGGCCTATCTTGGCTGCAACCCTGGTGTGTCAGACACTCGCTGAGTGGGCAAAAATCTTGCACCAGACTGTGGAAGAGCATCAGCTCCCCCCAGAATGCGTGTCACTGGCCGAACAGTTGGTACAGGGACTTGTGTATGTCTGTGATGCAACCCTGGATGCGGCCCCTTTAATCTCCAGGGCCTCTGCATCTGCGGTGGTGCTGCACCGCTTGATATGGCTAAAATGCTGGTCCACTGACCAAGCTTCCAAGAAAACTCTGGCAGATTTGCCTTTCAAGGGTGGGAGGCTTTTTGGTGCCTCACTGGACGACATCATTAAGGATGTCACTGGAGGTATAAGCACACTTCTCCCTCAGTCCACTAAAGGGAAAAGCGCCGTAAGCCGGGGCCCTCCTTTCCCACACAGAAGCGGTATTTTCATCAGTCAGGACCTGCTGGCAGACCCTCCCAAACGGAAAAAGGTCCAACTGGGGGACAGAAGCGTCCCTGGGTGCGCAAGCCCAACAAGCCAGCAAACAAGCCTGCTACCGCATGAAGTTTTGCCCCCGCCCGACTCATGCGTGGGGGGCCGGCTTTGCAGCTCGGTGGACCTCCCTGCTCTCCGACCAGTGGATCTGTGAGGTGGTCACTTCGGGTACAAGATAGTTTCTTTCTTGTCCACCAAAACAGATTCTTTCCCTCAAATCTGCCTCTCCTTCCGGCTCGTCGGACTGCCCTGCTGGGGCAGTGCAAGACTTGTTGAGGTGCGGGGTAATCATACCCGTACCACCGCAGGACAAGTTTCAGGGTTTCTACTTGAATCTGTTTGTGGTCCCAAAGGACTGAGTCCGTCCAATCTTGGACCTCAAGGCCCTCAATGCCCTTGTAAATGTTCAAAAGTTCCGGATGGAATTGATTCGTTCGGTGGTTGCTGCGCTCCATCCGGCGTCCTTGGATATCAGGGACGCATACTTGCATGTCCCCATCTGCGTCAGGCATCAGAGGTTCCTGCGCTTTGCGATCAGCAAAGACCACTATCAATTTGTGGCTCTTCCCTTTGGCCTAGCGTCGGCACCAAGAGTTTTCACCAAGGTGCTCGCCCTGATTTTAGCTTTGCTGAGACAGCACGGCATTGCTATCATGGGCTACTTGGACGATCTTCTGAGAGCTGCTTCAAGCTCAGAATTAGAGGACGACGTGTCTATAGCCAGTCAAACCCTCTGGGAATTTGGTTGGGCACTGAACCTCCAGAAGTAGGTGTTCGTACCGACACAGCGCCTAGAGTACCTGGGGTTGATTCTGGACTCCTCGGCGGCCAGAGTCTTTCTTCCTTTGGAAAAGTTGCAGACACTCCAGACTGCGGTGAGGTTGTTGACATCCCGCAAATGGTCCTCTCTCCGTTTTTGCATGCGAGTCCTGGGCCTCATGGTAGCCTCTTTCGAGGCAGTGCCGTTTGCCCAATTCCACACTCGGGTCTTGCAAAGGGAGATTCTCTCCAAGTGGAACAAATCTCCGTTGTCTCTGGATCGTCAGATTCAGATAAGTCATCTAGTCAGGGCCTCTCTGAGTTGGTGGCTGAGGTCCCCGGCTCTTCGGTCCGGGATGTCGTTCCTCCCCTTTCTTTGGACTGTGATCACGACAGATGCCAGCCTGACCGGTTGGGGGGGAGTCTGGAACTCCGGGCGATCAGGCTGTGCCTCTCCAAGTGGTCACAGAGGCTACAAGGGTGTCCAGTCAGGATCCAGTCAGACAACGCCACGGCAGTGGCATACGTCAACCATCAAGAAGGAACAAGAAGCTTGGCTGCAGCATCAGAGGTCGCTCACATCCTGCGGTGGGCGGAAAGGAGCGTGCCGGCTCTATCGGCAGTTTACATTCCGGGCGTGGAAAACTGGCAGGCGGACTATCTGAGTCGCCAGATGCTGGACCAAGGGGAATGGTCTTTACATCCGAGGTATTTCAACTACTTTGCCGGAGATGGGGCACGCCAGACGTGGATCTCCTGGCTTCTAGACTCAATTGCAAGGTGTCGAGGTTCGTGGCCAGGTCCAGAGATCCCTGGGCAGATGCGTCAGATGCGTTGGTGGCCTCGTGGGGTCAGTATCGGATAATTTATGCCTTTGCCCCACTGAAGTTGCTTCCTCGTCTGCTCCGCAGAGTAGAGACCGAGGGGATTCCGGTGATTCTCACGCCGACCTCGTGCGCCTGGTGGCAGATGCACCTTGGCGACTGCCAATGCGGGAGGACCTTCTCTCGCAAGGTCCCATTCTTCATCCTGCTTTACAGTCGCTGGCTTTAACAGCATGGCTATTGAAAGCCAGGTACTAATGGACCGAGGCCTGTCGGATTTGGTCATTTCAACCATGTTGAGGGCACGGAAATCTTCTTCTAGGAAGATCTACCATCGCACGTGGAGAGCATACATCTCTGTGTGAGGAGATGGAATGGCGTCCACGGGCATTTTCGGTTTCCAGGATCCTGCTGTTTTTACAGCGTGGAGTGGATCAGAAACTTGCCTTAAGCACCATTAAGGGGCAGATTTCAGCCTTGGCTGTTTTCTTTCAGCGACCCCTGGCGGCTCATTCATTGGTGAGTACGTTTGTGCAAGGGGTCCCACATGTGGCTCCTCCGGTTCGACCACCACTACCTCCGTGGGATTTGAATCTGGTGCTCTCTGTACTTCAGAAACCTCCCTTTGAGGACATCAGGGAAATTCCTCTCTTGACGCTCTCTCAGAAGGTTGCCTTCCTAGTAGCCATCACATCAGTCAGGAGGGTTTCTGAATTGGCGGCCTTGTCTTGCAAGTCTCCATATTTGGTCCTCCATAAGGACAAAGCGGTACTACGCCCGCAGCCTGCCTTTCTTTTGAAGGTGGTTTCGGCCTTTCACCTGAATGAGGACATTGTACTTCCATTCTTGTGTCCTCAGCCTTCGCATTCCAAGGAGGTTGTGCTGCATTCTTTAGACGTGGTACGTGCCTTGCGGGTGTACCTGTCGGCTACGGCTCCGTTCCAGAGGTCTGACTCACTGTTTGTGTCGGTGTCTGGTCCGCAGAAGGGCCTGGCGGTCTCGTCGGCCACCATTTCTCGGATCAGGCAGACTGTCATCCAGGCCTATGCCCTTAAGGGGCGGACGCCTCCTTTTCCTGTCACCGCGCCTTCGAACAGGGCTATTGGTGCCTCTTGGGCTTTCTGACATCAAGCTTCTGTCTCACAAGTGTGTAAGGCAGCGACCTGGTCGTCCGTTCACACTTTTTCAAAGTTTTACAAGGTTGATGTGAGTACATCTTCGGATGCTAGTTTCGGCCGCAAAGTTTTGCAGGCGGCTGTTTGAGGTTGCAACTCCTCCGTTGAGGAGCTCTGCTTGTTTGGGGTGAAATTGTTTTTTCTGATTGATGTGCCCACCCCTTGTTTTTTTGACACTGCTTTGGGACGTCCCAACTGTCAAGATTTAAGGAGCTGTGTCCGTCCATGGACGAAAAGAGAAAATAGGATTTTTTTTTGTACTCACCGTAAAATCCTTTTCTCTGTCATCCATGGACAGACACAGCACCCACCCCTCCTTTTTTGGTTTGTACTGCTTTTTACGAACTGAGCTGCTGACTTCAGGGTGGAGGGTTATGTCAGGAGGGACCGCCCCCTGGGCGGGGCTGTTCAACTCTGTTAAAGTAACATGTATTTAAAGATCTAACATGTTCTGCCTATTCCTCTCCTATAGAAAAGGAACATAACCCAACTGTCAAGACTTAAGAGGCTGTGTCCGTCCATGGACGACAGAGAAAATGATTTTACGGTGAGTACAAAAAATAGGATTTTTATAACAGCTTACCTGTAAAATCCTTTTCTTGGAGTACATCACGGGACACAGAGCGACATAGTCATTACTAATGGGTTATATAGATACCGTCAGGTGCTGGCACTGGCAACTTCCAAAACCGGAAGTACCCTCCCCTATATAAGCCCCTCCCATCCGGGAGCACCTCAGTTTTGTAGCAAAGCAATAAGTGTCCCTAAAGAGGGGCGGGAGCTCTGTGTCCCGTGATGTACTCCAAGAAAAGGATTTTACAGGTAAGCTGTTATAAAAATCCTATTTTCTTTCTCGTACATCACGGGACACAGAGCGACATAGTCAGTACTAATGGGATGTCCTAAAGCAATGCCAAATGAGGGGGGGGGATACACCATATATAAGCTGAGCGCTATCAGACATGAGGATCTTTTGCGGCCTGCAACACACTGCGCCCAAAGGCGACATCCTCCTGACTTCTAACGTCCACCTGGTAGAACCTAGTAAACGTGTGTACCGAAGACCATGTTGCGGCCTTACAGATTTGAGCCAGGGAGGCCTGGTGATGCACTGCCCATGAAGTTCCAACTGCTCTCGTGGAGTGCGCCCTAACTTTGAACGGAGGCGGTCTACTTCTCAAGCCATAGGCTTGTATTATGACCTGTCGAATCCACTTGGCTAAAGTAGATTTTGACGCTGCCTGACCCTTTCTGGGGCCTTCCGGCAGAATAAACAAAGTATCCGTTCTGCGAATCTGAGCAGTGGCTTTTAGATAAGCTTTAACTGCTCTTACTACATCCAAAGAATGCAATAACTTTTCCTCTACCGAAGTAGGTTTGGGGAAAAAAGAAGGAAGAACCACATCTTGGTTCAAATGAAAACTCGATACCACCTTAGGAAGAAAGGCTGGATGAGGACGTAACACTACTCTGTCCTTATGGATAACCAGATATGGCTCCCTACAGGACATAGCTGCTAATTCCGATACTCTTTTAGCCGAACAAATGGCTACTAGAAAAATCAATTTCCTGGTGAGAAGCACCAAGGAAATATGCTGTAATGGTTCAAATGGTTGTTTCTGTAGAACCGACAGAACCAAGTTTAGATCCCATGGACATATGGGAATATTAACCGGAGGACTAATACGCATCACTCCTTGTATAAAGGCTTTGACTAGTGAATGCGAAGCCAAGGGCCTTTGAAAAAATATTGACAAGGCCGAAATCTGATCCTTGATAGTACTCAAGGCAAGCTTCCTATCTACAGCCCATTGTAGGAAGTCTAGAATCCTACCTATTACGTATTTACGTGGATGCCATCTCCTGGCCTCACACCAGGCGATGTACGCCTTCCAGATTCTATAGTAGATCTGCCTGGATACCGGTTTCCTGGCATTGATCATGGTAGACACCACAGCATTAGAAAGCCCTCTCTTTTTTAGAATGTGGGCTTCAATAGCCAGGCCGTCAAACCTAGGGCTGGTAAGGAAGGGTGGTATATCGGTCCCTGCGAAAGCAGGTCCGGACGATGTGGGAGGGTCCAAGGACTCCCCACAGACATTTTTACAATCTCCGCGTACCATGCTCTTCGGGGCCACGCTGGAGCCACCAGAATCACTGGTTTCTTTTCTACCCTGATTCTGCGGAGTAATCGAGGTAACAATTGTGGCGGTGGGAATGCATATATCAGCTTGAACTGATCCCAAGGGAACACTAGGGCATCCGAGCCGCAAGCTAGGGGATCCCTTGTCCAAGAGACAAACCTGTCCACCTTTGCGTTGAATCTGGATGCTAGCAGATCTACATCCGGTGTTCCCCACCGCTGACATTTTGTCCTGAAAACCTCGGGATGAAGGGACCATTCCCCTGGGCATAATTGTTGGCGACTTAGAAAGTCCGCTTTCCAATTCTCCACCCCTGGAATGAATACCGCAGATATGGCTGGGACATATCTTTCTGCCCATCTCAGGATGTAATTTACCTCCCTTTGGGCTGCACGACTCCTGGTGCCCCCCTGACGATTGATATATGCCACTGCTGTGGCATTGTCTGACTGAACTCTGACAGGGGACCCTTGGAGTTTGGATGTCCATGCTACTAGGGCATACCGGGCTGCCCGTATCTCTAAGAGATTGATGGGCAGGGCCTTTTCTGCTTCTGACCACTTGCCCTGGAGAGACCATTGCTCCAGTACTGCTCCCCAGCCTACAAGGCTGGCATCTGTAGTGACCACCTTCCAGGAAATCGGACTGAAGGATTTCCCTCTTTCCAGATTCTGGGGAACCAACCACCAGCGGAGGCTCCTGCGAACGGAAGGGGACAAGGACATTGGTAAGTCCAGAGCCTGAACTTTTTTGTTCCAGGCTGACAGTATGGCCCTTTGCAACTTCCTTGAATGGAATTGACCGTAGGGTACTGCTTCGAATGATGCCACCATCTTTCCCAGCAGCCTCATGCACAGGCGTATGGATGGCTGTCTTTTTGAGCCCACTAAGTGGATCAAATCTCTCAAAGACGACCCCTTTTCTTGAGGCAAGAAAATTTTTCTCCGGTCTGAATCCAGCCTTAGCCCCAAGTATTCCAGACTTTTGACTGGCTTTAGGGCTGACTTGTCTCGGTTGATAATCCAACCGTGATATTCCAGATACTTGATTGTCTCGTGAACAACCACTTCTAGTTTTTCCACTGAGTGGTCTATCAGCAACAAGTCGTCTAGATATGCCATTATCGTTACACCTCGTGTTCTTAGATTGGCCAATAATGGGGCCAAAATTTTTGTGAACACTCTTGGTGCTGTGGCCAGACCGAAGGGTAAGGCTCTGAACTGAAAATGGCGGCCTTCTACCGCAAAGCGTAGAAATTTTTGGTGGGCTGGAAAGATGGGAATGTGCAAATAAGCATCCTTGATGTCGATCGAGGCTAACCATTCCTCCCCTTGTAGGGCAGTGGCTACCGATCGGATCGACTCCATCCGGAAAGTCCTGATATGCAGGAATTTGTTTAGCCCTTTTAGATTTAGTATGGGCCTCACGTCCCCGTTTGGCTTCGGAACTGTAAAGAGGTTTGAGTAAAACCCGAACCCCCACTCTTCCAGGGGAACCTCTATAATTACTGCTTGAAGCAATAATTGTTCTAGTGCCAACAGGAGGGATCCTCTCTTCTGGGGATCCCTTGGCACGTTTGACCTTATAAAGCGGGAAGAAGGGGAGTTTTTTAACTCCAATTTGTATCCCAGATTTACTGCGGAGAGCACCCATCTGTCTCGGATCGTGTCCCGCCAGGTCTCTGTGAACAACTGAAGTCTTCCCCCCACCCGATTGGGTGGGGGCAACCCTTCATGCATTTGACTTTGGGGGAGGTTTTGTACCTCTCCTGCTCCAGGGCTTTTTGTTACCCTGCAACTGTCCCTGATTTCTACCTCCGGGATTTGACCGAGGAGGCCGTCGGAACTGTTTCACAGCCGATGTCCTAGGGACTGGAGAAGCCGGCCTCTTAAAAGAGGGACCTCTAACTCTATTTTTAACCGGCAAAAGTGTACTTTTACCGCTGGAAATTCTCTGGATATACTTGTCCAGGTCTTCCCCGAATAAGCGCTCCCCATGAAATGGGAAGCTAACCAGCAATTTTTTACAGGGAGCTTCAGCAGACCAGTTTTTGAGCCATAGAAGCCTACGCATATGTACTACAGACAGCGTAAGGCGGGAGGCCTGATGGATTGAATCCTTTATAGCGTCCACCGCAAAGCATAAGGCTCTAGGTAGATCAGCTAGGGCAAGAGCCCGCTGATCTGGCAAGTCCCTTAAGACCTGTTTCAACTGATCCTTCACTGCTTGGCAGACCCCAATAGCTGCCACTGCTGGTTGTGTCACCAATCCTGCTGTAGAAAAAGCAGATTTTAATAAGGATTCCAATTTTTTATCTATTGGGTCCTTGAACATTTGGACATTTTCCACCGGACATGTCAGTGATTTATTCACACAAGAGATGGCTGCGTCCACTGTAGGGACCCTCCATTTTCTGATGAACTTATCCTCCATGGGATAGACCACCGGAAATCTCTTGGGGGGAGTAAATATTTTGTCAGGATGCTCCCAATCCTGGTAAATGAGCCCCTCCAGTAAAGGATGGATCGGAAAGGAACAAACAGTCTGGGGAGCTTTTAGCGACCCCAACGAGGAGACAGAAGTGGAGGATGGCTCCGCAAGTGGCATTTTAAATGCTGATCGGACCATATTAGTCAGGGACTGAACCCATAACCTTTCAGCATGTGATGCTGAGAACGGCTCTTCCACTGTTGATTCCTCTGCAACCGAATCGACCTCATCCTGATCCCCCTCAGGTAGGTCGACCTCTGTATGGGACTGTTGCTCTGTTAACAGGCACTCTGAGGGGGGAGACGGAGATCGAGCGCTTTTCTCCTGTGACAGGGAAGCAGCGATCAATGTTGACAATCTCTCTTCCAGCCCTCCCAGAGCTGAGGAAAAAACCTCCTCTGTTACATACACAGGAGCAGGTGAACTGAGGACAGCCACAGTACCAAGTACCCCTGAGGGTGCTCTACGGTCACTAACCTCTGATTCTTCAGGGGAGACTGGTGCAGCCAAAGCATGCCCAAGATCCTCAGAGCCCGATGGAGACCCCCTATTCCTCCTGGAATTTCTAGTCCCGGAGTTTTTAGACGGCATATTCCTAAGCCACAAAGCTGAGGTATTCCAGCCGAAATACACCAGTTACTGATAATAGTCTAGCATAAATGCTGCTATAAGAAACAGTTGGTGTCTACTAATGTGCCTTTCTAGGGGATGCCTGTATCAACCGCTTGCTGTATGCCTTTAAATGTTGCCAGCTCTGTCTCTGTACTTCATAGCCAGCTCACTACAATATTGTGTTTTTTTTTTTTGTAAACTGCTGGGACGCCCGCACATGCGCAGAAGCGCTGCGGCGCGCACAGAGCGTCATCCCCCAGGCTCCGCCCCCTTTCCCGACTCACCTCTATATATAGAGGCGCGTGCACGCGCGCGGCCACGTGCGCCTTCGGCGCTAATTTCAAAAAATGGTAACAAGGGACAGGAGCCAGGGCCCCTCTTTGCCGCAGGCCGGGGGATGGACGAGCACTGCAACATGGCAGAGGAAGCAGTTTCCTATAAGAGAACTCACCATCTGCCTGGACTTTGCTCTGCTGAGAAGAAGCTAGTCCACATGACAAGAAAACATTCCACAGCGGCCTCTAGTGGACAAACACAGGTACCGCAGTCTAATATATTAAATATATATATAAAATTTTTTATTTATTTTTTCTTGACCACCATTAAAAATTATTACATTTTTTTAGTAGTTACAGGCATGCACAGAATTTTGCGGGAATACCATTAGGTAACAGACAGACAAATTAGGCCTGGGGGTCCCCCAATAGAACCAAGTTCCTGGGGGCCCCCACTTACCTGTTCCCCGCCGCAGGACTTTGTTTGGTCCACAAAAGCCCAAACTTCACCTATCACGGCAGGCATTGTAATCAAACCTTCAGGGACCGGGTTCCCAAGGATTCCACTCCCCTGGACCTGTATAGCACCCTGCACAGAAAACATCTTGGTCGTGGGTATGACCAGAGCTCTGGATCCCAGGGTCCAGCTCTCCTAAGAGAAGCATTACAGGCAAAACCTTGCTCTTCTCTTGCAAGGCCCGGGTACCGACCGTTTAGCTATGAAGCTTTTTTGGTCGGATCCGGAATAGCTTACTGAGGCCCAAAAGAACCTGTACGCAAGCTCAGTGAAAAACACATGTTTCTTCTTGGCCAACACCTTAGACACTGGCAAAAAACTGAGGTGCTCCCGGATGGGAGGGGCTTATATAGGGGAGGGTACTTCCGGTTTTGGAAGTTGCCAGTGCCAGCACCTGACGGTATCTATATAACCCATTAGTAATGACTATGTCGCTCTGTGTCCCGTGATGTACGAGAAAGAAAATCCTATATTTATTTTTTTTTTATTTTTTTTATTAAAATAAACACTGTAATTTTACAAATATTTTAAGTTTCATGGAAATTGGACATTTCCGGCAATGTTGATCAGAGTTGCCCTTCAAAGCTAAAGCAGTAATTTATCCTCCTCCTTCCCCAGGAAAGGATTTCCTTCGCGCCACCCAAATGAACATCAACTTTGCTACATGGGGCCGCCTAATGATGAGCATTCTACCACCATGCGGCACCATATCGACACTAAGCCCGCCCCTTCCTGTCTCTACCCCTACAGAGATTCACGCAAATTCTGCAAATTACAGGTAGGTTCCTAATGTACTTTCACCAGTGGATGTTTGTTTTTTGTTTTTTCTTTCTTTTCTTGATCTAAATTGGAGAAATCCCCTGGTGTGCGCGTGTGTGTTTTTTCCGGGATCTGTTGCCACTTTTTGGCTTTGTACCTGGGGCACTCTTCCTACAAGGCATATTACACTAACAAGTTTAAGTGACAGGGGTTCGGTTCCTCAAAGTATTGTACTGTAATTAATTCTTGCATACATCATGCCTTCACATATACTTGGCCTAATAGCATCTCCCCTTCTACCAGCTAAGCATTTATATTGACAGTTAGGCACCCTATTATTTGACCATGGACTTTTTCAGACATACTAATGTTTTCCATTTTACGAACATGTGCCACAGTATTAACAAACTATGTATCGGCTTCTTTAGTTCACTTTGTCTGAAGGTAGCCTTAATTTTGTGACATGTTTTGTTTTTTCTGTTATGTCCTGTACACACGATCGATTTTTCATCGGAAAAATTGATCGTGTGTGGGCCCCATTAGCCTTTTTTTCATTGGTGTAAAAAAATAGAACATGTTTTAAATTTTTCCAATGGGAAAAAAAACGATAGGAAATTCCGATCGTCTGTGTGGAACGGAGAAAAAACCCACACATGCTCAGAATCAAGTCGACGCATACCCAGAAGCATTGAACTTAATTTTTCTCGGCTCGTCAAAGTGTTTTACGTCACCGCGTTTTGGACAGTCGGAATTTTGTCTGATGGTGTATATACAAGACTGATGGAAGTCAGCTTCATCTGAATTCCGACGGAAAATTCCATTGGATTTTATTCCATCGGAAATCCGATCGTGTGTACAGGGCATTACTATGTCTCTTTGATATCCAATAAAATAGTTTGGAACTAAATTAAAGAAATCCCTCATGCCAGTAAAAGTTGCCCCCTGTAACTGAGACCTCCTTGTTTGTCCTTTTTATTGTGATAGTAGCTCAATGAAAAATAGGGCGACTCAAGAGGCGGCGCCGTGGTTTATTAGGCTGAAAAAATTTAAGATACAAATATAACTTGAGCCTATTTTATGTGGATCTACTGTTAATTTTTTTTTTTTCAGAGCTTATACACTCACCAGCCACTTTATTAGGTACACCTTGCTAGTATCGGGTTGGACCCCCCTTTTGCCTTCAGAACTGCCTTAATTCTTCGTGGCATAGATTCAACAAGGTGTTGAAAACATTCCTCAGAGATTTTGGTCCATATTGACTTGAAAGCAGTCAACTCATGACACAGAATTCAAAGAGCATTGTGTGGGTTTTCTAAAGAGGGATCACAGCAAAAGTTGTTTTTTCCTTTCAGGGACTCTCTCTGATTGAAACCTCACATTTGGAAGTGGGAAAAGTGACAACTTTAAATCATTTAAATTTAAGCTTGAGCTATTGGGCTCTGTAAGCAGACTTTTTACAACAGAAATCAAGCAGAGACTAGAAAACACACAAAATGGGTATTGAGAGCTCCCCATGCTGGTTGCATATGAAAATACAAAATATTTAGTTTGTAATCATAATGCAGAATGTTTGGAGTTTCTATTACCCTTTTTTGGCTAAATTACATTTTTAAAGATCCAAGCATTTGGTACCTGTTAGATCCCTTCTTTAGACTTTTTTTTTTCCAATACTTTATTTTTGTCACAAGGTAACAATGCAGAGAACGCATAGCATATACATCAGAGATGACAGCATGTCCATCCAAGGGTCCTTCTTTAGGCTTTATACCACTAAAGGAGAAAAATATGTACAAAGTTTGCTATAAATCGCCTTTAATTCCCTCTGCATTAATTTAAACACTTCATAAGGAGCCTGCGAAATCATCTGGCTTTCTATTGGCTTTCTTTTGGCTCTTGCTGGTTGGTGCTGAGCCAGTTTAGAACGGTGGGACTGGTAAGATACACTAGACAATACTGAAAGGACTTTTTTATTTTTTTGTCTTTTTCCTTAAATACCTTTTTGTTCCCTTTCAGTAATATTCCCATTAAAAAGTTAGTATTTACTGATGAATCCTCCTCCTTCAAGCCTCCACCCAAACCCCCCCGAATCTTTTTACCGCTGGAGTCAGAAAAGGTAGGGGCACCTATGGACTCTTCACCCAAACTTCCGGCAAAGGTGAGTAGTGTCACTGACACCATTATTATTAAACAACACCTTAATGAGAAATAAATGTAGGCTACAATTTTGATTTATCTTGTTCTAAAAATATTAATTGCCTGGCTGTTTTGTTTTCAGTACTTTGAGTCACTTACCTGGACAAAAACATTCTTATAAGAAGCTCAGACATTGCATGTTTTGAGTGAGAGGCTCAAAGTTTCGAAGGTAGAGATTGAGTACAGGAGCCAAGCAACTGGCATTTTAAAAAGGTTAATAGCAATGTGTGTGTCCATATTTCTCTTAGCTCAGGACCTTGTGAAAAAAGATAATTGCCTTCAGTAATGTCTAAATAACAGTTTCAGAACATGCATAAACAGGTGAAAGAATCAGCATGGCTATTATTATTTATTTATTTTTAATTTATAATTCCTTTAACATAAAGTGCATTGTATCTTTATATCTGGACTTTAATACTAAGCATCTGCTCATGTTCAAATTTGTAGACTAACATCGCACAGGAGAGTCCATGATACAAACTGCAGGATCATGATTTGGCTTTTTCATACAGGTCACTGTGTACTTTTTCATACCACCGAAGAAGAACCCATGCAAAGACTTGGTTTCTGAAAGTTGGAGTAATTAGAGCCTGATATGGCAGTACTTGCTCAGGCACCATATACTCCAGGGATATGCAATTAGCGGACCTCCAGCTGTTGCAAAACTACAAGTCCCATCATGCCTCTGCCTCTGGGTGTCATGCTTGCTGCTGTCAGAGTCTCGCTATGCCTCATGGGACTTGTAGTTTGGCAACAGCTGGAGGTCCGCTAATTGCATATCCCTGATATACTCCATTGCAGAAGGTAGCATGCCTACATTACCTAAACTAGCAAGTCAGGATTTACAAATGAACCAGGGGCTGGGATTCATTGGCACTCTGAGTATACAGTCTTGCACATTATGGTGCATGCAGTCCTGCAGCTGAGTTTGAAGATTTGAAACTCAGCACTGGCCATAGATCGAATTTTGAATGAAATTTTTTAGGAAAAGTCTAAAGCCCTGTACACACAATCGGATTTCCTATGGATTTTAAACCGATGGATTTTTCCATCGGAAATCTGATGAAGCTGACTTCCATCAGTCTTGCCTACACACCATCAGTCAAAAAATCGATCGTCCCAAACGCCGTGACGTAAAACACGCCGACGAGCCAAGAAAAATTAAGTTCTATGCTTCTGAGCATGCGTCGACTTGATTCTGAGCATGCGTGGGTTTTTTATCCGATGGAGTTCCCCACAGACGATAGTAATTTGCTATAGTTTTTTTTTCCATCGGATAAATTTAAAACATGTTCTATTTTTTAACACCGATGGGAAAAAAGACCGATGGGGCCCATACACGATCGGTTTGTCCGATGAAAAAAGTCCATCGGACTGTTTTTATCGGTAAAACCGATCGTGTGTACAGGGCTTTAGGGTAATTAATACTGAAATTCTCAAAACATTCAAATGTCATTTGAAAAAAATGGTTTGCTTTTAACAATTGATTTTGGAATAAATTGACTTTACTGAACAAAAACCACATACACTGTTAGAAATTAAGTAGTTTTAGAAAAATTTTCCATTCTGTTCTTTAAATATTCCCATCATTACAATTCAAAATGAATGTCAATTTGGCCCACTAATGATTAGGGAAATGATCAAACTATCTTAAAACATTATTTTCCTAAGAAGGTTCCACAAAACGAACGGTCAGCTCTGATACCTTTTTGTGTTCTGTCAGCTGTCAGTCTTTTCACCCAGCAGCAGGCTCTAAAAGCAGATATGTGAAAGAGAGGTAAAGCCTCTAGCAATCAACTAAAATAAAAAGCCCAGGTAAACAGGTAAAAAAATGGACCTAAGTCTGGAGGTTTTATTCCATCCAAAGCTCTGGAGATTCGCGTAGTTAACACTTGGACCTTGAGCATAGCTCCTCCTTCTTCTTTTTTTTTTTTTTTTTTTTTCAGCTTTGTCTAACCAGTTATTAAATAAGGAAATTAATCTACCAAGGTTGGCGGCTGGCCAGACAACCTCTTTGGTCATGGAGTTTTCATCCCTTTGGTTTTAGAGGCTCAGGGTGTAAAGGGCTTGGGTCTTTCATATAGACCTTCTAGACCTGTTTGATCCTAGGTACCCTTCTGTGACATGTTCTTCTAGGTCCTAAAGCCATTGGGTTGATTCGAAGTGTCATACCTTTTGGTTGTGTTGGGCTACTTTCACACTGGGGTGTCGGCAGTAAAGCGCTGCTATTTTTAGCGGCGCTTTACCATCGTTTTTTGGGCTGCTGGCGGCCCACTTTTAGCGTCCAAAAAAGGGTTAAAACCGCTGGCAAAGTGCAGCTGCAGCGCCGCTTTGCTGGCGGTTCGGAGGCGCTGCCCATTGATTTCAATGGGCAGGGGTGCTTTACAAGCGGTGTATACACCGCTCCTACAGCGCTGCAAAGATGCGGCTAGCAGGACTTTTTTTACTGTCCTGCTAGCGCACCGCTCCAGTGTGAAAGCCCTTGGGCTTTCACTTTGGAGTGAAAGGAGAGGCTCTTTCAAGGCGCTATTTTTTGCGTTCTAGCGCCTGCAAAGTGCCAGTGTGAAAGTAGGCTTAGGTTTCCCTATTTGCATGGAGCTTGGCCACATTCAGTTCAGATTTTGCACTTCAGGTGGTTTCTGGGCAGCAGGCAGTTCTCCGTTTTTCCCCTTGGGCCTCTTGGCAAGTTATTGCTGCTTTTGCACTTATCAGTTGAACTACTTTTGGACATCCTCACAACATCTGAATTCCTATCTCTTTCAATAAACAAGAATAAAAATGAGTGTTTTGTAAAAATCCTTTTCTTAGGATTTTTTTGGGAGATGCAGGTCCCAGCCCTCTGTGTTCCTGTACTTGCTTTTGGTACTGTTTGCTACAAACAGAGGTTATACTGGGGATGACATTGAGTTTTTTTGTCTGCCAGTATAACTAAACAGTATCTGAATTCCTGTGTCCCTCAAGAGGAGGTTTTTATGGAGAGTATAAAAATCTGATTTTCATTATTGTCCTTTGGACACTGGCAATCTTTTACCTTCTGAGTTTTACAGCCCTAGATTTTTGATAGTATTCTAGAAATATCGATGTCTTTTTTTTATTTATTTTTTTCAGTTCTGCTGTGAAGACTAGCTTAACTCTTGCTAGCACTTTTTTTCTTCCATTTTCAGGATTTTTCTTTAATAAAGACTCTTCTCTGCATCCCTACTAAAGCTGGTCATTGATTGCAGTTCTCTTTCCTCAGCATAGCTTTTGGAGTGCTGTGTCCAGATTCCAATGGATTGAATGTTGCAGGCCTAGTCTGGACGTGACCTTCGAGTGCTGGCTTTTGCATATAGCATTTTCCAGACCCTGTTCTGGTAATTTAGTCGTTAAGAACTTTTCAGGTCAGGAGCCACTGGCATACCTCAGTGCTTGCCACTCAGAAGTAGGCCGATCGGCCAGAAAGAAGTTCTTGCTGAGGGACTGAGCAGGGTACCATGTGATGGGTTAAGTGTTGCGTGCACACTTTCTCGCCTTAAAGCATTAGGAAAACATCGTACCACTGCCTCACCGATCCTTTGTTCATTCCTACTGCCCACTTACAGTGACTTGGTATCCTCTGGCTATCCAATCTTTACATTCTACCAGCTGTCTGGGAGTTGTGAATACCTGCAGCCTTGTCTTGTATCCTAAACTTAAAGGGGAACTCCACTTTCGTGGGAAAAAAATTGCAAACAAAAATATATAGCATATAAATTGCTACATGAACCATGTTGTAGTTTGTTTTTTTTTTTGTAAAATTGTTCTATAAAACTTCAATAAAAAGAACACACATTTTGCCCACACGTAGGCACAACATCTGCCCACGTAGGGGCCATTACCCTGTTTCGGCATCAGACCGCCACAGGGCGACAAATAACATATACACTTAACTTAACCTATACTATAACCCCAAGCTTGGGGAGAGGGTTCATTCAAGATAAGTCATGCTCAAAGTGATATTGATAGAGGAAGGCAACCTGGAAACAGTATTTGGGTTAATAGAGCGATATTCCAACGATACAGTAGGAATCTAGGCAGTGGTCACTGTATCACTTGCCGTGCTTCTGTCATCTAGCCAACAACTCCACACCTTTTCAAATTTGTGCGGACAACCTCTGGACAAGTATGTGGCTCTATACAGGGGCAAACTGGCATTAATTAAGTTTTTCCAGAATTTAACAGAGGGGGGGAGACGATTGTTTCCAGTTCATTGTAATGGCTTTGCGCGCATAGTACAATAGCAGGGATATGAGTGTTTTTCTGGCTCTGAGCATTGGCAGTTGGTCAACCAGTCCTAGCAAACAGTGTATGGGCTCACATGGGACGCAAGTCCCAGTGGCCTTAGTGATCACCCGTAGCACTTCACTCCAATACTGTACAATTGCCGGGCAAGTCCAGAAAATGTGGAAGAAACCCCCTGGCCGGTAGGAGCAGCGCCAGCACTCCGGAGAATGCTCCGGTGACATCTGGTGCAGCCTGTGAGGTGTGTAGTGAGCTCTGTGCACAATTTTATATTGGACTAATTTGTCCCTCGCTGAGATCAGAGGGGAGAAGGGAAAATCCCAAACCTCCCTCCAGACGTCCGCGTCCAGCTCCGGTATGTCCTCCACCCATTTCCTGCGGAGGGAAGACAGCTCGGGGATAACCATGTTGTTGTTTAATGTTGTTAAAACAGCCTTTCCTTTTCAAACTGTAGCTTTATACATTTTCTATAAAGCATTTCCTGCTTACGTAAAGAACTCTGCACTGTTTTAGGCATCCTCTGCAACAAAAATTTTCATTTTTGGTGAGATATTTCTTAAGTGTTGCTCACCTCTGAAGGAATGCAGAAAGTGCAATTTTTCTCTTCAGGACCATGAAAGTGCATCAGTTGCTTGTAAAGAACTAGTCATTCTCATTTTTAGAATGAGTCCTGCAAAAGACATGGTCTTAGAAAAAAAATGTATTTCTTCAGCGTGAAAACTGGAAGCAATCTGCAACAAAGTTTTTGTTAAAATTCTTGCAAGGTACATTGATCACCCAGAAGGGATTGTTTTTTTGTTTTTTTTCCCCTCCAATAAAAGTTACTCTCCAAGTTGCCTTATCACTGTGTGGTTGCAACATGTCTTTCTAGACAAGGAGGAAACTGTCCTGCTGCAATGGGTGACCCCGGATCACACTCCACTAAGGCTCTGGGGACATTTGATCTGTGCCTTGGAAGGCGCCGACGTCTGCAACCCTGTTATCTGCTCACTGAGTTTAACTAGTTATCAGAGTCCTCCATAGCTGGATGGGGCTGAGTCCCCTGCCTTGTCACCTGGAGTCTTTTCTACAGTCACAGCTAACTTTGTGGCCCAGTTTACCCAGTTTGATCCTGGCTGCGACTGCAAAGGCTTTAGTTTTGCTCCTCCACCTTCACTTGCAGTTTCTTTGGCTGATCTGTCCACAGTCCTGGTTGGTTCTGAGCCATCAGTCGCAGTGACTATATCTGATTTTGAGTCACTTATTCTTGAGGAGTTGAAGCCTTTAGACATAATCCTGGCTCTTATGGAAGTGTTCACTGCTTTGAAACTGGAGGATAAGCCTGCTATCTCCAGTATCGGGTCTTTTAGAGTGTTTGAGGTCTTCTGCTGTGGGGTTCAGAAACACCCCGACATGCCCTTGACACCTGCCAAATGCTTACTAAATTTGTAACTATTTGGAAAGGATTTTGTCAAACAACGGTCTACCCTCAGTCTAGATCCGTCAGTGGCCCACCTTAACAAGGAAACCACTAGGGTAGTGGAGAGCCTTCCTGTAGTTAAGAATCCTAACGGTCAGCAGTTAGAAACTCTCTTTAAAACAGTCCTAGCTGGCATTATCTGCCATTTGTCAGACCATGGTAAAAAGGATTGATCTCAATGCACTGTGGCAGTGGATCATTCATTGGCTGATGGAGCATGTAACGTAAAGAGCTGGAGCTTTCCACTTCAGCTGCAATAGCCCACTGAAAGCATCCCTGTTTGTCTCCCATGATGGTCTTTGCCAACACACATGCAGACACTGGTTAAAGTGCTGGTCTGCAGACCCTGTGTCCAAGAAACACCTGACTTGCATGGTCTTCGAGGGATGTCTTTTCACACCCTTAATACTATTATCAAAGATGCTACTGGAGGCAATAGCACCCAACTGCTTCAGCATAAACAGCTAAGTATAGGTCTGCCAAGTCTCCTCTGTTCTCTATTCCTGGCCTGGGCAAGAAGCCTGCTAAACTCACAGAAGATGTTCTAGCAATTATTGACTAGTAGTAATACTCAATCGCCACACATATAGAACTCATGACATCCTATGGAGTGAGGTACACAAGTAGCATTTCATAGGGATTAATTACTATTGACTGTGCAATGCTCCAGATGTAACTTCTATCAAGTAGAAAACCGCTTGGGGTCTATGTTAAGTTTAAATTCTTGAACTACTGATCAGGAGTGAGAGGGCCACATACAGCCCACAAACACTATTCTGACATGTCTGGGCTAGAAGAATGACTGACTGTGAAGTACAGACACCTCTCCTTCCCTCTGTACGTATAAGGTCAGCTGTGTATGCATTTGTATCCATTGATGAGCCACAAACAGTCCTTTTTTAATGTCTTTGTTCTGTTTCAGTCTGTGAAGCGCATTTATTCTGAGGAGAGTAACACCCAGGCCGCTTCGGAACTCCCAAAACTTCACAGGTAAGCTTAATGAACGTGTGATGGGGGATACAGCTAGGAATATTTCCTCTACTTGACCATCCTTAAGAGATAATGGCCTACAAGCCTACCTATACACCTCAAGAATATACAAAAAATTCTGGACTAAGAAAAGAAACCGACACTGGAGAAGTATGGGTTCTGCCATTCTTTTACTACTTTAAATACTAGTTCCTAGGCTGTCGGTAGGATCCAGTGGCTTCAATACTAGAGAAAACTACATTGGAACAAGTATGCAGGTCTGGATTCAGTTTTGTTTTCTTGCTCTGCATGCACTTTGAATACTAATGCTGAAACTCGCCAGTAAAACTAGCATTTTCAGAAAGGATCTGCATTGACATGCCATTCCTTTTAAGTACAGGTCTCTATTACTACAACCCAGGTAATTTCTCTTGTGATTCATTTAATGAAAACATGCACAGAGTTCCTCTACAGAGTTATTTGCACTGGGGAAAGAAACCTCATGGTGACATGGGTATGGGCTGTTTGTCTGATGGCGCCATTATGTCAGTCTTTTGGGTGCTCCGCCTTTTTTCGTTTTTAGACTGCAACATCTGCTGGTGAAAAAAAAAGAAGTAATGGCAGTGTTACATAGTAGGTGAGGTTGAAAAAAGACACACAAGTCCATCCAGTCTAACCTATGTGTGTGATTATATGTCAGCATTACGCCAAACACAGTGGTCAGCTTTATGGTAGGACCTACAGCCAGGGAATGTGCCTGTTTGACCTGATTCTAAGACAAGTATTTTGAGGATTTTAAATGTGAGGAAAAAGATATGAGTGGGGGTAATTGGTGTTATAGTAGTATTAAAGTGGTTCTAAAGGGTCAAGGTTTTTTTTACCTTAATGCATTTTATGCATTAAAAGGGAAGTTTTTTTTTTTTGCTAGTCATACTTGCCTCGGTGGATGCAGCATCAGCCGTCTCAGTGGCTCGCTGAGACAGCCATCAATCAGGGCATCTGGCGGATCCAGACTTGGAAGTTGGGAATGATGCGCTGCCTCGACTGATGGCAGTGATGTCAGCGGAGAGCGGACTTCAGACCACTCTCTGCTGAAAACGGGTCACAGGAGTGCAAAACGAATTGCACTCCTGTGACCCATAGGAGAAGCCCAGTCTAAAAATCTCAGGCAGGACTTCTCCTTTTTAAAGATAAAATACCTTCTGGGTGCAGCTCCCCCTCAGGCTCTAGTCACACTAATGCGTTTTTTGATGCATTTTGCAGAAATGCAGGGAAATTTTTTAACATGGGTTCCTATGGAACATGTTCACATCAATGCATTTTTGTGCCTCCTCATTTTTGGAAAGGGTCTGACTTTTTTCCCGCAAAATGCAGCGTTTTGCATGTAATAGAATTCAATGGACCCGCATCCAGAGGAAGAACAACACCGGACAAAGAAGACAGAAGAACAGCGGAAGAAGAAGCAGGGGGAGGAGGAGTAGACCGGAGGATGAAGATGCTGGAGAAGATGGAGGAAGAAGCGGAGAAGAAGAAGATTTTTAATAAAAGACTTGTCAAAAACTGTTTACTGTATTTTTTAACACTACACAATTTTTTTTTCAGGCTAAGATTGTAACCACCTCTTCTGGAGGCGGGCTTAATTCATTTCTAGGTCTGTGCTCGGATGCTTAGATGGTTTGGACTCACCTGCGGGTGTGTGTCTAACTACACCTACTCACACTTTTGTCAGTGGTGAGGCAACAGCTATGGTTATGGTGGAGTAACTCACCCACCTTTAAACTTCCATTATTTGAAACTATCCTGATCTTCCTCTGGTGGATGAAGGACTCCGTGAGGTATCCCCACAGGCTCCCCAGGCTCAGTGTTCCCCCTGGACTGACACATGACCTGCACAGTCTAAAGACTAATTCTTCGTCTGTGAAACACCACTGCACATGAAACATTTGTCCTACGCCGTTTGGAGTGACTGATTACAGTGGCTTGAGTGGATGAAATAGCAATGTGTGCTAGAAGCTAGCACCGAGACTCCAGATTGGAGATATCCTTGGGATCTCTGCGACCAACACTTGTACCCCGCAGAGGGTGATATCTGCAGGCTCATTAGACCTTGCCACAGTGGAGGTCCAACATCTCTGGTAAAGTACCCATCTTCTAATTATACTCACCGTGGTGGATGTGGTTCCTTTTTGGCGTTTGTGGACTTTCCTGGGGCACTTTTTCCGTTACAACACTTCTAAGGGTTTCGTTTTTCCTTTGAGAAGCAACATACTTATTGGACAATTTTTCTTCTTTTTTTTTTTTTCATTACTATGTTGGGAATTTTTTCACAGGACTTCCTTATCTTATTAGTACACGTGTAATTTATTTAATGGTCTTTATCTAGTTTGATTAACACAGTGTGTGTCAATTAGCTTTCTCATCACAGGAATTCACATTTAATGCTGTTTTGGATTAAGATATTATCGTGGATGTTCATTATTTTCATGGTTGCGGTTTTTCACACACATGCATGTTAATTGTTTCATTAACTCTACACTGGAATTCATCATTTGAGTTTTATACTTTTCATTTATATTGGGCGCGATATTTTTTATCATCTTATTACTTTGGTATGGTTTCACATATTTTATTTGTTGCTGCCTAGGTGTGAATAGCACATTTATTTTCATTTTTTCACATTAGCGCAGTAATTATTCACATTTTCTTCCTATGGAACATGTTCACATCAATGCATTTTTGTGCCTCCTCGTTTTCGGAAAGGGTCCGAGTTTTTTCCCGCAAAATGCAGCGTTTTGCATGTAATAGAATTCAATGGACCCGCATCCAGAGGAAGAACAACACCGGACAAAGAAGACAGAACAGCGGAAGAAGAAGCAGGGGGAGGAGTAGTAGACCGGAGGATGAAGATGCGGGAGAAGATGGAGGAAGAAGCGGAGAAGAAGAATTTTAATAAAAGACTTGTCAAAAACTGTTTACTGTATTTTTTAACACTACACAATTTTTTTTATTTTATTTTTGTGAATTGGTAGGGGCCCAATGTACCCCATACTCATTCGCTTAGGGGGGGGCACTGGGGGCCCCCTTGTGAGGGCTTCCTGGTTCCGATAAGCCCCCTGCCCGCAGACCCCGACAACCACCGGGCAAGGGTTGTCGGGAAGAGGCAAGGTGCTTTGGGGTGAGGGGAGTAGAGCCCCCCCCTGCCCCAAAGCACCCATCCCCCCCATGTTGAGGGCATGCGGCCTGGTATGGTTCAGGAGGAGGGGGGCGCTCGCTCATCCCCTCCCTTTCCTGACCTGCCAGGCTGCGTGCTTGGATAGGGGTCTGGTATGGATTTTGGGGGGACCCCACACCATATTTTTTTAAAATGTTGGTGTGGGGGGGGGTCCCCTCCAAATCCATACTAGACCCAAGGGCCTGGTATGGACCTGGGGGGGGGGGACCCCACGCTGTTTTTTTTTTTTCTCGTGTGTGGTTGTTTTTTTTGTTTTTTTTTTACATTCAGCTGACAACTGATGACTTATCGGTTAAGGACGCAGCGGCCGGCTTCCCGGCCCCCTCCTTAGCAACCAGCTTTATACAGTGTAAATGAAAAAACCGCAAATCGCGGCAAAAATGCGTGTCCAAAAACGCGGCAAGCACCGCAAAAAGCACTGCAGAAACGCTCAAAAGCAACATGCATAGATGTGAATCGAGCCTTATACTCACCTGAGCCCCCATCACAGACAGTGAGCCAATGGGGAGAGAGCAGGGCTGAGCCACGCTCCATGTGTAAATGAGCACACGGAGTGTGGCTCAGGAGCGAGCCTGCTTCAGTGCCCCCATAGCAAGAGGCTTGCTATTGGGGTAACTCAGCAAAGGGGAGGAGCCAAGACTGCCGGCGGGTATCCCAAAAAAGGTTGGAGCTGCTCTTTACAAAACCATTGCATGTTTGTTATTAAAAATATTTCCTTTAGGGCCCTTTTACACGGGCTTGTCCGATCAGGTCCGCCTGTCAGTTTTTCAGACGAACATGATTGGACCCTCCAGTCTTCCCAATGGAGGGGCAGATTTCAGCAGGGACATGTCCACTGACATCCGCGCTAAAAGCTAACACACAAATAATAACTGGTGACACACAAATAATACCTGGTGCTGAAAAAATGTACGTGAATAAGATTAATATAAATAATCAATAAATCAAAAACCATAAAAGAAAAGGTCACTGGTGTCTATAAATTATAAGAGCATGAACAATGCTGATAGATAATGATAATAAACGCCTGTGCAATACTGACACTTGTGCGCAAGTGTTACAGGTGACCATGAATAAAATTAAACCTGAACAAAAATTAATATATAAATAGTCCAATAAGAGGCCAAAATTCTAGTGTGAATGAACATGGAATAGACCTGAGTGAAAATAAGTGCAAACAAATAGTCTCTCAAACAGGCTTTCTTGCTAAAATACAGTAAACTGATGTGCAAATCTCCTGTTGTGATGATGAAATGCAAATAACTCCAAACAATGGTCTCACAGAACTCTCACCTCCAAATGGATAAGTATGGGCAAAATCTGTGATCTCTCTCCTCTATGTTGACCCCTCCAAAGTGAGAATGTATCTTTCCCCTCCTCACCTCTACCAAAGGTATTGTTGTAGTAATCCTAGGGGGGAGGGGGATCGGTTCCAATAGGGGTAATTGCTCCAGGATGGGGAGAAAGAAAATCTCAGATAGTGTAGTATTTTAAGTATAGGGGAGTTTATTAAGAATGGTAATGCTCTTACATAAAAATGAACAAAGATAGCGTATATAACCAGATCGGCATGATACGCCGTCTTACTTCAGGGCCCCCTGAAGAAGTCACGAGGTGCGTGACGTAACGCCGTAGGGAGATTGTGAGGTACCGCAGACCGGAAGTACCCGGACTAATAGTAAGACGGCGTATCGCACCGATCTCTGGTTATATACGCTATCTTTGTTCATTTTTATGAAAGAGCATTACCATTCTTAATAAACTCCCCTATACTTAGAAAATCTCCGATAGTGTAGTATTTTTTCTCCCCATCCAATACCCCTATTGGAACCAATACCCCTATTGGAACCGATCCCCCCCTTCCCCCTCCCCTTTAGGATTACTACAACAATACCTTTGGTAGAGGTGAGGAGGGGAAAGATACATATTCACTTTGGAGGGGTCAACATAGAGGAGAGAGATCACACAGATTTTGCCCATACTTATCCATTTGGAGGTGAGAGTTCTGTGAGACCATTGTTTGGAGTTATTTGCATTTCATCATCACAACAGGAGATTTGCACATCAGTTTACTGTATTTTAGCAAGAAAGCCTGTTTGAGAGACTATTTGTTTGCACTTATTTTCACTCAGGTCTATTCCATGTTCATTCACACTAGAATTTTGGCATCTCTTTGGACTATTTATATATTAATTTTTGTTCATGTTTAATTTTATTCATGGTCACCTGTAACACTTGCGCACAAGTGTCAGTATTGCGCAGGCGTTTATTATCATTATCTATCAGCATTGTTCATGCTCTTATTTATAGACACCAGTGACCTTTTCTTTTATGGTTTTTGATTTATTGATTATTTATATTAATCTTATTCACGTACATTTTTTCAGCACCAGGTATTATTTGTGTGTCACCAGTTATTATTTGTGTGTTAGCTTTTAGCGCGGAAACATTTATTTTATTTATTTTAATATTGTGTAAGGTGAACACGTTTTAGTTTCTGCAGCTTTTTGCCTATATAGCACTCCATTGACCTTTCACTTACTCACCAGTAGCGCGTAAGACTTTCCTTCATTCACTGACATCCGACCACTATCCAATACGATCGTGTCCACAAAATACAGACGGATGGTGGTCCTATTTTGATGTTTGGATGAAAACGGACAGGCGGTCTGTTTTCCCCTGATTTCCTCATGGAGAGCAGGACCTGTCATGCGCCTGCTTAGCGGGATTCAGCAGAGCGATCCCCCCGCTGAGCAAGTGGATTCCATCCCATGGAGGCGCCCGTGTGAAAGGGGCCTTAGAATTACTTTAAATTCTACTATAGATGATTTGGTGGATATTGGGTTTTAAATAAATGCAGTCGTGGGGGTTCAATGTTCCTGGGCAGTTCAGTGCACCTAGTTGCTATAATGTACTGCCACTCAGATATTTGCTCACTGATTGACCTTTATGAATTTGATTGATAATACAGAAAACCAGAGAGAAGAGGTACACAGCAAAGGCTTCAGTATCCAACTGTGAACCTGTGAGGTCTTCTCTGTATTCTGCTTGCACAGGATTAGAGTAATCAGTTTAATGCATATTCAGTAAATTTTCTAGCGTTGGCACAGTTGGTGTGTTTGATAGCATTAGTTGCTCACTAATTGTTTCTGGGACTTGCTTTGTAATATCACAAATATTCTTATTTTTACAGAAAACATGTCCTCAGCCTGGATGACTTCACCTGTGTCTCAGTGCTGGGAAGGGGGCACTTTGGGAAGGTACATTTTATGTAACCAGATCATGCAAAGCAGGATATTTTTGCATTGCATTAGTCTTGTTATACGTGTACTTATTTTTATTTTATATATTCATTTACACAGTTCTAAATTTACTCCACACATCAGGGAAAGGTTTTGAATCAATTTTGTTTTACTTTTTAAAGGTCCTTTTGGCTGAATTTAAGGAAACTGAAAAGCTGTATGCGATCAAAGCACTGAAAAAGCGTGATATCGTAAGCCGAGATGAGTTTGAAAGGTTCAAGTTCTATTCCATTCTAATATAATCAGGGGGGGGGACAAATGTTTTGGCTGTTTTTTAATGAAACAGAATCTATATAATCTAACATTTGTCTAATATGTATGTGACTGATTTAAAGCACAAATAACAATAATAAATGGGACTTTTTAAGTGTGAAAAATTACAACACAAATAACATGTATTACATGAAAGCACTTTTATTACATGCGGTTGAATTTACAACTTGGACATTGTTAAAACCAATGACAATTGGATAAACATGATACATTTGTACCCCAAAGCAAATGCATGTAGTGCATTATATCAAAGTTTTATCTGTCATAATTCCTGTGCATTTCATTGACGGTTTTAAAAAAAAAAGTACATAAAATAGATATAATTATTGTTGTAATATCGAATATATGTTCATTTTTGGTACAGTTTGCATTCATAAGTAGTTCCTGATGAAGCACAAAAGCGAAACGTTGAAACCACCAATGATTGTTTATGCACAGGATTTATGACAGATAAAACTTTTATATCACACATGCATTTGTTTTGGGTTACAAATGTATCATGTTTATCCAATTGTAAATGGTTTTAACAATGGTCAAAAACGTACCTGCACTATAGTGTTTTGGTGCACTGCTTTTGTGCCGTAAGGGGGCTTCCTGTGTGAAAGCACAAAAATGCACATGTGTTAATACAAGCATTGGTGGGAGGGGGTCAATGCCAAGTCAAAAAGGCGAAGGCTACAGGACAGCAAGCAGAGACACTGCTACAGATTAGAAAAGACAAGACAGAAGCCCAGAACCCAGGAGGGAAGGAGAAACTCCAGAAAGAGCAGGAGGATCTACCTGTACAGAGGCTGCTGCTTCAAAAAAGAAATTGTGGTTCATGGGAAAGGAGCTCAGAGCTGTGGGAGCAAAGATGATTGGAGGCCTGGGAGAAAGGTGCCAGTGCAGCCTTTGCAGGAGGAACATAGGTAACCAGCAATATACATCAGGTTTACATTACAAACATGTTGTCTATAACAACCAATCAATTTTCATTTACCCAGCATACCTGGAAGAGTTAAAATGCTCATGTGACAGATGGCTTTGGATAACATATCTGTCCTCCAGAAGTTGGGTAGAAGGTTTCAGTCTTTTGTCCTCCTTATTGGTAAAAAATAATTCTATTGCAGTCTGCAGTGTGAGAAGCGCATCTTTGAGGTGGTAAATTCTTCTGGACACCCCTTCCTGGTGAACTTGTTTGCCTGCTTCCAGACTCCGGAACACACCTGCTTTGTGATGGAATACATGCCTGGCGGGGACCTGATGATGCACATACATGCCAACGTCTTCTCACAGCCAGCAACCAGGTGTGTTTTGAGGATGGGGTAGAGAGAGCGGGGCGACTTGTCAAATGACTGTAATGCTTGACATGCCTGTCATTCTTTTGGCAGATTTTATTCCGCCTGCGTGGTTCTTGGCCTCCAGTTTCTGCACGAGAAAAAAATTATTTACAGGTATCCATCAAAAAAAAAAAAAAAAAATCCTCAAATGTACTGTATTATATAATGCAACTAACGTATGTACCTGATTGTGTCTTGATACTGGCCTCTTGTAGTCCCCTGCACAGCAGCAATCAGAGTGTCAGTGTAAGGGCCAGCACAACGAGCCAGTGAGGCAGTTTTTTTTAATGTAATCTTTATCCAACAAAAATAAAGCAACTCTCATCGCATGTCAAAAGTATACAGAAACAATGTAAACATAGTACTTTGCCCATTGACAACAAGAAACACCACTCAAATATACGCTCATAGCGTTGCCAAGTATACTAGATATGATGGTGAACCGGGGTACCCAGAAGTGCGTGAGCTGGCCCTTTTTTTTTTTTTTTTTTTTTTAATATCCATGTCTGTGTGTTTTAGGTAATAAAAAAAAAAAAGCAAAACACGCACTATTGTTTCTGGGCTGTACTACGGGTACAAACAACAACACACATATGTGGTATCACTGCGATCATCAGGAGCAGGAGAATTTATTATTATTGGTAGTAGGTTGTGGTAGTAGCAAGAAATATACAGTTAAAAATGTTTTACTATTTTGGGCCAGTTTTCCTTGGATAATTAGAAAAAATCAGGAGATATCCATTATCATTTACCACCAATTTGTGCTGAAAAAAAAAAAAAAACAAGGTAATAATCCACCTGGATGCACAAAGTAGTTGTGAGGATATGTACGGTTTTACTAACACGTCAAAGTTGCAAAATTGGGCTTGGGCATTAAGATTTGTTTTACCCTTAGGCGCGAAGGGGTTAACTAAATCAGTGGTTCTCAACTCCTGTCCTCAGGGCCCACTAACAGGCCAGGTTTTCAAGATAACTGAAATACATCACAGGTGATATCATTTGCTGCTCAGTGATTGCAGTTTTCTAGTCTGCATCTCCCCAAAGTAATACTTAAAATCCGGCCTGTTAGTGGGTCCCAAGGACAGGAGTTGAGAACCACTGAACTAGATGAAAAACGAACAGACTGTCCAAATGACCTCTTTTCAAACTTTTTGTTATCTAGCGTATGGGCACCATTGAAGTTCGCAGAAGAAGCATTGGAGTCACAGCTCCTCTCCCCCATGTTCCTATCTCAGCAGTGACTTGGCAACCCTCTAGAAAATTTTCAAGTGTTCTAAGCTTTGCAAAGCAATAACGCTTCTCCGAGCACTCACATTTGCTCCCACATGGCTTATTTCAGCCAAACTTTTGAAATCCAAAGAAACAACGGGGCATAGCTGCACATAAAGGCTCTTTTGAAGTTGGCTCTTGTCAGAGGGGAAAGCATGTGTGGGCTGTGCTGTGAACACAAAAGTTGATTGTGGGAGCACTATTTGGTCAGCATCGGTCGATTCTTTAGGTGCTGTAAACTATTAAGGAAGTGACTACAACCACCACCATATGTGCCTCTGTTGTAAACTTTGAGAATTAATTGCTCCCCAGCAGGGCCGAAACTAGGGGGGGGGCATGCCCTGGGTGACACATCTAGGGGGGTGCCGCCCCTACCCGCACTGGGAAGCGTTGCTCTAACGGTGCCACTAACACTTTAAGTTTAATGGACAGGCAGTGCCCACTGCAAAGTTTGCCAAATACTGGAGAACCATAAAGTAGGGAGACTGCACAGGAGCACTATCTCTGAATCACTCTGCTCCTCCAGCCCACTCGTGCTATAGAAAGGCATTCCAGAGCGACGGTTCAGTATGGGACTGGAAGACATTAGGACAAGGAGAGGGGATTGTGTGCAGAAGGCCCTGGACTAAGAAGTTGGGGTTGGTGTGGCAAAGGATTGGGGGTGCTCCTTGACTGAGGGGGGGGTGCAAAGAAGGCTCTGGACTGGGGGTACAGTGGAGGCCCTGGGCTGAGGGAGGGGGGGTGCAGAGGATGCCCTGGGCTGAGGGAGGGGGGGTGCAGAGGACGAACCTGGGCTGAGGGAAGGGGGGTGCAGAGGACGACCCTGGGCTGAGGGAGGGGGGGTGCAAAGGACGCCCTGGGCTGAGGGAGGGGGGGTGCAGAGGACTCCCTGGGCTGAGGATGCCCTCTGACGAAAGTGATTGACAAACGCCGCGTCAGGGCGTCGCTACACAGCAACCCATTCGTCGGCATCTCGTCGCCTCTCCTTCCCGGGAACACCGCAGGAGCGGTGACAGATGGAAATGCCTAGTATCCTGTGACTATCTCCTTGGACTGACAGGCTTGCACACCAGTGCAATCTGGTAAGTGGATTTCCCATAGGGCGTAAACACAAAGTGGTGTGGTGGAGGAAATCGTATCAAGCTGGAATGAGTGTTTATACCTTCCTATTTGGATAATTTATATCACATTCACCCTTTTTTATGCATCTTTTTTTATGGACTGTTCACCAAGTGAATCACCATATTTTAAACAGACTTGAAGCTTATATTGTGCTAATTTCTCCGGATTTCATATATACATCTTTTATATATTAAGTTTTATTCTTGATAGTTTTAATAGTGCTGCTAATGTTGTAGTATTATTACTCTGACATATTTTTAAAAAACTATTAGATTAAGCACCTGAACGACCACAACATACAGGGATATACAAGGGACGACTGACATATAATTACACACATAGGTTGGACTTTTTCTCACCTACTATGTAACTATGTGACTACAAACTACAGTTACACACTTTGCCTCCTCCCGGCTTCATGCTCTTCAATTTGTCTCCTTCATGGTGGGTGGGCCTGCTTGCTGCTGTGCAGCAGCTCCTTGGAGAAAGGGATTATTACTCCTGTACTATAAAAAGAATGCTTTAAGAATTTTTACTCTAACCGCATTCTCTTATAGCCAAATGGAGGAGTTTAGCCCATTATAGATATAAAAACTTTCGGGTTGTTTCTATGTGTTCAGAAGTTTTGCATGGAAAATTTCAGGTTGGAAATTTGCCTCCCTCCTCCCAGGGATTTTCTGGCCTCAGACATCTAGGATGCCTATCTGCACATTCCCATTTTTTCACACCTCCACTGCTATCTGTGTTTTTGCCATGGGCAATCGGCATTACCAATTTGTTGCTGGTCACTTTATAATGTGCACAATCCCCTGGGTTTTCTCCAACATGCTTTCCCTGGTTTTGTCTCGGCCCCATTCCCAAGGAATTCATGTTGAGGAGTATCTGGACAATGTCCTGCTAAATGATCAGTCCTCTTTTCCTTGTCAACCAACATCCAATATTTAGTACAGATTCTGCAGAGCTTTAGTTGGGTGCTCAACATCCCAAAGTCCTCACTGAACCCATCTCACTGGTTGGAGTACCTGGGGGTCTGACGCTATGTTCTTGTCTACTTTTTCTATTCCTGGTCAAATTCCTGTCCATTAATTTTGATGTCATGGGGGGGACGCCCCGGGCCTGAAAAAAAACAACTTTTTTTTTGTGCCTGCATGATGATCTTGGGTCTTATGGTTGCACCATACACCAAGTTCCATTCCAGATTGTTGTAACTCAACAGACTTGGTCCTTGATTCTGACCCCCAAGGCGGACTTTCTTAATTGCCAGCGTCTGGCTGTGGGAGAATGACCTCTCCATGCAGAGGTCTAGGTCTTTCAAGCCCTTAGCCAAAGGTGGGGGGATATCCGATGTGTACCTCCTGGCGTCCAGAATAAACATTAAACTGGACAGGTTTGTTTCCAGGTCCAGGAACCCTTGAGCCTTCGCAGTGGGATGTTCTAGTGATGCCATGGGATCTACTGCTTTTCACCCCTCCAGATTTTTCCTTGCCTACTACACAGGATCGAGGAGGACATTCCAATGATCTTCTTTGCACCAAATAGGCCTAGGAGGACATGGTACTCAGATTGTCCGTTCCTCATTCCCAAGGTCCAGTGTTTTATCCTGCTTCTCAATCGCTCGCTTTAACGCCATTGCTGTTAAAGCCACCATCCTGAGGAACAAAGGTCTTTCAGATTCAGTTATCCCTACCCTCTTGAGGGCTAGGAAGTCAACTTCTCGTAAAGTCTACCATGGCACCTCGAAAGCCCGGTGTAAGTTGAGGAACTTTTAGCCTAAAAAGTACTCAGTAAAACATAATCTGTCCTTCCGTTCTGGTCTGGACCAACATTTGATCTTGAAAACCATTAAGGCCCTGGCCATTCTGTTTAAAAAACCTCTGGTTTCTCACTCTTTAGTTAAAGTGGTAGTAAAGTGATTCTTTTAAACTTGTACCTACAGGTAAGCCTATATTAAGGCTTACCTTGTAGGTACAGTGAAAATCTGCTAAACTTGCAGTGTTTAGGAGATATTCACGCTGGATGTAGCCAGTGATGTGACTGGTGCATGCACTCTGAAGGTCCAGCACCTTCAGAGCTCTGTGCCCCATCGAAAGGGCTCCCGTGCACATGCGCGGGAGTGATGTCATAGCGGCCTTCACAAGACCGGGGGAAAGATGGAAGCCCTGTCAGCAGTCACAGCGCACCCCTGGAGGGCTTCGTTCTAAGGTAAGCATTTCATAATGTGCTAGTATGCAATTCATACTAGCACATTATGCCATTGCATTGCAGGTTTTTTGTTTTTGTTTTTTTAAATGCTGCAGTTTACTACTGCTTTAAGACCTATGTTCAGGGAGTAACTGACATCTCTCCCTGTTTGTTCCCCTGACGCTCCTTGGGATCTGGATCTGCTTCTCTCAGCTCTTCAGAAGCCACCTTTTAAACCTGTTAGGGATATTTTGACCGACCTTTCCCATAAGGTGGGCTTTCTTATGGCTATGACCTCCTGGGACGAGGGTCTCTGAGTTAGTGGACTCTGTAAGCATTCTTAGTGTTGCACAAGGACAGAGTTGTCTTGAGGCCCAAGGCCCCTTCCTCCTGAAGGTGGTCTCTGCTCTCTACCTCAATCAAGATATTGTCCTCCCTTCCCTATTTGGGCACTGGTGAGGCTGCATTGGATGGGCGCTGGTGAGGCTGCATTGGATGGGCGCTGGTGAGGCTGCATTGGATGGGCGCTGGTGAGGCTGCATTGGTTGGGCGCTGGTGAGGCTGCATTGGATGGGCGCTGGTGAGGCTGCATTGGATGGGCGCTGGTGAGGCTGCATTGGATGGGCGCTGGTGAGGCTGCATTGGATGGGCGCTGGTGAGGCTGCATTGGATGGGCGCTGGTGAGGCTTCATTTGATGGGCGCTGGTGAGGCTTCATTTGATGGGCGCTGGTGAGGCTTCATTTGATGGGCGCTGGTGAGGCTGCATTTGATGGGCGCTGGTGAGGCTGCATTTGATGGGCGCTGGTGAGGCTGCATTTGTTGGGCGCTGGTGAGGCTTCATTTGATGGGCGCTTCATTAAAAAGGTGGGGTATACATGGGCAGGGCCAAGGGGTTGGAGTCAGGGGTGGAGCCAAGAGGGGTGCGGCAAAATTGGGTTTCGCCTAGGGTGTCAAAAATCCTTGCACCAGCCCTGCATATAACCCAGTTATAATTTAAAGGAGAAGTACGCTTCTTCGCTTCACGCTGCTCTGCTCCTCCACTGGAGTGGTGGGCTGGGAAGGAGATGGGCAGAGATGTGCTTTGTTGGGGGGCCTGTCATTTTCTCTGGCTTTAGAGCTGGGAAAGAAAAAATTATAAATATGAACCTATTTGTGCCCCAGGAAATTGCTGGAATGTGCACTTGTGGTCTCTGCTCTCTACCTCAATCAAGATATTGTCCTCCCTTCCCTATTTGGGCACTGGTGAGGCTGCATTGATGGGCGCTGGTGAGGCTGCATTGATGGGCGCTGGTGAGGCTGCATTGATGGGCGCTGGTGAGGCTGCATTGATGGGCGCTGGTGAGGCTGCATTGATGGGCGCTGGTGAGGCTGCATTGATGGGCGCTGGTGAGGCTGCATTGGATGGGCGCTGGTGAGGCTGCATTGGATGGGCGCTGGTGAGGCTGCATTGGATGGGCGCTGGTGAGGCTGCATTGGATGGGCGCTGGTGAGGCTGCATTGGATGGGCGCTGGTGAGGCTGCATTGGATGGGCGCTGGTGAGGCTTCATTGGATGGGCGCTGGTGAGGCTTCATTGGATGGGCGCTGGTGAGGCTTCATTGGATGGGCGCTGGTGAGGCTTCATTGGATGGGCGCTGGTGAGGCTTTATTGGATGGGCGCTGGTGAGGCTTCATTGGATGGGCGCTGGTGAGGCTTCATTGGATGGGCGCTGGTGAGGCTTCATTGGATGGGCGCTGGTGAGGCTTCATTGGATGGGCGCTGGTGAGGCTTCATTGGATGGGCGCTGGTGAGGCTGCATTTGATGGGCGCTGGTGAGGCTTCATTTGATGGGCGCTGGTAGGCTGCATTTGATGGGCGCTTCATTAAAAAGGTGGGGTATACATGGGCAGGGCCAAGGGGTTGGAGTCAGGGGTGGAGCCAAGAGGGGTGCGGCAAAATTGGGTTTCGCCTAGGGTGTCAAAAATCCTTGCACCAGCCCTGCATATAACCCAGTTATAATTTAATAGAGAAGTACCCTTCTTCACGCTGCTCTGCTCCTCCACTGGAGTGGTGGGCTGGGGAGGAGATGGGCAGAGATGTGCTTTGTTGGGGGGCCTGTCATTTTCTCTGGCTTTAGAGCTGGGAAAGAAAAAATTATAAATATGAACCTATTTGTGCCCCAGGAAATTGCTGGAATGTGCACTTGTATTCAAAATCTTATAGTGTATTTGCTGGTAGTCTGGGTTCCTTGGAAAGTTTGTTGGTGAACCATGTCATTGTGCAGACCATAAACTGCATTTTGCCGGTTTTTTCAATCTATAGAGAATATTTGGCTGGAGTTGCACTTTATATCTCCTCCAGTTGCAATAAATACAGCTGGATATGCAGAATGAGTGTTTTATACCTGCTATAATCTCACCAATCTCCTTATCCTTGTAGAGACTTGAAGCTGGATAACCTGCTGATGGATGCCAGAGGGTTTGTGAAGATTGCAGATTTTGGACTCTGTAAAGAAGGTGAGGGTGTGAGGCTTCTTTTATGCTGCTTTAATTAGTTTTTGTCCTTTACACATGTCTGATTATTGCCAACCATTTCCTGGTTACAGCCACGGTAAGGCAGAGACACTGACTGGCTGCTTCTGCCATGCATGGATCTCCTTATAGGGGGATTCCCGTGATTAGCTGCAGGTAACGGCTCCACTGGAAGCCAATAGTTGCCGGCTACCGCAGATGATCGTGGCCACTCGCATGTAATCTCTCATGCAGTGATCACTTGCATGTGTGATTTATATGCGAGTGCCTGTGGTTAGCTGCAGCTAATCGTAGGAACCCCTGATGTGGGGTTCTCACATTTAGTCTGGAGGCAGGGTACAATCACAGGTGTGAATGCACCTTTAATTGGGAAGTAACCGAGCACTAAACTAAGGAAGCCAAGACTTAGGCCCTCATATTGACACTTGACTCTAAGCGTAACTTAAAGGGTAACTCCACTTTCATGGACAAAAAATATATTTAGCATATACAATTGGGACACAAGTCATAATGTTGTTTAAAAATTAGTGAAAGTATGGTAAATATTGCGCTGAATGTGAAAAAAGAAAAAAAGAAGAAAAAAGCTGCTACATAACAATATGACAAAAATTGCAAACGTGATGGGGATAAAGAAAGTAGCGCTGCCAAGAATGAAGAAGAAACAAATGAATGTCTCTCAAGGTGACTAAGTGGAACTAATAAACAATAAAACAATAATGTGAATGTGTAGGCAAAAAGTCAAAAAAATACACCAACATGTAACTCGCAAAAAGAGTTATACAATGTGTCCATCAAAATAATGTGAAAAGAATCAATGTAAGGACATGCAGGTGTATAGTTCGTCAAACAAAGAACATCTTCCGGTTACAGGAATAGATGAAATACTCTTACCAGAGCCCGTGGATCTGCCTGTCGATGACAGCAGATCATGAAAGCATATGAAATCCACCCACGACAACGAACAGCTTGTCTGATGACATCTGTTGCTTTAGAGTCTTGATTTTAGCCGTTGGAACACCGTGATCGTCTACTTCAAAGCTTGGAGGGAAATCCTGGATAGTTTGAGCAAATCTGAGCTTGTGAGAAATCAGCCCGACTCCCAATCAATGTACAGGGAATTCTACCTCAAAAGAGACCGACCATGGGTAGCTGGATAGTATAGAGTGGATCCAAGTAGAAATCTCTTTACCTCACATACATGAAAAAGAAGAGACAAGGCTCCAATGGTATAGATCGAAAAAAATTTGTATAGGTTTTATTGGAATAAAACCAAAAATGTAACAATAAAAGTGATCACAGAAACAGAATAAAAAAGGCAATATGGGGAGTGGCGTACCAAGCCCTACGCGTTTCGTCCAAATAGGACTTCTACTGGGGCATCAACCTGCTCCCCCATATTGCACATGCATATATACACCAAACAATCAAAGTAAGAAGGGGAAACAACCAATCAGGTAAGTTCCAACCTTCTTGGTCCGTGATTGGAGGAGAGACGACTGGATATCCAATCAAACTCGCAACCTCCAGGCAGGGACCAATAAAAACATAGTAATGGAAAAAGCTCCTCCCAAGTCGACTGACATAACTCATTTGACCCCGGAAGTAATAGTGATCTAGCCAATGGTAGCCTTGTTTAAAAGGACCGCCAAAATGACAGAGGAGGTGATATACAGAAATCAACTCCCACACAATCAACTACCACTTCCCATTGGTCAATTGAAATAGCCAATGGTGGACCCGCTCACCACTGACCAATCGGCTCAGATGAAAGGGCTCATTGGATCGGTGGAGGGATAGGGGGAGGTGCGTCGCATATCAAGGCAACGCACCTACATTAATGTAATCCCTCATTGGGTGCCTTACCCGTTATGGCTTCAGGGTATGGCCACTGGATATTTAAAGGCTATAAATGTCATTTACTGGCGTCTCTTCTCATGAGACGCCAGTTACTATAAAAATGACGTCATGACGCATTGCGTCGTAACGATCACGTGGACCGCGGTATGAACCGCAGCGCCACCACGCTGGAACGCAGCGCCGACCGGAAAAGGATCGGCTGCGCTCCAGCCCCGCGTAAAGGGAGGGACATGTATCTCCTATAAGAAAAGGAGACACACGCCCCCGTCACGTGAGTCGCAAAGCTGGGACGCAACGCAAGCCAAGACCGCCGCGTAAACTGCGTTCCAGCTCTGCGTAGAAAAGAGGAAACACATCTCCATCATCCCAACAATTAGGATGATTAGAGACAAGTACCTCAATATACTATATGGCGCCCCACATCCATGCCAGAAGCTCTCCAGTGAGCGCACACCCGACAGGAGTGGGGGCAGAGCTAATATAGGCAAAAATAAAAAGGAAAAAGAGAAGCATTCCTGTTAAGCATGGAGTGCCATCTTGTGGACATAAAGAAAAACAAAAAATCATAAGGAATCACTCCCCATAATGTTACCAATATCACACACTGTGGTTCAAACAAGTCAAACACGAAGGTTTGCACTGCTGAACGCCAGCGTAATTAATATTTAATAACTTAGATACACATGAATCCTAAAAAGTATATCTACACCTCGGAGATGGAAAATAAAAGGTATAGACCCACATATATGTATATATACATGTAATAATTATGACAGATTGATGAACGAATTTATGTCCCATTCCACGTTCATACCAAACGGTTGGTATGTACGGAGTTCATGGATCCAAAAAGTTTCCAAACGGGACACTCCACGTATGCGAGGTATATAGACGACATCCTCCTCCTATGGAAGGGAGACCAGGAATCACTGGACCAATTTATGTCCACACTCAATTTGAATGATAGAGGGATTAGGCTGAGCCATGCGGCTAGCTCTTCCTCTATACATTTCTTGGACATAGAGATTAAAGTGATTGACCAACATCTGGAGTTCAATACTTATTTCAAACCCACAGACCGTAATGGGTATATCCCGATAGACAGTTGCCATCATCCCCAGTGGCTGAAATCCATACCCGGTGGTCAGTTTCTCCGATTAAGACGTAACTGCACTAAGGTTGAAGATTTCGTCACTCAATCAGCTATTCTTAAGAAAAGATTTATAGAGAAGGGATATGAGAGTGGCGACCTGGATATGGAAATCGATCGGATCTTACGGATCGATCGAAACACATTACTCCAGGAACGTCCAAAAAAAGTGAAGGACGAAAGATTTAAATGGTCTTTTGTTACCACTTACTCTGTCCAGTCTAGACAAATAAAAGAAATTCTGAAGAAACACTGGGGTGTTCTCCAAAACGATAGGATTCTGGGACCTGTTTTACCCGAACGGTCAAATGTCATCTTCAGGGGAGCCAGATCTATTCAAGGTCAGATTGCTCCAAATATCATCGACCTCCCTAAAAGATTGACATTTTTCCAAGAATACAAGGGATATTTCCCTTGCCGTAAGTGTAACGTATGCCTACATAACACCCATGGCAGACGGAAAAGCGAGACCTTTCAGTCCACGGTCACCTTACGGGTATACCAGATGAAACGTTTCACCACGTGTGCCACACAGTTTATTGTGTATCTCTTGACCTGCCCATGTAAAAAACAGTATATTGGTCGTACCATCAGGACCTTTTCGATTCGGGTCAATGAACACATAAATAATATTAAACTGGGGAAAACCAATCACAGCGTTCCCCGACATTACCTCCAACACCACGATCGTAATCCTATGGGGACACAATTTTTGGTGATTGACCAGTTTGTTCCCCATTGGAGGGGTGAATCCCGCATACGTGGAGTGTCCCGTTTGGAAACTTTTGGATCCATGAACTCCGTACATACCAACCGTTTGGTATGAACGTGGAATGGGACATAAATTCGTTCATCAATCTGTCATAATTATTACATGTATATATACATATATGTGGGTCTATACCTTTTATTTTCCATCTCCGAGGTGTAGATATACTTTTTAGGATTCATGTGTATCTAAGTTATTAAATATTAATTACGCTGGCGTTCAGCAGTGCAAACCTTCGTGTTTGACTTGTTTGAACCACAGTGTGTGATATTGGTAACATTACGGGGAGTGATTCCTTATGATTTTTTGTTTTTCTTTATGTCCACAAGATGGCACTCCATGCTTAACAGGAATGCTTCTCTTTTTCCTTTTTATTTTTGCCTATATTAGCTCTGCCCCCACTCCTGTCGGGTGTGCGCTCACTGGAGAGCTTCTGGCATGGATGTGGGGCGCCATATAGTATATTGAGGTACTTGTCTCTAATCATCCTAATTGTTGGGATGATGGAGATGTGTTTCCTCTTTTCTACGCAGAGCTGGAACGCAGTTTACGCGGCGGTCTTGGCTTGCGTTGCGTCCCAGCTTTGCGACTCACGTGACGGGGGCGTGTGTCTCCTTTTCTTATAGGAGATACATGTCCCTCCCTTTACGCGGGGCTGGAGCGCAGCCGATGCGGCCGATCCTTTTCCGGTCGGCGCTGCGTTCCAGCGTGGTGGCGCTGCGGTTCATACCGCGGTCCACGTGATCGTTACGACGCAATGCGTCATGACGTCATTTTTATAGTAACTGGCGTCTCATGAGAAGAGACGCCAGTAAATGACATTTATAGCCTTTAAATATCCAGTGGCCATACCCTGAAGCCATAACGGGTAAGGCACCCAATGAGGGATTACATTAATGTAGGTGCGTTGCCTTGATATGCGACGCACCTCCCCCTATCCCTCCACCGATCCAATGAGCCCTTTCATCTGAGCCGATTGGTCAGTGGTGAGCGGGTCCACCATTGGCTATTTCAATTGACCAATGGGAAGTGGTAGTTGATTGTGTGGGAGTTGATTTCTGTATATCACCTCCTCTGTCATTTTGGCGGTCCTTTTAAACAAGGCTACCATTGGCTAGATCACTATTACTTCCGGGGTCAAATGAGTTATGTCAGTCGACTTGGGAGGAGCTTTTTCCATTACTATGTTTTTATTGGTCCCTGCCTGGAGGTTGCGAGTTTGATTGGATATCCAGTCGTCTCTCCTCCAATCACGGACCAAGAAGGTTGGAACTTACCTGATTGGTTGTTTCCCCTTCTTACTTTGATTGTTTGGTGTATATATGCATGTGCAATATGGGGGAGCAGGTTGATGCCCCAGTAGAAGTCCTATTTGGACGAAACGCGTAGGGCTTGGTACGCCACTCCCCATATTGCCTTTTTTATTCTGTTTCTGTGATCACTTTTATTGTTACATTTTTGGTTTTATTCCAATAAAACCTATACAAATTTTTTTCGATCTATACCATTGGAGCCTTGTCTCTTCTTTTTCATGTATGTGAGGTAAAGAGATTTCTACTTGGATCCACTCTATACTATCCAGCTACCCATGGTCGGTCTCTTTTGAGGTAGAATTCCCTGTACATTGATTGGGAGTCGGGCTGATTTCTCACAAGCTCAGATTTGCTCAAACTATCCAGGATTTCCCTCCAAGCTTTGAAGTAGACGATCACGGTGTTCCAACGGCTAAAATCAAGACTCTAAAGCAACAGATGTCATCAGACAAGCTGTTCGTTGTCGTGGGTGGATTTCATATGCTTTCATGATCTGCTGTCATCGACAGGCAGATCCACGGGCTCTGGTAAGAGTATTTCATCTATTCCTGTAACCGGAAGATGTTCTTTGTTTGACGAACTATACACCTGCATGTCCTTACATGGACACACTGTTTAAAAATTACCTTTTTCCTTTTTCAATCTGCAGCCGCTGTAATTCTCTATAAAATGCAATATGGCTCCCTGGAGGTGTTCTGTACACAGAATGCCCCCCAGAAACATAATTTCCTGCTTGCGTGATTGGCTCACTAAGTTTCCAAGAAGTCTGCACCAAGATACAAGTCAGATTTCAGGCATCCCCTGCAACAAAAATGTCATTTTTGGTGAGATACACTCAATAGGAATTCATGTCTAAATGAATGCAGACCCTGCAATTTTCCTCATGAAAGCCCTGCTAAAAATCCGCAGTCGGCTTATGTCACTCAGCTGGTCCAGACTCTGGAGAGGTCCACCCACATTCCTGACCAGCAGCTGGCTCAGCCTCTCGGCACTCCGGCCCCCTTCACTGCCTGGCACTCCGGCGAGTGCTGTAGAGGCAGAGCAGGGAGCTGGTGACTGACAGTCACCGCTCTCTGGTCACTAAAGTCTGAAAACTGAGCAATCAGCGGTGTCTGATCGCTCAATTCCCGGTCTTAGACAGCGGGGGACAGATGCTACATCCATCTAGGTAAGTGTGTTTATTTTATTTTAAATCCCACACTTTTCTCTTAAAGAGGAAGTAAACCCTGGTGGGTGTTACTTCTTCTTTGTTTCCCTGCAAAGGTAAAGCCTAATGGGCTACTATGCATGTGACACTTACCTGCAGGAGAAGCCTGCAATGTCCCTGTCTTCCTCGCTAGTAGCGAGCGTCCATTCTTCACCCCTCTTTCTTCCGGGGCCGCAAACTCCGGCTCTGTGACTGGCCGGAGTCGCGTGACGTCACTCCTGCGCATGCACGCAGGAGCCGCCTTTAGCGGCATGACCCAAGCTAGAAACACACGTGTGTGTGTGTATGTTTTATATATATATATATATATATATATATATATACACACAGTACAGTCACTGAGTTGTTGTGAAGCCACTCCTTCGTTATTTTAGCTGTGTGCTTAGGGTCATTGTCTTGTTGGAAAGCAAACCTTCGGCCCAGTCTGAGGTCCTGAGCACTCTGGAGAAGGTTTTCATCCAGGATATCCCTGTACTTGGCCGCATTCATCTTTCCCTCGATTGCAACCAGTCGTCCTGTCCCTGCAGCTGAAAACACCCCCACAGCATGATGCTGCCACCACCATGCTTCACTGTTGGGACTGTATTGGACAGGTGATGAGCAGTGCCTGGTTTTCTCCACACATACCACTTAGAATTAAGGCCAAAAAGTTCTATCTTGGTCTCATCAGACCAGAGAATCGTATTTCTCACCATCTTGGAGTCCTTCAGGTGTTTATTAGCAAACTCCATGCAGGCTTTCAAGTGTCTTGCACTGAGGAAAGGCTTCCGTCGGGCCACTCTGCCATAAAGCCCCGACTGGTGGAGGGCTGCAGTGATGGTTGACTTTCTACAACTTTCTCCCATCTCCCGACTGCATCTCTGGAGCTCAGCCACAGTGATCTTTGGGTTCTTCTTTACCTCTCTCACCAAGGCTCTTCTCGCCTGATAGCTCAGTTTGGCCAGACGGCCAGCTCTAGGAAGGGTTCTGGTTCTCCCAAACGTCTTCCATTTAAGGATTATGGAGGCCACTGTGTTTTTGGGAACCTTAAGTGCAGCAGAATTTTTTTTGTAACCTTGGCCAGATCTGTGGCTTGCCACAATTCTGTCTCTGAGCTCTTCAGGCAGTTCCTTTGACCTCATGATTCTCATTTGTCTGACATGCACTGTGAGCTGTAAGGTCTTATATAGACAGGTGTGTGGCTTTCCTAATCAAGTCCAATCAGTATAATCAAACACAGCTGGACTCAAATGAAGGTGTAGAACCATCTCAAGGATGATCAGAAGAAATGGACAGCACCTGAGTTGATTATATGAGTTTTACAGCAAAGGGTCTGAATACTTAGGACCATGTGATATTTCAGTTTTTCTTTTTTAATAAATCTGCAAAAATGTCAACAATTCTGTGTTTTTCTGTCAATATGGAGTGCTGTGTGTACATTAATGAGGAAAAAAATGAACTTAAATGATTTTAGCAAATGGCTGCAATATAACAAAGAGTGAAAAATTTAAGGGGGTCTGAATACTTTCCGTACCCACTGTATATACGTGTGTGTGTGTGTGTGTGTGTGTAATATATATATATATATACATATATATAGTGTGTGTGTAATATATATAGTGTGTATGTGTGTGTATATGTATATATATATATATATATATATATATATATATATATATATATATATATATATATATATATATATATATATATATATATATATATATATATATGACTCAGATCATCAAATGAATTTTATTATTACACAAAGATAACCCGAGTAAATACAAAGTGCAGTTTTTAAACAATGGTTTCTTTTATTTAGGCAAAAAAGCTGTCCAAACCTGCCTGGCTTCATGTGAAAAAGTAATTGCCCCCTAAACCTAATAACTGGTTGTGCCACCCTTTGCAGCAACAACTGCAATCAAGCGTTTGCGATAACTGGCAATGAGTCTTTCACATCGCTGTGGAGCAATTTTGGCCCACTCTTCTTTGAAGAATTGTTTTAATTCAGCCACATTGGAGGGTTTTCCGCATGAAGGGCCTGTGTAAGGTCATGATACAGCATCTTAATTGGATTTATATCTGGGCTTTGACTAGGCCACTCCAAAACCTAAATTTTGCTTTGTTTGAACCATTTGGAGGTGGACTTGCTGTTGTGTTTCGGATCATTGTCCTGCAGCATAACCCAAGTGCACTTGAGCTTGAGGTGACAAACTGATGGCCGGACATTCTCCTTTAGGATTTTCTGGTAGAGCTCAGAATTCATGGTTCCATCAATTAGGGTAAGTCGTCCAGGTCCTGAAGCTGCAAAGCAGCCCCAGACCATCACGCTACCACCACGTCTGACTGTTGGTATGATGTTCTTGTTATGAAATACAGTATTAGTTTTATGCCAGATGTAACGGGACGCTCACCTTCCAAAAAGTAAAATTTTTGTCTCATCAGTCCACAGAATATTTGCCTAAAAGTCTTGGGGATAATCAATATGATTTTTGGTAAATGTGAGACAAGCCTTTGTGTTCTTTTTGGTCAGCAGTGGCTTTGGCCTTAAAACTCTCCCATGGATGCCATTTTTGTTATTGTTGAATCATGAACACTGATCTTACCTGAGGCAAGTGAGGTCTGCAGTTATTTAGATGTTTTGGGTTCTTTTATGACCTCCTGGATAAGTCGCCGTAATGCTCTTGGAGTAATTTTTGTAGGCCGACCACTCCTGGGAAGGTTCACCACTCTTCCAATGTATCTCCATTTGTGGATAATGGCTCTCCCCCGTGGTTCACTGGAGTTCCAAAGCCCTAGAAATGGCTTTGAAACCCTTCCTAGACCGATACATGTACATTCGTTTGTTTCTAATTTGTTTTTGAATTTTTTTAGATTGTGGCATGATGTGTGGCTTTTTGTGATCTGTTAGCGTGCTTCACTTTGTCAGACAGCTTCGATTTGTCATTTCTTGATTCAACAGGTCTGGCAGTAATCAGGCCTAGGTGTGGCAAGTGAAATTTAACTTGGCTTTCCAAAAAATTGTGGTTAATCATAGTTCATTCAATGACTTTTTCAATAGGGCTAGGCAGGTTTAAACAGCTTTTTTTACCTTTTAATAAATTAAATAATTAAAAAAACTGCTTCTTGGATTTACTCGGGTTATCTTTGTGTAATATTCAAATTTTGTTTGATCTGAATCATTTAAGTGTGAGAAATATGCAAAAAAAAATCAGGAAGGGACAAATACTTTTTCACAGCACTGTATATACATACAATTGATTTACATGCATAATATATAATTAATAAATATGATATATTTTTTATAATTATTCATTTATTCACATACTTCTCTCGTTAAATCCTCCATCCAATACAGGATTAGAGGCTGTTTTCCCCACTTCATGTGTGTGCATATGCACGCAGTTTAGGTTAAAGGGACACTAAAGGTTCATGTTTTTACCTTAATGCATCCTATGCTTTAAGGTGAAAAGACATCCAACAATACCAGCCCCCCCCCCCCCCCCCCCCCATTTTACTTACCTGAGCCCTCGAAAGTCCCGCGCTCGCCCCCGACATCCTCTTCGCCGCTCAGCCTGGCCGTTGATTGGCTAGAATAGATGGATTGAAAGCAGCGCAGCCGAGACAGCCGCCAAGGGACCCCAGAAGACCAGGTTCGGGGCCACTCTGTGCAAAACGAGCTGCACAGTGGATGTAAGTATAACATGTTTTTGTTATTTTTTATTTATTTGTAATTACCTTTACAACCCCTTTTAAGCTATTGAGCTCTGTAAAATGAAAGTGAAGCTGCATGCTCACTTGTTTACTTTGTCTTCTAGGTATGGGATATGGGGACAGAACCAGTACTTTCTGCGGCACCCCGGAGTTCCTGGCACCAGAAGTGCTCACTGACACTACTTACACTTATGCAGTGGACTGGTGGGGGCTGGGCGTGCTCATCTATGAGATGCTGGTAGGAGAGGTGAGATCTTTTAATAAGGAAGTTCTGTGTGTTAACAAGCCAACACATGAAGGACCAACCACTTCTTCCAGTAGATTTGATTTCTGTGAGAAGTCAAGTTTGTCGTGACCCATAAACTGCACGACAACTGTGCAGCACTATTAAGCAAGAAACACAGTTTGAATATGTAATGAGCAAATATGGCAGCCACTATGTACATATGTAATTCCAAACTACAAAGGGAAACAATGTTTCTAAAACATTAACTACAGTTTAGCAAGGTTATATACATCCACCTAATTTATTTTACTTGTATATGTAAACGTATTAAAAATAATATACATTCTGTTTATTTCCTTGTTTATAATCGTCCTGGTATTCAAGGGGTTTAAACAAGCCTATGGCTGCTTCTGCAGCTGTAAGTTTGGTATTGATTTTTACTGGTGATCGGCTTTCAGGTAAAAGTAAACTGCCTGATCACTTTTACAGAGCTGTGAAGGTGCTGCCTTCAAAAAAAATTTGAAAATAAACAATGTAAAAACAACCCGGTTGCCCCCATACATACACAAATGTAAGGGTAGATTTAGATATGCATTTAAATTTCCCTTTCCTCTGAAGCCCGATCCGCATTTGGGTCACACTTCAGAGGCTACTGACAGGCAGTGAGGAAGCGATGAGAAGCCTCCGCACTGCCTGTTTTAACCCCATTTTCGCCAATCGCACCACAACTGCGTGCATTGCACATGATTGCAGGGTGTTTGCAGCGCTTTCCCATTTACTTGAATGTGTAGCGTTCAACGGGCTTGTCCATTGCCTATTGCAGCTTTGAGGTGGGAGGGGGTGTTGGTGGGCAGCAAAAACGCAGCTAACTCAATGCATTTTTGCCACCTCCAACCGCACTTCCAAATGAAGCCTAAATGCTTATGCCACACGGGTGAGATATCACTGAGAAAGTCAGAGTGAAGGCATTAATGCTAGGGCCATAATTCATGGTTAACTTGAAATTGATAACCTGTAAAGGCCCTAAACCCTTTTATTGCCACTGATGTATGGCATATGTCAGCAGCAGTGAGGTTTTTTACAATGACTGTCGGATATAAGCGATAAGGTGGCTATACAGCAGCTGAATGCTTCCACACAACACGGGAACATTCGTCCCCCTCCACCTCCCACCAGTGGGCTTAAGATCAGCATGGTGAGGGCTGTCAGGTAGAGTCCGCTGAGCTCCCTACCTACTAAAAATGTAAAAGTGGGATGTAGAGTATCAATTCGGATTCTGCTGTCACTGCCACAGTGGCCAAGAAATAAGCTTTTAGGTTCAATGGAGGACAGGTGGGACACCAGGGATCTAAAAGACCACTAATAGTACTGTATATCATAGGAGACTTTGTCATAAATGTGATAAAAAATAAAGTTAAAGCGGAGTTCCACCCTAAAGTGTAACTTCCGCTCATCTGATTTCTCCCCCCCCCCTCCGGTGCCACAATTGGCACCTTTCGGGGGGAGGGGGGACACTTCTGGGAGTCCAGGCCGCGGCCCGTGACGTCACCGCGGGGCTCCCTCCTCCTCCCCCGGCCGCTGGGCCAATAGGAGAGAAGAGCGGGGCCTCGCGCATGTGCAGTAGAGTTCCTGGCGTGAAGCCGAAAGGCTACACTACCGGGTTCCCTTACCCGCAATGGCGGCGGCAGCACCCGACAGCTGATGGAAACATAGGCAGCTGGACTCCAGAACAGGTAAGTGTCCATTTATTAAAAGCCAGCAGCTGCAGTATGTGTAGCTGCTGGCTTCTAATTTTTAATTATTTTTAATTATTTAAAAAAAGTTACAAAAAAAAAGTTAGAATTTTAAACTCCCTGACACCCCCCCCCCCTAAAAATTAGAAAACGCACACGCAAATGTCATCACATGTGTCAGGGGAAGCTACACACAAAAAAGTAGATTGCACATTACATGCCAGAGTAAGAGCAATAATTCTAAGCTTATTATTCATGGTTAACCCTAAACTAGGGTCCCCGGATTGAGGACACTGTCCCCGGTTTTGCCCCAGATTGGATTTGAACAGGGGCTGGGGCAATTTCAAAGGCAGTCAGTGCAGAATTAAAGAAAAAAATCTGAATTACTCCTACTAGCTTAGGGGGGTGTATTTTTTCCATTATCTGTGCCCCATTCTGATGATCATGTGCTGTGCCTAAAGTTTACTTTAATGTAGTGAAATATGTACATGATAAATCGTTGTGCTAATATCTTGTGATTTAAAAAAATTGGAAGCACCCGCATTTTTATAATGTTTGGCTGTTTTAAGTCATCTTCAGGCCTAAATAGATCTTTTAAAAGTGTGTGCAAAAAACACAAAAATGGCTCTGACAGCGAAAGGGTTAAAATGTCTCCAACAGAAAGTCTTTTATGATTTCATACGTGTACAGTTTTTTTTTTTAGTTTGACATGTTTGGTATCCAATTAGTCAACACAACCCAATATTTTATATTTTACCAAACAATTGGTTTTATATTAGGTTTGTGTGCGTTTTTAAATGTAATTTTGTGTAATGTTTTTTTGTTTTTTTTTGTTTCTTGAAATCACGCATTTTAATAAACAAACAATTACACAAATCTCATGGGGCATTTGCTTTCAGAACATATACTGTAATTGTTTGGTTGTTTTAAAGTAATTTTGGGCAAAAAAACAAAATTCAGATTTTAACATGGGCAAGAACAAAAAAATCTAATAAAAATTGCCCTGCTAGAAAAGTGGTTAAAGAGACGTTTGAGTGCTCCTCCACCTTTATTCACTAGACTTGAAGGAACAAACCCAAGAAAACCCTCTAACAGTCTCTTCTTCCAGTGTCCGTTCCCCGGTGATGATGAAGAGGAGGTGTTCGACAGCATTGTGAATGAAGAAGTGCGTTATCCACGCTTCCTCTCTAGTGAAGCCATCAAGCTTATACGGAAGGTAAGTTATGACCTCAAATTAAAATTGGAGAGCATCTACCAACCTGCTGTGACTGGAAATGGCAGATTTTTAATTTTTTCTGTTTTTTAGTGCAAAGGTTATTACAGTTTGGTTGATCTAGTTTGGTGATTGCTATTAGCACCAGAAAGGACTCTGAGAAGAGTGGTTCCCATTCACTGTAAACAATGGATATGTAAAGCGCTTCTTCCCAGAAGAGTTGAAGCTGTTATAGCTGCAAAGGGTGGGCCAACTCAATATTGAACCCTACGGGACTAAGACTGTGTGCATGTAAAGGCAGGTGTCCCAATACTTTTGGTAATATAGTGTATATTCCACAGCATCTGGAGGTCTGCTATTTGCCTATCACTGTTTTAGTTTAATGCGATGCCATGGGTGCCCCCCGGTTATGTAAGAGGCTCTCTGATAAAATCACAGAAAACTTTTGTAACCTGTGCAGAGTAGAATGATAAGCAGCCAAATCGTACTTTACCTTCTTTATTTTACATATCTAGTTGCTACGGAAAGCACCGGAACGCCGATTGGGGGCCGGAGTTGGGGATGCAGAAGAGATCAAGGTCCAGCCCTTCTATCAGGTAAATGTCCTCCTCTTCTCCATGTATGTAAGTTCATATATCTGCAATCTTTTACATGGCAAGTATGTGATGACGAGAGCATTTATATTGGCAGGAGGTTGTTACTTGTTATAATAATAGATGGCACTGCTGAGGCAGCACAGTGGCTACACTTGGTTATAGAGTGGCAAGGGATGTGTTGATATACACTCGGCCTCCTGTATCTCTGGGGCCTGGAACATCATCTCCTGCAACTGGACAGACAGAACTGGCACATGCAATATGCAACTGCCCAAAAAGTGGAATGGATCCCACAAGTCCTAGCATGCTGGAAATTCTGTGTGCTTAATAACAAGAAATGGCAGAAAGGGGCCACACTACTGCAGCATTTTTCTTCAGTTAAACGTTATCATTCCAAGAGAACCAACATCTTGGCAGCCACAAGTCTGGCGACTTTCACCCTTGTGTAAGGTCTAATCATAGAGGGCCTCTACAATAGTAAGTTGGTAGCATGGCCTGTATTTCCTGTTTCGTACATCCTTGAAGTGAGACGTGTTGGGTCCTGTGCATATGTAAGCTGGACAACCCACCCACACAGTCTGGAAATGGTACTAGTGTTTGTTCTGTTTTTGATAACAAGAACTTCTACAAAAGTGCTTATAATCACGCTAACTACCACCACCAGCGCAGTCTTAAAGAGGAAGTAAACCCTCCTCAAAAAAAAAAAAAAGACCCTGCAAGACAAAGACATAATGAGCTAGTATGTATAGCATACTAGCTCATTATGTAGTACTTACCTCCGATTAAAGATCCGGGAGCCATCCTCGTCTCCCCCTCCGGCCGCCGACATGTCGCCCGGGGCTTGCTTCCGGGTATCGCGGCTCCGGTGCTGTGATGAGCCGCGAGGGAGCCGTCGTTAATGGCTCGAAGACTGGAGCAACGGCACATAGGTGCCATTGCTTTAGTTTGCCCCAGTGCGCATGTGCCGATGACTTCAGGACATGCAGACACAGGGGGATATCTCCTAAATCGTGCAAGTTTAGGAGATATCCTGGGTAGCTACAGGTAAGCCTTAATATACAGTGGGGATCGAAAGTTTGGGCACCCCAGGTAAAAATGTGTATTAATGTGCATAACGAAGCCAAGGAAAGATGGAAAAATCTCCAAATGGCATCAAATTACAGATTAGACATTCTTATAATATGTCAAAAAATGTTAGATTTTATTTCCATCATTTAAACTTTCAAAATTACAGAAAACAAAAAAATGGCGTCTGCAAAAGTTTGGGCACCCTGCAGAATTTATAGCATGCACTGCCCCCTTTGCAAAGCTGAGACCTGCCAGTGTCATAAATTGTTCTCAATCATCGTCTGGGAAGACCAGGTGATGTCAATCTCAAAGGTTTTAAATGGCCAGACTCATCTGACCTTGCTCCAACAATCAGCACCATGGGTTCTTCTAAGCAGTTGTCTAGAAAACTGAAAATAGTTGACGCTCACAAAGCTGGAGAAGGCTATAAGAAGATAGCAAAGCGTTTTCAGATGTCAATATCCTCTGTTCGGAATGTAATTAAGAAATGGCAGTCATCAGGAACAGTGGAAGTTAAAGCAAGATCTGGAAGACCAAGAAAAATATCAGACAGAACAGCTCGCAGGATTGTGAGAAAAGCAATTCAAAACCCACGTTTGACTGCACGATCCCTCCAGAAAGATCTGGCAGACACTGGAGTTGTGGTACACTATTCCACTATAAAGAGATACTTGTACAAATATGATCTTCATGGAAGAGTCATCAGAAGAAAACCTCTTCTACGTCCTCACCACAAAAATCAGCGTTTGAACTTTGCAAATGAACATATAGACAAGCCTGAGGCATTTTGGAAACAAGTTCTGTGGACCGATGAGGTTAAAATAAAACTTTTTGGCCGGAATGAGCAAAGGTACGTTTGGAGAAGAAAGGCCACAGAATTTAATGAAAATAACCTCTGTCCAACTGTTAAGCATGGGGGTGGATCAATCATGCTTTGGGGTTGTATTGCAGCCAGTGGCACAGGGAACATTTCACGAGTAGAAGGAAAAATGGATTCAATAAAATTTCAGCAAATTTTGGATGGTAACTTGATGCCATCTGTGAAAAAGCTGAAGTTAAAGAGAGGATGGCTTCTACAAATGGATCCTAAACACACCTCAAAATCCACGGGGGATTACATCAAGAGGCGTAAACTGAAGGTTTTGCCATGGCCTTCACAATCTCCTGACCTCAACATTATTGAAAACCTATGGATAGACCTTAAAAGAGCAGTGCGTGACAGACAGCCCAGAAATCTCAAAGAACTGGAAGACCTTTGTCAGGAAGAAATGGGCAAAGATACCTCAAACAAGAATTGAAAGACTCTTGGCTGGCTACAAAAAGCGTTTCCAAGCTGTGATACTTGCCAAAGGGGGCAGTACAAGATATTAACTCTGCAGGGTGCCCAAACTTTTGCAGACGCCAATTTTTTGTTTTCTGTAATTTTGAAAGTGTAAATGATGGAAATAAAATCTACCTTTTTTTGACATATTATAAGAATGTCTAATCTGTAATTTGATGCCATTTGGAGATTTTTCCAACTTTCCTTGGCTTCGTTATGCACATTAATACACATTTTTACCTGGGGTGCCCAAACTTTCGATCCCCACTGTAGGCTTACCTGTAGCTTAAAGTTAAAAAAAGGGGTTTACAACCACTTTAAACTGGTTGTTAAGCCACTCTAACCTGTATCCACTATCGGCTCCGATTCCTATTGCAGTATCCCCCTCTGTGTATGAATAAATGCTGCAAATTTCTAATTTCACAGCCGAGATTGCGATCACATGACCAGCCAGCTTTCTCCTTTCCTCCTGACAGATGCAGCGGAAGGGGCAGAGATTCCCCTGCTGATGTCAGTCTGGAGGGGAGGAGGAGAGAGCTGGCCAGTCATGTGATCGCAATTTTGGCTCTTAAATTAGGTATTTGCAGCATTTTTCTATAAATCATTCACAGAGGGGGACCTTGCAATAGGAGGCAGTGCTGATGGTGTATACAGGTTAGTGTTATGAGAGCAGCAGGAGGGGGAGGAGTGGCACTGTCATGATCAGACAGAGAGGGGAGAGGGGAGGGGGAGGAGGGAGGAGCACACAGGAGCAGAGTGGGGAGCAGATGGCAGAGGTACGTAAACTGACCACAATGTCAGGGCTCAGCAGCCATGATACACCATGGTCAGTTTACAGGGGGGAGGGCAGAAACTGGCAGGATCAGCCAAGTTTTTTAGGTGTTGCAGGGGGCCAAATGACACAGCACAAGCACTGTGTCATATAACATGCTTTAAAGGAGCAGGATCCATTTTTGGGGGGGTTAACAAACGCTTTAAGTCGCTACATGGCTAGAATACTGAAATACACGGTCAAATTGGCGATGGGATTGTGCTTCTTATTACTCATTGTAAATGGTTCGCACACTTGCACTACATCATTTGGGTACTGGTTCTGAACTCACCGCTAGACATTATCTGTTTGTTTATTTTTTTAAGTTTGACAGGGAGTTGGCAAGAGGGAAGGTGCAGGAGTAAGTCGCTCTACTCATTCAGCCACTGATTCTTCTAAATACTTATTTTTTTGTGAATTGGGGCCCTTTCACACTGATCAGTTTTTATTCAGTTTTTTGCCTTCCCAAAAGCAGAAGAAAATTGCATGACCATTAAATCCTATGGAACTCTTCACGCCAGTTAGTTGTGTTTTTAAAAGTCCTGCATACTGTATTTTTTGTGCGGTAAGAAAAAAACAAAAATGCACCTTCCCATAGAAATTAATGGGAAAACTCATCAATAACGTGGCAAAAACACACCCACTTTGTTTTGGTGCATTTTTTTTTTTTTTTTGTAGTCGTTTTTTCACAAGTGCAAAATTCAACAGAAATGCAGCAAAACGCATATTTTTACTACAATGGAGCAGTGTGAAAGCAGCCTTAGGCCTGTTTCACACATGCTTCAGCTCGTATAAGAGCAGTGTAAACACCGAGCTTTGACAAAGCATTTGCAGAGCTTTCAGCACGCTTTGAAGCTTTTAAAGAATCATTCAGCTCCAGTTTTTAAATGTTGAACACAGATCCTAATAGGAGTGTTGATTTCCACTTTAAACAAGCTGCTAGCAGGCTTTCAACAAGCTTCAAGTAGTGCTGAAGCCTGCTAAGCGGCTTGTTTAAGTGGCGCTCAGCACTTCTATTAACATTTGTGTTCCACATTTATAAACTGGAACTGAATGGTAATTGTAAAAGCTTTAACAAAGCTTGCTGAAAGCTTTGCAAATGCTTTGTCAAAGCTTTATGATCACACTGCTTTTATACAAGCTGAAGACCGTGTGAAACTGGCCTTAGTGCCAACATCTGAAATGTAGCCAGCTGTTGGATGGATATTAATTTCATATTTACTTGACAAAAAAAAAAAAAAACGGGAGCCCTTTTTAATGCACTACAGAAATAGTTGTTAAAGGGGTCAAAAAAAGCTCCAGGTTTTTTACCTTTATACTTACCTCGGCCCCTTCGCGATCCAGCGATGTGCACGAGAGCCTCGTCACTCTGGGGATTTCCTCCTCTTTGGCTGAGACAGCTGCAGGAGCCATTGGCTCCTGTTGCTGTCAATCCCAGCCAATGAGTGTAGAGGGCGGGGCTGAGCCATGGTCCTGTGTGTCAATGGCATGAAGGGAGTGAGTCAGCTTGGGTGCCCCCATAGTAAGTTGCTTGCTCTGGAGGCACTTAGCAGGAGGGTGGAGACCTGCATGCATGGCGGGGGACCCGAGAAGACGAGGATCGGGGCTGCTTTGCAAAACCTCTCCACAGAGCAGGTAAGTATGACATGTTCAATATTTTAAAAAAAAGAAAATGGCCAGTTTGACATATTTAGATTTTTTTATTTATTTGTTTTTTCTTTCTTATGACATGGGACCTCTACTGTACATAATATAACTGGATACTAACCTTTTATAGGTAAAGTTGATCCGGGGAAAATCTGATTGCCTCTCGGGGGATCAGAAAGGAATTTTTTCCCCTGCAGTAGAAAATTGGATCATGCTCTGCTGGGGTTTTTCACTTTCCTCTGCCTCAACTGTGGGTATAGGATTGTGTATATGGGATTGTATTTTTTTTTTTTTTTTTTTTTAACTAGATGGACTTGTGTCTTTTTTTTTCAACCTATGTGACTACTTCTTGCAGGAGGTGGATTGGGAAGCACTTTATGCACGAAAGCTGCAGCCACCCTTCGTCCCATCCCTGAAGGACCCTTACGATGTGAAGAATTTTGATGAAGAATTCACTGGACAGAAACCCATACTGTCCCCATCCGAGGATCCACGCCCTGTGACCGCCATCGATCAGATCCTCTTCCAAGACTTTGACTTTGTCTCTGATCTAATTCTTGCACAATAGGAAATTGTGACGATTCCATTGAGAGCCCAGCGGAAGTTAAGTAAAATTGTTCGGAGTTCTGAAGCTTTGTCCTTGGCTTTCAGTCTTTTCTTGTCTGGGATTTTACATGTAATGCATCTGTTCACATGAATATGCTGATCTCAACAAAGCACAGTTGTGTCCGTAGGAGACTTTCATACATCTGGAAATTGTGGCACTTACACCCGGTCTACCTCTGCTCTGGGATCTCTTCACATAATACACAAGCAAGTGTTACTCGTCTTCGCTGGTTGAAGAGCGCTCTAGAGCACTGTAAATATTTTATTTGGATTCTCAACAGTGACCTCTCTCCGTGCTATAGTGTGACGCCTGCTGAAGAAACACTAGTCATCTGGAAGTTTATAAAAATTCTGCAGCAAAATCAATGGAAATGTGTTCCCTGTCCACCCCTCAGTTTTCAAACTAGTGGTTTAGCATTAAAGCCAGGCAATTTCTGGTCAGCTCCTGCAGCCCCCGTATCTTTTCACAGGTTTGCTTTCAAATCTACAACAGTGCCAATTATTTACCTTACAGTATAGGAAGAAGTCTGTAGCCTTCAATAATGAGCACATCAGCAAAAAATACACACACGTGAGAAAAGACTTGCAATGCATAGAGGTTGTATTTATTATTTCTATTTTTCTATGTCCATGCACTGAATTCACTTATACTAAGCGCCATCTTTATTGCACCCGCTGTAATGTCTTCAGATATTATAAGGTTCATAGGATTAACCCCCCCCCCCCCTTAGTTTATTTTTACAAAATATCCTGTTGAGAGAAAATCTTTACAAAGTGCAGGAAATCCTCTTATAATCACCAGAAGTAATGTCCCCATTGGAAAATAATCTTAAAATTGAGGACTTCTAAATTTGGATCAAATGATGAATTCTGATGACAACACTAAAACACTTTTTGATTTTCCATCACCTTCTGTCTTCATGACCACCAGCACAAAAGGAAGGGTGAATATACCAAGTGGTGATAAAAACCTCAATATAACCTTGACAGTGAGTCAAGACCCACTAACAGGCCAGATTTTAAGTATTACCTTGGTGAGATGCAGACTAGAATACTGCAATCCCTGAGCAGCAAATTATATCACCTGTGATGCATTTCAGTTATCTTGCAAACCTGGCCTGTTGGTGGGCCCTGAGGACTGGAGTTGAGAACCACTGATCTAATCCAATACTCCAATCTGGCCAACATTCCAAAGCTTGTGAGCTATTCATAGACTTTCATAATTTTTTTTTTTTGTAGGCCAGGTTTCAGCACCTCCAGGAGATGATGAATCTTAAGAACAAGGTAGTTGGTGCACCTTAGTTGAAATTTCTGTTAGGTTTTACTACTCTGTGTGGCCCCATATAGGACATTTCCTTACTTCTGTCCCAGTGTTTTTACAAAGGGTCCCAGAGAGCAACAAAATTTTTTTTTATGGGAAGGTAGGAATCCTCATTATTGCCGTCTGTGCCCTCTAGAAGATTGTCATGACATGGAGTGGGGTGAAAGGTGTAGGTTGGGATGAGTTCAAAACTACACTTTGACCTGTTGGGCGTTTGGCCTCTTTGCCCCCCACGCAGATTCTGATAACTTTTGGATGAATGTCCTGGACGCTGGCACCCCCTCATTAAGCAAGATAACTGGAGGCTATATATTGGCGCTTTGAGCGGTGCTCTAAGCCAGCGTTTCTTAACTCCAGTCCTCAAGGCGCCCCAACAGGTCATGTTTTCAGGATTTCCATTATTTTGCACAGGCGATTTGATCAGTTTCACTGCCTTAGTAATTACCACAGCAGTTTCATCTGAGGGAAATCCTGAAAACATGACCTGTTGGTGCGCCTTGAGGACTGGAGTTGAGAAACACTGCTCTAAGCTATAGAATGGGTCGTAGCTGTTTTCAAAGAAAATTTCAGGAGGTAGGTGACCTTTATGCCATAAAAAAGTTTTGTATAAGCTCATAGTGAGCACTTGATTATCATTGTGAATACACATTCAGAGGGGAAAATGTGTTTAGCACTTTAATGACCATCTCTAATAAATAAACTTGTTCTAGACACAGGAAATTCTTTATGTAGAAGAAAATTTTCATTACTTGTACTATGATTTTATCTGCTTAAGAAATTTTTACTTTTCAGAGAAACCCAATATTCTAAATATTTTGAAGCTCTTTGGGATTAAATCAGCACAGTGTGTTGGGTAGTAGAAAGTATAGGTCTTATGTTTGTCTTGTTCATTAGATTTTTTTTTAATGTTCTGATCCGGTGAGAATATGTTTTCACTATTATTATAAAGGAAGGTGACTGTACAGTAAAAATGTAATTATAAATGACCAAATAAAATCTGAAATGTTACATTTTCTTCTAAAAGATGTACAGAATGTCTCGGGTGTATACTGGTGCTGTATGTTAGGAAAAAAGACATTTATTGTTTATCTCAGTGGTTCTCAACTCCTGTCCTCGGGGCCCACTAACAGGCCATATTTTAAGTATTACCTTGGGGAGATGTAGACTAGAATACTGCAATCATTGAGCAGCAAATGATATCACCTGTCATGTATTTCAGTTATCTTGTAAACCTGGCCTGTTAGAGTGGGTCCTGAGGACAGGAGTTGAGAACCACTGCTCTATCTGAAGGGTGTTTGGAGCAGCTATAGGTTTCCACAGTGGGGGAAAATGAAGCTTGCTGCCACCTATCAAGTTGGCCTATTCCATCTACCCTGTGAAAGGCAGATGTGTATACTTGCCTATTCTGAAAGCGGTCTGGTCACATAATCTCCCCAGCGGCCGGATTCAGTGAAAAGGAGAGATCGCCGACCGGCTGCAGAGCCTGAGCGCTAACGTCACCCATAGGATTACTATGGGGTATCCATTGTTGGCTGTCTCTCCCCTACACTGAAGCCACCGCTGACAGCTGATCATATCACTGGACCGGATCACTCTCAGAATAGGTAATTATAGATCTCTTCCTTTCACAGCGTAGATAGAATATGGTTCAGAGCTGATTTAAGCTTGGCTAGGAATTGGCTGGACTTCCATGAAGTGTCTGTAAAATGCAAATAGTTATTTTTAAATAACAAATGTCATGCTTGCCTGCTCTATGCAATGGTTTTCCACAGAGAAATTCCAATCCTCTTCTCAGGTCCCCTGCCAGCACTATGGAAGCTTGCTATGGGGGGCACCAGTGTGTTCTCGCTCTGTGTCCAAAAGACACTGAGTGCAGCTTAGCCCCACCCCCGTTTCCTCCTCACTGGCTGTTATTGACAGCAGTGGGAGCTAATGGCTCCTGCATCTCAGCCAATGAGATGGGAGAGACATGCAAGAGCCGCTGCTCTCATGCACATCACTGGATCGTGCTCAGGTAAGTTAGGGGGGCTGAGGGGAAAGCTGCACACTAAGGTTTTTTTTTTTAATCTTCATGCATAGAATATATGAAGGTAAAACAACTTCAGCCCCTTAGAGCAACTTTAACTTTGTTACAAGGAGATTTTTTTTTTTTATATATATATATATATATATAATAAACTTGTACTTTAGTAGCACATGATGACATTATCACACAGGGGGCCTTTTTTTGCAGTTGACTACCTCTTTAATCATAAAAAATAACACACCGCAGTTGTTTTTTTATTAAATCTGCAAATGCTTTATAAAACTAGAACTCTTTGATTTAATTTTCAGTATAAATGGGACATAAATATAACAAATATGTACAATACACATTCTAGTTTACAGATCACGATTAATGTACAAAACTTGTTCATGTGCAAAAGTAACTTAACCACCTCAATACTGAGCACTTAAACCCCCCCCCCCCTCCCAGGCCATTTTTCAGCGCTGTCGCACTTTGAATGACAATTGCGTGGTCATGTGACACTGTACCCAAATAAAGTTTTTATAATTTTTTTTTTCCCCCACAAATAGAGCTTTCTTTTGGTGGTATTTGATCACCTCTAAGTTTGTTTTTTTTCTTGCGCTATAAACAAAAGTAGAGTGACAAGTTTTTTAAAAAAAAAATATTTTTTGCTCTAATAAATATCCCAATTTTTTTTCCCCCTCCGTTTAGGCTGATAGATTTTTCTACACTGTTTTGGTAAAAAAAAAAACCCAATAAGCGTATATTGATTTATGGCTCTTTTTTTTTTACCAGTAATGGCGGCGATCTGCGATTTTTATCGTGACTGCGAAATTGCGGTGGACACTTTTGACACCATTTTGGGACCATTTATATTTATACAGTGATCAGTGCTATAAAAATGCACTGATTACTGTGTAAATGTCACTGGCAGGGAAGGAGTTAACACTAGGGGGCGATCAAGAGGTTAATTGTGTTCCCTAGGGAGTGATTCTAACTGTAGGGGGACTCACAAGGGGAGGAGACCGATTGGTTTTCCTCTACTGGGAACACACCATCAGTCTCCTCTCAGCTGACCGAATGTGGATCTGTGTGTTTACACACAGATCCACGGTCCTGCTCTGTTACCAGGCAATCGCGGGTGCGCGGCGGATATCGGCTCCCGAGTGACACGATGGGCACGAGCCCCCCTTAGAGTATCGGGAAGCTGTGGACGTCATATGACCACCCAGAACGAGAGCCGCACCGCCCAGCCATCATGACGGTGGGTGGGCAGCAAGTGGTTAAAGTGATTGTAAAGCTTTGTTTTTTTTTAACCACTTCAATACCAGGCACTTCCGCACCTTCCTGCCCAAGCCAATTTTTAGCGCAGTTGCAATTTGAATGACAATTGCGCGGTCATGCATCACTGTACCCAAAGAAATTTTTTATCATTTTGTTTCCACAAATAGAGCTTTCTTTTGGTGGTATTTGATCACCTCCGTGATTTTTATTTTTTTGCGCAACGAATAAAAAAAGACCGAAAATTTTGAAAAATAAAACGTTTGTTTCTGTTAACGTATTTATTTTCAAAAAATGTTTTCTTCTTCAACAAAGGGCACTGATAAGGCAGCACCAATGAGCACTGATGGGGGGGCGGCAATCGCTGTTTTATATGTGCTACTATGGTGCCAGTCAGTGCCCATTTGTGGGCACTGATTGGCATGTTTTGTAACATGTGGATGGCTATGGGGGATGTACCTGGCCATCCACATGTTAGGGGCCTCCCTGGTGGTCCTGGGCGGGGGGGGGGGGGGGGGCTGCGCTGATGAACGTCTGTCAGATGCGAGTGAGGAAGAGCTGATCAACGGCTCTTCCTGTTTACCACGTGATCAGCTGTGTCCAATCACAATGTAAAGAGCCTCCGGCGGAGGGTCTTTACCAAGATCGGTGTGGCAGAATGACACCGGGCGCGCGGCGGCTGTTATCCTGCTGGACGTCAATAGACGCCCAGTCAGGATAAGAGAACCACCGCCCGGCTGTCATTCTGCTATAGGCTGGGTGGGAAGTGGTTAAATAGCAAACATGTCATACTTACATCCACTGTGCAGTTAGTGTTGCACAGAGTGGTCCCGATCGGTGACTTCTGGGGTCCCATGGTGGCGCCGCCCTGCAGCAAATGTTATTTGTGTACAGTGTTGCATAACCGTGCAATTGTCAGAGTAACTCAATGCTGTATAGCAAAAAATGGCCTGGTCATGAAAAATAAATCTTCCAGAGGTCAAGTTTTGACAATAAAAGCTGATATGCACAGCTGCACCAGATTCTCTGCACCTGCTTTAGTTAATCTTCCTCAATAACCTTTGCCTTGCCTAATAGTCAGTCCCTGGTACTTAAATCAGCCGATCCAATTCCAGAGCAAGCTGTTTTCAGTTTTATCCAATGATTTGTAATCCCAGCTGACATAGATGTATAACGTGGACAATGTATCCTGCACAATGCGTATTATTCTGAAGATAAAAGTGAAAACTTTCAGTGCTGCTGACATTCTCTGTAAACAAAAATTCAGTAACAACAATAATTGTTGTGAAAACAATACAGGTATGAGGTCCGATCCTTTTACTCGTTTGGCAAACAGTAGTCCAAGTTTTGTCCAGAGTCACGAGGGGGTTTCATACTGTGTTGTAAGCATTCCTCAAATATACCAGCTCCCAGGTCACAGGACCATGGGTGCAAAAGAAGTTCCACAAATTCCACACTGTTCCCCTGTCAAAAGGGTTGGAGTCCAAGTCACACTGCTTGAGGTAGGAAATGCGATAATAAGACATGAATTCCCATGTGGTGTAATTGCAGGAGATTAGATAGAGCTGGCATACAATCAGTAGGCACACCACTATTGTGACAATACTGATCAGGATGAAAGCCAGGAGCAAGAAGATATTAACACGCAGCCATTCACTCCACGTGACTTCAGAGTGGAAACCAAACCTGTACCAGGAAAATCACAGTTAAAACAAAACGCTCAAGGAGAAATTGCTTATACTCAGGGTCTAAAGCAGAGGTCTCAAACTGGCAGCCCTCCAGCTGTTGTGAAACTACAAGTCCCATGAGGCATTGCAAAGCTGACAGTTACAAGCATGACTCCCACAGGCACGATGGGGACTTGTAGTTTCGCAACAGCTGGAGGGCCGCCAGTTTGAGACCCCCTGGTCTAAAGTAACAGCATTTTGCCACTTTTTCATGAAAAAGCAATCTTATTTATTCCCTTGAAAACCAAAGCTTAGTGCAATGAGCTGCTGTCAGGATAGGTGAACCATATGGCACAGGGGCGAGGCGCTACTTTTAGAATAGGTGTACCACAGGGGTGAGGAACTGCTTGTCAGGATAGATGTGGCACAGGGGTGAGGAACTGCTTGTCAGGATAGATGTGGCACAGGGGTGAGGAGCTGCTGTCTGTTTATCATGGACTGTGGGCCATGCACAGAAGGCAGTTCATCTGTTTGGCACCCCCACAGCAGCCTAAGGCTACTTTTCACACTGGGGCGTTGCGCCACTATTTTTACCGTTGTTAAAACCGCCCGCAAAGTGCCACTGCCTATTGATTTCAGGGGGCAATTTAGGAGCTGTGTATACACCACTCCTAAAGCGCCTCAAAGATGCGGATGGCAGGACATTTTTGAGCGTCCTGCCAGCGCACCGCTCCAGTGTGAAAGCCCTCGGGTTTTCACACTGGAGTGAGAGAGGAGGCTCTTTCAGGGCACTTTGCAGGCGCTATAGCGCCTCAGTGTGAAAGTAGTCCAAGTGTTTCTACTAGTAGAAGTCTGGAACTGGAATATTTACTTACCAAGCCGAGCGGAAGGCCCATAGAAGAACAACAAGCTGGACAACCAGATACAACATAAAGACTCGATGGTTCTTCTCTCCAACACAGTTCTCAATCCAGGGACAATGGTGATCATACCTTCTCACACAGCGATTACATGATTTACAATGTCTGGCCCGCATTGGCCGCTGTAAAAGAACAGATTAAAAAGTGTTTTTTCTGTCCATTCAGAAGTTTACACAGCCCTACCACAAAGCACAGCCAGCCATGTGCCCTGAATTTTCTCTGCTGTGATAACCCCCACAGCTTGATCACCTTACTGCCCCCACCATCTAACTGGAATGTGAAACCGCAACATACTAGTGAGGCCGTCTTTGTTCTTGTTGCATCTATTCAGCAACATTGTTACCAGCACATGTGAATGCACGACACCTATTGGCCTCAGAAACTGCAGCCCGGGAAAAATGTCCAGCCCTAGGCAAACCAGACACAGAAATTCAGAGACTGTTGGGTCATTACACAACTTACAGGGGAAGATGGAAACTGTGATAACAAAATTAAAAAATTTAAATAACAGCTTATAGCAAAAAAAAAAAAAGGCAATACATCCAATCCTCCAAAGCAATAAACATAAAATATACAGCGCTGTAATGATTAATTAACGTGAGTTACATAAAAATAAGAGTCCTGTGTTAAAAAAAAAGTCCAATGTTCCCACTCCGTAAGTGCAAAAGAAGGTGTCTGACCACCATTTAGACTGAAGGCTTACCAGAAATTGTGGCTACACAATTAAGTGCAGCAAAGACGCACTTTAATGATGATGCCACTCATGTGGAGTATGATAAATCCTCTCCTTTGATCCTTATTTTTGGAACTCCAGATAGGCCAAAAAAAAAAAAAAAGGGGAAAAAAAAAACAAATATAGTGTAATGTTGTTACCACTCTGATAAATTACACCCAGGTGAGTAACACTCCATGCATAAAATATAAGTGCAACTACCGATCACAAGCCTCCACCAGCTTTCTCCCCAATGCAGTGCGCACTCACCAAACATAAGATCATAAGAAGCATCAAAAGTTGAAAATAGGATTTTTACGTCATACTTACCTATAAAATCCTTTTTTTTTTTTTTTTTAATACATCATGGGACACAGAGTCGGGCTAATATTCATTACCTGCTGGGTTATACTTCATCATCAGGTGAATGGACACTGGTAGACCAAAAGTCTTTAGAAAGGAAGCGATTCCCTATATAACCCCTCCCATACAGGAAGCACATCAGTTTTGTAACAAGCACTGAATCCTCAAAAAAGGAGGGGAGGGATCTCTGTGTCCCATGATGTACTCAAAGAAAAGGATTTTACAGGTAAGTATGACGTAAAAATCTTATTTTCCTTTTCATACATCATGGGACACAGAGTCAGACTAATATTCATTACCTGCTGGGACATCCCAGAGCAATAACCTTGAGGGGAGAAAGACATCCTGCCGAACAATAACCATCAGAACTTTATACGGCAGCCTGTAGTACAGAGGCCGAAAGCCGAATCCTCGGCTGTTCGAAAATCCACTTGATAACATTTTGTGAATGTATGCCCTAAAGACCAGGTAGCAGCCTTACAAATCTGAGCCACAGACACCTGATGGCGAAAAGCCCAGGAGGTTCTTACACCCCTGGTAGAATGAGCTCTCACCCAAAGGGAGGAGCTTTCTGTTTCAGACCGTAGGCCTAAATGACCAATTGTTGAACCCCTTCTTGGGTCCTTTTGGCAAAACAAAGAAAGAGTCTAATCCTCTGATCTCCGCAGATCTAGACAAATAAACCTTGTCAGAATGATTATACTGAAATAAAATAGTTTCGTATTTAATGGAAATATGCAAATCTTTGATTTGGGAGATTTACAATTTCCTACAATATCAACAAGAAATTCAAGTTTGTTTATCCGTGCCATTTTGAAGTTAAGTGACACAAATGTTGCTTAAAATATATATATTAACTAAAATATAGTGCAAATTAAAAATCAGGTATATATTGTGATAATACAAATGAATGGATGGATATACTTCTAAATATCAGAGATAATTGGTGATTGTAACGGCTGCCCAAGTATGAAAGGGGTTCACGCCGTTTAAGATATTCCCTCTCTGGACACACATCCACTGCCGATCCTCCACAGTCAGGCGACCGCTTCCCATAGGGTTAATCCTTCCAAACATACGAGACAAGCACTCTGTATGAAGTTCCAAAACAGGGGATGAATTTATTACAAGCACATGGTAACACATTTCTCTTCAAAAACCCTTCCCTCCCATCCTTGGGGAACAGGGCGGGTTAAACTGTCCAATGACAATGGTCATACAGGTCAGGTGTGTTCAAACTTCTCTTTCAGTAAACAGTCTTAGCAGGAGGGGTGATTCCCCCCTCCTCACAGAACGACACTTAAACATCCCATAATAGGCAGCCAGACGGTCTACCAAGCTCCAATCCACATCACCACAGTAGCAGACTTAATTACCACAAGCCACAATAGACAATAGAATGCAATCACAGCAAATATTACACAACAGCCCACACCCAATATATACCATGTATATACAGCCTTGAATATGACTATCCCAAATCATGGTGGGGTTCTCATTGCCCCTGTGCCCCAAGTGACACCTGTCACAGTGATTGATGTTCATATAATATTATTTACATTTCTATGCAAGCTCTATATTACAAGATACCACATTTCAATACTTAAATGATACTTGTAAATTTTAGACCTGGTAACTTGTGAAATAGCCTTCCCATTACTTCCCGGACTTATGTCAACAATCTTGTTTACCTTAAAGTGGAAGTAAACCCTCCTATCATTTTCAGCCAAGGAAGCTGCCATCTTGGCCTCTGTTTAATCTTCAACTGCCATGATGCTGCACATGTGATCAGTTATGACACCAGCCATTGGATGATGTGACAGTTTGGTTGAGAGCACAACCAATGTGACAGTTACATTCCCGGCATGCCGGAAATGCCAACTGTTTTTTTTCGAAACTATTAAATCGTTGGGTTTACTTCCGCTTTAACTACGGTGTGATCTCTTCTCAAAACAACCAGATCTTCTCCTTACAGCTGGTTCACACAGGGGCGACACCACTCTGGCCGCGACTTTGCTAAGCGATCTGGATGCGACCTGAGCGCGCACCACAGCGCGACTTGGGGCGACTTCAAGTCGCCTCCGGGACAGGAGGCTTTCCGGTGGCCAATCAAACAACAATCAGCTCTGTGGGAGGGAGGGGTTTGCCTGAGAAATCATGAAAAAATAAATTTTCTCTTCCTGTATTTTTGCTTCAGTTAAGACACAATCCGACTTTGGAGGCGACTTCCATTGAAATCAATGGATACAAGTCGCCTAGAAGTCAGATTGAAGTCGTACAGGAACCTTTTCTGAAGTCGGAGCGACTTCAGTAGTGTACATTAAGACGGCTCCATTCACTTCTGTAACAGCACCCCAAATACGAAAGGGGGGAACGCCGTTTAGATATCTTCCCTCTCCTGGACACACATTCGCTGCCGATCCTCCACAGTCAGACGACCCCTTCCCATAGGAATTAGTCCTTCTGGAAGAACGAGAGACGCACTCTGTATCTTCCCAAGAATAGACTGACTTTATTGCCAAAAACATTGAAACTCTTATACACATCCAATACTGCATTAACCTGAATGAACAATGGTCCAGCTCCACCCACAACACAACAAGCCCCAATACACATTATTTTGACGTCTGCTAGAAGACAACAGGACCTTTATATTCACCAGACTGTCTGATACTTTACAATACACACAAGTACAGACTTAATTAACACAATGAAAGATCCTTAGTTGCCATCCTAGATTCATTTACATCACACAGGCAGGTAACACATCTCCCAATTAACCTGTTGAGTTCAGGGTAAAACATCCAGTACATATTGTGGACTAATATTACTATTTCAATTTCAAGCAATCCAAGCCATATTCTTAATGTCCATGGTTTCCTGGCTCACCCTGTGTCCAAAGTGACCCCTCTGTCACAACTTCCATTACTTTTCTCAACAGCGTGACTTGGGACGACTTCCGGGAAGTCTGATCCCAGGTCACCCCTGTGTGAACCGGCTCTTACACTCTTAAATGCACAAACAAAAACTGTTATATTGTGCACAGCTAGATAATTTGATCAAAGCTTATTCTAAATTTAGTGGGAATTTATTTTTTACACATATCTTGATAAAACCATTGTACGGATTTTAGCTTAAGCTTTTTAAAGACAAACAAAAATGTTTATGTCTCTTAATATTTGGAATATAATTAATTCCATACTGTAGTTAGAAATAATACAACTCCAATTTGCTCTGCCATATATTTAAATGGTTTTAGCAATGTGTATGCAAAACAATTCAATTACCAAAAAGGTAATAATAAACAGAATAATACGTTACCAGTATTTTAAGAAGTCTATCAGTTTGGCCCCTTTCACACTGGCACGTTTTTCAGGCGGTTTAGCGCTAATATTAGCGCTGTTATACCGCCTGAAAAAATCGTGCCCTGTATTTCAATGTGAAAGCCCGAAGGCTTTCACACTGAAGCGGTGCGCTAGCAGGACCGCTCCAAAAGTCCTGCTAGCCGCATCTTTACAGCGGTGAAGGAGCGGTGTGTTCACCGATCCTTTAGCGCGGCTGCCCATTGAAATCAATGGAACACTGCGGTAACACCGCCCACAAACCGCGGCAATTAACACTTTTTCGGCCGCTAGTGGGGGTTAAATTCACCCCGCTAGTGGCCGCATACCGCGGTGATGACGGTATAGCGGCGCTGAAAGTCGTGCCGCTATACCGCCACCACACCTGCCCGCCCCAGTGTGAAAGGGGCCTTTGAGAAGATTCCGTTACGAGTCTCAAAGGACTCCTTTCAACCTCCCTACATGTTTGCGTTTCAAGATCTCCTCCTTCCAGCTTCAGTCTCCAGAGAGATCTCTTCAGCTTCTCCGACCTTAAAGCGGTTGTATAGTCAAAAATGTCACATTCCATTTATTTGTGCCTATAATTATTTGAAACCAATTGCTAGTAGCCTTTTTTGTTTTACCTGTTTACTTTAGAAGTTACAACTGTATTCACGAGCGGAGACGTGTACCGCGCATGCGCCGGAACCCCGTTCATTCCGGCGAGCAGAGCCTCTGCCGGAAAAATTATTTGTTTATGTCAGGGCTGCGTCATTTCCTCATGTAGACGTCAGCCCCGACATCCCGCGATGCTTCGTCCACATTCATTCCCAAAGAGCATGATGGTTAGCACGTGACCTGAACGTCACAGAATGCACGAGAGACAGAGGGCGCGATACTAAAGGAAGGACGAAAGCGGCTTGAATATTGTGACCATGGTGCGCACGTGCGGGATTGCGGAGACAAGAAGGAACTGTGGGCGGAAATTCAAAAAGAATAAGACGCGGAAGACCACAACGGAGATGGCGCGGGCTTACTACAAGAATAAAGCTTTACAACATCAACAGTAATTATAGTAAGACAAATAATTTGTATAAACATATAGCGATCAATCAATTTAGAACAAAATGGTCTTTATGAATATGTTAATAGTTCTGATAGTATCGGAGGGTTAACTACCGCTTTAAAGCCCCGAGAGAGATCCTTCCTTTCAGCTCCCCTAATTCCGAGATTCCTCATAGCATCCTTTCTGCCCAAGAGCTAGCGAGGTGTAGCCAGAGATCCCTTCTCACTGCTGCCTTATTACTTTTATCCCACCCCAAAACTGGGTGTGTGTCTCATTACTATGTAATTGATGACGGCAAATGACGATGTATTGTTGTAGGTTACCTTGACAACCAAGTATGCGCCATCTTGAATAATTAACTATTTTCACCACTAGAGGGCAGTCTTGTATAAGAAATGACTTCTAAGGTGATTGACATGACCTATGCCCTCGGGATTAGTGAAACACAATTAATTGTCAAAAACTGTCAAAGATGTGTCAATATCCTCAGCCAACCTGGCACTTCTTAGATATATGTCTTGGGAAAGTTTATCCCACATATTAGCTGAGGCCATTAGTTAAATGCCTTAAAAACTAGATCACTGGAACTTAACTCTTAACTTCCATTTTACAAATACAGCTTCTAATGTCAATACAGCTAGGATCTCACATTTTGTAACTTTTCTATAACAATATATATATGTATTTAACTTGTTATTATGAATAACTAATACAGATACAATATAACCATATTGTGAAAGAAAAACATTATTACAATATATAATACTAATATATGTGACATTATTCACCTACCGTATATACTCGAGTATAAGCAGAGTTTTTCAGCACATTTTTTTTAAAATGCCCCCCCTCGGCTTATACTGGAGTCTGTGTCTGACTAACTTTGTGCGCCTGATCCTGACCAGCCGTAGGTCCCCTGGACCCCAAACTTGGCACACATGTAGTCCCACTTTTCCTCTACAAAAGTGCAAAGTTTGTTGTCCAGGGGACCTACGGCTGGGAAGCACCGATTTTTCAAAGCCGGGCACCCCTTCCATAGACTCCCATGTTAAAAGTCAGTCTAGTCACACAGCGCCGGAGATCAGGTAGGGAGATTGGACACAGTGAGGCATGGGCACAGTGACACATGGTAACAGTGAGGCATGCAGAAGGACACCGTAGGCTTATACTCGAGTCAATACGTTTTCCCAGTTTTTTGTGGTAAAATTAGGTGCCTCGGCTTATATTCGGGTTGGCTTATACTCGAGTATATACAGTAATTATGTATATAAGTGTTTCAATAAATTAATACTATATACCTTTAATACCTTACTTGTACTTGAGTAATATTATATTTCATTTGGTCGTATTTGAATAAGCCCCTTTTGTTTCGAGGCTTAATCCTGGGAATACTAATTTAGGTTTGCAGGCTCCCTTGAAATATGATTCTTTCCATACACAGACTGTAGAAATCCCCCCTTATCTATAAGTGTCAAAGACCAAAAGATATATAACCTGGGATACTGGTATATTTTCCTAAGTGTTCAAAAGCTTTGAATTACAACCTGGGGAGTCCGGCATGAATAGACCCCACAGTCTCTCTGCAAGACTTAAAACCATTGTCTATTCATGAGCTATGAACTTCTGATTTCAACTTTAGAGGGAAAATGGCTGCCCTCATGTCAAATGTATATGAAAAATATGAAAAATTATACAATATGCGACTTTATATATATATACACAGGTGAAACAAAAAATTTGAGTATCGTGCAAAAGTTCATTTATTTCACTAATGCAACTTAGAAGGTGAAACAAATATATGAGATAGTTCAAGCCGTAATTTGTCATAGTTGTGATGATTATGGCTTACAGTTCATGAAAACCCCAAATCCACAATCTCAGAAAATTAGAATATTGCATGCAATCAATAAAACAAGGATTGTACATAGAACAATATCGGACCTCTGAAAAGTAGAAGCATGCATATGTACTCAGTACTTGGTTTGGGCCCCTTTTGCAGCAATTACTGCCTCAATGCGGCGTGGCATGGAAGCTATCAGCCTGTGGCACTGCTGAGGTGTTATGGAAGACCAGGATGCTTCAATAGCGGCTTTCAGCTCTTCTGCATTGTTCGGTCTCATGTCTCTCATCTTTCTCTTGGCAATGCCCCATAGATTCTCTATGGGGTTCAGGTCAGGTGAGTTTGCTGGCCAATCAAGCACAGTAATCCCACGGCCATTGAACCAGGTTTTGGTGCTTTTGGCTGTGTGGGCAGGTGCCAAGTCCTGCTGGAAAATCAAGTCAGCATCCCCATAGAGCTCGTCTGCGGAAGGAAGCATGAAGTGCTCCAAAATCTCCTGGTAGACGGCTGCGTTGACTCTGGACCTAATGAAGCACAGTGGACCAACACCAGCAGATGACATGGCTCCCCAAATCAACACAGACTGTGGAAACTTCACACCGGACTTCAAGCATCTTGCAGTGTGTGCCTCTCAATTCTTCCTCCATACTCTGGGCCCTTGGTTTCCAAATGAGATGCAAAATTTGCTCTCATCAGAAAAGAGGACTTTGGACCACTGAGCAAAAGACCAAGTCTGTTTTTCTTTAGTCCAGGTAAGACGCTTCTGACGTTGTTTGTTGTTCAGGAGTGGCTTGACAAGAGGAATACGACATTTGAAGCCCATGTCCAGGATCCGTCTGTGTGTGTGTGGTGGCTCTTGATGCATTGACTCCAGCCTCAGTCCATTTCTTGTGAAAGTCCCCAACACTTTTGAATGGCCTTTTCCTGACCATCCTCTCCAGGCTGCGGTCATCCCTGCTGCTTGTGCACCTTTTTCTTCCACACTTTTCCCTTCCACATAACTTTCTATTAATGTGCTTTGATACAGCACTTTGGGACATCCAACTTCTTTTGCAATTACCCTTTGAGGCTTTCCCTCATTATGGAGGGTGTCAATCATGGTTTTCTGCACAACTGTCAGGTCAGCAGTCTTTCCCATGATTGTGATTCCTACTGTACCAGACTGAGAGACCATTTAAAGGCTCAGGAACCCTTTGCAGGTGTTATGGCTTAATTAGCTGATTAGAGTGGGACACTTTGAGCCTAGAATATTGCATCTTTTCACAATATTCTAATTTCTGAGATTGTGGATTTGGGGTTTTCATGAGCTGTAAGCCATAATCATAAAAATAATGACAAATCACGGCTTGAACTATCTTGCTTTGCATGTAATGAGTCTATCTCATATATTAGTTTCACCTTTTAAGTTGCATTAGTGAAATAAATGAACTTTTGCACGATATTCAAACTTTTTGAGTTTCACCTGTATGAATATAAATTATTTTAACCCCAATAAGCCCGACAACCTTGACTGCCCGGACAACGTCTAGAGAATGCAGTGGTCTCTCTTCCATCAAAACGAGGCTGAGAGAAAAAAGAAGGCAAAATAATGTCCCGATTTAAATGAAGGCCGACACCACCTTTGGCAAAAGGTTTCCTGCATAAAGTACGGTTCCCTGCATAAAAGGGCTGCCAACTATGACACCCTACTAGCCAAGGTGATAGCCATCAGGAAGGCTAGCTTGCGTGACCGCAAGTCTAAAGGAATTTCCTTAATAGGTTCAAATGGTAGCTTCTGTAACACAGACAGCACCAAGTTTAGGTCCCAAGGACACATTGCTTCCCCCCCCCCCCTTAGGTAACCTAACGAGTTGCCTCCTGCATTAAGGTTTGGATCAGTGAATGGGAGGCTTAAGGCAGGGGTGTCCAAACTTTTTTCAAAAAGGGCCAGATTTGATGAAGTGAACATGCGTGAGGGCCGACCATTTTGCCTGACATTCTGTGAACTATTAAAATTCGGTCTAAGTGTGTTCGTTCGAGCACTAATATACAATGCCAAACAAGAATTCCCTTGCCTTTGTGGCTGTATGTGGAGAAGAGATGAGCTCCGGCGTGTTATTTGGATATACTGTATTTATCGGCATATAACATGCACCTTCACTTTAAAAAATCTTACATTTTAAATAAAGAACTGTGAATCAAAATAAGGGTCACTGCCCATGAATGAAACACCCCCCTTGCCCTGAATGCAGACTCACCATTGCAGCCTGATTCATTCATCTGCAACATTGGAGGAAACGGGGGGGGGGGCGGGACGAGCGCTGACAGACATACAGGAGAATTTCCTGTTTTCTCGGCGGCCTCTTTAATCGAAAGTCCTGCCTCCTGTGATGGACAGAACAGTTGTCCAAGTGCAGCGCAGGAGACGGGACTTCCTTTTACACAGGTCGCCCTGTAAACAGGAAGTACTCCTGTATGCACAGCGCTCGTCCCACCTCCTCCAAGACAGCCAGCATGTATTTATTTTGTGGCCCCCGGCGCTCGAGGATTCGTTGGGGGCCACAAAAGACATTCATCTCAAAATGACCAGGCGGGCCATTCGAAAACGGAACGTGGGCCGCGATTGGCCTGTGGGCCGGACTTTGGACATGCCTGGCTTAAGGCCTTTGGAAAAATACTGATAGAGCCGAAACCTGACCTCCTGATTGTACTCAAAGCCAAATTTGATTTCTACAGCTGACTACAGTCACGTATTTCCGTGGATGCCATTTCTTGGCTTCACACCAAGCAATATAAGTCTTCCAGACCTTATGATAAATCTTCCTAGTGACAGCTTTTCTAGCATTCACTAGGGTAGACACCACTGGTCCCGAGATGCCTCGGTCCTTTAACACCCTGGCTTCAATAGCCATGCCGTCAAATTTAGAGACTGTAAATTTGGGTGGGATATAGGACCTTGAGACAGTAGATCGGGGCGACACGAAAGCGTCCATGGCCTGTCTATTGTCAGTCTCACAATCTCCGGGAACCAGGGCCTTCTGGGCCAGGCTGGTGCCACCAGAATGACTGGAACCCCCTCTCTCCAAATCCTGCGCAACAAGTGTGGAAGGAGAGGGATCAGAGGGAAAGCATAAACCAGGGAGTACTGGCTCCATGGAACTATCAGAGAATCTGCTCCAATTGCCAGAGGATCTCTTGTTCAAGAGACAAACTACTGTAGTTTGTTGTTGAACCTGGATGCCAGTAGGTCCACCTCTGGCCATCCCGAAAGTTGGCAAATTTCTTTATCACTCAGCACATTTCTCATCATATGCTTATTTTGTTTAACTATGCTAATGTGATTGATAAGCGCTGCATAAGTATGTAGTTCACCTTCTTCAGAGCTGAACGACTCCTGGTATCGCCTTGGTGGTTTATATAGGCCACTGCAGTGGCATTGTTGGACTGAACCCTGATAGGGTAGTCCTGAAGCTCCACCATCCAGGACTGTAGGGCTAGACGTACTGCACGTAATTCCAGGACATTGATGGACAGGATCGTTCTGTCCTTGACCCTTTCCCTTGAGCTAAGAGCCCCTCTAGGGTCGCTCCCCAGCCTGAGAGATTGGCATCTGTAGTCAGTGCTCTCCAAGTTACCGGGAGAAAATAATTTAAAATTTCGCAGGTTCTGATCCTGCAACCACCAGTTTAGGCTTAAAGTGGAGTTCCACCCTTAAAAAAAAATAAGACACAAAAATGCTGCAAAAAAAAATAGAGAAAATAAATAAATAAATTTTACTCACCCGAAATAGCGGTTGCTATGCGAAAGTCCCTAATCTGCCTCTTCCTTATCCGCGGTGGGTCTTCTTCCGCATCCTCCTCGTGTTGTCTTCTGGTGAATGGGGCGCGCTGCCTTCTGGGAACTGTGTGTAATCCCAGAAAGCAGTCGCCCATTCACAAATCGGCGCGAGACTTGTGCATGCACAGTAGGAAACGGACAGTGAATCCACAAGGCTTCACTGCCTGTTTCCCTTAGTGAGGATGGCGGCGCGGGACCTGCAATGATCAAGGGATCGGCATCGGGGGGCACCATCGCGGGCACCTAGGACAGGTAAGTGTCCTTATTAAAAGTTAGCAGCTACAGTGTTTGTAGCTGCTGACTTTAAAAAAAAAAAAAAAAAATTGCGGGTGGAATCCCGCTTTAAGCATGCCCGAGGAGATAAGCACATTGGATAATCCAGGGCTTGTCCTCCTCTGTTTCAAGCCAACAAGATGTCTTGTTGTAAAGGCCTGGAATGGAACTGGGCATAGGGCACTGCCTCGAAAGAGGATATCATCCTCCCTAGAAGATTTATACAGAGCCGAATGGAGGGTTGTCTGGTGCCCCTTAGCTGACATACCTGATCCTTCAGGGCACAGATCCTTACAGGTGGCAAGAATACTCTTGCTTGGACCGTATCTAGGATCACACCTAATTACTTTAAACTTTGAGCTGGTTTCCAAGCTCATTTTTCGGTATTTATGATTCAGCCTAAGCTTTTCAAATACTGCACTGTGTATATAATTCTCTGTTCTAGAGCCTGTACTGAGTGATCTCTGAGCAGGAGGTCGTCCAGATACCCGAGCACCAGATACTCTCTGGCCCTTAAAAGACCCAGTACTGGTGCTAGAACCTTTGGGAACACCTGGGGAGCTGTAGCCGGCCCGAAGGGTAGAGCCACAAACTGAAAATGACGTTCCTCTACTGCAAAACGTAGGAACCTCAGATGAGGCTGAAAAATAGGTACGTGTAAATACGCATCTTTTAGATCGATAGAGGCTAGAGAGTCTCCCCTCTGGAGTGAGGTTACTACTGAGCGAACAGACTCCACCGAAAGGACTGTATCAATAGATACTTGTTCAGGGATCTTAGGTCCAAAATGGGCCTGGTGTCCCCGTTTGGTTTCTGAACCGTAAACAGGTTTGAGTAAAACCCTGTGCCCCTTTCAAGTATCGGAACCTCTACAATCACTCCTTGATCCACTAGATGATGTAGTGCCTGAAGCAATAAGTTTCTTTTTGGAGGATCCGAGGGAACGCTGGATCTTAGAAACTTCTGAGGGGGCACCTCCCACAACTCCAGCCTGTAACCACAAGATATAATTGAGGTGACCCACTCGTCCTGAATTGTTGTTTTTCAAATGTCCGCAAAGTGCAGCAGCCTTCCCCCCCACCCGATGGAGTGGGGGCATCCCCTCAAAAAGGAGGGCTTGGTGCTGTTTAGAAGAATCTTAGGCCCAGGGCCCTTTTTTTTTTGTCCCTGGCCCTAGCGCCCTGTTGGCGGCAGAACCGCATTGACGCTGAGACATTTGAGGAAGCAATCCCTGAGGTTTTAAACAAGGGACGTCTGGTGCTTTTCTTCACAGGAAGTAGAGAACTCTTCCCTCCGGAAATCTTTTGGATATATTCGTCCGAATGATCACCAATAAACGTTCCCCATAAAAAGGGAAACCTGCCAAAAACTTTTCATAAGGAAGCTCGGCTGACCAGTTCTTAAGCCAAAAGAGTCTGTGCATACCATATGTACAGACAAGACAGCCAAACGGGAAACCTGTTGTATTGAATACTTTTTAAAGTGGTTGTAAACCCTTTTCTCTTTCGTATATCTATAGGTAAGCCTATAATAAGGCTTACCTATAGGTAGTGGAAATATCTCCTAAACGTGCGCCGTTTAGGAGATATGTCACTTGTAGTGCACCGATGTCGTAATCGGCGCATGCGCTGTGAAGAAACATGCCTTCATGCCGTTTCTTCCCCAGCGTGCGCCGTGACTGACGGCTCCCGCGCACATGCACGGGAGTGACGTCACGCGGCTCCGGCCAGTCACAGAGCCGGAGCCCGTGGCCCCGTAAAGAAGAGGGGCGAATATGGACGCGCCGTGCACATCAGACGGCGCAGGCTTCGTTTGCAGGTAAGTGTCATATAATGGGCTAGTGCGCGATGCAAACTAGCCCATTATGCTAGTCATTTGCAGGGTTTACACAGAGCACAATAGGAAGTAAAACCCGTCGGGGTTTACTTCCTCTTTAAAAAGGTGTCAACAGAAAAACACAGCACTCAAGGAATATCGGTCTTACTTTCAGGCAGATCATCCTCCTGGTTTAGGCCTATCAGGCCATTTAACCTTATCCTTTACGGACTGGCAAATAGCGATTGCTGCAACAGCTGGCTGAATAGCTGAACTGGTCAAAGAAAAGGAAACCCTAATAATGACTCCAGTTTCTTGTCAACAGGGTCTTTCCAGCCCTGTGCATTATCTACCGGACAAGTTAAGTTCTTGTTTGAGGAAGAGACAGCTGCATCTACGGCTGGCCTGCTCCATGTCTTAACGGACTTTCGATCCATGTGATATAAAAAGGGAAAACCTCTTAGGCCCCATGTACACGGGACGCTGTTAAAATCGCGTTCAGAGGCAGTTGGACACTTTTATCAACTGCCCCTGAACTCATTCAATGTTATCCTATGTGACCATGTACACTGTCTCGTTTATTGACATTTATATGCTGTTGCGTTTAACCTCGATTTTCTGAAAGCAAAAAAATTAGTTCAGACGCAAAAATTTCCACGTTTTAGACGCAAAACGCGGCTAACCGCGGTACCGCGTTTTTGTTTATAAGCGTTTTTAAAGGTGACCTATTTTTTTTACATTAGAAATCTCAAAAATGATGGCAAATGATGAAAAACCATTAAAAAAAATATAAAAAACCCACTAATTGCTTACATTGAATTGTGGACAATCCACAACTTGTGGCAGGTGACGTGGCAAGTGGACGATCCACAAATTGTGGCAGGTGACGTGGCAAGTGGACCATCCACAACTTGTGTCAGGTGACGTGGCAAGTGGACAATTCACAACTTGTGGCAAGTGGACAATCCACAACTTGTGGCAGGTGACGTGGCCAGGTGACGTAGCAAGTGGACAATCCATAACTTGTGGCAGGTGACGTGGCAAGTGGACAATCCAAAACTTGTGGCAGGTGACGTGGCCAGGTGGACAATCTACAACTTGTGGCAGGTGACGTGGCAAGTGGACAATCCACAGCTTGTGGCAGGTGATGTGGCAAGTGACACGCTAAATACAAGTACACTGCTGCTCTCTCAGCTGCTGCTGCTACTCACGCTGGTCTCACAAAATGGCTGAAATGGTTATATAATACAGTTTTTTGAGCTTAGGGAGGGTCTTATGATGTTTCCTAACTAAACGTTTATAGACGCAAACGTGGTAAAACGCTGCTAAACGTGGCTGCAATCACAGCAAAATGGGCGTTTCTAAACGCCGGTTTCCGCTTTTAAAAATTCGTTCAGCAGAGTTTGCACCAGCGTCCCGTGTACATGGGGCCTTAAAAGGAACAAAATCCTGTCAGGATATTCCAAATCAGCATACACCGCCTGCTCCAGCAGGGGGTGTAGGGGGAAAGCCTGTGCGGCCTGAAGAGGCCCCAGGGATCCCAAGAGGACCAGGGGGGCTCAGTCACCTCTGCTTTTTAACCACTTCTCCACCGGGCCTATTCTGGCACTTCTCTTCTTCATGTAAAAATCATCATTTTTTTGCTAGAAAATTCATCAGAACCCCCAAATTTTATATATTTTTTTTTAGCAGACACCCTAGGGAATAAAATGGCGGTCATTGTAACTTTTTATCTCACACGGTATTTGCGCAATAATTTTTCAAACGCCTTTTTTTGGGGAAAAAAAACCGTTTCATGAATTAAAAAAATAACAAAACAGTAAAGTTAGCCCAATTTTTCTGTATAATGTGAAAGATGATGTTACGCCGAGAAAATAGATACCTAACATGTCACGCTTTAAAATTGCGCACACTCATGGAATGGCGCCAAACTTCGGTACTTAAAAATCTCCATTGGCGACGCTTTAAAAATTTTACAGGTTACTATTTTCGAGTTACAGAGGAGGTCTAGTGCTAGAATTGTTGCACACACGCTCCAACGCATGCGGCGATACCTCACATGCGGGGTTTGAACGGCGTTTACATATGTGGGCCGGACTTGCATGCGCATTCGCTTCTGAGCGCGAGCTACCGGGGACAGGGGTGTTTTAAAAAAAATGTTTTATTATTTATCGTATATACTCGAGTATAAGCCGAGGCCCTAATTTTCCCACAAAAAACTGGGGAAACGTATTGACTCGAGTATAAGCCTAGGGTAAAAATGCAGCAGCTACTGTAAGCGGAAAAGAGGGTCAACAATGCCCATTTGCAGCCTCACTGTGCCCATTACCTCACTGTGCCCATTACTCTCCACACTCACCTTCTGCCTGCTACAGCGAAGATCAGGCTTCTAAGGATCACCTCCCATGTCATCGCGCTGCGGGCGTCCATTTTTTAAAATTCGCGGCTTCCTCCTGGTCCCGTGCGGTTCCGTGATAGGCTATTGACACTGTGTTCAGTATTCCGCCTATCACGGCCATCTTCTCACCCCCGGACTTTCCCAGCAGACACTGTGTTTAGTGATCCGCCAATCACGGACGTTCTTTCATCCTCGAACAAGAGGAGAAGGTCAGTGATTGGCGGATCACTAAACACAGTGTCAATCGCATATCACGGAACCGCACGGGACCAGGAGGGAGCGCGAAATTTAAAAAATGGACGATCAAGGTATTATTTTACTTAATTTTTTTTATTTTTACACTTTGTTTTACAAATTTTATTTTTTTGATCACTTTTATTCATATTACAAGGAATGTAAACATCCCTTGTAATAGGAATCATTGTGACAGGTCCTCTTTATAGAGAGATCTCTCCTCCAGGCTTGAAAGCATGAGATTGTGAAAAACATTCACGATCTCATGCCGACAGCCGCGATTGCGGCTTTGTTTACTTCCGGGTACCCGGGCGTGATGTCACAACGTCGCGCCCGGGCCTCTGACGATCATAGAGATGACTGGTGACCATCTGGTCACCGAAAATCTCTATCGTCGTGCGCCGGCCGATTCGTTCTCCGGGCCCCTGATGGCACGGGAGAGCCCGGAGAAGCACCGGATGTCAGCGGGCGTCCCCTCCCGCCGCCTATGAGAACGATCAAGCGGTGGAACTGCCGCTATGATCTTTCTTATTGTGCACAGAATCGCCGGCAGAAAACAGCGATATCTGAATGATGCCTGTAGCTGCAGGCATCATTCAGATATCACCGCACAAAGTCGAGGACGTCATATGACGTCCTCGGTGGAGAAGTGGTTAAAAGAGGCAACTTAAAGGCAGAACAAACCATTTTGGTCAGAGTTAGGATCAAAGCCTCTGCGACTGAGGGGCAGACATCAACTGGATCTCCTTTTCTCCAGTTTGCTCGGAAGCAGATTTATCTGCCGGGCACTCCACTGAATCCTGAGCTTTTTTTAGCTTTTTCCCATTGCTGCTCCAAACTAGGAGGCTCCAGGGAGGGGGATCTGTCGCACTTCTTGCCACCCTGCGGGATGGAGGCGATCATGCCAGCAATCCTGTGCTCTAACCCGGCTAGGGCTGAGGACAGTTCATCCTTAGTGATAAAGGGTGAGGCAGCAGCATTGACTGTAGGCACACTACCAGATAGGTGCATTGGCTCAGATTGCCCGGAAGCCTCTGGTCCTTCAAGGGATACAACATCAGAGATATGTCTAGGTTCATCAGGAACTACTGATGACATAGATGTGCCCTTCCCTGTACGGTTAGTCCCGCTCCTCTTTTTGGAAGACATTTAATAGCCACAAAGAGTACTTGGGTGTAGATTTAACACACCTCAGAAGGGAGACCCCTTAATAGGGCTCACCAAGTCCCTATGCAACAATCCGGCTAAGCACCATAGCCTGTCAATCAACACTTGGTGACTCATGTGACCCGGGTATGGTGAAATAAACCGCTGCAAGTGTCTGTTCAGAGCCTGCTTTGTGTCCCAAAGCTGCCTTCTGGAAGCACTGCATGCTTGGCATACACAGCTTAAATAAGCTGGGTGTGCGCCGCAACGTTGTATGCATGCGGGTGCACGCATGCGCGCAGTCCCAGCGAACGGGCGTGGCTGTATCCACATACAACGCAAATCTTCGTGCACCCAACTAAAGGCTACTGCGCATGTGCAGCGAAGCCGCGTGTACCATGGCCGACAAACTGGTAAGTACAGCAGCGCTTTTGCGAATGCACGTGCGTCATGGCCACCAAACAACAACTGCTGTGCACGGCGGCACTCTTGTGAACGAACGTGTGCCATGGTGAACCAAGGCGAGATGGCGCACCGTTGCGCGCCATCATACAGGTAAAAAACAGCCAGACACAAGCAAAAAAGGTACACTTTGCAAACACCCACAGCTAGCCCAAAACGCTCCTGTATGGTCACTGCACACAGGTGTCCAGCCTTTAGCTAGCTTGACTGATTGTTACAATCACTGGGACACCCCACAATAATAAAATAAAGGGGTTTCACTTACCCATCCAGGCGCAGGGCCACTAAGAAATTAAGGGCCCAATCTTCACCCTTCACGGTGGGTTCCTGTCACTCAGGACCTTCAAGGACTGGGTACCCCCTTCATGTTTAGGGTCCACTCCCTTGGACCTGTACAGCACCCTGCGGGAAATGCCTTAGTGCTGTAGTGTCCAGGATTTCCACTCCGCAGGGTCCAGTGCCCAGAGAACACATTACAGGCAAAACCTTGCAGGATCTAGAGCAGTGGTTGTCAACCTTTCTAGTGCCGTGACCCCTTGATAAAATTTTCCAAGTTGTGGGAACCCCTAACAGTAAATTTATTTTCGTAGCGTGGGTTGTCAGCACCCAAGGCAAGACAAGCAATTTGCGCCCCTAACCCACGGACATTTATCGCTCCCCGAGTCCCTTCCACTCGTACAGTATTTTAAAAAAAAACCTTATGGTACATTTTAGGATGTACCACTCTCTTTGTTCTCGTTTCTTTAACTTTTATCTCTCTCTATCCTAATTTCTTTTGTTACTCACTGTCTCCAGCTTCACTGTGTCTCTGGTGTCTTTTAGCAGTGACACCTATGCCGAAATCAGGAGATGGGGTCTCCTCCAGCCCCTCCCACTTCACATTCCTCACTAGTCAGCTGATCTCTAGTCTCTGCCCCCCAGCCATGCCGTGAACTGAATGGGCAGCTGAGAAGAGACTGAGTGGGCGCAAAAATTCTGGGAGAACAGCGCAGGCTTCAGGAACAGCCCAGGATTTGGTGACCCCTGGCAAATCATCATTTGACCCCTGAGGGGATCCCAACCCCCAGGTTGAGAACCACTGATCTAGAGTCTTCTTTGCAAGGCTCGGGTACCATTTATCTAAGCATATAGCCTGTGTCAAATGGATCCGATCGGTCAATCCCTTGATTCATCTTGGAACCGTTTGTGGGACTAGAGACCTGGAGCTCAGAGAGCTTAAACAAACTGTGCCATCCACCTTGTAGACACTGGTAAAAAAACTGATGTGCTTCCTGTATGGGAGGGGTTATATGGGGGATCACTTCCTGTCTAAAGACTTTTGGTCTACCAGTGTCCATTCACCTATATTAGCCTGACTCTGTTTCCCATGATGTATGTGTAGCACTTACCCCCATTTAAGGGACCGGCTGGTTTTGTTTTGGGTCATGCAAACTACCTCCAAGGCTTCCGTTGTCAGGGTATAGAAAGTCTTTAGAAAAAGTCAATGTCCACACAAATGTAAAACCTAAACAGGAAGGCTTTATTTTTTCCTTTTGCTGTGGGAACTTGTAGAGAAAGCAGGAAACTAGAGAAGTATAGGGGAAGGTTTAGGCATGCAGCACTAAAGGCACACAGAATTTTGTCAACGTCGCCACTCAAGCCTGAGTGGGTATTGCTCACCCGGATAGTTCAGTTTCCTTCGGTCCTAGCAGCCGGAATGATGCACGGATCTATCTTTAACGGTCTCTGTTACAGACCCTGAGGTGAATCTGAGGATTAGGGATGAGCTTCGTGTTCGAGTCGAACATACGTTCGACTCGAACATCGGCTGTTCGATCGTTCGCCGAAGATCGAACGTTATGGGCCGTTCGCGACAAATTCGAGTGACGCGAATGGCCCACAATACACTGCGCCATCGTAGTGCAATCCCGGCGCTGTGATTGGCCAAGCATGCACTGTGACCCCGCATGCTTGGCCAATCACAGCGCCGGCAGCGAGGAGAGCCATAATTGGCCACAGGCAGGATGCCTGTGGCCAATCATAGCTCAGGGGGGTTTAGTACACGCCCCACACTATAAAAGGCCGCCAGCGCGGCGGCCTTGTGCAGTGTGTTCCGGCGTGAAGGGAAAGAGATACATAGGCAGGGACAGTGTGTTCTATGTTCTATTCTGTTCTCAGGCATCTGCAGGAGTTAGTGGGTGTTGTTTGCCTCCAGCACAGTGTACACCTGGATCTACACTTTATTGCTGTTCTCTAAGCTAGATAGGCAGGCAGGGACAGTGTGTTCTTTTCTCAGGCATCTGCAGCAGTTAGTGGGTGTTGTGTGCCCCAGCACAGTATACACCTGTATATACCCATCATTGCTGTTCTCTAATACAGGCATCTGCAGGAGTTAGTGGCACAGTATACACCTGTATATACCCGTCATTGCTGTTCTCTAATACAAGCATCTGCAGGAGTTAGTGGGTGTTGTGTGCCCTAGTACAGTATACACCTGTATATACCCGTCATTGTTGTTCTCTAATAAAAGGCATCTGCTGGAGTTAGTGGGTGTTGTGTGCCTCCAGCACAATATACACTACCCAATTGCTGGTTTTCCCATCTCCCTGCAGGCCATTACTATGTCTGGAAGGCCAACAAAGAGAGGCAGACAGTCACGAGCCAATAAAAGAGGGCAAGCAGGCTCTGTGTCTAGAGACAACAGTGCTGGTCGTGGACGCGGTGCATTGTCATCAGCACGTGGCCATGGGACACGCTTGTCCTTATTTTCGGCAGCTGGACGTGTTGAGCCGCATCATGCCGAAGACTTGGTAGAGTGGATGACCAAGCCCTCCTCATCCTCCTCATCCTCTCTCACCAAGGCTCAGGGTACTGGCAAAGCAGCTGCCAAAGCGTCCTCTTCCCTCGTATCAATGTCATCATCAGTCACTCCTTCCCTAGACCCACCATGTCCTCCTGAGGAGTCCCCCGAACTGTTTGAGCACAGTGTTGGGTACATGCTCCAGGAGGATGCCCAGCGTTTCAAAGGGTCTGATGATGATACCTAGCTAGAGGAAGGCAGTGGCGTGAGCGCAGAGAGAGGGGATGCTCAAGAAGGACAGCAATCTGGCAGTCATGTTCCAGCAGCTAAAGCATACTGCCAGATTGGCTCCAGTGATGCGGAGGGAGGGGATGATGAGGTCACTGACTCCACGTGGGTGCCTGATGGGAGAGAGGAGGAGGATGAGGAGGAGACACATCTCCAATGAGGCAGGATGCCCTCCGGGGGCCAGCGTAAGGGCAGCACACCGACTGAATCACACCGCAGAGCTACGCATGTGCAAGGCGCTGCCTCTGCCCGTTATTCCAAAAGTTCTTTGGTGTGGGCCTTTTTTGAGTCGAGTGCATCAGATCGCACCGCTGCTATTTGCAACATATGACTCAAGCGTATCTCGCGTGGCCAAAACATCAGCCGCTTGAGCACCACTTGCTTGACTAGAAATATGTTGACCTGCCATGCAGCTCGTTGGCAAGCGTACCTTAAAGACCCACACCAAAGAACAAAGTGGACCTCTCCTTGCTCCTCATCAGCGGGGATCTCCAACCCCACTATACCTTCAGTCCTCTCTGAAACCTGCACTGAGAGGAATGAAGGTGTAGAATTAGGTGTGTCACAGCCAAGTACTTGCGGGCACTCTGCTAGCAGTACACCGATTGTAGCAGGCAAATTTCCCTGGCCCAGCTGCTGGACCGTCGAAAGAAGTTCACTCCCAGCCATCCACATGCCCAGCGGTTGAATGCTAGCAATTCAACTGCTGCCTTTTCAGTTGGTAGACTCTGCCCCCTTCCGTGAGTTTATGCTATGTGCGGTTCCTCAGTGGCAGGTTCCCAAACGCCACTTTTTCTCACGGAAGGTGATTCCGGCTCTCTACCGGCATGTGGAAGGCAATGTCCATGCCTCGCTGGACAGGGCGGTCAGCGGTAATAGGTGCATATTACCGCTGACTCATGGTCCAGCAGGCATGGACAGGGACGTTACCTTTCTTTCACGGCCCATTGGGTCACTCTTTTGGCAGCTGGGAAGGATGCAGGACAAGGTGCAGTAGTGTTGGAGGTTGTTCCGCCGCCACGCCTCCAAAATGCTACTAATGGTTGTGACACACCTCTCTCCTCCACCCCCTCCTCTTCTTCCTCCATGGCCTCTTCCTGTGCTTTGTCCTCGGAACCAGCAGTGCTCCATAGACGTTCAAGGGGCTATGCAAGTACGCAGGCAAAAAGATGCCATGCCGTGCTTGCGCTGGTGTGTTTGGGGGACAGGAGCCACACTGGGGCAGAGGCTCTGTCAGCTCTGCAGGGGCAGGCCGAGAGGTGGTTGACGCCACGCCAGCTTAAGCCAGGAATGGTGGTTTGCGACAATGGCACCAACATCCTCTCCACCCTCCGACAGGGACAACTGACCCATGTGCCCTGTGTGGCTCACGTCCTTAACCTGGTGGTGCAGCGGTTCTTGGGCAGGTACCCAGGCTTACAGGATGTCCTGAGGCAGTTCAGGAAAGTCTGTGTGCATTTCCGCAGAGCATATAATTCCAGTGCTCGGCTGGCTGAGCTGCAAAAGGAGTTGAACCTGTCCAAGAACCGCCTTATATGTGACATGCCCACCAGGTGGAACTCAACGTTGGCCATGCTGCAGCGGCTGCACACGCAGCAGAAGGCCATCAATGAGTACCTGTGCGACTACGACACCAGGACAGGGTCAGGGGAGCTCGGTTTTTTTTTCACCACGCCAGTGGGGCATGATCAGGGATGCATGCACTGTCCTGGCACCATTTGAGGAGGCCACGAGGATGGTGAGCAGTGACAGTGCATGCATCAGTGACACTGTACCTCTTGTCCACCTGTTGGAGCATACGCTGCGTGGAATAATGGACAGGGCACTTGAGGCAGAACAGAGGCAGGAAGAGGAGGACTTCCTTGCCTCTCAAGGCCCCCTTTACCCAGACAGTGTTCCTTGTGTCCCACCCATCACACAGGAAGAGGACGAGCAGGAGGAGGAGGAGGAGGATTGTGTCAGCATGGAGGTGGAGCATGGCACTCAGCATCAACAGCAGCAGTCTTTTAGGGATGATTTACAGTCCCAACAAACCCGTGGACTTGTACGTGGCTGGGAGGAGGTGGCTGCGGATCATGTCGTCCTTAGTGACCCAGAGGACTCCGGACCGAATGCCTCAGCTAACCTACGCTGCATGGCCTCCCTGATCCTGCAAAGTCTGCGGAAGGATCCTCGTATTCTTCGGATCAAGGAGAGGGACCATTACTGGCTGGCCACTCTCCTTGATCCACGGTACAAGGGTAAGGTTGCGGACCTTATCTTGCTGTCGCAGAGGATGAGACAACTCCGGGAGGCCTTGCAGAAAGGTCTGTGCAACGCGTTCCCAGAGACTGGGAGGTTACAAACTCCTGGTCCTGGACAACGAGTTGCTGAGGCTTCGGTCAGTAGCAGAAGGAGCGGTGGAGAAGGTGGTCGTCTGACCGATGCGTTCAGACAATTTTTTAGTCCGCAGCCCCAAGGTATGATCGGTTCCAGCAACCATCGCCAGTGTCTGATATACATGGTGCAGGAATACCTAGGGGGCAAGGTCAGACTTGGACACCTTTCCCACCGAAAATCCTCTGGCTTACTGGGTCTTGAGGATGGATCACTGGCCAGAGCTTGCACAGTATGCAATTGAGCTACTGGCCTGTCCTGCATCCAGCGTTGTTTCGGAACGCACATTCAGTGCTGCTGGAGGCTTTGTCACGGATCACAGGGTGCGCCTGTCCACCGACTCGGTTGATCGACTGACCTTCATAAAGAGGAACCAGTCTTGGATCACCACCAGCTACCAAGCACCTGAAGCTGATATAACAGAATAATTTATTTTGAAATGTCACATCCCTTCAAGACTGCGTATGCTGAGTGACTGTCCTGTTATGTTGACTGACTATCCTCCTCCTCCTCAATGATCCGATTAATGATGATAGCTTGGAAGAACATTGTTTCTGGGTGCCGCCACCAGTGGCTAAGGCCCAATTTTTCAGCCCCTGTTTAACAGGGGCATGTAATTACAATTTTTTATGCAATACTTTTCAATAGGGCTCATTGCTGTGCTCCAAGTACAGTATCTGTGAGGGGTTGCAGTGTTGTGGCACCAGTGCCTAAGGCCCAATTTTTCTACCCGTGTTCAACAGGGGCATGTAATTACAATTCTTGATCTAATAATTCACAGCAGGGCCCATTCCTGCGCCCACCAAGAGTAACTGTGAGGGCTTACAGTGTTGTGGCAACACCACCACCAAAGGCCCAATTTTTCTGCCCCTGTTCAACAGGGGCATGTAATTACAATTCTTGATCTAATAATTTACAGCAGGGCCCATTCATGCGCCCACCAAGAGTAACTGTGAGGGCTGACAGTGTTGTAGCACCAGCACCACCACCAAAGGCCCAATTTTTCCTACCACTGTTCAACAATGGCATGTAATTACAATTCCTGATATAATAGTTCACAGCAGGGCGTTCCAGCGCCCACCAAGAGTAACTGTGAGGGCTCACAGTGTTGTGGCAACACCAACATCTAAGGGGCAAAATTTCAGCAGAGTATATACGGCAGGCCCCTACTTTCAAACATCCAACTTACAAACGACTCCTACTTGCAAACGGAAGGAGACAACAGGAAGTGAGAGGAAATCTACCCCTAGGAAGGGAAATTCTCTCCTGTAAGAGTTAATATGGGAAAAAGGTGTCTCCTCTCTACTGATGCTTTATCACCAATCCTTGTTTCAATAAAAACCCCACTTGTCAAAAACATTTGTCATTGGGATGGAAAGTGAGGCGAAATGTTCTGAACAGGTGCACAGACAGCAAAACAAATGTTACAGGGGTGATAACCCTTCCCTATGTTTTCCAAAAAGCTTAAAAATAGATTTTTTGGCTGGAGCTACACTTAAACAATGTACCTGTTCAAAATTACAAACAGATTCTACTTAAGAACAAACCTACAGTCCCTGTCTTGTTTGCACCGCCTGTATACTGCTGTTCAGAATATATAGGGCCTTTTTTTATTCTGGGTGCGGGGTTCCCCTTAATATCCATACAAGACCCAAAAGGGCTGGTAATGGGCTGGGGTGGGGGGGGGGGGTGTGATGGGGTAGCCATGCCATTTTTCTCAAAGATTTTCATCCATATTACCGGGACCAGACATTACATTAAAGCCGCAAGCAGTTTTAAATGGCTTTTTTTCCCTTTACAAATGTCATTTTGTGCCGGGACAGTTCTAAACACGGGAAACACATGCCACTTCACAGGCATACTTTAGACACCCCCCAGGTACGATATTTAAAGGAATATTTCACTTTTTTTTTTTCACTTTATGCATCATTAAAATGACTGCTCCCGAAAAACGGCCGTTTTTAAAACTTCGTTTTGCATTGATACATGTCCCCTGGGGCAGAACCCGGGTCCCCAAACACTTTTTAGGACAATAACATGCATATTAGTTGTTATAATTAGCACTTTAGATATCGAACGTTCGCGTCCATTGTATTTAATAGGGTTCTAACGTTCGTGCAAACTTTCGGTCCGTTCGAAGGTTCTGGTGCGAACCGAACTGGGGGGTGTTCGGCTCATCCCTACTGAGGATGCGTTCAGGAATCCTCTGCCACAGGATTCTCAAAGTCCCAAACCTCCTAGCCAAGCAATAAGAGAGAACCTTTATGCCAGATTGGCGTATTGCAGGGCCTTTAAGTTCTTGGATCCCTCCTTGAGTAGGTTTGCCAGGCCTCTCCCGAGACAGCAGTACCATCGCCAGTCTCCTCTGGGAAAGGTCCTCTCCCGGCTTCCCCTCCTCAAGAGTAGGCTTCCCGAAAATGAGTAGCATGGGATCCTCTTCAAAAGGTGTAGGCCCCAGCCAGCGGAGCTGGGCCTACCAGGCAGCGATGCAGCCTCAGGCTGAAGGTGCCCGGGGCCGGAACACACACACACGCACCCTGTGCCATGCAGGCCACGAGGCGGGCACACCAACCACACCGATCAATGGCGTCTGCCCCTTATGTACCCCTTCCCAGCATGCACAGCAGGCTAACCACGCCCACCACACGGCTGCCGAGAAAGGACGCCCAATGTGGTGTGATACCCCTGTATTTCAACCTGGGCCGGTGGTGGCAGTGCCACCTACAGGCGAACAGGGAACACAACTGCCAGGCAGTATCACACCCAGAGCAGAAGAAAAATTTAGAACAATCAGCTGGTCTGAGCCTAACTACTGGCTCAGACTACCCCTAAATTTAACATATAGCGTCCCAATATTTGGGAGGGGCGCTACATATGAAAAAGAAAACAGGGATATCCACAGGTTTCTGTGCACGGATTTCCTCTCATAATATCTCACTTCACAGGGTAGAACTTCATTCATATGTCCCAAAGGCCATAAACAAAAGATATGCCTCATAGCGTAATATTTATTAGAAGGACATACAATGAACAGGTAAAATAGCATAAAAACAATATATCATGCCGCTAGACTCACATAAAATACCACCACATCGACCTCCGCTCTGGCGGCCACAACGCTCTGGCTCTGGAATCCTATCGTTCATGATTCGCATGAAAATGCACCCTCATGTGCAATAGCAGCCATACTTATGTAGTCCAAACAGGAAATGTAAAAAATCCAACTTCCTGTCCGGTGTCATTTTCTAAAAGAGCGGAATATGTAATTTCCTGGACCTCCCTAGGTCAGCCTACTATGGGTCAGCTCCGTCCTCTCTGACCCCTCCAGGACAATCTTTTCCTTAGCCCATAGGGGGCGGCTGCCTGCCTACACCAGTGTTCTTTTTTTGTCCTCGCTCCAGATCCTTGAAAAGATTACCTGTAAAATCCTTTTCTTTGAGTACATCACGGGACACAGAGGCTTAATCATTACATAATGGGTTAGATCCACTGTCAGGTGCTGGACACTGGTGTAATCAATTAGACAGGAAGTTTCCTTCCTATATAACCCCCCCCCCCCCCCTTAGTTTTTGTAGCAAAGCAATAAGTGTCCAAATATCCCCAAATAAGAGGGGCGGGAGCTCTGTGTCCCGTGATGTACTCCAAGAAAAAGGATTTTACAGGTAATCTGTAATAAAAATCCTATTTTCTTTATCGTACATCACGGGACACAGAGGCTTAATCATTACATAATGGGACATCCTAGAGCAATGCTCAACTTGAGGTGAGGGAGACACAAATAATGCAGACCGCCATCAGACATGAGGACCCATACTGCTGCCTGAAGCACACTGCGCTAAAAAAAGCGGCATCCTCTAACCGCGTTACATTCACCTGATAAATATTAGTGAACGCAAGTATCGACGACCAAGTTGAGGCCTAGCAAATCTGAGTCATAAAGGCTTGGTAAAGCACCGTGCAAGAAAACGCTTATTGTCCTGGTAGAGTACATTCTATAAGAAACAGGGGGAACCCTCTTTCAACCACAAGCCTGAATAATAGCCTGATGAATCAACATCGAAACAGTTTGTTTAGACGCTGCCTGCCCTTTCCGGGGCCTCCTGGTAGCGCAATAAACATCAGTTTTCCGTATCTGAGCAACCGCTTCAGATAGGCCTTGACTGCTCTCAATCCAACGAGAGAGCAATCATAATAGCCGGTTAGAACGCTGCCTACCCCCTTCTGGCAGCATAACAAAACGTCTGTTTCCTGTATCTGAAACTTTCAGATAGACCTCAACTGTTCTCATCTATATTTAGAGAAAAGTAATAATTTTCTTTCCGTAAACCAAGTTTCTGGAAAAAAAGGAGGAGGCAAGAAGTGTTTTGATTAAAAGAGAAACTAGATCCTTTAGAAAAAAGGCTGGGTGAGGTTTTAACATCACCCTAATAAATAAGTATGGCTTTATACAAAGAAAGTTGGCAATACTGAAAATCTCTTGCGGAGGCTACCGCAACCAAGAACACCAACTCCCTTGAAGGAGGATGAAGGGAAATATGGTGCATCGGCCCAACGAGCTGTCCCTGCAAGCCGACAAACCAGACTCAAATCCCCCGGGCACAAGGACCCACTAACTAGCGGACTTATAGACGTTACCCCTTGTAGAAAAACCCGGATCAAAGAGTGCGAAGCAAGCGACCCTGAAAACACAGACAAGGCCGAGACTCGACTCTTGATGGAACTTAAGGCTAGCTCCATCCTTTCCTTAGTGTAGGAAGGTAAGAATTCTACCTATGACATACTTCTAAAGATGCCATCCCTTGGTTTCACACCAGGAATATGGGCCTTTCAGATCCTATAATACATGGTCCTGGAGGCCCGCTCTCCTGTATGAATCAGGGTAGTCGTCCCTGATTCTGAAAGCCGCCATCTTCAAGAATGCGGGCTAAACCATTAATTCCCATGTTTGCAAGATACAATGGAATACCGGCCCTCGGAAGGTAGATCTAGGCAAGATGTAAGGGACCCTGGGTCCTCCACTACCACCCTTGCGATCCCTGCACAGTAAGGTCGTCTGGGTCATGCTGGAGCTATTAAGCCGGCTTCCGTTCCCCTCTGATGTAGCCTAGAGGCCGCGGTAGTCGCGGCGCTGGGGGAAGAGAACGCATAAACCAGGGACAACTGGTCCCACGGGGTTACAATGCATCCTGTCCTGTGTGTGAGTGGATCCTTTGTCCTAGACATAAAGCTGTTCAACTTCTTGTTGAACCTGTATGCCCATGAATCTTTTGCCCGGGGTACCCTTTCTCTGGCCTCTGACCAGAAAGAAGATCAGGGAGTAGAGGCCATACACCCGGGAACATATGTTGACGATTCCTGAGAACCGCCTGCCAATTCTCCATTCCATTCCATGAAGACTGACGATAGGCAAGGCACAAAATCCCTCTGCCTAAGCCACAACATAGTTTAATTTCCTTCTGGCTGCGTGACTTCTAGCATCTCCTAGGTAAACTAAGTCAACCAGTGGTGTGGCAAAATCGGATTGTACTCTGACAGAACAAACCTGCAACCTAAATGCCCAGGCGATTAAGTCAGACATGCCAGCCGAAGGTTTGGACACTTGACGGCAAGAAAAGTTGACGGACACGGTTCTCTTGGAACGGTCTAGACCACCTCTCCTGGGCAGTGGTTTCTTCCAGGATTGGTCTCCATCCCTAGAGGCCTTTGAGCCACTACCTCTCAGGTAATTGGCATGAAGGATCTTCTTTCTGCCAAACATTTTGGTTAGTAACCACCAACAGAGAGTCCATCGTATCCGTGGGAACAGACCCTTTGGATAAAGCCAGGTCAGGATCTAGTAGCCTAGAATGAAGCTGAGCAAAAGGAATCTTTTTAATGAAGCCACGATCCCTAGCACCTTAAGAAAAAAGGTGACTGTAAAGAACTCTTCCTTGCCTTGACCACATAGACTAGCTTCCTTATAACGCTGACTCTGTCTGAAGCAAGAAAAAAAAACTTGTCCCAAACACTCCAAGCTATTTATTGAACGTACGAATGTGCCATTAGACTGGGATCCTGACCCAGGAGTTCCAGATACTTGACCATGCCGGACACACTTAGGTCCAGCCATGCTACTGACTGATCTATCAACAGCAGATTACCTCGGTATGCCATTATTGCTATACCCTGGGCCTTTAGTCCTGCTAGAGGCGGGCCCTAGCACCTTATAAACCCGGGCACAGTGGCTAACCCAAAGGGCGAGACCACCAAGGTGTAAGTAGCAAATGTTGAAGCTAAATGCTTCAATGGACGCGTGCATTTATGGAAGCATGAACTTCTACAAATCTGTTTTAAGCAAAAAAACATAAAATTGTGTACTATATACACGCATTTTTATATAACGTATGCTATGGAACGGGCATCTTGCGAGCAAGCATACGTTTACAAACGTGATTTTGCAACATCACCCAACATGTATCCATGTAGACACGTATTCTTATGTGAACATAAGGAATCTTGTATAATTTAAGGAATCCTTGAATTATCATGCCTTATTATGCAACCATGCAAAAATCTAGGCAATCATGCAACTTATATGTGATTCAGCATCTTGATGCGATCAACATCTAATGCATCTTAAGCATTATCGCGCGGACAAGTATCCTTGTGAGACCAAGGATTCCTGAGTGATCAGGCACCCTTGTGCGATTCAGCAATTTTTATGCCATCAAGCATCTTAAAGCGATTTCAGGCATCTCTGTGGAACAAGCCTCTTCGTGCGATTAAGTACTCTTGGGTAACCAAGAACCAAGGCCCCCTTATGCAACCATGCAAAATCTAGGGAAACATGCAACTTTAGGCGATCATGCATCCTTATGAGATGCAGCATTTTTTATGCGATCAAACATCTTATGCATTTTTAGCACTACTGTGCGGCTAAGAACCCTTGTGTGACCAAGGACTCTTGTGGGATCAAACTACCCTGTGTGATCCAGCATCTTTATGCAGTCAAACGATTTTATGCGATTTTTAGGCATCTTTGTGAAAACAAGCCTCTCTGTGTGATCAAGTATCCCTGAGTATCAAGGACTCTTGTGCGATCAAGCATGTCTATGCGGTCAAACATCTTTATGTGACTAAGCACTCAAATGTGACCAAGGATCCCCATGCGACTATGTAAAAACCATAAATATCCATACAAGCAAACATGCATCTTTATGTGATTAATCATAAACATGTTCTTGTTTTTACCCCACATGCATCTTTGTGTGATTAAGCACTCATGGGTAACCAAGGACTTTGTGAGACCAAGCACCTTTGTGTGACCCCGCATCAAACAAGCATCTTTATGCGTTTTTAGGCAAGGCATGTCAATCCATCAACACAAAAACATGTAAACATGTGGGCTGGTAAAAGAAGATCCTCTGCAAACATGTGATTTAGCTTTTTAGCAACAATGTTCACCAGCAACTGTACACCCCCACACAGGAGGAAAAAAAATGCTTATGCTGGTGCCCAACCAGCAGGTATAAACTGTTGCAGTCAGGGAGTGGAAAGGTACAAGCAACCTATGGAAAAAAAAATATATATATTTATTTTTTCAAACCACAAGGATAAGACAGAGGCTTTCGGCCGTTAGGCTGAGGGGAAGTTATACGCAGCAAGAATCTCTTGTAAAGATTGTAGCTGAAACTTCAGAGCTTGTGAGGTTTCTAATACCTCTGCCTCATCAAATTGCACCTGTTCCCTTATCCTCCGAAAGTGAACTCTCCTTCTCAAGATTTAATCCTCTCGTTTGAGGTTTCAGAGCAGGGAAAGGGACACACCCAGCTTTCTGCTCTCTGTGATTTATAGCAGTTTAACCTCTCATATGGACTAACAAATGCAAAGAAGAGTCCAAAATTACATATGCAGAGTGGCTGCAATGCCTGACAGGGCCGATGGAAGCCTACAGCACCTGGTATTCCCAGGCGGTCTCCCATCCAGGTACTAACCAGGCCTGACCCTGCTTAGCCTCCGAGATCAGACGAGATTGGGCACTTTCAGGGTGATGTGGCCATAGGCCTTAACCTGTGCGGCTGCCTCGAGTCTCTCAGGGGAGGATGGTATCATGCTTTCCTGCCCCTGAACCTTTTTTACAAGGAGACATAGTCCAATGCAAAAGCAGAGGTACAAACAATGCATATACTACTGTGCTAGTTTAGCAATCTACATAAAGTATGCAACTAATCACACAGTTTCATGCTGAAGGTGTCCAGGAGTGCCTGAATCCAACCACATAGAGAAGCTTACCCATGGCAGAGCTTGCAGCGGAAGAAGTGTGCTGTCCGAGGAGGAGCTGACACTATACCTGGAGCATGGTGAGTGAAAACTCAACTCTTTACTCCCTCTAGTGGTGGATACCGACAAGACATCCCACTCAAAAAGGAAAGTCCTTAGAGCGGAGGTTCACCCAAAATGGAACCTCCGCTTTTCGGAACCCTCCCCCCCTCCGGTGTCACATTTGGCACCTTTCAGGGGGGAGGGGGTGCAGATACCTGTATAAAACAGGTATTTGCACCACTTCCGGGTATAGACTCCCGCGGGAGTCCTGCCCCTTCGCGTCACTGCCCCGCTGTGTTCTGGGAAACACACAGCTCCCACGACACAGCGGGGACCAGTGAGGACGGCGCAGCGCGACTCGCGCATGCGCAGTAGGGAACCGGGCAGTGAAGCCGCAGCGCTTCACTTCCCGATTCCCTCACCGAGGATGGCAGCAGGGGAAGTCGAGAGCCGAGCGGTAGCTCGGCTTCGGCTGCCGATGTCGCAGGCGACAGGGACAGGTAAGTGTCAATTTTTTAAAAGTCAGCAGCTGCAGTATTTGTAGCTGCTGGCTTTTAAAAAAAAAAAAAAAAAAAATGTAGGTGAACCTCCGCTTTAAGATAATTCTTAGGATCTTTCCCAGGCTTACCTTATCCCCTCCGCAGGTCTGCTGAAGACCAGACAGTACCAATCTTCACCCATCACGGCAGGTATGTTGTGCTAACCTTCAGGGGTATGGGTTCCTACTTAAAAGGAGACCTCTTCCCTGGACCTTGTAAAAGACCCTGCCAGAAACTTTTGCGCTTTTTGTGTATAGCGAAAGTACTGGATCCCAGAGCCCAGTCCTCCGAAGAGAGATATTACAGGCAACACCTCGGTCTTCTGCGAGGCCCAGGTACCATCCATTTGGCGTAATAAGCAGTTTGGATGGATCCGTGTGTAGCTCCCTAACCCCCGGAGGGATTCTTAATAGAGCTTCTTCTTAGCACATCCTTAAAGGTGAACACCTTAGACACTGGCGAAAAAACTGAGGAGCTCCCAGTAGGGGAGGGGTTATATAGGGAGGAAACTTCCTGTCTAATTGATTACACCAGTGTCCAGCACCTGACGGTGGATATAACCCATTATGTAATGATTAAGCCTCTGTGTCCCGTGATGACCCCTCCCCCCCCCCCATATATTCTGGAATGGTCCAGCCAGAGCCCAGACCTGAATCCAAAAGAAAATCTGTGGGGTGATCTGAAGAGGGCTGTGCACAGGAGATGTCCTCGCAATCTGACAGATTTGGAGTGTTTTTGCAAAGAAGAGTGGGCAAATATAGCCAAGTCAAGATGTGTCATGCTGATAGACTCATACCCAAAAAAACTGAGTGCTGTAATAAAATCAAAAGGTGCTTCAACAAAGTATTAGTTTAACCACTTAAGCCCCGGACCATTTGGTAGCTAAAGGACCAGAGGTGAATTCAGAATTTTGCACTGCGCTGCTTTAACTGTAAATTGTGCGGACATGCAATGTTGTACCCAAACGAAATTTGCGTCCTTTTCTTCCCACAAATAGAGCTTTCTTTTAATGGTATTTGATTGCCTCTGCGATTTTTATTTTTTGCGATATAAACGGAAAAAGACCGAAAATTTTGAAAAAAAAAATGATATTTTCTACTTTTTGTTATAAGAAAAATCGAATAAACTCAATTGTAGTCATACATTTAGGCCAAAATGTATTCAGCCACATGTTTTTAGTAAAAAAAGTGTCAATAAGCGTATATTTATTGGTTTGCGCAAAAGTTATAGAGTTTACAAACTGGGGTACATTTTCTGAAATTTACACAGCTTTAAATTTATGACTGCCTATCTCACTTCTTGAGGTGCTAAAATGACAGGGCAGTACAAAACCCCCCCAAATGACCCCATTTTGGAAAGTAGACACCCCAAGGAAATTGCTGAGAGGCATGTTGAGCCCATTGAATTTTTATTTTTTTTGTCTTAAGTGATTGAATAATGACTAAAAAAAAAAAAAAAAAAAAAATTACAAAAAGTTGTCACTAAATGATATATTGCTCACACATGCCATGGTTATATGTGGAATTACACCCCAAAATACATTTTGCTGCTTCTCCTGAGTACGGGGATACCACATGTGTGGGACTTTTTGGGAGCCTAGCCGCGTACGGGACCCCGGAAACCAAGCACCGCCTTCAGGATTTCTAAGGGCGCAAATTTTTGATTTCACTCCTCACTACCTATCACAGTTTCGAAGGCCATAAAATGCCAAAATAGCACAAAACCCCCCCAAATGACCCAATTTTGGAATATAGACACCCCAAGCTATTTGCTGAGAGGCATGGCGAGTATTTTACAGCTCTCATTTGTTTTTGAAAATGAAGAAAGAAAATATATATATATTTTTTTTTTCAATTTTCAAAACTTTGTGACAAAAAGCGAGATCTGCAAAATACTCACAATACCTCTCAGCAAATAGCTTGGGGTGTCTACTTTCCAAAATGGGGTCATTTGGGGGGGTTTTGTGCCATCTGGCCATTCCATGGCCTCCGAAACGGTGATAGGCAGTGAGAAGTGAAATCAAAAATTTACACCCTTAGAAAGCCTGAAGGCGGTGCTTGGTTTTTGGGGTCCCGTACGTGGCTAGGCTCCCAAAAAGTCTCACACATGTGGTATCCCCGTACTCAGGAGAAGCAACAGAATGTATTTTGGGGTGCAATTCCACATATGCCCATGGCATGTTTGAACAATATATCATTTAGTGACAACTTTGTGCAAAAAAAAAAAAAAAAATTGTAGTTTTTCCGCAACTTGTGTCAACATATAAAATATTCCATGGACTCGACATGCCTCTCAGTATATAGCTTGGGGTGTCTACTTTCCAAAATGGGGTCATTTGGGGGGGTTTTGAACTGTTCTGGCATTTTATACACAACATTAGGAAGCTTACATCCACTCTTCTAACCACTTGAAGACAAAGCCCTTTTTGACACTTTTTGTTTACATGAAAACATATTTTTTTTTGCAAGAAAATTATGTTGAACCCCCAAACATTATATATATTTTTAAAGCAAAGGCCCTACAGAATAAAATGGTGGGTGTTGCATTTTTTTTTTCTACACAGTATTTGCGCAGCGATTTTTCAAACGCATTTTTTGGGGAAAAAATACACTTTTAATTTTAATGCACTAAAACACACTATATTGCCCAAATGTTTGATGAAATAAAAAAGATGATCTTAGGCCGAGTACATAGATACCAAACACGACATGCTTTAAAATTTCGCACAAACGCGCATTGGCGACAAACTACATACATTTTTAAAAGCCTTTAAAAGCCTTACAGGTTACCCCAGTAGATTTACAGAGGAGGTCTACTGCTAAAATGACTGCCCTCGATCTGACCTTCGCGGTGATACCTCACATGCATGGTGCAATTGCTGTTTACATATGACGCCAGACCGACGCTTGCGTTCGCCATTGGGCAAGAGCAGGGCAGGACAGGGGTGCTTTTTTTTTTATTATTAATTTTGCTTTTTTATTTTATTTTTAAATTGTTCCTTCCAAGTATTTTTTTTTTTTATCATTTTTATTGTTATCTCAGGGAATGTAAATATCCCCTATGATAGCAATAGGTAGTGACAGGTACTCTTTTTTTGAAAAAAACTGGGGTCTTCTAGACCAGGGATATGCAATTAGCGGACCTCCAGCTGTTGCCAAACTACAAGTCCCATGAGGCATAGCGAGACTCTGACAGCAGCAAGCATGACACCCAGAGGCAGAGGCATGATGGGACTTGTAGTTTTGCAACAGCTGGAGGTCCGCCAATTGCATATCCCTGTTCTAGACCCTAGATTTTTCCTCTGCCCTCAAAGCATCTGACCACACCAAGATCGGTGTGATAAAATGCTTTCCCAATTTCCCAATGGCGCTTTTTATATCCGGGGGGGGCATTCCCTCCCACTGCTTGTAAAAGCAGTCCAGAGGCTAATTAGCCACTAGGATTGCTTTTACATGAAAGCCGGCCGCTGGCTGAAAAGAATGATACCAAGATGATACCTAAACCCGCAGGCATCATTCTGGTATAAACATTCAAAGTCCAGCAACATACCAGTACGTTGCTGGTCCTTGTTGGACATGTATTGTAATCTTTTTTTTTCATGCAGCCAGTTGGCTGAACGAAAAAAAGAGATTGATCGGTGGGTATGCCCACCATTAGAATACCGCCCTTCATCCACCCACTTCCAATGATGGGCATACACGCACCATTTATATATGCCGAAGCATGGGGGCATCCTCCCGCAAAAAAGTTATGCCGCACACACATGGTCGGACTTTTCCACGGGCAAGCCTCCGTCGGAATTTCGACCGTATGTACGCGGCATTAGGAGCAAAATCGCTCCTCCGCCCCTGCTGCCCCAATGCTTCGGCATATTTGCTTTTTTTTTTAACTGTGGTGGTGAAATCACCTCCTACAGCACTGGAGTCGCAGGGATCAGGCCTGTCTCTGCGAACGCTGCAGTTATGTGTGTTTTTGTTTTGTAAGTGACAGTGATCGATCGTTACTGCACTTGGGTGGCCTGGGCTGGACGGCGGGGCAAAACGCAGGTGCCAGCAGGTATCTGGGCTGATCCCGCTAACACTGCGTTTTTGGGAACCCTAAACTGCTGGGGACGCTAGTATAGATCTGATCAGATATTGATCTGTTCAGATACTATACCACTAAGGGGGGTATATGCTTCACGCATGGGTGTTAGCGTTACTGGCACTAACCTGACGCTGCCTGGGGTGTGACGCAGACCCTCTCTGACGCTAAAACCTAATTGATATCACCTGCCGGGCGATCAGGGGGTTAAACCTTTATTGGGTTATATACGGCGGGTGCCCTGACACTATAAAAAGCAAACTAACTAACCAGCGTCACCCGTAACACTTATATGGTGATCACTGGTGAAAGGGTTAACTAGGGGCAATCAGGGGGTTAAAACCTTTATTAGATAATATATGGGGGTACCTGACGCTATAAAAACCTGCGGCGAACCTAAAAAAAATTACCAGCTACCGATCTGCATCACCGACACTAAGACAGCGTTTAGAAAAACGATCGCTTAGCGACAGTGGTGATAGGGGGTGAAAGGGTTACCTGGGGGGCGATCAAGGGGGTTAAACCTTTATTAGATAATATATTGGGGTACCTGACGCTATAAAAACCTGCGGCGAACCTAAAAAAAATTACCGGCTACCGATCTGCATCACCGACACTAAGACAGCGTTTAGAAAAACGATCGCTTAGTGACAGTGGTGATAGGGGGTGAAAGGGTTACCTGGGGGGCGATCAAGGGGGTTAAACCTTTATTAGATAATATATTGGGGTACCTGACGCTATAAAAACCTGCGGCAAACCTAAAAAAAATTACCGGCTACCGATCTGCATCACCGACACTAAGACAGCGTTTAGAAAAACGATCGCTTAGTGACAGTGGTGATAGGGGGTGAAAGGGTTACCTGGGGGGCGATCAAGGGGGTTAAACCTTTATTAGATAATATATTGGGGTACCTGACGCTATAAAAACATGCGGCGAACCTAAAAAAAATTACTGGCTGCTGATCGGCATCACTGACGCTAAGACAGCGATCAGAAAAATGATCGCTTAGCGACAGTGGTGATAGGGGGTGAAAGGGTTATCTGGGGGGTGATCAGGGGGTTAAACCTTTATTAGGGGGGGTTAGGGGGCTATACTGGACCTAAGACTAAACTTTGGTGACACTTTTACAGTCACAAATGTCACTGATTGCAGTGATCACTAAATAAATGGTCACTGCAATCAGTGACACTGTGACTGGGGGCTGGGGGGTGATCTGGGGGGTCTGGGGGGGCGATTTATGTCCCTATGTGTCCTGGTGTCAGTGTAGTGTTGTGTGCACTGACCTGATGTCTTCTCTTGTACGGCGCTTGGTATATGTGAGCGCCGCACCAGAGATGACATCACTTCCTCCTGCTTCCTCTGTCTGACACAGACAGAGGGGGCATTTCCATTCGCCGGGAGCGATCGCGAGGGGGTGGCCGGAAACGAATGGCTTCCCCCTCATCCTGGAACGCTCCCGGACACTTAGCCACCGCTCACTGTATAGGAGGGGGGTCCGATTGGACCCCCCAACTATACAAAGGCAATCACGTATGCTCTACGTGATTGTGCCTGTCGGTGCCATTCTGCCAACGTATATATACAGTGAGCGGTCGTTAAGTGGTTAAGGGTGTGCAAACTCATGCAACCGTATTATTATTATTTTATTGTCCCCCGACCCCCTAAAAGATTTCAGTTTGTTTTTGAATTGAGTTGTACGGTTTATAGGTCACATTAAAGGTGGAAACAGTTCTGAAATTATTTATCTTCGTCTCATTTTTTTACATCACAGAAACCTGACATTTTAACAGGAGTGTGTAGAGTTTTTATATCCACTGAATATCCTGTAAAGTCTACCCACCCATATATCTCACTATGGGTAGGCTTTACAGGAGATTATATATATATATATATATATATATATATATATATATATACATACACACATATACACATATACACACACACACACACACACACACACACAATGATTTTTATATATACAGTTGTGCTCATAAGTTTACATATCCTGGAAGAATTTATGATTTCTTGGACATTTTTCAAAGAATGTAAATGATAACACAAAAACTTTTCTTTCACTCATGGTTAGTGTTTGGCTAAAGCCATTTATTATCAGTCAACTGTCTTTACTCTTTTTAAATCATAATGACAACAGAAACTACCCAAATGACCCTGATCAAAAGTTTACATACCCCAGTTCTTAATACCGTGTATTGCCCCCTTTAACATCAATGACAGCTTGAAGTCTTTTGTGGTATTTGTGGATGAGGCTCTTTATCTTTTCAGATGGTAAAGCTGCCCATTCCTCTTGGCAAAAACCCTCCAGTTCCTGAAAATTCTTGGGCTGTCTTGCATGAACGGCACGTTTGAGATCTCCCTAGAGTGGCTCAATGATATTGAGGTCAGGAGACTGAGATGGCCACTCCAGAACCTTCAATTTATTCTGCTGTAGCCAATGACAGGTCGACTTGGCCTTGTGTTTTGGATCATTGTCATGTTGGAATGTCCAAGTACGTCCTTATGTGCAGCTTCCTGGCTGATGAATGCAAATGTTCCTCCAGTATTTTTTGATAACATACTGCATTCATCTTGCCATAAATTTTGACCAAATTTCCTGTGCCTTTGTAGCTCACACATCCCCAAAACATCAGCGATCCACCTCCGTGTTTTACAGTAGGAATGGTGTACCTTTCATCATAGGCCTTGTGGACTCCTCTCCAAATGTAGTAATGTCTCTGTGCTGTTTGGCGTATTGTGAGCGGGATGCTTTGTGACATTTGCGTAGTAATGGCTTTCTTCTGGCGACTGGACCATGCAGCCCATCTTTCTTCAAGTGCCTCCTTATTGTGCCTCTTGAAACAGCCACACCACATGTTTTCAGAGAGTCCTGTATTTCACCTGAAGTTATTTGTGGGTTTTTCTTTGCATCCCAAACAATTTTCCTGGCAGTTGTGGCTGGAATTTTAATTGGTCTACCTGACCATGGTTTGGTTTCAACAGAACCCCTCATTTTTCACTTCTTGATTAGAGTTTGAACACTGCCGATTGCCATTCTGAATTCCTTGGATATCTTTTTATATCCCTTTCCTGTTTTATACAGTTCAACTACCTTTTCCCACAGATCCTTTGACAATTCTTCCGCTTTCCCCATCACTCAGAATCCAGAAACGTCAGTGCAGCACTGGATGAAAGATGCAAGGGTCTGTCAGGAGTCCAGAAACTCATTGACCTTTTATACACACACACTAATTACAAGCAAACAGATCACATGTGAGGATGGTTACCTTTAAGAGCCATTCAAACCTCTTTGTGTCAACTTGTGTCCATGTTATCAGGCCAAAATCACCAGGGTATGTAAACTTTTGATCAGGGTCATTTGGGTAGTTTTTGTTGTCATTATGATTTAAAAAGAGTAAACAGTTCATTGATAATAAATGGATTCAGCCAAACACTAACCATGAGTGAAAAATGTTTTTAGTGTTATCGTTCATATTCTCTGAAAAAAATACAACTGTATATGTATTTTATATTTGTACATACATTATGAGTCCATCTCAGGTATTTTTTCATTTCAATTTTTTAATCTCATTAGGATAGTATTATTCTATCCTGACATTTAGTTATGCTATTGAAACCTATGAGGGCTCCCATTCGTTGTATACATGTAATTACAAATCAGGGTGTTCTTTAAATGATCTTGCTTACTTCCTGGTTATATGTCTAAATAGCGTGGGATCGGAATTGATTTTCTGATTTCCAAGAAAATGTTGTTAGCCCTTAGAAAGCATTGTATGTTTTTTTTGTATTCACACCACTTCCTGGTTCTACAATAAAATGGTGCTGGACAGGAAATTACATGTTTCAGTCTTCTAGAAAATGGCACCGGACAGGAAGTTGGATGTTTTACATTTCCTCTTTGGATTGCATAAGTACGGTCGCTGTTGGAGGCCTCTGAGGATGCATTTTCATGCAAACTGCGAAGGGTAGGATTTCAGAGCTAGAACGTCGCGCCGCCACATCGAAGGTCCATGTGGTGGTGTTTTATAAGAGTCTAGTGGCATGATATTTAGTTTTTATGCTTGTTTACCTGTTCATTGTATTTTACTTTAAATAAATATTACACTATGAGGCATAGCTTTTGTTTATGGCCTTTGGTATTTTGGGACATATGAATGAAGCTCTACCCTGTGAAGTGAAATATGAGAGGAAATGCTTGCACTGAAACCTGCGGATATCCTTGTTTTCACCTTTGATGCTTCTTATGATCTTCTGTAGCTGAACACTGGAGCTCAAAAACGGACACTTTGAACGTCGGATTGCTGGCAGGAAAACGCTGCTTTAAAAACGCAATTTTATCAGCGTTTTGCATTGCCGTCAATGCACGTTTAGTGGCGCCAGCTTTCAGACGCGTTTCTCTGGCCCTATGGGAGCCCATTGATTTGAATAGAAGTCGCACCGCAAGTCGGATCATCGTGATCCGACTTGCGGTGCGACTTGTGTGCTGAGAATGAAGGGGAAGCCCGCCAAAAAAATAATTTAAAAAATTGGCGTGGGGTTCCCCCTCGGACGATACCAGGCCCTTCGGTCTGGTATGGATTTTAAGGGGAACACCCTACGCCAAAAAATCGGCGTGGGGGTCCCCCCAAAATCCATACCAGACCCTTATCTGAGCACGCAGCCCAGTCGGTCAGGAAAGGGGGTGGGACGAGCGAGCGCACCCCCTCCTGAACCGTACCAGGCTGCATGCCCTCAACATGGGGGTAGGTGCTTTGGGGCAGGGAGGCCCTGCGCCCCCCACCCCAAAGCACCTTATCCCCATGTTAATAAGGACAAGGGCCTCTTCCCGACAACCCTGGCCGTTTGGTTGTCGGGGGCTGCGGGCAGGGGGCTTATCGGAATCTGGGAGCCCCCTTTAATAAGGGGGCCCCCAGATCCCGGCCCCCCACCCTATGTGAATGAGTATGGGGTACATCGTACCCCTACCCATTCACCTGGGGAAAGATGTGTCAAAAATAAAACGCACTACAAAAGGTTTTTAAAGTAATTTATTAGACAGCTCCGGGGGTCTCTTCCGACTTCGGGGGTTTCTTCCGACTTCTCTGCTCTCTTCTACTGGGCTCCTCCGCCATCTTCTGCTCTTTTGCTAGCGTTGGCCCAGTCTTCTCCATCGTCTTCTACTCTTCTTCCGATGTTGACATGACACTCTCTCCCGCTGTAATACCGTGTGCCCGGTGCGCAACGATTTACATTGGCATGGGGCTTTGTCCCCAAGTGATGTCATCCGGTGTCCCCGCCCCTTCTGACGTCACCGTCCCATCACGCCCCGGGCGGTGACGTCAGAAGGGGCGGGGCCACCGGATGACATCACCCGGTGACCACGCCCCATGCCTATACAAGGCAGAACAAAAGAAAGGATTCTTCTGGACAGCCGCACTCCGAATAAAACTTGCCTTTATTTTAAAATCCAAAAGAGCATTACAAGTCACAGCACACTGGTCAAGCTGACGCGTTTCACACTGTACTAGTGTTTAATCATAGCTATCTAGCACACAAATCATTTCTATAATATACCATTCGTAGAGAACCATGTGATCTAAACGAGAGTGTGTGGGTAATTAACCTATAATTGGTAAATTGATAGTGAAAAAACGTGTGGTTCAGGAATCCTGAGCACTGAATGAAATAGAAAAGTGAACAGAAGCATCTGAAGATACGTACGTGTGTGTAGAAATTGAAGAGAATACAAATGAAGTGTATAATTTTAAAGGATGAAATAAAATGAATAATAAAATGTATGTTGTGACTGTGAATGTAAATTGGACAAGTCCAGGAAAGCCAACAGAAGAGTATATGTGTGGACATAGATGAAGCCATCTTATATATTTATAGCATATTTAATTGTTGGCCAATCTATCCTGGACCTGCAAGGACCGTGAATAGAAAGTATGTATGTGGATATGACACACACACGGTCCTTGCAGGTCCAGGATAGATTGGCCAACAATTAAATATGATATATATATATATATATATATATATATATATATAAGATGGCTTCATCTATGTCCACACATATACTCTTCTGTTGGCTCTCCTGGGACTGTCCAATTTACATACATTCACAGTCACAACATACATTTTATTATTCATTTTATCCTTTAAAATTATACACTTTGTTTTTACTTCAATTTCACTATATATATATATATACACATACATACATACATACACACATATACACACACATACTGTATTTATTGGCGTATAACACTCACTTTTTTACCCTGAAAATAGAGGGAAAACTGTGCCTGCGTGTTATACGCAGGGGGCTGTGGAATGTTTTTTTCCTTAGACTTCCCTCTTAAAGTTAGGGTGCGTGTTATACGCCAATAAATACGGTATATTATATATATATATATATATATATATATATATATATATATATATATATATATATATATATATTCAGATGCTTCTGTTCACTTTTTATTTCATTTTGTGCTCAGGATTCCTGAACCACACGTTTTTTCACTATCAATTTACCAATTATATGTCAATTACCCACACCCTCTCGTTTAGATCACATGGTTCTCTACGAATGGTATATTATAGAAATCATTTGTGTGGTAGATAACTATGATTAAACACTAGTACAGTGTGAAACGCGTCAGCTTGACCAGTGTGCTGCGACTTGTAGTGCCGTTTTGGATTTTACAATAAAAGGCAATTTTTATTCGGAGTGCGGCTGTCCAGAAGAATCCTTTGTTTTGTTTTGCCTCATATGTGCATTGCTTGCACCCGTGGTTCTGGGAGAAGTGATGATCTTGAAAACTTCCACACCTGAGCAGCTTCCCTTTCTGTTGCCCATGCCTATACAAGTCGTTGCACACCGCACACACGGCATTACAGCGGGAGAGAACGTCGACGGAGAAGACCGGGCCAACGCTAGCAAAAAGAGTGGCAAAAGAGCAGACGATAGTGGAGGAGCCTGGCAGAAGAACGGGAGGGCGGGGGAAGAGAGCGAAGAAGTCGGAAGAGACCCCCAAGTCAGAAGAGACCCCTGGAGCTGTCTAATAAATTACTTTAAAAACCTTTGTAGTGTGTTTTATTTTTGACACATTTTTCCCCAGGTGAATGGGTAGGGGTACGATGGACCCCATACTCAATCACATAGGGCGGGGGGCCAGAATCTGGGGGCCCCCTTATTAAAGGGGCCTCCCAGATTCCGATAAGCCCCCGCCCACAGACCGACAACCAACGGCCAGGGTTGTCGGGAAGAGGCCCTTGTCCTCATCAACATGGGGACAAGGTGCTTTGGGGTGGGGGGCGCAGGGACCCCCTGCCCCAAAGCACCTCCCCACATGTTGAGGGCATGCAGCCTGGTACGGTTCAGGAGGGGGGGGGCGCACAAGTCGCACCGCAGGTCGGATCATGATGATCCGACTTGCGGTGCGACTTCTATTCAAATCAATGGGCTCCCATAGGGAACCATTGATTTTGAATAGAGCCAGAGAAACGCCTAACGAGGCTTAACGCTCCTTTTACAGCGTTAACCCACGTTTAACACCTTTTACCGTCACCTGGCATTTCCAGGACTGCTCTTGAACGCAAGTTTATGGCGTTCAGAAAACAGCCCATAAACTCCACTGCTTATAAACGTCCAAAAACTTCCATGTGTGCATGGACACATAGGATACCATAGAGTGGAGTTTATGGGCTTTTAAAAAAAAAAAACGCCCAAACTCCAAAAAAGGCAGTTTTTGAGCTCCAGTGTGCATTGAGCCTTAGAGTGGTAACAATATTACACTATATTCGTTTTTTTCCTTTTTCCGGCCTATCTGGAGTTCCAGAGATAAGGACAAAAAAAGGGATTTTTATAACAGCTTACCTGTAAAATCCTTTTCTTGGAGTACATCACGGGACACAGAGCGACTTAGTCATTACTAATGGGTTATATAGATTACCTTCAGGTGTTGGCACTGGCCAATTCCAAACCAGAAGTACCCTCCCCTATATAAGCCCCTCCCATCCGGGAGCACCTCAGTTTTGTAGCCAAGCAATAAGTGTCCCAAAAAGAGGGGTGGGAGCTCTGTGTCCCGTGATGTACTCCAAGAAAAGGATTTTACAGGTAAGCTGTTATAAAAATCCCTTTTTCTTTTTCGTACATCACGGGACACAGAGCGACTTAGTCATTACTAATGGGACGTCCCAAAGCAATGCCAAATGAGGGGAGGGATACATAAGCTGGGCGCCATCAGGCATGAGGATCTTTTGCGGCCTGCAACACACTGCGCCCAAAGGCGACATCCTCCTGACTTCTAACGTCTACCTGGTAGAATCTAGTAAACGTGTGTACCGAAGACCATGTTGCGGCCTTACATACTTGAGCTAGGGAGGCCTGGTGATGCACTGCCCATGAAGTTCCAACTGCTCTTGTGGAGTGCGCCCTAACTTTGAACGGAGGCGGTCTCTTTCTCAAGCCATAGGCTTGTATTATGACCTGTCGAATCCACTTAGCTAAAGTGGATTTTGATGCTGCCTGACCCTTTTTAGGGCCTTCCGGCAGAATAAACAAAGTATCCGTTCTGCGAATCTGAGCAGTGGCTTTTAGATAAGCTTTAACTGCTCTTACTACATCCAAAGAATGCAATAACTTTTCCTCTACCGAGCTAGGTTTGGGGAAAAAAGAAGGAAGAACCACATCTTGGTTCAAATGAAACCTCGATACCACCTTAGGAAGAAAGGCTGGATGAGGACGTAATACTACTCTGTCCTTATGGACAACCAGATATGGCTCCTTACAGGACAAGGCGGCTAATTCCGATACTCTTTTAGCCGAACAAATGGCTACTAAGAAAATCAATTTCCTGGTGAGAAGAACCAAGGAAATGTGTTGCAATGGTTCAAACGGTTGTTTCTGTAGAACCGACAGAACCAGGTTTAAGTCCCAAGGACATATGGGAATACTAACTGGAGGGCTAATACGCATCACTCCTTGTATGAAAGCTTTGACTAGTGAATGCGAAGCCAAGGGCCTTTGAAAAAATATTGACAAGGCCGAAATCTGACCCTTGATAGTACTCAAGGCCAGCTTCCTATCTACAGCCCACTGTAGGAAGTCCAAAATCCTCCCTATCACGTACTTACGTTGATGCCATTTCTTGGCCTCACACCACGTAATGTACGCTTTCCAGATCCTATAATAGATCTGCCTGGATACCGGCTTCCTGGCATTGATCATGGTAGATGCCACAGAATTAGAGAGCCCTCTCTTTTTCAGAATGTGGGCTTCAATAGCCAGGCCGTCAAACCTAGGGCTGGTAAGGAAGGGTGGTATATCGGTCCCTGCGACAGCAGGTCCGGACGATGTGGGAGGGTCCAAGGACTCCTCACTGACATTTTTACAATCTCCGCGTACCATGCCCTTCGGGGCCACGCTGGAGCCACCAGAATCACTGGTTTCTTTTCTACCCTGATTCTGCGGAGTAATCGCGGTAACAATTGTGGCGGTGGGAATGCATATATCAGCTTGAACTGATCCCAAGGGAACACTAGGGCATCCGAGCCGCAAGCTAGGGGATCCCTTGTGCGAGACACAAATCTGTCCACCTTTGCGTTGAATCTGGATGCTAGCAGATCTACATCCGGTGTTCCCCACCGCTGGCATATGCCTGGAAAACCTCGGGGTGAAGAGACCATTCCCCCGGGCATAATTGTTGGCGACTTAAAAAGTCCGCTCTCCAATTTTCCACTCCTGGGATGAAAACCGCGGATATGGCTGGGACATATTTTTCTGCCCACTCCAGGATGCAATTTGCTTCCCTCTGGGCTGCACGACTCCTGGTGCCACCCTGGTGATTGATATATGCCACTGCTGTGGCATTGTCTGATTGAATTCTGACAGGGGACCCTTGGAGTTTGGATGTCCATGCTACTAGGGCATACCGGGCTGCTCGTATCTCTAAGAGATTGATGGGCAGGGCCTTTTCTGCTTCTGACCACTTGCCCTGGAGAGACCATTGCTCCAGTACTGCCCCCCAGCCTATGAGGCTGGCATCTGTAGTGACTACCTTCCAAGAAACCGGACTGAAGGGTTTCCCTTTTTCCAGATTCTGGGGCACCAACCACCAATGGAGGCTCTTGCGAACGGAAGGGGACAGGGACATTGGTAAGTCTAAAGCCTGAACTTTTTTGTTCCAGGCTGACAGTATGGCCCTTTGCAAATTCCTTGAATGGAATTGACCGTAGGGTACCGCTTCGAATGAAGCCACCATTTTTCCCAGCAGCCTCATGCAGAGGCGTATGGATGGTTTTCTTTTTGTACCCACTAAGTGGGTCAAATCTTTTAAAGACGACACCTTCTCTGGGAGGTAAGAAAATCTTTCTCTGATTTGAATCCAGCCTTAGCCCTAAGTATTCCAGACTTTTGACTGGTCTTAGAGCTGACTTGTCCCGGTTGATAATCCAACCGTGATATTCCAGATACTTGATTGTCTTGTGAATAGCTACTTCCAGCTTTTCCACTGAGTGGTCTATTAGTAGCAGGTCGTCTAGATATGCCATTATCGTTACACCTTGTGTTCTTAGATTGGCCAATAATGGGGCCAGAATTTTTGTGAACACTCGTGGTGCTGTGGCCAGACCGAAAGGTAAGGCTCTGAACTGAAAATGGCGCCCTTCTACTGCAAAGCGTAGAAATTTCTGGTGGGCCGGAAAGATGGGAATATGCAGATAAGCATCCTTTATGTCGATCGAGGCTAACCATTCCTGCCCTTGTAGGGCGGTGGCCACCGATCGGATCGACTCCATCCGAAAAGTCCTGATATTTAGGAACTTGTTTAGCCCTTTTAGATTTAATATGGGCCTCACGTCCCCATTTGGTTTGGGGACTGTGAAAAGGTTCAAGTAAAACCCGAATCCGCTTTCTTCCAGGGGAACCTTCATGATTACACCTTGGAGCAATAGTTGTTCTAGTGCCAGAAGGAGGGATCCTCTCTTCTGGGGATCTCTTGGCACGTTTGACCTCATAAATTGGGCAGGAGGAGAGCCTTTTAACTCCAGCTTGTATCCCAGACTTACTGCGGAGAGCACCCATCTGTCTCTGATGGTGTCCCGCCAGGTCTCTGAACAACTGAAGTCTTCCCCCCACCCGATTGAGTGGGGGCAACGCTTCATGCCTTGGGGGGAGGTTTTGTACCTCTCTTGATCCAGGGCTTCTTGTTACCCTGTGATTGTCCCTGATTTCTGCCCCCTGAATTTGACCGCGGAGGCCGTCGGAACTGCTTCACAGCCGATGTGCCCGGGACTGGAGAAGTAGGCCTCTTAAAAGAAGGACTTCTACCCTTGTTCTTAACCGGTAAAAGTGAACTTTTACCGGCAGAAATTTTCTGGATATATTTGTCCAGATCTTCTCCAAATAAGCGTTCTCCATGAAATGGGAAGCTAACCAGCAGTTTTTTACAGGGAGCTTCAGCAGACCAGTTTTTGAGCCACAGAAGCCTACGCATATGTACTATAGACAGCGTAAAGCGGGAGGCCTGTTGGATTGTATCCTTTATGGCGTCCACCGCAAAACACAAGGCTCTAGGCAGGTCAGCTAGGGCAAGAGCCTGCTGATCTGGTAAGTCCCTTAAGACTTGTTTCAACTGATCTTTCACTGCTTGGCAGACTCCAATCGCTGCTACCGCAGGTTGTGTCACCATGCTTGCTGTAGAGAAAGCAGATTTTAGTAAAGACTCCAATTTTTTATCTATTGGGTCTTTGAACATTGGAACATTATCTACTGGACATGTCAGTGATTTGTTAACAGAAGAGATGGCTGCGTCCACTGTAGGGACCCTCCATTTTTTTATGAACTTATCCTCCATGGGATAGATCACCGGAAATCTCTTGGGGGGAGCAAATATTTTATCAGGATGCTCCCAATCCTGGTAAATAAGCCCTTCTAATAAAGGGTGGATTGGGAAGGAACAGACAGCCTGGGGAGCTTTTAGCGACCCCAGCGAGGAAACCGTAGTGGATGGTGGTTCCGCCAGAGGCATTTTAAATGCTGATCGGACCATGTTAGTCAGAGACTGAACCCATAATCTTTTAGCCTGAGAGGCTGAGAAAGGTTCTTCCACTGTTGATTCCTGCATAACTGAATCAACCTCATCCTGATCCCCTTCAGGTAGGTCGATCTCTGTGTGGGGCTGTTCCTCCACTAACAGGCACTCTGAAGGAGGAGACGGAGATCGGACGCGCTTTTCCTGTGACAGGGAAGCAGCGATCAATGCTGTTAATCTCTCTTCCAATCCTCCCAGAGTTGAGGATAAAACCTCCTCTGTTATATATACAGGAGCAGGTGGACTGGGGACAGCCGCAGCACCAGGCATTCCTGCGGGGTTTCTACGGCTACTGACCTCTGAATTCTCAGGGGAGATTGGTGCAGTACAAGCATGCCCAATATCCTCAGAGCCCGATGGAGACCCCTTTGGCTTCCTGGAAGACCTATTTCCGGAGCGTCTGGACGACATATCCTTTAAGCACAAAGCTGAGGTATTCCCGTCGTCATACACCAATTTTTGCTGGTAATAGTCTAACACAGTTGCTGTTATATACCAGCTGGTGTCCACTAAAGTGCCTTTCTATGGGGATGCCTGCATCAACCGCCTCTGTGTGCCACTGTTTGTTGCTAGCTCTGTTTGCATCCAGCTGACACTTGTACTGTGTCTTTATACAAGCTGGGACGCCTGCACATGCGCAGAAGCGCCGCGGCGCGCATCGAGCGTCATCCACCCGCCCCGCCCCTTTTTTTTCATAGGAGGCGCGTGCACGCGCCCGTGCGCCATTGGCGCCCTTTTTGAAATCAAACAGGGACTAGGAGCCAGGGCCCTTTTTGCCGGAGGGCCTGTGCGGTGGATGAGCGCAGCAACAGGGCAGAGGAAGTGGATTCCCACAGAGAAACTTACCAACTGCCTGGATCTTTTGACTTGAGAAAACCAAAGATCCACATGACAAGAAAAATGGACTACAGCGGCCTCTAGTGGTTTAACACAGGTACCGCGGTCCCTTTTTTTTTTTTTTCTTGACTACTATTAAAATTTTACATTTTCAGTAGATACAGGCAAACACAGATATTTAGCGGGAATACCGTTAGGTAACAGACAGAAAGGCAAATTAGGCTTGGGGGTCCCCCAATAGAACCAAGTTCCTGGGGGCCCCCACTTACCTGATCCCCGCCGCAGGACTTTGTTTGGTCCACAGAAGTCCAAACTTCACCTATCACGGCAGGCATTGTAATTAAACCTTCAGGGACCGGGTTCCCAAGGATTCCACTCCCCTGGACCTGTATAGCACCCTGCACAGACAACATCTTGGTCGTGGGTATGACCAGAGCTCTGGATCCCAGGGTCCAGCCCTCCTAAGAGAGGCATTACAGGCAAAACCTTGCTCTTCTGCTGCAAGGCCCGGGTACCGACCGTTTAGCTATGAAGCTTTTTTGGTGGGATCCGGAACAGCTTACTAAGGCCCAAAAGAACCTGTACGCAAGCCCAGTGAAAACACATGTTACTCTTTGGCCAACACCTTAGACACTGGCAAAAAACTGAGGTGCTCCCGGATGGGAGGGGCTTATATAGGGGAGGGCACTTCCGGTTTGGAATTGGCCAGTGCCAACACCTGAAGGTAATCTATATAACCCATTAGTAATGACTAAGTCGCTCTGTGTCCCGTGATGTACGAAAAAGAAAAAGGGATTTTTATAACAGCTTACCTGTAAAATCCTTTTCTTGGAGTACATCACGGGACATAGAGCTCCCACCCCTCTTTTGGGGACACGTATTGCTTTGCTACAAAACTGAGGTGCTCCCGGATGGGAGGGGCTTATATAGGGGAGGGTACTTCCGGTTTGGAATTGGCCAGTGCCAACACCTGAAGGTAATCTATATAACCCATTAGTAATGACTAAGTCGCTCTGTGTCCCGTGATGTACGAAAAAGAAATGTATCTACTGAATAGCAGCTGTATCCACTCAGATACAGCTACTGTTCGAGTATTCTAACAGGCGCCAGCTGTCAGAATACAATATCTGCAGTAACACTCATTGATCCATGCAGTATGTTGTGAAAAATAGCAAAGAATCCAGTCCTGAAGCACTGTAAAAATCCAATACTATAGCAGCGCGCCTGTCAGTTCATTTAAAACATGACTGGCATTTATATGTTTGATCATAGAAGGGATGGAAAGATGACACTTAGTGAATACAGTTCTGAAGGAAGACATGGTCCTAGTAGATATTATGAGCGTGCACCTTACACCCAGATCCACACCGCATGAGTCACACTCCCTGAGGGGTTCAAACTCACCAGAAAACAGTAAATCACAAGCCTTGAAATAATCAGAAGGAAGTCATCCAAAATATAGGTCTGGTTAGGGCTGCAAATCACTCCATGAATAGAGAATCGTAGAAAAGAAAGATTCCACAGTGTGATCCTGTTTAACACTTTTAATGCAAAACCCAACCCCCAAATGGCAATAAATTATATGGACCCAAATGAATGGTAAAAGTAAACAATATTAAATCAACAAGCTTATTACTCTAACCCAGTATTAAATAAGCATTGCTGATAATACAGTATATGCATTAGGCCCCTTTCACACAGCATGTCCGTATTTCATCCATCCATTTTCGGATGAAATACGGACATGCATGCATCCCTATGGGATAGCGGCTGTCAGCGGATAAACATCCACTGACACCCGATATCATCCGTGTCCACAATGCTCCGATTCTGCAGACAGAGGAAAATCCTATTTTTCTATCCATCTGCAGAGCGGGTCGGATGAACACAGACAGACGGTGCAGGGACCGCCCTGTCATCTGCCGGCTCAGCGGGGATCAACGGAGCGATCCCCGCTGAGCAAGCGGATGTTCACGGGCCGTCCCGTGTGAAAGGACCCTTAATCAATCATAGCATAGATCCAATATACATATGAAACACAAACTAAAACCACTTAATGCATATAGTGGTAATAATAGTAATAAAATAAATGTAATTATAAAATCACTCCCAATCGCTGGTATTCTAAGGGGGTTAAATACCTATGTCACTTATATAAACGCCCAGGGCTTTAAAAACTTTCTCCCAACTGCGCTTAGATTTTGACCTGCCAAACTCGTAATTATTTTACTACTACCAGCTTCGGCATGCTATACAGGCCCAGTTTGGTTCCCTAAAAGACCCCACTGACCTGCCACCATTGGAAAAATTGCTCCGACAACCAGATCCCACTAAACTTATTTCCACTTACTATGTAACTCTGCTGACTGATTCTAACCCCAGGTTTCACAAGGCTCAGGACAAATGGACCTCTATAGACATGCCCTTGGAAGATGAGGATTGGTCGGAATTTAGGGATACCTACAAAACTTCTGTCATTGCCTCCAGAGAGAGGTTGCACAGGATGAGTCTCTTGCCCTCAGCCACTTGCTTTCGCGGCTGTGGCCAGGAGGCCGATTTCTTGCACTGTTTTTGGTCATGCCCGATAGTTCGGGACTTCTGGGAGGAGGTGGGTGCCTTTATTTCCTCAGCATTGGGCCTCCCAAACATAATTCACCACAAGAACTGCCTACTAGGCGTTTTTGGTGACTTACACCTATCAATGCATGCCAAGAGACTGCTCCGTATACTATATTTTTATGTTAAAAAAGCCATTCTACTGTCCTGGAAGGGTGCACAGACCTCTTTGAAATCCCTTTGGTTGAAACGTATTAATGATTCTATCCCGTTATTATAAACTTACTTTTGAAATTCGGAAACGGACCAAAACCTTTCATAAAATTTGGGGTAGGTGGCTGGCTAGCCCACTGACTCTTTCTCAGCACTAACTGGAATACCCTTGCTTAACCTCTGATGGACAGTGCCCTAAGGATCTCTAGTGTCTAGACCCCCACCTTTGTTGTGCCAGTGTTGGTATACATGCCCTTTTATCAGTGTGCCTACTGTATATCCTTTGTATTGATATTCCTTTATTTTCCTATGTCTGAGCATATTGCTTATCGTTTCGGACCAGCCTATCTGGTACGGTGATTGTTTTTTTTTGTGTATTGTGTTTTTTTCTTTTGTTTGCCAGTATGTGGAAAACTTTATTAAAAATATCTTAAACATTTTTTTTTTATAAAAATCACTATAAACTAAAATTAATTAATTAGAATAAAATTTCATTAATCTATACCTCAGGATAGCGTGAACGGAGGAATCTCAATGAAAATGTATGTGTGTATGTCTAGCATACCATCCTCTGATTTTTTTTTCCTTAGTTCTCGGACATCGCCCTTTCTTTGGCTTTGTTCTGGGAGGATTTTATAGGCCAAATTGCAGCTTTGATTGCTGACTTTGCCTTTAGAAGTCAAATGCATGCTTCTACAACTTTCCCTGCAGAATCCTTATCAGATCAGCCCAAGACATTAGCGCCTCTGAGGCTTTAGCCACCAAGGTTCTATCAGATGTTGAGCCTTTAAAGTCCTTAGCAGACGATGCTACACCTGAGGAATCTCAGACTGACATCAACCATTGCTCCCAAACTTAAAGACATCACATCGACTCTTATTGACGCAGTTTGCACTACTTTATAACTTTAGGACTAGTCTGTAGCTTCTACCATTACGGTTTCCAGCCTAGGAACTTCTAGGCTCCCCAAGACTGCAGAGAACTTTCCAATACACCTGTTATTTCCTGTCACCTGTACAGAAACTGGAAGAGCCCTGATAAACTATTCACCGCCTCCCAAGCAACTAGCAATTCTGAACCCACCTGAGGAAGACTTTGCTAAAAAATAAAAAGATAAACTGCTGTGAAATCAGCAGTATCCCATCTTAACTATTCCTGTAGCAGATGCCCGTTTTCAAAGACCTCATGGCCAAGCAACTAGAGGCCGCTGTGGATCCAGCAGTGTCCAGGCTTAACCATTCCTATGGAGGATGCGCCTTTTTTCTAAGACCCCATAGCCAATAGATTGGCAGCCCTTTCATAAACTTTGCTTTTTCAGGATGGCCCTGCTTTGAAACCTGCCCTGGCCACGTCAGTAGTCAGCCAAACTCTAGCTAACTGGGCTAAGACCATCAGAAGTGATCCATTTGCTATTCAAGCTGATCCTTTGCTTATGGAACACATGCTTGTAGACTTGAACTACTATTTGGACGTGTTGCTAGAAGTCTCCCGTCTCATTTTACATACCAGTCTCCTGTCAGAGGAGACGGAGGACACTATTGGGCTCAGAACTAGCATGTAAAAAGCACCTGCTTTACATGCTCTTCTAGAGGCAGAACCTCTTCAGAGCTGCCATGGACACCCTTATCCAGGATGCCATCCAGGGCAAGAATACCCATCTACCCTAGCAGAAAAAGCCTAGTGCTCAGTCTGTAAAAGACTTCCTTGAAGCCCAAAAAGAGTTTCCCTTTCTCCTAGGCCTCAAACTCCAAAGCCAAGTCTGGCAGCCAGTCTACCTGCAATTCCTGGACTTCCAAGTCCCTTAAAGTGGTTGTAAACCCTCCATTACAACTTGCACCTACAGGTAAGCCTAGATTAAGGCTTACCTGTAGGTACAAGAAATATATCTCCTAAACCTACACGGTTTAGGAGATATTTGCCAAAAAGTTTTACAACGTTGTCTATGGCGCATGCGCGCCGTAGACAACGGTGCATTCACAGGGTTAATCCCCATTCACAAATCCGGCTTTGCAGGTGTTTTTTTTTTTTTAAACGGGTTTACAACCACTTTAAGCCCTTTGACAAGTCTTTTTCAGCATTAAGGGGTACCCCCAAAAGGCCACAGTTCCTATATTTCCACTGGCCTACTTCACTGCACACATTAGCAGACCTCCACGCAGCCCTTGTGAGTCTTTGGGAGCAAGAGGTCATCGCCCCAGTACCTGTGATGGGATGGTTCTACCCCAACCTGTTCACAGTTTCCAAGCCAAAAGGGGGCATTCCTCCCAATTGGGGTCTCAAGGCTCCAAATGCCTTCACCCAGGTCCAGAAACTTTGCATGGATTACAGCAGGTCTGTGATTGACTCTTTCCACCAGGGACACTTTTTGGCCTCTGTGAACATAAAGGATGCACATACTTAAATATCCCCATTTTTCCAAAGCAACAGAGGTTCTTTTGTTTAGCGTTGGTCTCTAAATTCCAGTCTGCGGCTTCAGCATTCGGCCTACTGCGGGGGTCGGCAACCGGTCGATCGCGATTTACCAGTCGATTGCATCCAGGTGACTTGTAGATTGTGCCTTTTGGCTTGCCGACCCGCTGTCCCCACAGCGTCAAACACAGTGGGACTACTTCTGTCATTTGCACCTAAGCATGTGCTGGCCATGGAGGAAGAAGGCAGTTGCGGACTGAGCAAGCGGTCACATCAGCCATTGCCTCTTCTGTAGTTCTAGCTGCAGTATAAGGTGGAGTGATATCTACTGCACTCCACCTCAAAACTCTGCTGGCCAGAGCAGTGCCTGCAGGTGCTGCAAGACAGAAGAGCTCTGAGGTGCACTGAAAGTGTCCTCTCCCTCTCCTGCTTCAGGTCAGAATGTCTTACACGATAGTGAAATGACCAGAACAGCACATCTAAAACTATGAGAACTCTGTGTTAATATTTTGGGGGGCTCATAGCATTAAGGGTGTACACATAGCTGCAGCGGAAATGATATGCCCTGTCATGCTTGTTGAATGTAGCATCCGCCAAGCATGATCCACTCAAGTGAATGAGGCAGCTATGCAAGCGCTCTGCAAATCTTGTTCAATACAGTGACCAAGGGGTTAAAACGGGCAGTGAGAAGGCATTTTATTGCTTCTTTACCAGCTGCAATAACCCATTGGACCCCACAAAACATGCAGTTGTGGCCCCATTTACTTCAATGGGTCGAGATTGCTGGGCGTTAGCTCCCACTGAAAGCAACAGGGGTATAGGTCCTACTGCCACATATGTATACCTTTGGCTGCTGCCTCAGCAGCTAAAGGGGTCAGGGATTAGGGGCACAAAAACCACGACTGACTGATGCCGTCCACTGATTCATTGTTTGTAGTATCTTGGTCTTGTCCAAGAGACAGCTCAAGCAAGTTTTTTTTTTTTTTTACTTTCCATCCTTCAATGAAAAACTCTAAAACACTCCTTCCCTAGACTCAGACTCTTCAGTCCAGTACAGCCAGGCCTGTTGTACTGGGCCTGGCATCTTTAGCTCAGCAGGGGGGGGGGGGGGCAGGCAGCCTCATAGATGGGTGCCACAGTGGGGGAGTTACAAGCACCAATCTCCCTGTGTGGCTTTCAATGAAGCAGCTGACAGCCGTGGGAGGGAGGGGAGGAGAAGCGTCTGTCAGCTGCTTCATTGAAAGCCACACAGGGAGATCGGTGCTTGTAACTCCCCCCCACCGCCACACCTATCATCCCTGACTGCCCATCAAATGTCCCTTAATCTCTGGGCCCCCGTGTGCTCCTCCGGGTCCTTCTCAAGTCCTCCCCTCGTCCCGGATCTGTCAGGATGGAGAGCGGAAGGAAGGAGACGGTAAATATAATTTACCGTCTCCTTCCTTTTCTGAAAGAACAGAGTCAGTAATCACTTACTCTGTCCATTCATAACTGAGCATCATAAACTGTGTTTACTCTGCTTCAGTTTATGAATGAACAGGAGCCCTTCGGATCCTGTTCATTCATCTTCAGTGCAGCTGAGGCTGCAGAGAAAGAGAATGGGAAATCTGTGTCCTTAATCACTATGTCTCAAAGAGAAGATGTCAGGGGTCTGTTTAGACCCCTGATATCTCACCAAAGCCCCCCCTCCCCCCAATAGGGCTTATAAAAAAAAAAGAAGAGAGAATTGTAATACATTTAAAAATTAAATTGTAAAAATAATTAAAAAAAAAAAAAAAAAAAACACTAAACATCGTCCACTCCCCCCCCCCCCCCCAAAAAAAAAAAAAAAATAGTAAATAAAATAAAATAAAATAATAATAAAAAAAATAAAAAATAAAAAAAAAATAAAAACACGACACCGTCCACTGCCCTACTGATACGATCCACTGCCAACCTCCTCCTCCCTCCAAAAAATAATTGTGAAAACACTTGAAAAGAAAAAAAAAAAAAAAAGAGATAAAATACATTTGTAAAAAGGTATAAATAAAAAATTAAAAACTGACACTGTCCAGTGCTCTACTGACACCGTCCAGTTATAACCATCCATTTTTTTAAGGTGGAGTCGGGGGAGGGGCCAGGGGTGGGGTTGAGGGTGGGGCTGAAGGGGGCCTCATCAGGTAGGCTGTACAGGGCCCCATGATTTCTATCAGCGGCCCTGCAGGTATCACCCGACTCTGCTTCTGCATGAGAGTTCTGCGACTGACTGTACTGTATCAACCATATCAGGCGGTGCCATACCACCGCAGATGCGGAGGTCCTGGAGATCCAGGGGACTGCGTCCAGGGTTGCATCACAGTTGTACACGAGTCCCTGTACCAACTTGCTCGGCCAGAGACACGCCATCAGGAGGAAACTCATGCTCCTCCACAGTCCGGTGCAATATTTTTGCCCACTCCATGAGCGTCTGAGACACCAAGGTAGCAGCCACAATAGGCCGCAATGCTGGCCCCAGCATGGTGAACATGGAGCGGCTCACTGCGTCAGACCTCCTATCAGTAGGGTCCTTAAAAACAGGGGTCCCCTCGCCCGAGATAGAGGTTACTTATTTTAACCGAGAGACCGGGGTTCGCTGAGGGACCGCAAGGGCCTCTGCGGCCGTTCCCATTCTTTAACTATGAACTTGTCAAAGAAATCAACATAAGGAAAAAACCTTAACAGAGCGGGTCGGTTTGTGCGACCCAAAAGGGACAGACCCTGCTGTGGAAGTCCCAGCTGTATCTTCCAGCTTGAGAGTGTCCCTCACAGCATTGATCAGTGCTGTCTTGAGCTGACCCAGACGAGGGGTCCTCCTCACAGGGAAGGTCCTGGTCCGCCTATTCTGACATATAAGAACCGGGGTCCTGAGCCGCAGCCAGGCCCGAGTCAGAACAATTTCCCAAGCGATGGCGGGGGGAGGGGGTGCTTAGTACCCCCTTTACGCTCGCTTCCATCTTAGCAACACTGACTCCAGGACTGCCTATAAAGCGCCCATGGGAACCGCAGGTGCAGGAGCACCAGTTGCTGCCTCTGGAATGTCTAGGGAAAAAACCCCAGCTTCTGGCTCCAGATTGCCCACTGACAGCCCTTAGGGACCTAGTCAAGTTAACTGACACATAATTTTGTCCACCCTCCTTGCTGCACTGACCGAGGGGGAAATACCCAGGGGACTCACCGCCAAGCCAGGAACTGTTCAGCGCCGCTGCCCGCTCTCATCCTCACACCGCGTGTGACTTAGGAACTGTGTGAGGTAAATTGCACCGTTCAGGAAGCCAGTCAGAGCACTAGAGGCCAAAACCCACTCGAAAATGGCCGCTCGCCTGCATCATAGCGCGGCCACGGCAAAATGGCCGCCAATGGGATTTCCAATGCAATGCACAGACCCCAAAAAAATGGCGCCAGCGCTTCAAAAAATGGCGCCCAGCAAGCGAGGTGGATGAGAAGGCCAGCAGCGGAGGCTTTCAAGAAATTACCACCCCCCACACAGAGAGCGGGCCTGGACACTCCTACAGCCCCCCGCCGGGACCTGGAGCCCCCCTAAAGGTATTCCCTGGTCGCAGCGAGCCCCGCAAGGGGAGGAGGAAATAGGGAGTGAGAGGGGAGGGCAGAAGAAACCCCCCAACGACCCCCTTAGGAAAGCCCAGCTGTTCCATCCCACCGAAGTAGGAGGAACTGTACTTACCCGTCCTTGCGAGGACCCGCTGGTGCGTTCCTGACAGACCTACAACCGAGCAGTACGGAGTAGCTGTCGGCTCGGTCCACTGTGACTGAGACAGCAAGCCGCCCGGTCATATGTGAACCCTGAAGCATAGCTCACCGGCCACCCCTGGAGCCATTAAGTATGTCGCGGCCAACCCTGCACGTAGCTAAGGTCTGCTCACGCTCGCTGGCCGGACTGGGGGGGGCTACAAGGATCTATATTATCCTGCCTGTCATGCCCAGCCGGCAGTTGATAGAAGATTCTTCAAAAAATAAAAAGTAAAAATTTCTTCAAGACTCTGGGCCCAAAGGGAGCCAGGTCCTTCTCCTCTACTAGGCAGAAAAAACTGAGGCTGCTGGCTGCAGGGTAGAGGGTTATGTACGGTGGGACCGCCCCATGGGCGGGGCTATTCAACTCTGTTAAAGTAACATGTATTAAATATCTAACATGTTCTGCCTAGTCCTCTCCTATAGAACAGGAACATAACCCACCTGTCAAGAATTAAGGAGCTGTGTCCGTCCATGGACGAAAAGAGAAAAGTATATTTACCCTTGTATTTAGTGTCACAGTTCATGCCGTAAGCCCCCTGACCACAAACACTGAATTATCAAGCTAGGAGGTAGCATGTGTGGTTAGGCAGCAATTGTCATACTTTAGATAGATTACCTTTCACACTTTGGCTAAAGATGAAAAATAAGGCACAGACAAAGTAAATAAATTAATTAATAGGTAAAATACAAATCTTCCAGAGGGCTGCAAATTTTTAACACTAATTTAAGACAAAAATTTCAGAATCTGGCATAAACCCAGTCAATACTGATAATCTTTATGGCTCTCTTTAAAGCAGACCTTCAGTCATTTTTTAAACTTTCCATCTATTAAAGCTTCTGCTCTTGTTGTTTTAACTTTGGATTGTAAAACATTTTTTTTCTGCCAGTAAATACCTTATACAGCCCATTTCCTGTTTGTCTGGTAAAAAGCCTAGGCTTATGACATCATGCACAGCTCTCTCTCTCACTCTTGTGAGAGTTTGCCCGGAAAGGAGAGGGGATAAGTCATAAGAGGGCCAATGAGAGCTGCAGGTGTGTGTCTGTGTAAATCCAGGAAGTGAACAGGCAGCAGCAGCTTCAGCTGCCCACAGTTAAAATGGCTGCAGCCAGGCTCAGTGGAGGGAGATTCTGCAGCATATTTGGCAAGTACAGAATAACAGTATATATAAAATAATATACAAAGTGGTTGGAGTGAAGCTTCAGAATGGCAAAGATGTTTTTATTACAAATTATGTAAGCAGACTGCAGTTCCTCTTTAAAGCAGAGCTCCACCCAAAAGGGGAAACTATGCTTGTTCGCACGCCCCCTCCCCTCCACTGCCACATTTGGCACTTTTTGGGAGGGGGGCGGGTACCTTGGTAAGATTGCCGATCATTGGCATGTCCTGCCCCTCCACCTTCTCTCCGCTGCCTTCTGGGACCTGTGTGTGTCCCAGAAGACGACGGGCCCATTCAGAAAAGCGCTGGTAGGAAACCGGCTGTGACGCCTGAAAAAAAAAAAAAAAAAAAGTTAGCAGCTACAAATACTGTAGCTGCTAACTTAATTGAAGCCAGTTTCCCTTACTTCAATGCCTGTACCCGAAGCCGATGAACCAATCGGCTTGGGGTGCCGATATTGCGATATTAGTGTCCTAATATTAAAAGTTAGCAGCTACAGTATTTGTACCTGCTGACTTTTTTTTTTATACAGGCTGGAACTTCGCTTTAAGGCCCTTATATTCTGATACAGTCAGTGGGTCAGTCTTTTTAAGATGTGGAGGGGAGAGCAATGCCAAATGTTTCTAAAACTCACTTGCAGTGACGTCACCACGCAGCTCTAACACGGAAGGGCACTTGCTTATGCCGGCCGGCACGTTTACATGTTTATCTGATTTTTCGTTTTTGTAAGTATAATCCTTTTAAAATAAAATTGGTATAAGAGGGTATTATTCTATGGTCTCCTCCCCTTCTTTTTTGGCACCCCATACGGAGCGTAAAGCAGCGCCTTTTCAGTGAAGATCTTCCTGGGAATCTGTGTGTGGGTCCGGGGTACAGGTTAAAGACCGTGGCTGGGCACAGCTGAATGCATGCTCTTTACCCTTATCTGGTAAGGAGCCATTTTCTACTTAGGTGGTGGTCACTTTTTTATATATTTATCACGGTGGTGGTGTCATTACCCTGTGAATACGTTATCACCCTATAGTATACTTGTCTGTTTCGTTCGCTACCGAGCCATCAAGAGGCCTTTGCTAGCAGTGGTGGATTGTCTGGGGACCTTGCTTTGGATCTTTTTTTCAGCGATAAAGGCCTTGGCTGGGCTAAAGCCACCTGTTTGTGGTAAGGAGCCATTTCGCATGGTGGTGTTTTCAATTGATGTATGTCAGTGAAATCTCAATACACTGGCAGTTTGGATTTCCTGTGTTATTGGACTCTTCCCCTCTAATGTGGGCCACATCTTTGGACATTTCATCCTGATGCTATTCAGGAGTACTTTATAAGAAAGTCAATTGGTGCAGTTTTTTTCTTGCTTAATGCCAAATGTACCTAAAACTGGGCAGCACAGTGGCTAATTGGTTAGCACTATCACCTGACAGTGTTAGGGTTGTTGGTTTAAATCCCAACCATGGCACTACCTGTCTTGAGTTTGCATGTTCTCCCTGTGCCTGCATGGGTCTCCTCCCACAAGACATGCTGGTAAGTTAATTGGCTCTTGTCTAATTGGCCCCAGTATGTGTATGTATGAATGTGAGTTAGGGACCTTAGACTGTAAGCTCCTTGAGGGCAGGGACTGATGTAAATGTGCAATATATGTGTAAAGTTCTGTGTAAATGGATGGTGCAATAAAAGTACCTTTAATAATAAATAAAAGCCAATAGGCCATCACCATACTCTTATACCATTAAAGTGGAGTTCCACCCAAATTTGGAATATCCGCTTATTCCACTCCTCGCCCCCTTATATACCACATTCGGCATGTCATTTTTTTTTGGGGGGGGGGTGGAGTGGGGGCTTCAGTAGGAGTGGGACTTCATGTCCCACTTCCTCCTTCCGCCCTGGGGTCGCCTAGGCGATACGTCATATCGCCTTCTGGCGGCCCCTCCCTGTAGGCGATCACCTGGGACGTGACAGGTCCCAGGCGATCGCCTGTCCACTCAGAGAGCGCTGCGCCGTTCGTGCATGTGCAGTGAGTGCCCGGCCGTGAAGCCGAAAGCTGTCACGGCCGGGTGCCCACACTATGAATGGAGGCGCCGGCGGAGAAGGGGGAAGAGGAGCGGAGCTCCGGGCGTCGCGTAGCTGGACAGTGGAGCAGGTAAGTGTATGTTTATTAAAAGCCAGCAGCTACACTTTTTGTAGCTGCTGACTTTTATTAAACATAAAAAAGGCTGGAACTCCCCTTTAAGGTAGACGACTGGGCTATTATTTGGAGAAAAGGGCTTTTCCTGGGTTATGGATGATAGTGGAAAAAACTTTACTTTAAAAATATGCATGTCTGACAGTTATCAAAGCATGCTGGAATCCAAGATATTGGGAATTCTAATAAATAAATTAAGCATTACCATACAGTCCAAGAAATCTTGGCCTTATCTGTACATAAATATCCATGCAATGCCAGAGGAATGTATTACTCACAGACATACTTTTAACAAGCAGTATCCACACCGCCTCATTGAAACTGTGCTGGAAGTCATTGTACTCGTCTCCTGCTCCGCAAGTTCTGAAAAAGTCTTAAAAAAAAAAAAAAAAAAAAAAATCAGTTTATTCAGACTGTCAATAGTGCTGGGTGGTATAAAACAGCAGATGTTACAAGTAGGGATACAAACAGAGATGTTCCTGCCTGTTCTCCAGTATGATGTTTGAAAGCTGGCAGTTGCTGGATTCTCACACACAATACTTACCTTATTACCTCTTAAAAGGGCAGAGATGGCTAAATTATCATAACTAGTTCTTGTAATTGAGGGCATTGCTTACTATTCTCATGGTTTAACACCCTACAGATAACCCTATGTGTACTATAAAGAGGAGCAACTAGTAATATAACCGGGAATAGTAAAACTGGCCATGTCTAAGACTGGAGGGTCACAGGTTCATTAACCGCTTCAGCCCCGGAAGATTTTACCCCCTTCCTGACCAGAGCACTTTTTACAATTTAGCACTGCGTCGCTTTAACTGACAATTACGCAGTCGTGCGACGCTGTACCCAAACTAAAGTTGCGTCCTTTTACCACAAATAGAGCTTTCTTTTGACGCCATTTGATCACCACTGCGTTTTTTATTTTTTGCACTATAAACAAAAGAGCGACAATTTTGAAAAAACACAATATCTTTTACTTTTTGCTATAATAAATATTTTTTTTTCAAAAAAAAAAAAAAAAATTTTTCAGTTTCGGCTGATATGTATTCTTCTACATATTTTTGGTAAAAAATAAATAAATAAATAAATCAATCGCAATAAGCGTATATTGATTGGTTTGTGCAAAAGTTATAGCGTCTACAAAATAGGGGGTAGTTTTATGGCATTTTTATTATTATTTATTTTTTTACTAGTAATGGTGGCGATCTGCGATGTAAGGTAGCGTTGATTCGCCCAGCCGTGCCATTCTGCCGTTAAAATAGTGTATTCTTTATTCCTTTCCCTGTATAAAAGGAAAAAAAAAATTGCAAAATAAAGAAATAAAAAAAAAAAATTGTGTATTCATAATATAAAAATAGTGTTCTCCAAACTGTGGCCTTTTGCTTGCCTTTATACAGCCCTTGAGGTATTATTTTTTGCCACTTACATAACAGTTGGGCACTGCTCCTCCCACCGCCACAAACAGAGGGGCACTGCTCCTCCCACCGACACAAACAGTGGGGCACTACTCCTCCCACCGACACAAACAGTGGGGCACTACTCCTCCCACCGACACAAACAGTGGGGCACTACTCCTCCCACCGACACAAACAGTGGGGCACTACTCCTCCCACCGACACAAACAGTGGGGCACTACTCCTCCCACCGACACAAACAGAGGGGCACTACTCCTCCCACCGACACAAACAGTGGGGCACTACTCCTCCCACCGACACAAACAGTGGGGCACTACTCCTCCCACCGACACAAACAGTGGGGCACTACTCCTCCCACCGACACAAACAGTGGGGCACTACTCCTCCCACCGACACAAACAGTGGGGCACTACTCCTTCCACCGACACCATGATATACCATATGATCAGTGGTTTAAATGTTTAAACAATCAACCAGCCAATAATACCTAGTCTAAAAGTTTATTGGTTATTATGGACTTCTTCAGTTTATGTAACTTTAATAAATGAATCATGAAAAGGTGGTTGACGCCCTCAGAGGAAGTCGGAAGGACGAAACGTCAGGGCGTGGCTTTGCGGCTGAACGAAGTGACGCTGTGCGTTCCAGAACTAGGAAGTAATGCAAGGCTGGTATCAGTAAACGTTACCAGCTGACACAGAACGCTTATTGGAGCTGGGAACGGCGCGGCTTTTAAAACCAATAGCTGCTGTTTACTGCTACCTATGTGTTTAACAAAAACGTTTGGAAGATTTTTATGAACTTCTCATTAAAGAAGTTTACGGGATTACACTATTGTGTGCCTTTCTCTTCACCTACATTAATCCTGGGGACATCGGGATAACACCAAAGGGTTTTTGAAGGATCGAGCAGGACCTGTATATGGAGAAGATCGGATGATGGGAAACAGCTAATCAGTGAGTGCCTGTGAAAATCCACCTTGTGGTGAGTACCAACCCGAAAGGGGTACATGATAAGGATCAGAAGTGGAATGCACATTTGAATGTTGGAGACACCAACACGGTTTCGTTTGATTCCTGTTATTTTCATCATGCTCCATTATTTACTCTTATAAACTATATATAAGGAAGAGTGGTCACTTCTGTGGGCTGACTACTAAGCGCTGCAATGTTATTAACTAAATCTGAAAAGGTAGCCACCTGAAGATTCAAACTTGCAACCATTTGCTAGCTCAGTGGCATACATACAAGGGCATTTCCTCTGATGGTAAGTGGTTCTCAGAACAAAAGCTTTAATATCATAGAATACCATATGACTAGTGCATTACTATATAAAACATTTTACTAAATTGCTACTATCAGACCGAGACTAGTCTCCCACTTCGCCTCCTTCTAAGTGCACTTACAAGACTCTATTGCCTTCAACCACAGGACACCATCTCAACTGCTGCCTACAAAGTGCAGTAACCCCCCAGCAACCAAGTACCTAGTCTGAAAGCAAATTGGCTGCTATGAGTTTCTGCAACTTACATAATAAAAACAAGCAGATGACCGCCTCAGGATTCAAACTCATAAGCATTGCATTTATGTAACCACTGCCAAACACGCCACCAGCAAAGGTGATAGGAGAGCTTGAACTAGTACAGTGGAACCTTGGATTGCGAGTAACGCGGTTAACGAGTGTTTCTAAATACGAGCACTGTATTTAAAAAAAAAACGGGACTCGGTTTGCGAGTGTTGTCTCGCAAAACGAGCACGAATCAGAGCAAAGCGGTGTGCAGTACCGCTTTTGGTCTGAGGTGAGGGGCGCCGGAGCTGAGCAGAGCCGCGCCGTTCGGAAATGCACGGAAAGACCCGAGGACAGCACGGCTGACCTCAGAAAATCTCGGGTAGAAAGTCTTTCCGAGGTTTGCTGAGGTCAGCCAAAGTGTCCTCGGGCCTTTTCTGCCGTTTCCGAGGCTCTCCGGCGCCCCCCGCCTCTGGCCGCATGCGGTATTGCATCCAATTGAAGTCAATGCGGAACAAATTATTTTCGTTTTCCATTGACTTCAATGGGGAAACTCGCTTTGATATGCGAGTACTTTGGATTACGAGCAATCTCCTGGAACGGATTATGCTCGTAATCCGAGGTTCCACTGTAGTTGTATTATCATTACATATTATCATATTAGTGGCTTCATGTTGAAAAATTGTACTGAATTGCTATCCTCAGACTTAGACTAGTCTCATACTTGGGTTACTAAGGGATCTTCCAGGCCATTCTCTTGAACCACAGGGCACAAGCTCAACTGCTGCCTAAATATTCAATAAAGAAGTCTGAAAAGGTGGTTATCTGAGGATTCAAATTCACAATCTTTTGCTTATGACAACACCAGCATACTCTCAAAGCCACAGCCTCAGACAGTAGGTGAGCTTATGGTGTCTAAACTAGACTAGACTCTCACTTGGCTTATTAAAAGATCTTTGCATCTGGTAAAACTCTCCTTTTAAAAGTCAATTCCCTTGAACCATAGGACAATATCTCAACTGATGCCATTATCTTTGAGATCTTTCACTACACATTATCTCAATCTCTACTCCATCAACAGTCTCCAACATTGACCTGGTTTACTAAGGGGTTTTCTCATCTGGTAAAAATGTAGTTTCATCAGTTCATTCTCTCGAACCACAAGGCACAGCCTCAACTGTTGCTTAAAACTTCAATAGAGAAGTCTGAAAAGTCGGTTATCTGAGGATTTGAACTCACAAACCCTTATGTGTGCTAGCACCAGCATACACTCAACGTCACAGCCCCAAACAGCAGGTGAGTGTTTTGTGACCAAACTTGACTAGTCTCTCACATAACCTACTAAAAGACGTTTGTCACTGGTAAAATGCTCCTTTCAAGGGTCAATTTCCTTGGACTAAAGAACATTGTCCAAAAAAGATGCCATTATCTTCAAGTTATTTCACTCGGTTTCGAACTCACAACCCTTTGAATATAATAAGACCAGGATACACTCAATGTCATAGCCTCAGATGGCAAGCGGGCTTGTTGTGACCAAACTAGACTAGTCACTCACTTGACCTTTGAAAAGATCTTTGCATCTGGTAAAACTCTCCTTTCAAAAGTAAATTCCCTTGAACCATAAAGACAACGTCCCAACGAATGCCATTTTTTTCCAAGATCTTTCACTACACATAATCTCAATCTCTACTCCATCAATAGTCTCTGACACTGATCTGGTTTAATAAGGGATCTTCTCATCTGGTAAAAATTTTGTTTCAACGGTCCATTCTCTTGAACCACAGGGCCCAATCTCAACTGCTTTCTAAATATTCCATAAAGATGTCTGAAAAAGTATTTCTGAGGATTTGAACTCAACCCTTTGCTAAAAAAATAACATCAGCATACACTCAATGCCACTTGTGCGATGCCAGACATCGCATGTAATTTGCAGCGCACTGCTGTTCACATAACATGCAATGTCTGTGCGGTGCAATTTCAGCCATACAGATAGTATGGCTGATATCGCACCGCATTCGGTCCAATCACGCACAGGACCCTTTTTTCTGTTCGGACCAGAATCAGATCGCATGTGTGTTCACACATATGCAATTCGATTCATGTCCGAACTGGCAGTTCGCAGTGCGATACGCGAGCTGAAATGGGGGTGTCGTTAACATATAATGACACTCCCCAGCAGTTCGCATATGGCAGTGTGAACTGCCGTACGAGTCGGGTGCAATGCAGGAACCCGCCTTACTGTGACCAAACTACACTATTGTCTACTAAAAGATCTTTGCAGCTGGTAAAACTCTCCTTTCAAAAGTCAATTCCCTTGAACCATAGGACATCATCTAAACTGATGCCATTATCTTCAAGATCATTCACTACACATGATCTCCGACACTGACCTGGCTAGACTAGAGAAATATGTGATCACCACAGAGTCATACAGATACAATGGGTGAAATAACAGATGTCATATCTTGCCAAATATATCACTTTGTGGTTTGCTGATCTCAAGGAATTCATAGACTGGAAAAGATAGTAGATATTATTAGAATGTATTAAAGTCCAACGGAGTCGAACCTAACCAAATTTTTTTTATTTAGAAGATGATTTTTGGTGTCAACTAACACTTTTGCTTTTTGACATGAGACTTTTTGCCTTGTTTATGAGTTGGAACTGAACTGACCAATGCGGCCCAATACATGTGGTGTAAACAAGCCCTCTATGTGATTTGTTTCTATTTTGTGTATTCGAACATTATTTTTGCGACGATCCTTTACATTTTTTTTTACTGTGGTTTCTTTTCCCATTGATCTAAATGCATGTTAGCCAAAAATGGCAAAATGTTACCGACAGAAATTTCAGGTTACTAAAACCTTTAATGTATATGGTTGGTTGTTTGTGAGTTTGAACTCACAATACCTCAGTCTTACTCTGCAGCATATCAAAGACATCAACTAAGGCCATCCACCACAGACAAGGAAGCAAGCCACAAGAGCAAAATTCAACCACTTAAAGACCGACCACCACATATATACTGTGGCAGGGTGTCTCTATTGCGCGAAACAACGTACCTGTGCATTGTTTCCTGCAATAGATAGTGTGGGCGCGCGCATCGGCTTCACGGAGGAGCCAATGCGCGTGTCCAGCAGACACAATGTCCGCCGGACACCTGCGATCGCAGTACACAGAGGCAGAACGGGATCGGCCTATGTAAACAAAGCAGATCCCCATTCTGACAGGGGACAACATGGAGATCTGCTGTTCCTAGTAATTAGTGTTGTTGTTCCTGTGTTGTTCCCATCAGCACTTCCCCCGTACAGAAAGAAAACACACTGAGGGAGCACATTTAACCCTTTGATCGCCCCTGTTAACCCCTTTAATGCCAGCCTTTTTTTCTACAGTAATCAGTGCATTTATTTTAGCACTGATCATTGTATTGGTCCCCAAAAAGTGTCAGATTTGTCCACCACAATGTCGAAGTCCCGCTAAAAATCACTGTTTGCCACCATTGCTAGTAAAAACATTTTTTTTTTAAAGTCTATAAATATATCCTGTAATTTGTAGATGCTATAACCTTTGCGCAAACCAATCAATATACGCTTATTTTATTTACCCAAAGTATGTAGCAGAATACATATTGGCCTAAATTGATGAAGAATTTTATTTATTTTTTTGGGATATGTATTATAGCAGAAAGTAAGAAATTTATATCTATCTATCTATCTATCTATATTATATATATATATATATATATATTTATTTATTTATTTTAATTGCAAGTCTTTTTTGTTTATAGCGCAAAAAAATAAAACCGCAGAGGTGATCAAATACCACCAAAAGAATGCTCTATTTGTGAAAAAAAAAAAAAAAAAAAGAAAGAAGGACATACATTTTTTTTTGGGGTACAGTGTCAGTTAAAGTAACGCAGAGCCGTATCGCAAAAAATGGCCTGGTCATTAAGGGGGTAAAACCTTCCGAGGCTGAAGTGGTTAAAGCATGTATTATATTGCAGCTTACCAACCCTTGGATGTGGTGACTGCATTAGTTCTCTTTTCTGTTTGCTTTTTTCCCCCCCTTTATTTTTACCTTGCGATCCTCCCCTAAAAGAAAAGTTCAGGATAAAAAAAAAAAAAAAAAAAATTATACTCACCTAGGTGAATGTAGCATCGATCCGATGCTGTCTGTCCTCTGTTGCCTCTTCACAGAGAACTGATCGATCAAACACCGCTGATCGCTCAGTTCTTGGTGTTCAGTGAGTAGAGAGCCAGTCACAGTCAGTCACTGGCTCTCTGCTCATTGGAGCGCCGGGCTGTGCAGGGGGTGGGACCAGCTGGCTCAGCCTCTCAGCAGATCGCCGAGACGCTGGAGCCAGATGCCTCTCCAGGCATCCCATAAATCTCAACATCGGGATCCCTCCAGAGCCTGGACCGGTTAAGTGACGTCAGCCAACAGTGGGATTTAGACTGCTGTTGACTGAATGCGAGTCACAGGAGTGCAGAATGAAGTGCACTCCTGTGACCCACAGTAGAAGTAGGACCAAAAGAGCTTTGGCCTTACATCTCCTATAAAGTGATTGTAAAGTCTCCTTTTTTTCTTCTTAAATAACAAACATGTTATACTTAACTGCTCTGTTGGTTTTGCACAGAGCAGCCTGGATCCGCCTCTTCTCGGGTCACTTTTCGCTGCTCCTGGCCCCTCCCTCCTGTCGAGTGCCCCCACAGCAAGCAGCTTGCTAAGAGGGCACCTGAGCCGAGTCACAGTTCAGTGTGTCCAATCGGACACGGAGCTCCAACCCGGTCCCGCCCCCTCTCTCCCCTGATTGGCTGACTTTGATCAACAGCCACGGGAGCCAAGGGCGCCACTGCTGTGTCTCGGCCAATCAGGAGGAGAGTCCCGGACGGCTAAGACACTTGTGGATGTCACTGGAGAGGGAGGGGGCTCAGGTAAGTAATTAAGGGGGGTGCTGGGGAGGCTGCTACACACAGATTTTTTTATCTTAATGCATTAAGATAAAAAACCTTCTGCCTTTACAACTCCTTTAACACACTTCATGTTCTAGGGCAGTGTTTTCCAAACTGCGGCCCAGGGGCCAGATGCAGCCAGTTGCTTGCTTTTATCTGGCTCTTATGGCACTATTACATTCTCTGATACCAACAATCAATAGGGCATAATCCCCCCCCCCCACTGACACCAATGAAGGGGGCAAAATTACTTCCAAAGACACCCACGATGGGGCATAATTCCTCCCAATGATACCAACGATGGGGCCCAATGACAACGATGGGGCACAATACCTCCCATTTACACCAATAATGTGGCACAATTACTTTCTTTTCCCAATCATTTTTAATAAGGTTATAAACTGTAAATATATAAGACCATACAATACAAAATAGAAAAGTACATAATAACATTAGTAATACACACCAGTGGTCGCTTAAAAAAACTGAATTATGCCATTTTGCGCTATGGCCAGGATTCTTAAGAGCAGAAGAGACATCCTCCAAAGAGCAGCTGCATGGCCAGAGGATGCTCTGATCAAAGACGAGGGGTCGTCTCAGCCGTGAATCAATCACGGTAGCTGGTCTTTGTGTTTGCATACACAGCCCTCAAACTGGTAGTGGGACCGATGGCGGCCGACCAACGACCCCACACCGCTCCCAAACTATCCAAAGGGATAGTAAGTTGGAAGAAAAGAAACAGGGAAGAAAATAAAGAAAGGATGAGGAGTGAAGAAAGGTGTTAAAAAAAAAAGGGAGACAGCGAGCCTTTCCTAAGGCACTAGGAGGCTAGCCTCAGATCTGACAAGGCCATTGGGGCGCAATTACTTTCAGTGAAACAATGTGGCATTATTTTTCCCCCTGACATCGGGATCTTTTCCACTGGCCACAGTGCAGCCCCCATGAAGTGTGAAGGATAATAAACTGGCTCTTTGCTTAAAAAGTTTGGAGACCCCTGATCTAAAGGAATTACGAATCAGCTTCTTCATTTCCCATTTCCAGTGCAGATCAGAATTATGAAGAGAAGCTGATCGGCTACTTTACACAACATTAATGTTATCCCTCAAACATTTTTCACCAAGACATGCATTGTTCTGAAAGACTGGAACCATCACCTTCTCGCTGTCAGAGAGTACATAGCCCGGGTCCATGAGTGATACAGCAAAATACAGCCCCACAGAACACAGGACTGTTAAGATGAAGAGAAGAGGCTTTAGGTATATCCATTTATTCTCCTGGTTATAAAGATCTGAAATAGACAAGACAAGCAAGTTTTAGGCATCAAATACTACTGAACAGTACTGGATAAAAAATAATTCTCATTATCTACAACCTTTTTAAACACCAAAGGAATCCCTGAAATAATTTTCAGGTCTCAGAGAGCCCATGCTAAAAATGATTTTAATTGCAACACTTTGTACATTAGATGTTGATATGGCATACCTAGAGTGTATGACACCAAAGTGGGTCATTTTTTAACATCCCCCTTCTTTATCTGACAGAATTATTTTTCAGTAACATTCACTAAAATTAATCAAGTACTAGTAATCACCAGAAAGGAAATTAAAGACAGATCCCCTTACTTTCCTGGACAGTGCAGTGTTTCCTTCCATTAGTGCTCAGTGCAAGGTATTCCCCCTACATTGAAGGTGATTGGGAATAATCTGTCTTTTATTTCTTAGAGCTTGCTAATCCTAAAGTGATTCCTTATTTTGGGGACGAATTTATTCTGTTTTCCCCACCCATTTTGTACCATACCTTGGTCAGTATTGCACAGCCAGAATGCCCTGGACTTTGCATGTATTCCTGTACAGAATGGTGAAAAAAGGGGGTTGTCAGCCAGATATCTGAGGAGCTAGGCATCACATCCCAAAAAGTTACAAAATGTATAGAAGAACCAAATTTGGGAACTTTTAAGGTGCCAGACACAAACAATATTTACAGTGTTTCCCCCGAAAATAAGCCCTACCCCAAAAATAAGACCTAGCATAATTATCGTGGAGGGCTGCAAAATAAGCCCCACCCCGAAAATAAGCCCTAGTAAAGTTCATGTAAAAAAATGTAATCCGTTATATAAAACGATTATAACGGTATAAGGTGCAGTGTCTCCCTTTGTAACTGTATTATGTAAAATACTGTATTTACAGTGCCGCTGACCCACCGGAGCTCTTCTCCTCTCCTCCTGGCTGATGTCTGTGGCCCTTCCCTCTTCAGTGCTCGGGGGTGGCTGATGTCAGCGGGGATCTCGGCTTTTCCGTATTCTCCCAGGTGACATCTGCGGCTCCCTCTGGATCTCAGAGTGGAGAAGAGCAGCTCACACAGGTCACGTGAGCGCCCAGGGGCACTGTAAATAAGGTATTTTCAATAATACAGTCACATAGTTAGTCAGGTTGAAAAACGTCACAAGTCCATCCAGTTCAACCATAAAAAAAAATAAAAAATTATATCATACAATCCCATATACCCAATTCTATACCCACAGTTGATCCAGAGGAAGGCAAAAAACCCCAGCAGAGCATGATCCAATTTGCTACAGATGGGGAAAAAATTCCTTCCTGATCCCCCATGAGAGGCAAATCGGATTTTCCCCGGATCAACTTTACCTATAAATGTTAGTACCCAGTTACACAACACTCACAAACCGAGTTACGATTTTTAAAAATACAGTGCTCGTATTGCGAAACGCTCGTAATCTGAGGTTCCACTGTATATTATGTACATTTAGGAAAGAATCCAGGCCTTTCTTAAAGCTATCTACTGAGCTGGCCAGAACCACCTCTGCAGGGAGTCTATTCCACATTTTCACAGCTCTTACTGTGAAGAAACCTTTCCATAGAGTGCACAAAGGGAGACACACTGCACCTTATACCGGTATAATCTTTCTCTAAAACAAATTAAATAATTTTATATGGACTTTAATCAAGATTTTTTTGGGGGAGATTAAAATTTTAAATTACTGACTCCTGACCTGACAGGGGGAGAGAAGACGGGACACAGGAACTTTTAAAAAAGATATTTTATCGTCTCATTCCAGGTTTTTTTAGAACATAAATAAAACATCCCCTGAAAATAAGCCCTAGTGTGTTTTTTGTAGACAAAATGTATAGAAGACCAGGTCTTATTTTCGGGGAAACACGGTACTACAGCATGATTTAAAATCCATATCAAATTTTATTTGGAACATTTTTAAAATACTTTGTAAAAAGGAAATAGAAGAATGAAGATCATATGCGATCCAGGTATATGGTACAACCAGTATTGCTCAACATGTTTTGCCAAAATATGGCTTCTTCAGGAGTCTTTTTAAATTACTGTACAGAATATTCACTGTAAACAGAAAAAAAAAAAAAAAAAACACATTTAGAAACAGTATAACATAGGGCCATACAGCCCTGTTATTATTTATACATAATTAATTGGGATACATCAAAAATAGAAATGGATTGTCATGAGAAACCGCTCATACCCCAGAGATGCTACCAGGTATGTACAATTGTGCTTAAAAGTTTACATACCCTGGCAGAATTTCTAATTTCTTGCCCATTTTTCAGAGAATATGAAAGATAACAAAAACTTTCCTTTCACTCATGGTTAGTGTTTGGCTGAAGCCATTTATTATCAATCAACTGTGTTCACCCTTTTTAAACCATAATGACAACAGAAACTACCCAAATTACCCTGATCAAAAGTTTACATACCCCAGTTCTTAATACTGTGTATTGCCACCTTTAACATCAATGACAGCTTGAAGTCTTTTGTGGTATTTGTGGATGAGGCTCTTTATCTTCTCAGATGGTAAAGCTGCCCATTCCTTTTGGCAAAAAGCCTCCAGTTCCTGTAAATTCTTGGGCTGTCTTGCATGAACGGCACGTTTGAGATCTCCCCAGAGTGGCTCAATGATATTGGGGCCAGGAGACTGAGATGGCCACTCCAGAACTTTCACTTTATTCTGCTGTAGCCAATGACATGTCGACTTGGATCATTGTCATGTTGCAATGTCCAAGTACGTCCCATGCGCAGATTCCTGGCTGATGAATGCAAATGTTCCTTTAGTTTTATTTGATAACATACTGCATTCATCTTACCATCAATTTTGACCAAATTTCCTGTGCCTTTGTAGCTCACAAATCCCCAAAACATCAGCAATCCACCTCCGTGTTTCACAGTAGGAATGGTGTACCTTTCATCATAGGCCTTGTTGATTCCTTTCCAAATGTAGCGTTTATGGTAGTAGCCAAAAAGCTAAATTGTGGTCTCATCACTCCAAATGACTTTGTGCCAGAAGGTTTGAGGGTTGTCTCTGTGCTGTTTGGCGTATTACAAGCGGAATACTTTGTGGCATTTGCATAGTAATGGCTTTCTTCTGGCGACTCAACCATGCAGCCCATCTTTCTTCAAGTGCCTCCTTATTGTGCATCTTGAAACAGCCACACCACATGTTTTCAGAGAGTCCTGTATTTCACCTGAAGTTATTTGTGGGTTTTTCTTTACATCAATGACAATTTTCCTGGCAGTTGTGGCTGAAATTTTAGTTGGTCTACCTGACCGTGGTTTGGTTTCAACAGAACCCCTCATTTTCCACTTCTTGATTGGAGTTTGAACACTGCTGATTGGCATTCTCCATTCCTTGAATATCTTTTTATATCCCTTTCCTGTTTTATACAGTACAACTACCTTTTCCCAAAGATCCTTTGACAATTCTTTTGCTTTCTCCATGACTCAGAATCCAGAAACGTCAGTGCAGCACTTGATGAAAGATGCAAGGGTCTGTCAGGAGTCCAGAAGCTCATTGACCTTTTATACACACACACTAAATTACAAGAAAACAGATCACAGGTGAGGATGGTTACCTTTAATAGCTATTCAAATCCCTTTGTGTCAACTTGTGTGCGTGTTATCAGCCAAAACCACCAGGGTATGTAAACTTTTGATCAGGGTAATTTGGCTAGTTTCTGTTGTCATTATGATTTAAAAAGAGTAAACACAATTGATTGATAATAAATAGCTTCAGCCTAACCATGAGTGAAAGAAAAGTTTTTGTGTTATCATATTCTCTCTCAAAAATGGCCAAGAAATCATACATTCTGCCAGGGTATGTAAACTTATGAGCACAACTGTATATGTCAGCGCAGAAGCCACAGAATTACCTTTATAGGGATATTAGTGTATCATAGGAAGATCATGTCCCCTAAATGGATGTTTACGAAAAATATCAGATATTACCAATTATGTATGAATAAAAATAACAGGGCTGTATGGCCCCGTGTTATAATGTTTCTAAATGTGTTTTTTTCTGTCCACAGTACATATTTTGTACAGTAATTTAAAAAGTCTCCTGAAGAAGCCATCTTTTGGTGAAACATGTTGAGCAGTAATGGCTGTACCATATACCTGGTAGACATGTGCACTGCCAAAAAATTTGTTAGTTTTCGTTTCATTCGTTTTTATTTTTTTTTGGGTCATGCGTTATGATCGCAATTCGTAAAAATATATATACACACACATTCGTAAATTCGTACATTCCAAATTCGAAAACCCGAAAATTTTAAAAAATAACTATTAAATTATAGGTATTGTAATTTCCTTTCAAATTTGGCTGTTAGCGAACGTAACGAATACAAAATTTATCCGAAGTTACGCATAACCTAACAAGTGCCACATCTAAACAAATGGATCGGAACAAATTAATAATAAAACGTTTTTATTATTATTATTGTTATTTATTATTATTAGGTCATTACGTTCCATTCGTTTAGATACGGCATTCATTATTTCGGAAAACAATTCGTAACTTCGTTAAGTTCACTAACAGCCAAATTTGAAAGGAAATTCCAATACCTATAATTTAATAGTTAGTAATAGTTAAGTTATTATTAGTTAATTATTATTTCAGATTCACTAATTTACGAAATTACAAATTTACGAATGTACGAATTTAAGAATGTACCAATTTACGAATTTACGAATGTACGAATGTACGAATGTACGAATGTACGAATGTACGAATGTACGAATTTACGAATGTACGAATTTACGAATGTACGAATTTACGAATGTACGAATTTACGAATGTACGAATTTACGAATGTACGAATTTACGAATGTACGAATGTACGAATTTACGAATGTACGAATGTACGAATTTACGAATATTCATTAAATGAGTTTTCGTTAATTCGGATATTTCCGAATTAACGAATTTGTCGAAATTCGTTAAATTCGGAATTAAACAAATTGCACATGTCTAATACCTGGATCGCATGTGATCTTCATTCTTATATTTCCTTTTTACAAAGTATTAAAAAAATGTTCCAAATAAATTTTGATATGGGATTTTAAATCATGATGTAGTATATTGTTTGTGTCTGGCATCTTAAAAGTCCTTTGGTGGTTCTATATATTTCTGTACAAGATCCAGGATGGCCGACACCAGCTGCTGTTTGACTGGCTCCTTCTAAATGTCAACCAAGCCCCTTTGATTGAGACCACACAAACAGTACCGTGGCATTAGTAAAATGTGTTGTCAGAGGGAGACCAACTTCTGGTAATTTTTTTTTTCCCAACACTTTCACTTTTATTAACATAAAAAAATGAAAGGTACTGATCTTCTCTATTTTAATATATTTTATTGAGCAGTATCCCAAACGCAAACCCTCATCTACCCCACAAATTAGTGAGAATGTCTAATAGCTAGACCAGACCATTGAGGCCTCAACTATTGTTAAATTCTAAGTAATCAGCTACCAATTGGAATTGTTTCCAGAGACAACTTAGCAGGCAGCAAAGGGAATTCTCAGTTGGGTAGACAAGGCAATAAAGGAAACCTGTACTAAGTTGGTATAAAGGCTGCCACTGCTGATCCCTCTTTCTTGAAATGCTAGATGCCTGGCTGTCATTGCTGAATCAGTTGTTTCATGCTGATCAGAAGCCTGTTCTCTGATTTCTCTCATCAGCTGAAAAGGAGCTCAGGACTGGCAGCTTTCATTATTCCTCGGTACAGGCCTTCTTTAATGGCCAACTCCAAAACCATCCCCTTCAATTATTTATTACCCCATGCTATTTTTTTATTACCATGTTTCTATTTTTGTATTTATGTAACCTTCTGATGTCATTCCAGGGTCTAATCTGCACCCCAAGTTTTGGCTGTGTAAGGAGACCACAGGGCAGACTATGGCTGATGTAATCCAAACCACAATGGGATCATTATGACAGCAGAGATAAAGTGGAACTTAACCCAAAGTGGTTAGTACTGTTTAAGCACTGCCCCCCCTGCAGCCTTTCTGAAATAGGCCAGAATAATGTGTCCCTGGTCCAGCAGCCTCCTGGGATACTTACATCACATCTTCCAGGAGGTTGCAGAATCTGGGCACACAAAATGGCCAGAGGGTAAGCCCAGCGTATCATTGGTAACTGGCTGTCTGCACCTAGAAGAGGCAGCCAGCTGAAGTGGGTATAGATGGCAGTGTGGGGCCCAATGTATGCCACCCACCAAACACTAACTCGCAGCAAGACAATGATGGCTCACTGTGCAGGTGAGTATGTGTTTTGAAGAAAACATAGGAATACAGGTAAGAGGGGGGAAAAATAAAAACATTGGGGGTGGGAGCTAGATAATGCATTAAAGCGGAACTAGAATTCACTTCCCCAAACTGTGAGCAGGCAGGCTCTATATTGCAGAAGAAACGTGCAATAGGGAGATTTACTAAAACTGGAGCTCACAGAATCTGGTGCAGCTGTGCATAGAAACCAATCGGCTTCTAGATTTTATTATCACAGCTTTAGACCAGGTTCACACTGGGCTGCGGGAGTGAAGCCGTGCGAGTTCAGCTGAACTCGCATGATTTCACTCCCCCCTGTCAGTCCCCATTTCGGCGCGATTACAGAGACATCTGTGCAGGTTTCTGCACAGATGTCAATGTAAATCGCGGGCTGAAATTGCAAAAAGTAGTACAGAAACTACTTTTTGAAATCGGTGCGGCGTCGCACCAATTAGGACGTTGCCATAGCCGGCAATTGCCGCCGATTTGACATGCGATTTGACATGTCAAATTGCACCAGTGTGAACCAGGGCACAGGCTGATTACACACAGGCGGTCCAATCAGGTCTGCCTGTCAGTTTTTCAGGCAGGCCTGATTGGTCCAGCCATTGTTCTCTATGGAGCGGCAGATGTCACCCGCCGGCATCTGATCCACCAAAAACAGATGGCTGGGGGATTTATTCCCCATCTGTCGGCCGGATCGGATGACAGTTGGATGGAAACGGACAGACGGTCCATTTCCATCTGACTGCCCCATAGAGAACAGCAGGGCTGTGTCCGTTCTGCATAGCGGAGCGGAGCGGATACGGACCTGTCATCCACCTGCTTAGCGGAGATCAACGGAGAGATCCCCTGCTAAGCAGGTGGATACGCATTACGGAGTCCACCCTGTGTGAAAGGGGCCTAACTGAACAAGCTCAAGTTAAAATCTGATTGGTTACTATGAACAGCTGCACCAGATTCTGAGTATTGCCGCGTACACACGATTGGAAATTCCGACAACAAATGTCTGATGTGAGCTTTTTGTCGGAAATTCCGACCGTGTGTAGGCACCATCGGACATTTGCTGTCGGAATTTCCGACCACAAAAATTAGCTGGTTCTCAAATTTTACGACAAGAAAAGTTCTTGTCGGAAATTCTGATTGTATGCAATTCCGACGCACAAAAAAAAAAAACGCATGCTCAGAATCAAGCAGAAGAGCCGAACTGCCTATTGAACTTCATTAGTCTTGGCTCGTCGTACGTCTTGTACGTCACCGCGTTCTTGACGTTTGGAATGTCAGACAAGATTTGTGTGACCGTGTGTATGCAACACAAGTTTGAGCCAACATTCCGTTGGAAAAAAATCCACGGTTTTGTTGTCGGAATTTCCAATCGTGTGTACATGGCATAAGGCTCGGTTCACACTAGTGCTCTGTGCGATATCGCATGTGAGTCGTACTGCAAATCACATGCGATGTTCGTGCAATGCAATTTATTTCAGCCATACAGATAGTATGGCTGATATCGCACCGCATTCGGACCAAACACGCACAGGACCCTTTTTTGGTCTGCACCAGAATCGGATCGCATGGGTGTTCACACCTATGCAATCCGAATCACGTTCGAACTGTCAGTTCGCAGTGCGATATGCAGGCTGAAATGGGGGTGTCGTTAATGTTGTATGACACTTCCCAGCAGTTTGCATATGGCAGTGTGAACTGACGTGCGAGTCGGGTGCGATGCGGGAACCCGCAGTGGATCTGGTGTAGCTGTACATGGTAGCTAATCAGCTTCTAACTTCAGCTTGTTCAATTAACTACTTGCCGACCGCTCACAGTATATTTACATCATTACTTTGACTATTTTTTTTTCTGTGGGCGATTCAATATCCGCTTAACCACTTAAGCCCCGGACCAATACGGGCCATTATGACCAGGCCCCTTTTTGCGATTCAGCACTGCGTCGCTTTAACTGACAATTGCGCGGTCGTGCGACGTGGCTTCCAAACAAAATTGGCGTCCTTTTTTTCCCAGAAATAGAGCTTTCTTTTGGTGGTATTTGATCACCTCTGTGGTTTTTATTGTTTGCGCTATAAACAAAAATAGAGCGAAAATTTTGAAAAAAAATTACATATTTTTAAATTTTTTCTATAATAAATATCCCCAAAAAATATATAAAAAAAACTGTTTTCCTCGGTTTAGGCCGATACGTATTCTTCTAAATATTTTTGGTAAAAAAAAAAAAAAAAAAAAAAAAAATCGGCGTTTATTGATTGGTTTGCGCAAAAATTATAGCGTTTACAAAATAGGGTATAGTTTTAAAGGCATTTTTATTATTTTTATTTTTTTTACTAGTAATGGCGGCGATCAGCAAATTTTTTCGTGACTGCGACATTATGGCGGACACTTTTGACACATTTTTGGGACCAGTCATTTTCACAGCGATCAGTAAAATAAAAATGCACTGGTTACTGTGAAAATGACACTGGCAGTGAAGGGGTTAACCACTAGGGGCGCTGAAGGGGTTAAGTGTGCCTAGGGGCGTGTTACTGAGGGGGGCGTGGCTACGACTGACACGTCACCGATCTCCGCTCTGATTACACAGAGCAGAGATCGCTGACATTGTCAGTAGGGGAGCGGGGAGATGTTGTGTTTACACACACACACAATCTCCCCGCTCCGAGCCTCCGTGAGACGATCGCGGGGATCCCCGCGGCGATCGAGTCCGCGGGACCCGCGGTCCCACTCACGGGGAAGGCAGGGGGTTCGCGAGCACGCTGCCGCGCGACCCCGACAGTTAAAGGGCCACGTACAGGTACGCGATTGTGCCTGTACGAGCCATTCTGCCGACGTATATATACAGTGAGCGGTCGGCAAGTGGTTAAAGTGATCCCGGCGGCAGATTTGCCACGGGATCACTTTTAGAGGCGGCTGGGTGAGGTGCCCCCCTCCCACCACTTTCCGGGTTTACGGACGCGATCCAATGGGAGAATAGGCAGGAAGTCGAGTGAGGCTCCTACTCAGCTCTATGCCCTTGGAGGACCGGAGCGACCTCTGATGTCACTTCCGGTTCTCGGGCTTAAAGAGTGTGTGTGTGTGTTTTTAAAATCAAAGTGTCAAAAACATTTTCTTTTGCTTTTAAACGTAAATGAGATCTGGGGTCTTATTGACGCCAGATCGCTCAATAAAGTGGACCTGTCATGCTTATTTCTCTTACAAGGGATGTTTACATTCCTTGTAACAGGAATAAAAGTGATAAAAATAAAATAAAGGGACAGTGGAAAAATAAAAAAATAAATAAGAATTTTGTTTTTAAAATTTAAAGCACCCCCTTTCCTCCGTGCAAAAGTGAACACATGTAAGTCGTGCCCGCATATCTGAACGCTGTTTAAACCACACATGTGAGGTATCACCGTGATCGCTGGAGTGAGAGCAATAATTCTAGCACTAGACCTCCTTTGTAAATCTAATATGTAACCTGTAAAAATGTTTAAAGCGTCACCCATGGAGATTTTTTAAGTACCGTAGGCTGTCGCCATTCCACGAGCGTGTGCAGCTTTAACCACTTACCTACCCACCCATAGTGATATGACGTCCGCAGGAGGGATCTTCCATCCTGGGCAGGCATCATATGACGTCCTGGGCATCCCGGTCGTCTAGGGGGCGCGCGTGCCCGCTGCGTCAATTGGGAGCCGTTGCGCGTGCCCCGCGGCCGCGATGTCCGCCGGGCACCCGCGATTGCCCGATAACAGAGCAGGACGTGGATCTGTGTGTGTAAACACACAGATATACATCCTGTCAGGTGAGAGGAGACCGATGGTGTGCTTCCAGTACAGAGGAACACCGATCGGTCTCCTCCCCTTGTGAGTCCCCTCCCCCTACAGTTAGAATCACTCCCTAGGTAACAATTAACCCCTTGACCGCCCCTAGTGTTAACCCCTTCTCTGCCAGTGACATTTACACAGTAATCAGTGCATTTTTATTGCACTGATCGCTGTATAAATGTGAATGGTCCCAAAAAAGTGTCAAAAAAGTGTCCGATATGTCCGCCGCAATGTTACAGTCACGATAAAAAAATAAAATAAAAAAAAAGCCATAAAACTATCCCCTATTTTGTAGACGCTAGAACTTTTGCCCAAACCAATCAATATACACTAATTGCGATTTTTTTTACCAAAAATATGTAGTACAATACATATCGGCCTAAACCGAGGAAGAAATTTGTTTTTGTTTTTTAAAAATTGGGATATTTTTTATAGGAAAAAGTAAAAAATAGTGTTTTTTTCAAACTTGTCCCTCTTCTTTTGTTTATAGTGCAAAAAATAAGAACCGCAGAGTTGATTAAATACCACCAAAAGAAAGCTCTATTTGTGGGGGAAAAAAAATCATAAAGATTTCATTTAGGTACAGTGTTGCATGATCGCGCAATTGTCATTCAAAATGCGACAGCGCTGAAAACTAAAAATTGGCCTAGGCAGGAAGGGGGTGAAAATGCCCTGTATTGAAGTGGTTAAAGTATGACATGTTAGGTATCTATTTACTCAACGTTACATCATATTTTATGTTATACAAAAAAAATTGGGCTAACTTTCACATTTTTTTTTTTATTAATTAACCACTTCAATACTGGGCACTTTCACCCCCTTCCTGCCCAGGCCAATTTTCAGCGCTGTAACATTTTGAATGAAAATTGCGTGGTCATGCAACACTGTACCCAAATACATTTTTATCATTTTTTTCCCAACAAATAAAACATTTTTTGGTGTCATTTGATCACCACTGGGATTTTTTTTTTTTTTGCTAAACCAAAAATTTTGGAAAAAATAAAAAAGTTTTTGTTTCGGCACTAACAGGCATTACTGATGGGCACTGATTGGCATCCCTGAAGGGTCTGCACTGATAATCGATGTGCTGATTATCAGTGCAGACCCCCACCCCCCTGTTAGGAGAGTTGCTGATTGGTTCTCCTCTACCCGCGCTTTGTCAGTGCAAATAGAGAAAAGGCCGATAAATGGCACTTCCTGGTTACGATGTGATCAGCTGTGATTGCTAGTAAAGAGTCTACGTCATAGGCTCTTTACCAAGATTGGAGATGCTGTGTCAGAGCGACACACTGCCATCAGTGGGCACGTGCGAGTGGCTTACCCTGCTGGATGTCATGACGCCCAGTCAGAATAACTGATCTCTGCTGCGGCCGGTCATTTTACAATACGGCGAGTGGGAAATGGTTAAAGTGTATTTTTTCCCATAGAATTACATTTGAAAGACCACTGCGCAAATACAGTGTGACATAAAATGTTGTGTAGCGCCCCTTTCAGGGGAGCTAGGTTTGCCAAGTGGTGTTGCTGGTGTACAGTTGCCTGTGGGTGGCGCTGTCATGACAGGTCAGGGTTGAACCACTGGCGACATTACTGTACCTTTGGGTGTCCTCTCCAGGCAGCTGTATGGGGGCGTGGTCGGCCTGCTGTGCATGCTGGGAGAGGATACAAAAGGGGCAGATGCCATCTTAAAGGGGGAGAAAGAAGGAGGGGTACGGAGGAGCAGTACCGCCTGCGTCACGTGGCCCTCCAGGCCATGGGAGTGCGCAGGGGAAGATCAGTCTCAGGCACCTTTAGCCTGGGGCTGCAACGTTTCATGTAGGCCCAGCACCTTTAGCTGCCCTAGCATCTACAGAGGAATTCCAGGGCACTCGAGGGTGACCCGTTCTGGAGAGGGAGCCAGGGTTACCGGTGAAGGAAGTCACCGCCTCGGATGAGGCCTGGTCACCTACAGAGGAATTCCACAAGTCCGCCACAGGCATTGTAGCGTGCTTCAACTTGCACCCAGGTCCTTATGCTAAAAGTGCTGGGAAGTTTGGAACTAGGCAAAAAGGGTTCCGATCGTATCCCTAGGACAGTAAAGTAAAGTTTGTGCATAACTCCGGCTGCTAGGACCTGGATAGGGAACTATCCAGGTGAGCGGAGTCCACATGGGATTGAGTGGTGATATTAAGTGCCTGGGCCTGCCTCCTGTTATTCTATTCTTCACTTTCAACTTTCCTGTCCGGTTTCAAGCATAAAGAAAATAAACCTTCATTCATCGAGGTTTAACCTTGTCTGGACATTGGCCTTATTGGTACACAATCAACAGACTTTTCCCCACACTCTAGGGAAAGGAACCAGCCCAGGAGAGGTAACTCGCTGCGGAACCCAACAATTTCTGAACACCGTTCACCCTCTTATTCAAGAAGGAACCTGGGCATTGTGGTATGGTGTGTCCCGCCTTGTGGAGGTAAGGCCAGGGATCCGTGTGCTACAGTTGCAACGATCACCATTTTATTCCCATGGGCAGTGTTTCTCAATTCCAGTCCTCAAGGCACCCCAATAGGTCATGTTTTCAGGATTTCCCTCAGATGAAACAGCTGTGGTAATTACTAAGGCAGTGAAACTGATCAAATCACATGTGCAAAATAATGGAAAGCCTGAAAACACGATCTGTTGGGGGGCCTTGAGGACTGGAGTTGAGAAACACTGCCCTAGGGTATCTACTAATATATATATATATATATATATATATATATATATATTATATATATATATATATATATATATATATTTGGGGGTTCTAAGTAATTTTCTAGCAAAAAAGACTTTTAACTTGTAAACAAAAACTTTGAGAAAAGGCCTGGTCAGCAAGTGGTTTAGCAATAAAAACTGGAAGCCTTTTGGTTTCTATGCAGATCTGCAGCAGTTTGCACTCTTCGGCTTTAGTAAATAACTCCCTTTGTCTCCTAGCAACCGCTCACATACAGGAGGCATGCTAACAACAGGCAGTGTCACAGTACACCGTGCAGTCCCTGACCCCGCCGGATACTTGCCAGTGTCGTGCAGAAACAGCACCAGTGTTACCCCCCAGGTGAGCAGAGAGTGTCCCGTCCTCACCAGGCAGCCGGTGCCCGGAACACTGCGCTCCATTTCTCGTCCCCTTCCCCACCCGGGAACCCGGAAACCGCCGTGGAACGCGGAAGCTAACTGTAATGGTTGCGAAAGGCCGATTGGTCAGCTCAGCGTAGGCTATGATTGGCCGGCTCAACGTAGGTTGTAATTGGCCTGCTCATTCTGATCTGTGATTGGACAGTTGCGGCCGGAAAGTCCTTTTTGATTATGTACAGGCGGGCTGTGAGAATGGAAATCTTCCCTGCGCTCCTTCCTCAGTAATGACTGCTTCCTTCTCCTGTGTAGAGCTGTTTTCCAAGTAATTAGTGTTGGAGAGAGTGAAGTAATAACATAGAAGTGAGCTGGAATACCTCAGGTCTAAATAAAAATGTGTATATAGGGTCAGCTAACAACTGTGTGCTCCATTTTTGTCTCGTCACATTATGGACACCTCACACTACGGGCGCCTCACATTACAGGCACCTCACATGGTCATGTCACATTATAGGCACCTCACATTACGGACACATCACATTATGGGTACCTAGATTTATTTATTTTTACTAGTAATAGCGGCGATCAGCGACTTATAACGGGACTGCGATATTGCGGTGGACATTCGGACGCTGACACATTTTGGGGACAGGTGACACCAATACAGTGATCAGTGCTAAAAAAAAAATAGGCACTGTCACTGTACTACTGACATTGGCTGGGAAGGGGTTAACATCAGGGGGCGATCAAAGGGTTAATTGTGTTCCTAGCCTGTGTTTTACTAAATTGTGGGAGGTGCTTGTACTATGGGCAGGCAGAGATCCATGTTCCTGCTTATTAGGAACACAGGATCAATGTTTTTCCCGCTGACAGAACAGCAGTTTGAATGCAAGCAGGCGAGTGGAAAATTTGAGGGCTGCACTAGTATAACCGTTGGTGTCATAAAAGAAGAATCACACAAAAAAAAAAAGACTGTGTCTATATCAGCATCAATTCTCCATGATAGATGTGAAGTAAGCAATAATAAACCAAACAATCCACAGTCATGACAGGTAATGCTTCAGTGATATATTAAAAGCTCCACACCTCCAGGTGTAAAAGCTGTGGGGTTAATCCAGTCTCCACATGACACCTCAGTGCTCTCAGAACTCTCACCTTTATATATAGCTATATGCACCAAATGGTAAATCAGGACTGGTATTCAGGTCTCTATTTCATTCCAGATCCTCTAGATGTCATCACAGATGTTGCTACTAAAATGGGGTACTGGTCCCTTTAAGGCGCAAATTGCCTCATGCGCTCACCAAATGTCTGGATAGAACATATAAAGTGCCTCCCATAGTGAAGTATTTTAAAGTGCCATCATTTAATAAATTAAAATTGCGCTTACATTAAAACATCTTTACAATTGACACAAATAATGTCAGGAAACATGAAAAGAGTGATCTCTCACGTCCCTTTCAGTCCACGACTGCCTCAGAGAGATGCCCTACGCGTTACGTCACACCACGTGACCTCTTCAGGGGACTGATTTACCGTTTAGCGCATATAGCTATTTACAAAGGTGAGAGTTCTGTGAGCACTGAGGTGTCATGTGGAGATTGGGTTAACAGAACAGCTTTTACACCTGGAAGTGTGGGACTTTTAATATATCACTGAAGCATTACCTGTCACGACTGTGGATTGTTTGGTTTATTATTACTTATTTCACATCTATCATGGGGAATACTGTAGATGTTGATATGGACACAGTCTTTTTTATTGTGTGATTCTTCTTTTATGACACCAACGGTTATACTAATATATTTATTTTGGTAGTAACAAGTGGCTGCGCAACACCATTCCAAATATATTTGTTCACCTTTACCATCACAGGAGTGAGCTCTTTCTCTGATTCTAACCCCCCTCACATGCGCCTTGTTTTCCCTGATGCAGTATTTTATAAGATAATCAATGGCTCGCTACCTACACTTTTTTACTTAATTTTTCTTCTCAAGGGGTCTGAATCAGTCCAGTGGAGGCCTGATCCCTTTCTCTGCAGTAAAAGATCATTTTTAGGCCCCTTTGACATGGCTTTCCAATCAGATTCACCTGCCAGTTTTTCAGACCATGGAGGTCTGTTGGTAGGAGAATGTTAACAGACCATCCAGGTCCAGAAGCAAAACTGCACCCTTTCTGCTTTTCTGGAGCTAAATGTGACAGATTGGAGATAGCATGGTGTAAGTGGTAACAAGTCTGCCTATAGATCCATCATGTGTCTGGCGCAGTCTCCTGACAAAATGTGGGCACAAAATTGACATCGTTCCTGTTCTGCTCTGAATCAGCCAGGGTATCTGCTCACGTATTCTCTGCTGAAAGAGCGAAGAACCAACGTGTGAAAGGACCCTTCATATAGATCTATTGTGGTTGTAATCAGGTCAGCAATAGATCACTTTACCAGTGATCTGTTGCTGCAGGTTGAGCCTGTGCAGAGCTGTATTAGCTCTGCCCAAGCCTCCAAACTGACTGGATGTGCTGTGATTTCACATAATTTCTTCTGCTACAGAGCATACCCCTGGCCAACAACATCACTTCTTCTGCTACAGATCATGCCTTCCAGGCAAATTATTTACTAGTGATTGAAGTGTTGGTGATAATTTGTTAGTTCTAACGGCCATATATCATGGTTCAATTTTTTAAGGGAGGTGTTGCCTCAAGAAAATAATCATAAGTGTATCACGTAGATGTAACATTGTCTGCTTGTGAAGTGTGAGAAGTCTTTTTTTTTTTTTTTAAAAGATATGTTTATTAAGAGCTTTTAAGTATTATACATACTTGAGGTGATTGTAGCCGTGATTGTACTTCTTGGACCTTGAAGAAGGGGACATTGTCCTGTCCTGAAAAATTGTCACAGACAGTACTCAATTGTCTCAAGTATTATACAGAAAACAACAGATAATAAACAGGTTAGAACCGCAACCAGACCATGCTTCCCGTGTCTCAGTATAGAAAGGAACAGCAAAGAAAATGTATACATTTGTAGCGGGGTCTTCAGATTTAGTGGGATACACCTGGGGGTAGTGTGACCCAGGCGTGTAATTATGTCAGGGTTTAGACCCCTTTTTGTTATTCGTGGAGGATTGGGGGATGTAATATTCTCCTTTGCCTGTGGGTGGCGGAGTACCTACAGGCTTCAGGTAGAATCATCACCACAGTGCTACCCTTTTTGTCCCTTCCTGGAGATGGTACGGCTGGGGCGGGGAACCCGCCGTGGTGTTGAAGGAGGAGATAAAAGGGGGAGACGCCCTTGCCACGAGGTCTTCGGGGGGGGGGGGATCATCTCGTCACGCACCCAGGCACCTTCGGCCTGGGTGCGGGCGGTTCAAGGTTTCGGCCTAGGCCTGGCCGGAATGAAGCTGGGATTCCATCCCAGGCACCTTCAGCCTGGGATGAGGTACTATTGAGGAGGCCTGGGACCCAGTGACTCCGACTGGGTCCCGCAAGGGTGAAGTGATTCCAGGGTGCTCCTTGCGAGGGGACCCGCATCTGAGGTGAGGAGGCTGGGGGGGGTCACCCGTCCGAAGATCCCGGTGCAGCGTCAACCCGGTTATGGATGGGCCTCCGGTAACTCTCTTGGAGGACATCTTCCCCTGATAGGGGCTGCAACGCAGCGGAGGTATCCAAATTAAGACTCCTGCAACCCTTGGTCATAGCACAGGGGGTGTAGGGACCCAGATCAGTATAGTGCCTCAACCTGCTCATCCCACCGTATCCTGCCATCGCATTGCCTGTATGTGGAGATACGAAATAAAACCAACAGTTGGACTGTGATCAGTGTATGGACTCTGTTAATGGGAGCAAAGGGTAGTTTGGTGGTTTTCTGCACAACAGACTCGGTACATGCCCAAGACACACCGGCCCAAGGAAACATCAGATATTGGCCTTCACCTCACCCACAGTTATGGGGAGGACATGGGCCGTAGCGCACCTCACTCTGTCGCGTGACATACCCCTAGCTAAAGAGGACAGGGTGAGGGGGTTGCTACACATGGGGGCTCGTCCGGGATGCGTGTGTGTCTCAACGATGGAACTGAGAACGTCTGTGTTTGAACTTTGCTGCCCGGAGGAGTTCCGAGCAGGTCGGCCATGTGATTGGCTAAAGTGCATCCCTGCTCGGAGTTGTGGACATGACCCTAAGTCGGGAAAGGCCCACGCGGAGGAGCGTAAAAAGGGAGAGGTCCAGCCGTGTGAAGTACTACATGTGGGGACTGTTAATGCACTGCGCCACGAGGCACCCCGTGACTGCGCGATTTGTGGGCGGAGGCTGGCGGAAGCCCGCGAAAACGTGCAAGTCGTGGGAGGAGTCTGGCCACGTGTGGAGATACACGTGGAGACTCCGGCGCGTGGTCAGCGCGTGATGGAGCAGCAAGTGGTCGGAATGAATTCAAGCTCTCTGTGGATGCCGGTATCTTACCCTATGAAGATGACTGCATTTGCTGCTCCCCTGACAGACACGGGGATAAGGCTCAGGCCCCGAGGACAGTTGGCTCTGTATTCATGCAGAGACACGGAGGCCCTCGGTGTGATCTGTCCCGGATGCTCGGGACTGGTGGTCCAACTAAAGCCGTTCGGGCGATGTGAAGCGTGCAAAGAGTTTCTTTTTGAGGTCGAATCATCCACAGTAAGGCCCCGGGCCCTTCGCCTCAACTGCATCACAGGAACCACCACTCCAGGGGGAGAGATCCAGGCCTTTGCGGAGGTCCCCGTACACGCTGACCAGGGCGACGTGACTGCCCAACCAGAGACGGAAAGAGAGAAATCCGAGGGCACTGCTTCGGTCACCACAGATTCCCTGCTGCCACCTCCGAAGAGGAAAGTCGGCCTGGTACAGGCATCCTATGGTCGTGGTCGAGCTTCACCCCGCCGCTTGCCTGGCCTAGATGGCGCCGGTAGAGAAGAGAGTCCCGGACATCCCAGTTCTTCAGAAGGTCCAGGTGAGCTAGGGGCTGGGACTGTGGTGTTGGTTGGAGGTGTCGGGAGTCCACAGTCGGTGGAGCCCGCAAGGGAGGGTAGCCTTCCGTCTACTAGAGACTACCTTCCCGCCGAGATGTATGACACCTCCGACCTAGAGTCGTTGTCAGACTGTGGTGATGACGGAGAAATAGACGAACTGTTTCACCGGAAGGGCTGGGACAGACGCCCGCTACCTGTGCTGAGTAAACCACAGAATTCTCCCATGTCCATGGAAGACAGTACGCTCCGGGCGCAGGCCCCGGAGTTCCCGAGGAAATCTAGTCCTCCGACCGACCTTCCACTTTCAACCACATCACCCGCTCCGATAGTGGGGACGTAGCGTGCTTCGTTGCGGGCACCAAAGGCAAAGCAACTCGAGATGGTGAAGGTACCTCGGCACCCGGAGGCCATCGTACAGCCAGGAGAAGGCAAGCGAGATGTGATGCCACCTCTAGCCAGATTGAAGAAACTTTTCTCCCAAAGAGTCGCCCGTGAATATGGGTGGGAGTAGCCCTACTTGCCTCGGGACTTATTGTATGAAGTCGAAGTTTTGCGACAAAGGTGGTACGATGAGTTTGTATGGAAAAAGCTCAAAGTGCCTCATGCCCGGCGATACCTGTCGTGTTCGCCGCCTGTATCTAAAAAGTTTAGAGACTGTAGAGCTGATTGGAGACTGGGGCGCCATATTCATGCCGATAAGGTGCTCATCTGCAGGAAAGAAGGAGAGGATGTCGAATATTCGGTGGAAGTGTTTGACAAGCACCTGAAGCCCCTATTTTTGCCGGATCCAAGGTTTTACTTGTAGGAGAAGTGAGCTCCTATTTTGTTTGCTGTTGAACTTTCTGGAAGGAACATTCCCAGACGCTCAGAACTGCGCCCTACTTTTGTTTTGATTTGGGCTTTTCTTTCACTCACTGGAGACTTGGGAGCTGTTGTTTTTCTCCCTCTTCTTCATGTGCCAAAGGCAGAGACTCTGGGGGTAAAAGTTAGCGTAGAAAAGCAGGAAGAGGGAGGATCTCGGCAAGTGTCATGACCGCTGCGCTGTCAACAGGTGGCAGTGTTGTGCAACGACTGTTTGAAAATTTTACACTTGCATCACTTTGCTTATTGGAGTGAGTGGGTCTCTCGGCTGACAGACCTATTCATTCCAAGTTAACACAGATTGTTAGGATGTTGTTTTTGTTCCCCTTCTGCAGGAGATTCATCGGTCAAGACTACTGAGTATGGGGTGGTTCTTAGACAGTGATGGGAGGGATTGTACATGTGTACAGAATAGATGTTTTATGCAAAAGTTTATCGTTTTATATTTTTCCTTTCCCTTTTGAGCAGGTCTTGGCACACTTAGTATTCACAGATTTGGGGACAGCCTCAGGGGCTTGCTCCATGTCATCCCTCCTTGGGAGACATGGGTGTGCACCTGACGCTGGGGACCAGCGTCAAATCACAAGGGGGAGTGTGTAGCGGGGTCTTCAGATTTAGTGGGATACACCTGGGGGTAGTGTGACCCAGGTGTGTAATTATGTCAGGGTTTAGACCCCTTTTTGTTATTCGTGGAGGATTGGGGGATGTAATATTCTCCTTTGCCTGTGGGTGGCGGAGTACCTACAGGCTTCAGGTAGAATCATCACCACAGTGCTACCCTTTTTGTCCCTTCCTGGAGATGGTACGGCTGGGGCGGGGAACCCGCCGTGGTGTTGAAGGAGGAGATAAAAGGGGGAGACGCCCTCGCCACGAGGTCTTCGGGGGGGGATCATCTCGTCACGCACCCAGGCACCTTCGGCCTGGGTGCGGGCGGTTCAAGGTTCCGGCCTAGGCGCCCTAGGCCTGGCCGGAATGAAGCTGGGATTCCATCCCGGGCACCTTCAGCCTGGGATGAGGTACTATTGAGGAGGCCTGGGACCCAGTGACTCCGACTGGGTCCCGCAAGGGTGAAGTGATTCCAGGGTGCTCCTTGCGAGGGGACCCGCATCTGAGGTGAGGAGGCTGGGGGGGGGTCACCCGTCCGAAGATCCCGGTGCAGCGTCAACCCGGTTACGGATGGGCCTCCGGTAACTGTCTTGGAGGACATCTTCCCCTGATAGGGGCTGCAACGCAGCGGAGGTATCCGAATTAAGACTCCTGCAACCCTTGGTCATAGCACAGGGGGTGTAGGGACCCAGATCAGTATAGTGCCTCGACCTGCTCATCCCACCGTATCCTGCCATCGCATTGCCTGTATGTGGAGATACGAAATAAAACCAACAGTTGGACTGTGATCGGTGTATGGACTCTGTTAATGGGAGCAAAGGGTAGTTTGGTGGTTTGGTGGTTTTCTGCACAACAGACTCGGTACATGCCCAAGACACACCGGCCCGAGGAAACATCAGATATTGGCCTTCACCTCACCCACAGTTATGGGGAGGACATGGGCCGTAGCGCACCTCACTCTGTCGCGTGACATACCCCTAGCTAAAGAGGACGGGGTGAGGGGGTTGCTACACATTGAATTACAGTACATGTATATGGCAATAGTGAAGCAAAGGGCGCCATTACAATATCAAAAGTAATGAAATATAAATAAAGGGGACCATACTAATTTCCTAGATCTAGAGATATTAGGGTAAGGGGGCTAGATATCCATTAATACCACAATTTATCAGGGATGGGGTTCCTTCCTAAGTTCAAAAGTAAGCTTATACAGAGGTAAACTATCATTAATCACTTGAAGCCAAGTGGTTAGAGTAGGACGAGTGGTTCCTTTCCAAGACAGAGGTATAGTCTTCTTGGCAAATAAATACAGTATACGTAATAGACATTTCACATATGCAGAAAACAGTCAATTCGCCAAAAATGCCTAGCAAACTGTTTTTAGGAAATAATATATTAGGTAAGCCTAATACAGTGGATAAGTATGAGCCAACTTTGGACCAGAATGTATAAACTATAGGGCAGGACCAAAAAAACGTTGTCTTAATAACTGTTGGTGTAATGACGGCTATTCATTTTATAATTATAATTTTGACTAATTGTATTTTTTTAATTAACTCTTTATTTGAAATTCACATCTGTTAAGGCCAAAAGCCATTATGTACAACGTAGGCCAAGGTGCAAACAAACATCTTAAGAAAAATAGCATTTATAAAGAAAGTGATTGAATGGGTGAAATATCAGGTCATATATAATGTGGCATAATATACAATAGTATGAAGCTATCCTGCTTTTCCAATCTTTTAACCACAGAGAGGGGGCAAGCATAAGATGTCCTAGGGGGTACCCCAGAATGAAGGGAAATAGGAACTAAATGGAGAAGAACAAAGAGAGAGGTACGTGACTTTCTTCTCGAGAGAAACTCTCAAAAAGGGAGGGAGGGGGGAAAAAGAAGGGAAAAGGTAGGATGGGCTAAACGAAGGATCAAGAATGTCAGAAACATTCCCTAGGTCATCATTCCAGTCCAAACCTGATTTGTTACAAGGCCAGAATCCAGGCCAGTGACCTAATGTCTCTAGTCGAATTTTGCCAAGTAATTGTTGGTATCTAGAGAAGAATTTAAAGTCATTCCAATAATACAATTTTGTGGTCAGAGATCTTGTCTTTGAGAGCTGCTGTAAGGTCCTCCATCTCTTGAATATCATTTACTCTGGCAAACCAATGTCTCAGCATTGGTGGGGATGAACTCCTCCAGGAGCTAGAAATACATGTGTAGCGATACCCCCTAGAGGGCTGCAGAATATTTTTTGGTCCTGCCGTTACCCCACCTTTCACCGTCCCAGTGTTGTGAGTCCATAACTATGATGAGAGATGCAGAATAGATGCAAGCAACAGTCACTTTAGTCTTTTTCCAATGCTTTAATAAAAGAACTTGAAGTAGCAGTAGGACAGAGGGTTAGGGGAAAGTTTCAGATGCCTTTTAGCAGATCACTGATGGATTCCTTCCGGTCCAAAGGACAAACAGTTTCTTCAACAGATCTTGAACACCCGGATAGGCCTCTCACACAGACCTAGCAGCCGGTAGTGTTTCTAGTTAAGCCTCTCTCACAGGACTTAGCAATCGATAGGATTATCCAGGAGTTCTTTCTCACAGGACTTTGTAACCAGCAGTTAGTTAATTGTAGAACAGCTGCACAGTACCAGAACCTTTAAGCCATCCGGCAGTACTGTGAGGGTAGATTAGCTTAGGTGCGTCCTCCAAACGAGTCTCCAGGCCCTTCCTGAGAGACCGGCCTTCAGCCTGGTTCTCTCCAGCAAGAGTCCTCCCCTGGATCTCCTCAGCTTGGCTTGGTTTCTTCCACGCAGGCAAGACAACCTAGGACCACCTCCGGATTAGAAGGCTCCAGACAGGCTTCTGGGCCTACCCGCAGCAACACGGCCTCGGGCCAGCAGGCCCCTGAGGTAGAAGAGAATGACACAGCCTTAGGCCAGGAGGGCCATGAGGTCAGAGAGAGAGAAAAACATGGCGTCTGACCCTTAAATACCCTTTTTCCCAGCATGCACAGCAGCAAAGAACCTCCCACTGTGTCGTTTCTGGAAAAGAGAATATTCAATGCAATTCAGTTGGCTGTATTTCTCTTCCTGGCCTGTGGTAACAGTGACAACTACTGGCAACAGTGAGAATTGCACAACACAACCAAAGTTGGAACAAAAGCTAATTAAACTTTGTACAATCAATCTGAGCTGTGTACAGCTCAGACAAAAACTTAATTTACAACATAGCCCCTATTCTTTAGGAACAGGGCGCTACACATGCTTTAGCTGCATTTAGTAGCTGGAGCAGCATGGACTTGTATCTTTTACAGGACATGGGGGATTAGATGGAGAAGTATTGCTGCCATGTTACCAGCTAAGGTATACCTCGTAATGTGATTGATGTCCAGAACTGGGCGCCAGAAAGATTGAAGAACTGTACACTTCCAAAATACTTGTAGCAGAGTTCCTCTGCGAGTGCCACACCTCCAACAAAGATCACTCTGTCATGGGAATAGTCTAGGCAGCTGAGGACGTCCTGTACCACTGAGTGACTATCTTGTAAGATTAGGGCTGTGGAAATTAACTATTAATTCCTTGATTAATTGTTTTGATCGATCAAAATTATTTTGATCGATCAAAATTCTTTGGGCTTGCCGTGTCCATCTGAAGGGCTCCTTTGCTGTGCCTTCATATCTGCATGCCAGCGGGACCTTACTATCTGCCACACGCAAGGGCTGTTACACTACCCTCTATCACTTCCCTCTATCAACCTGGGATTCTACAGCCATCCACTGGGAGTTGTGATAGTTCCCTTCACGGGACATCTACATGCCGGCGGACTGATGTTAGTCCCTTCTCATCTGGATTCAGCAGTGGTATCGTTGTACACATTTTTATACCAGTATCATACTTAGCTACATGTTTTTATGATTGCTTTTGCTACCGTTTGGTATTACTCACACCATTTTTACAGTTTAATGTAGCTACATCGATTTTATCTCCAGTGCAATATTTATTTTGTTACCTACTTGAAGACTATAAAAGTTTTAATGCTAGTCCCATCGAGCGCTGCCTTTGTGTGTTTTTTGTATCCTGCTATCCATTTTTCCAGTGGTTGGTAGGTGCACTGGGAATCGGCCTGCAAGGAGATCAGCTAAAAGTAGTTGTATCTATGTGCATTATAATTAATCAAAATTAGTCGATTAATCGGTTAAAAAAAGAAAACGAGTAATCGAACACGAAAATTTTAATCGTTAACAGCCCTATGTAAGATATTTCCTAATACTTGCAATTGATTGAGGCATTATGGGCAAAAATGAGGATTGTAGTTCATTGTACATCTGAAAAAGTCATGCACAGGTCCTTTTCACCGGATCCAAATGAGAGTGGGCATCAAGCAATAATCGGTATGAGAGAGGCAACGTCTGCCCCTCTGTGATACACGCCCGATTGATAGTATTATTATTATTATACAGGATTTATATAGCGCCAACAGTTTGTGCAGCGCTTTACAACATTGGGGTAGACAGTACAGTTACAATACAATTCAATACAGGAGGGATCAGACGGCCCTGCTCATTAGAGCTTACAATCTAGAAGGGAGTGTCAAGTGGAACAAAAGGTAATAGATGTGGAGGATGATCAGATGGAGAAAATGAAAATACAGTTGTTAGGTGTGGGTAAGGTAGGCTTCTCAGAAGAGGAGGGTTTTTAAGGATCGTCTAAAAGCTAATAGAGTAGGAGATAATTGGACAGATTGGGGTAAGGATTGGAAAGGCTCTGGAAAAGTCGTGGAGGCGAGCATGGGGGGAGGTGATGAAGAAGCTAGAGAGCAGGAGGTCTTGAGAAGAAGGAAGAGAACGATTAGGTTGGTATTTTGAAACTAGGTCAGTGATGTAGCTGGGGGCAGAGTTGTGGATGGCTTTGTAAGTAGTTAGAATTGAATTTCATTTTTTGGGTGAACGGAAGCCAGTGGAGGGATTTGCAGAGAGGAGTAGCAGACACATAGCGATTGGTAAGGGGGTTGAGTCTGGCAGCAGCACTCACGATGGATTGAAGGGGGGATAGACTATGTAGAGGTAAGCCAATGAGAAGGGAGTTGCAGTAGTCGAGGCGAGAGATGACCAGGGAGTGAATTAATAGCTTTGTTGTTTCATTGGTTAGAAAGGGGCGTATTTTGGAGATGTTTCGGAGGTTGAGGCGGTAAGTGGACAGTGATTGGATGTGGGGCTTAAAGGAGAGTTCAGAGTCCAGGACTACACCTAGGACCTTGGCATGTGGGGATGGGCTGATAGTTGTGCCATAGATTTTGACAGAGATCAGGGGAAGGTGCATGTGGGGGAGGAAAAATTATAAGTTCGGTTTTGGATAGATTAAGTTTGAGGAAGTGGTGTGACATCCAGACTGATATATCTGATAGTAAATTAGTGATACGTGAGGGGACTGAAGAAGTGAGCTGAGGGGTAGAGAAATAGATTTGGGTGTCGTCAGCGTAGAGGTGGTATCGGAAGCCATGGGCGGCTATCAGCTGACCCAAGGAGGAGGTGTAGCTTGAAAATATACGATGTTCAAGAACAGAACCTTGGGGGACCCCAACAGAGAAAGGAAGAGGAGAGGAGAAAGAGTTGTATGTAACGCTAAAGGTGTGGTTGAAAAAGTGGGAAGAGAACCAGCGAAGAGTACAGTCACAGAGACCAAAGGCATGGAGTTTTTTGAGGAGGGGGTGGTGAACCGTATCAAAAGCAGCAGAAAGGTCCAGAAGTAGGAGTACAGAATAGTGTCCATTGGTTTTGTTCATTCGTAGAGTGTTTGTTAATTTTAGGAGAGCAGTTTCTGTGGAGTGTTAAGGACAAAATACTGACTGAAGGGGATCAAGAAGGCTATTATCAGCAAGGTGGTAGCTTAGTCGGTTGTAGACCAGATGTTCAAGGAGTTTCGATGAAAAGGGAAGCAAGGAGATGGGGCGTAGGTTGTTAAGATTGGATGGGTCCAGTGAGGGCTTTTTAAGTATGGGGCTGTCAAGTGCATGTTTCAGAGAGTTGGGGAAGATGCCAGAAGAGAGGGAGAGATTGAAGATGTGGTTTAGAGAGGGTGTAGAATAGAGCCAGAGGGTGAATGTAGCAATTGCGAGGGAACAGGATCCAGAGGGCAGGTGGTAAGATGGACGTTAGCAAGTAGTTTAGCAACCTTGTCTATAGTGGTGGGGTTGAAAGAGGGAAGTAATGATTGTACCTGTGGGCATGAAGTGTAGGGTGGAGGGTATCTGAACAGTAGAGATCTCCTCGCGAATTGTATCAATCTTCTGTTTGAAGTGATTGGTGATCTCCTGGCGAGTGAATGAGTTGGTGGGTGGAGGACAAAGTAGAGCGTTGAAGGTAGAGAAGAGTTGATGCGGACGGGATGATAAGGTGTTAATGAGAGAGATAAAATAGGTCTGCTTGGCAGTGAGGAGGCAGTATTTTTGATACCTAGTAAAGATAAATTAATACATTTGTATATAATAATTTATCCAAATTTATTTGTGTCAAACCCACTCAGTTGGGTTTAGGTAACCACTGTTTTTGACCACAATCTTTTATTGCAGTCATTTGAACGGTTTTTCATTATTTACCATTTAAACCTAGAAATTTATAGAGAAATTGTAACACCAGTGAGTAAACCAAAAAAATTTTCTTTGATTAACTCTACATACCTTGTGTTGGTATTTGCCACAGATTGTGAACATGTGAAAACATACCATTGGTAATCAGTGATTAACATAGAATTAAAAAAACTCTTATGCCGCGTACACACGATCGTTTTTCACGTCGTTAAAAATGCAATTTTTTAACTTGGGCATTAAAAACGATTGTGTGTAGGCTCTAGAGCATTTTTAACGACGTGAAAAACGGCCTAAATTTTTTTAGAACCTGCTCTATTTTTTCACGTCGTTTTTCATGTCGTTTTTTTTCCCGTCGTGAAAAACGGTAGTGTGTATGCTTTTACGAGGGGGAAAAAAAAAAACGCGCAATCAAGTATGAGACGGGAGCGCTCATTCTGGTAAAACTAGCGTTCGTAATGGAGATGGCACATTCGTCACGCTGTAACGGACTGAAAAGCACGAGGCTGAAAAGCGCGAATCGTCGCTCAACAAACTTTACTAACATGAAGGGTAGCGCCATTCGAACTGAACTTCCCCTTTATAGTGCCGTCGTACGTGTTGTACGTCACTGCGCTTTGCTAGAGCGTTTTTTTTAATGAACGTGTGTATGCAAGACAGGCTTGAGAGGAAACAAGAAAAATCACAACGAGAAAAACGTTGTTTTTGAAAATGACATTAAAAACGATCGTGTGTACGCGGCATGATAAAGTCAATTGGTGAGCAACAAAACAGTGTCCAAAAAGAAACAGCAATAAATGTCCGTAACTCAAATTATGATCAAAACACCAGTGCTCTGTAAAGAAAAAATTGTCCATATAGTGACTGCATCCAAAATAAACGTGTAGATCCACCACCATTTAGTAGAAGTTGCCTCTTACCAGCTGGTGTTGATCCCCCATGACAGAGAATCAAAAACCGCATGTAACAGATCCACTCTCCCCACCAATCAGCAGATGCAGATACGTTGTATTTGGTAATACCCGATCACCAGGTCATCAGCAGACATCCAATATGGTAAGAGGCAACTTGTACTAAATGGTGGTGGATCTACACGTTTATTTTGGATGCAGTCACTATATGGACATTTTTTTCTTCACAGAGCACTGGTGTTTTGATCATAATTTGAGTTACGGACATTTATTGCTGTTTCTTTTTGGACACTGTTTTGTTGCTCACCAATGGACTTTATAAGAGTTTTTTTAATTATATGTTAATCACTGATTACCAATGGTATGTTTTCACATGTTCACAATCTGTGGCAAATACCAACACAAGGTATCTAGAGTTAATCAAAAAATTGTTTTGGTTTACTCACCGATTTTACAATTTCTCTATCAATTTCTAGGTTTAAACACCATTGTAGAGGTTTATGGGATAGCGCGATTGTTTTTTCTTTCCACAACTGTTTCTTGTATTTTTGTTTACATGCCATTCGCAGCTCCCTTTCCACAACCGTGACGCTATTCACGGCTATCCAACCAATTTCTGAATTAGCGCAGTTTTTCCTATTTTTTCCATTATTTACCATTGCCCATTACACGTACCACTTTGCTTTTTGCACTGCATAAATCCTTCTTTGACACAGTACTCTCTGCTGCAATATGTCCCTGGAAGGTATTACAATCTAAAATAAAGCTTTGTTAGGTGTCTCATACAGTAGATACAGTATCTGGAATAGCAATAGTTGCAGCACTGGTTCTTGTGCACTTTGTTCACCCCAGTTACTGGTGTTGAGCAATTTGTTATGCCTCACCTTTGTGTGCTCTTGGCCTGTAGGTGTGGGAGGGCAGGAGGTGCCAGACTGTGCATCCTCCTAGGAATTCCAGGAATCTCAGCTCTAGGGAGAGGGAAGAAGTGGTGAAAGAAACGTCTTAGACTCCTCCTAGTTATAACTATGACACGTTAAGTTTTCCTCAGTGCAACTTCCAAAATAAATGTTTGTCCACCTCCTTCTGGACAAATAGAGAAATGTACTGTACATACTGTTTACTAGTGGTCATTTAAAATGTAAGTAGGCACGCTTTTTTTTTTTAAATCAAAAATTAGAACAGAAAAAAAAATAAAGTGAACCTTGCACTAGAATAAAGTTTCTCTTATTTACGCAGGGCACTCTTTCCTATGCAAACATGCTGCACCAAAAAAAGCAGAAAAAAAATTGTAAATATACTTATGTTCTTCCCAATTTATGTACTGCAGGGGAAGACATCAGCATCCTTCCAATGAGATCTCAAAAAAGGCTGAATAGCCCAGAGCATCTTCACATTTTGGCTACTCAGCATTCCCCAGGATTTTGCAGGAAGGATGGTCCACCCTTGCCTAGGAGCGTAAGTAAGTATTACCTAACTTTTTTTCTGCCCATTCTTCTTTTTTTATTTTTTCTATTTCCTGAACCTTTTTGTTAATATGAAGGGGTTCTCGATAAATATATGGATTTTTCTCAGTTTCAGTACCTTTTTTATTGAAGGCCTTCAGTTAAAATAGAATAAAAAAAAATAATAATAATAAAAATAGAAAGTAACAATATAAATAAATATGTATAAAAAATAAATGGTAATAATAGGATAAATACAGGATTCCCTTTCCTGTGTTCCCTTTTCCTATCCCTTTACTCTGGTGCAATTTTGGTTCTCTACTCGGACCTCTATTCCCGATTTAAGGTTTCTGTCTAGGTTTTATATGCGACAAGTTACCTAAAGGATATGATGCTGATTTCAATACATCTTTTTTTATGATCTCATGATACAGTAGATGTACAAGTCTACTGTTGGTGCCATTGTGGCTACTATATTTGTTATAGTTAATTTTGCATTTTTATGGTTATCACCTGCTCAGGTGGTAGGGTGGGTGGGTGTAGTCCTGCTTGACCCTTCTGCTGGGCCTGCAATGTTGGTCTGATGCAAGGCCTTTTCTAAGAACATAGCCAAACACACACTATATTACCAAAAGTATTGGGACGCCTGCCTTTACACACACATGAACTTTAATGGCATCCCAGTCTTAGGCTGGGTTCACACTATTGCAAATTGGATGCGGGTTCCCCCGCATCCAATTCGCATGTCAGGAGATTGTGACCGGCTCTCAATGGAGCCTGTTCCGGAGCAGCTCTGGAGCAAATTGCACAGGCGTCCTGTGCATCTTCTGGTCTGTTTCAGGTCTGAATTCAGACGAAAATTCAGACCAAAATCAGACCTGAAACTGTAAACAGGGACGCACCGGACCCCTGCTGTGAGCCGCTTCGTACTGCAGTGTGAATCCAGCCTTAGTCCGTTGTGAATCCGCCATGGTCACTTGTGCATTTAGAAGGGACAAGCAGAGCCCTTGTCCTCTCCACCTGTCCACTGTATCACCATGCACTGACTCCATTCATGCACGTTACTAATTTCTACCTCTTCCATACCCGTGCCCAGGATGGGGACGTCTGCGGTGCTGATCTGCTCCTGTTGCTATAGGAGATGGACCTGCTCACGAGGAGAGGGCCGAAAACTCCTCCTGCAAGACGTTATCTTACCTACCACGTGTACAGGCTTACGACAGTGTACTAGAGAAACCATTGTTACCTTTGGTAACCACTTGTGTCTTCACATTGTATGAACTCTTGTACCGTGATCATCATACCCTAATGTGCTTAGTGACCCATGCAGTAGACTGTATGTGCTGGTTACTTGCAGTGCACCACTCGATTAACTTCAGACCAGGCAAAGGCAAAGTTTCAAAAGCTTTACTGAAGAATAAGTTAACACAACAGTTTACATAAGGTGCAGTCTTTTCCTAACATCCCTAGTCCCTAACTCTAAGACTTGTGGCCAGGGCCAGGACAAGGGGTGGGTGGTCAGGAGGGGAAGCTGCCCTGGGCGCAATGGTTTATTGTAGGGATGGGGGCGCCTTCCTTCTGTTACAAGTGTAGCGGCCACCTCCACTCCCCTCTTTCTCTAGTCTCGTCTTTCTCTCTTGTCTAGGGGTACCTTAGAGGGGAGGGAGCGGGGACACCACGCCTGGCTTCCACCACAGGTGTTAGTGCGGTATAAGCAACGGTTCTGTATTACCTTCGGGTCAGTGCCGTGCACCTGGATCCTCCCTCCAAGAGTCACCATGTCCGTTAGAAAATGAGCTCCACACCATTAAAGTTCAACACTCCTTTATTCTTCTTATCCTGAACACAAACAGTTGAACTCCCTTGATAGAACAGAACAGAAAAGGGAGGTGTGGATGCGAACAGGCCCAGACACAATGTGAGTTGCCACTTCCCTTCCTAGAAGTGTGTCCTGGTCTCCGCAGGAGGGAAAATTTCCTTCCAGGCGGTCTCCGACGAGAGACTCACTTGCCACCGGCAATATGCTGCACCGGGTCTTCAAATGAGGTGCTCCCCCCGGTCCATTGCGCCTTCCGGATTCGGGTACCCAATCCCTGGGCACCCTAGGATCTCCTTCCCTCGCGGAACCCAGTGTTGGGCACTGAGCTCCAGACCTCCATCCAAATACCTCACCCCAGGCTAAAGGTGCCTGGGATGGAACTCGACCTCCGCTGTCCTCTAGGCCTAAGCCACCCAGAGGAGCGACACGACCCACCGTCCGCAAGCTGAAGGTGCCTGGGACTTCGACCCCGTGACAAAGATGGCCGGCCCCTTTATACCCTCTCCCAGCAAGCACGGTGGGTTCCCCGCCCCACCATACCACTGCCGAGGGAGGACAAAAAGGAGGTCGGCACACAGCGATAATCCAACCCAACCCAGGGCGACAGCGCCACCCAATGGGCCGCGGTGAATTACACTGGTGTCACTTCCAAATTCAAATTTACACCCGGGAAAGTACATACCCGCTACACAAGGTTGACAGGTGTATTGATAGTGGCAGTGATTTTGACAAGCGAGTGACTGCTGGCCATAAAATCCCCTAAGCTTGCACATCATGAATGGGGTAGAGGGGCAGAGTTTGGCATCTTTGCCCTGGGCACTGGATGACTTTGTCCAGGCACTGCTTGTGGCTGCCCCAGTATACCTGCACAGCAAAGAGTACATTCTTGGCAGAATCCATGATGGCAGTATCCAGGATTGACATCTTCAGAGTGGACTGCAAGTTCCAGCAGCTCCACCAGCTGTAGCAGGATCCTGAGGACAGATGTGCAATAATTGTCACTCTGGACTTGGCATATTTAGCAGGCCAGCAAGAACCAACAGCAACTGCAGACTTTCAAGAACCTCCCATGTGCGTGCGAGTCCCCAAGCCCCCTGGGTATGGACTCCTGCCCCTTTTATAATACACAGAACCAGTGGGCCAGACTCAGGAAAGCCTGCGGAGAAAAGAACCGGCAAACACAATTAACATTAACCTTCCTGGCTGGGGCAGCGTTAAACTCTACCTGCCTATATGCCTTCCTGTAAAGAGAAGAAATAATTATTTGCATAAAAGGTAAAAACACCCCACTAGCTGTCCTAGCCCCCCCCCCCCCACACTTACCTTACTCCTCTCACAGGAGACATCAATGGCAGCAAAGCCATAGACTCCTGCTGCTGTCAGTCATACTCCTGTGAGGAGTGTGGCTTACCTGTGCTGTATGCGTCTATGGACGCACACAGCCTGGTTTAGGAGCGTACACACATGGGTGCCTCTTTAGCACCCAGCTTGCTATGCAGGCACTTTGGGAAGGGAGAAGCCAAGAGCACTGGTGGGAGACTGGCAGGAGAGCAGAAGAGGGTCCTTTCTGTGCAATATCATTGCCCAGAGCAGGAACGTATAATGAACAAATTGACTTTAAAACCATATTAAATCTACCAAACATCCATCTAACCAGCAATAAAAACCTGACAGGGGTTCTAACACTGGCCCACTCTGTGCACAACTAAAAAAAGTGACTGAACCTGCATTGTAAACACTAATATTACTCTCCTATTATCCCATAATCCCCAGTGCCAAAACCGTGGCACTAAATAGTGAACAGTGCTGTCATCCAAAGACATTTTGGCATCGGGTAGTTGAAAGGGAGCTTTAATAGAGGATGAGCACTGGAGGGGAGCACACTTAGAAACAATAAGCTTTCGAGGAAATCTAAAGAACTGTAGTGAACAGTGGTTTCACCCAGGGCTGTTTTACTGCATGGGCATCCCTGGGCACTACCCAGAGGCCCCAGATACATGGGGGCCCTATGATATTCTTGCATTGCATCATACTTGCCAACTGTCCTGGATTTGCTGGTACATTTTCACTTTCTATTAAGCTGTCCTGGGATGGCCGTATCTCGGGCAGCATCCCATAAACTGTGTTGTGCCCTCCTGACTCCCCCGTACTGTGCCCTTCTGCCTTCTCCCCTACTGTACCCTTTGTGTTGATTAGTCTTTGATTTATGGTATGTTTTCTTATTGTTTAACCACTTCCTTACCGGGCCATAGTAATATGACGCCGGCAGGAACCCTCCCTCCGGGTGGACATCATATGACGTCCCTGCTTCCCGGCCGTCTAGGGGGCGCGCGACGCATCGCTCGGGACCCGGTGCGCGTGCCCGCGATGTCCGCCGGGCATCCGCGATTGTCCGTGATCACGGCAGGAGTGTGGATCTGTGTGTGTAAACACACAGATCCACCTTCTGTCAGAGGTGAGGAGACCGATGTGTGTTCCCAGTACAGAGGAACACACATCGGTCTCCTCACCTTGTTAGTCCCCTCCCCCTACAGTTAGAATCACTCAATAGGGAACATATTAACCCCTTGATCGCACCCTAGTGTTAACCCCTTCTCTGCCAGTCACATTTATACAGTAATCAGTGCAGTTTTATAGCACCAATCGCTGTATAAATGTGAAAAACGTGTCAAAAGTGTCTGATATGTCCGCTGCAATGTCACGGTCACAATAAAAATCGCAGATCGCCACCATTACTAGAAAAAAAAAAAAAAAAGCCTTAAATCTATCCCCTATTTTGTAGACGCTATAACTTTTGCGCAAACCAATCAATATACGCTTGTTATGATTTTTTTTTACCAAAAATATGTAGAAGAATACATATCGGTCTAAACTGAGGAAAAAAATTGTTTTTTAAAAATAAAATTTTGATATTTATTAAATCAAAAAGTAAAAAAGTGTTTTTTTCAAAATTGTCGCTCTTATTTTGTTTATAGCGCAAAAAATAAAAAAAACGCAGAGATGATCAAATACCACCAAAAGAAAGCTCTATTTGTGGGGAAAAAAACAAAGATTTCATTTGGGTACAGTGTTGCATGACCGCGCAATTGTCATTCAAAGTGCAACAGCGCTGAAAACTAAAAATTGGTCTGGGCAGGAAGGGGGTGAAAATGCCCTGTATTGAAGTGGTTAAAATTGATTTTATTGAAAGTACTAATAAATAGTATGTTTAATTCTATCAACTATTTATACTTTAATTCTTGAGAGTAGGTGCATAAATTGGGACAGGCTGGTAGGGGACCCAGTGCATTACTTTGCCCAGGGGCCCATAATGCTATTAAGATGGCCCTGGTTTCACACCCTCTGTGATATTGTGTGGGGCTACTGCATAGTAGAGTGCTGTCATAGTTACATAGTAGGTGAGGTTGAAAAAAGACACGAGTCAGTCAAGTCCAACCTATGTGTGTGATTAGATGTCAGTATTACATTGTATATCCCTGTATGTTGTGGTCATTCAGGTGCTTATCTAATAGTTTTTTCAAACTATCGATGCTCCCCGCTGAAACTACCGCCTGTGGAAGGGAATTTCACGTCCTTGCCGCTCTTACAGTAAAGAACCCTCTACGTAGTTTAAGGTTAAACCTCTTTTCTCTCAATTTTAATGAGTGGTCACAAGTCTTGTTAAACTCCCTTCTGCGGAAACGTTTTATCCCTATTGTGGGGTCACCAGTTCGGTATTTGTAAGTTGAAATCATATCCCCTCTCAAGCGTCTCTTCTCCAGAGAGAATAGGTTCAGACGCAGCGCTGGCAATGTCAACGTTTGACATGCGGGCAGGAGTGGGTGCATGGATCTGCATGGAGGACGGGCTTACTCAGCACCTGATGGCAATACAATCTTGTAGTAAATCTGTCTCACAATCTCGCTGCTCCTATTTAGCATTGCTAAGTATGTACAGATGAACAGACAGATGTACAGACCCTCCGATATGGCCCCCTCCAGCAGGGACAACTCACTCCGCCCCCGATCATCTCTCTTCCTTTCGGGTTACACTCGCCTGAAATTAAAGCAAACCCGTCACAAGAGTCCAGTGGCTGAGCTCAGGTGAGTGGAGGCAGAAAGGAGGAGAGATGACCAGGCGCAGAGTGTGTTGTACCTTCCAAAGTTGGTCAGATCGAAGGATCTGCATGTATTCTGGTCTCCTAGGGAATCTCCATGTTGTTTAGAAAGCAGTGCTGTTGTCATGGAAATGGAAGGACCCCCTGGGCTGTCCTACAATATGCCTGTTTTTAAACAACAGGGAAAACAGAATGTACATGAGGCTCATCTCATGCCAGGCACATGTCAGGGCTGCTTATAGATGGGAGGAAGTTACAGCCATTCAGGGATCATGTGGACATGGCGTGTGCTCGCTCGGTATATGAGTCAGGCAGCAGTTCAGGGTCACAGCAGAGAAAAGGTCTTCATGGTAAGTCAATGAACTGCATTCAATGTGGCAGCTGTTCTTAGGTCATCAGTGTGAGGGTATAAAATAGACTTGTCTCCTAATACTAATCCTCTCTGTATAGTCTTGTCATCTTCTGCAGGGTTGCCCTATGAACAGCAAACTATGGTACAGAAATATTTAACACTTCAGTCTCCAGCAAGTGCAGAGAATGTGCCTGTAATCTCTTCTGTACACAGCAAGGCTGAGTCTGTGTGTGGAACATCCTCTGCTATGAACCCATATGTATAGACCATGAAGAATTAAAGGGCTAGTTCACTTTGACTGAGCTTCTTTTAAATTGCATAGCCCAACAGCAGCTTCCCCAAAGCCTGGCAAAAAAAAAAACCACAGCTTTCAGCGTGATTGGCACCATCCTGTATATAAGCCAAGACAGATGGTTCATTAAAGCATGTTCCCATCATCACAGAAACAAGTGTGGAGCTACTGTATTGCTAGTCCAGAAATGCACACATGCGTAGTGCGCTCTCCCTCGTCCACCGATCCACACATGCGTAGTGCGCTCTCCCACGTCCACCGATCCACACATGCGTAGTGCGCTCTCCCTCGTCCACTGATCCACACATGCGTAGTGCGCTCTCCCTCGTCCACCGATCCACACATGCGTAGTGCGCTCTCCCTCGTCCACCGATCCACACATGCGTAGTGCGCTCTCCCTCGTCCACCGATCCACACATGCGAATTGGTTTCCCCTTATGACACGGACATTCCAGCCCAGTGTGCTGGCAAGAGATACCTGGAGTGCGAGAGCATTGACGGAGAAAATGTCGAAGCTGGAGACCACTCCAGTAGACCAAGGGAGGGTCGGCTGCAGAGGCAAGCATGGCTGGGGAAAGTTTTCCATCTGACCCCAAGAAATCCCAAAGATGTGCACGGCTGCCGGACATTACCTGGAGAAACTGGGGGTTCCGGAGACCAGGCTCAAACTCCGGATTGCCCAGGATAGGGATCATGGGGGTAGGGCAGAGGAGAGATCGAGGTGCTACGAAACATTGCCCTAGATACTTGTAGGGTGCTTCCCAACGTGGGGTGGTCACTGAGTGATCTCGGGAGCGGCGAGGTAATCCACGGGCAACTTTTTGCCGTACTGCCTGAATCCTCCAATTCCATAGCCACCCAGTGCTTAGCTTCGACATGACAGTACCAGTCGACCAACCTTGCGAGATGAGTCACCCTGTAGTAGGCCCTGCTTACATCAGGCAGTCCCACTCCACCCCAATTTGTAGGAAGATGGAGGAGCTGAAGCTGGCTGCGCGGTTTTCGATGGGACCAGACAAACTCACGAAATAGGGAGGTTATGCTTTTGAAAAATGAGGGGGGCAGAAGGATAGGGAGAGCCTGCATCAAGTACAGGATCCGAGGTAGTAAGGGCATTACAGCAGCCGAACCATGTCAGGGTAAGCGTGTGCCAGTGTAATAGATCGGCCCTCACTCGCGTAAGCAGCGGATCAAAATTGGCTTGATAAAGGGCAGCCGGGTCTTAGGTAATGTTAACTCCCAAATAGCGGATAACATCGGGCGCCCATCGGAAAGGGAAGGAGGGACAGAGGCTATCAACCATGGCCTGATCTAGCAAGATGAGAGCAGAGGACTTCAACAGGTTAATTTCAAAGTTGGACCATGTGCCATATGTCTGTACCGAATGCAACAGCTTCAGCAGACACACCAGTAGGTCAGACAAAAAGAAGATCAGATCATCCGGAAAAGCGGCCACCTTATGCACCCCAGAGGCTTTTCGGTAGCCCAGGATTCCAGGGTCTAACCGTACCGTACCCAGGAAGGGTTCCAGGGAGAGGATAAAAAGATTAGAGGCGATAGAGGACAGAACTGATGCGTTCCGTTTGTGATCGTGCAAAAAATTTGAGCGAGTTTCATTGACTTTAACCGCAGCTGAAGGGTGTGAATAGAGAGGAAATCCAGCTCATAATTGAAGACCCTAGCCCAATATGTTCCAATGTAGCATGCGTGAGTTTCCAGCTTACCCTATCAAAAGCCTTCTCTGCATCCGTAGACAGCAAGAGAAGAGAGTGACGAACAGTTCTGGCAGCATGGATCAGGTTCACAACCCGGATGGTGTTGTCTCTGGGTTCCCTCAAAGGAACAAATCCCACTTGGTCTCAGTGAATCAAGTCTGGGGCTTTCTTGGGCATGGAATCCGCCAGGGCCGCCTCCAACTCCTCCGCTGTAATAGGTTCCTCCAATGCCTCCCGCACAAAATCAGAATTTTTTGCTAGAAAATTACTTAAAACCCCCAAACATAGATACTCAACATGTCACACTTTAAAATTGCACATGCGCGTAGAATGGTGACAAACTAAGATACTTAAAAATCTCCATAGGCGACGCTTTAAAAATGTTTACAGGTTACCAGTTTAGAGAGTTACAAAGGAGGTCTAGAACTAGCATTATTATGGGATTTTTGCTCACCGTTCTTGTGATCATTTTGACCCCACGGGGTGAGATCTTGCGTGGAACCCCCAGATCGAGGGAGATTATCAGTGGTCTTGTATGTCTTCCATTTTCTAATTATTGCTCCCACAGTTGATTTCTTCACACCAAGCTGCTTGCCTATTGCAGATTCAGTCTTCCCAGCCTGGTGCAGGTCTACAATTTTGTTTCTGGTGTCCTTCGACAGATCTTTGGTCTTCACCATAGTGGAGTTTGGAGTGTGACTGTTTGAGGTTGTGGACAGGTGTCTTTTATACTGATAACAAGTTCAAACAGATGCCATTAATACAGGTAATGAGTGGAGGACAGAGGAGCATCTTAAAGAATAAGATACAGGTCTGTGAGAGACAGAAATCTTGCTTGTTTGTAGGTGACCAAATACTTATTTTCCACCATAATTTGCAAATAAATTCTTTCCAAATCAGACAATGTGATTGTCTGGATTTGTTTCCACATTTTGTCTCTCATAGTTGAGGTATACCTATGATGACAATTACAGGCCTCTCTCATCTTTTTAAGTGGGAGAACTTGCACAATTGGTGGCTGACTAAATACTTTTTTGCCCCACTGTATGCGTTTGCGTGCAAGCAGTTTGTTTTATTTAACAATGTTTTATTTTTACAATGGCCTTTTAACCATTTTTTTTACATCAGTTTTTATGCCATCACAAGAAATGTAAACATACTTTACAGGTCCTCTTTATGAAGACATATGGGTTCAATAAGACCCCAGATCTCTCCTCTACCCTTGAATGCATCAAATCAGAAAAAATAAATAAAAATTGTCTGTTTCTTTCCCCCCAAAAAAGGCAGTGTTTACATCTGCCCTAAATCAGAAGTGACGTCATGATGTCTTCGGCCTCCCAGATCAGAGGTCGCTGATGCTTCCAGCCTACTAGATTATAGAAGTGAAGAAAGACCATCATGTAAGATGGGTAAGCCAGAGAAATAGCAGCTAATCAGCCACTCTGATCGCTTTTAGTGAAAAGAGAATCGCCAGCTGAAAAATTTATTACCGAGGTTTTGGCTGCAGCTGCAGCCATAGCCCTGGTAAAATGCTTCAAAACCGCATATATACGTATTGTGGTCTTGAACTGGTTAAGTAGGAGAGGCACTCTAATAAGGTAAGGGACAACTCACTGTTACATAGTTACATAGTAGGTGAGGTTGAAAAAAGACAATTCCATCAAGTCCAACCTATGTGTGTGATTATATGTCAGTATTACATTGTATATCCCTGTATGTTGTGGTCGTTCAGGTGCTTATATAATAGTTTCTTGAAACCATCGATGCCCCCCGCTGAGACCACCGCCTGTGGAAGGGAATTCCACATCCTTGCCGCTCTTACAGTAAAGAGCGGCACCATAAACAACCATAAACTACGTAGTTTATGGTTGAACTCTTTTTTCTTCTAATTTTAATGAGTGGCCACATGTCTTGTTGAACTCCCTTCCGCAAAAAAGTTTTATCCCTATTGTGGGGTCACCAGTATGGCATTTGTAAATTTAAATCATATGCCCTCTCAAGCGTCTCTTCTCCAGAGAGAATAAGTTCAGTGCTCGCAATCTTTCTTCATAACTAATATTCTCCAGACCCTTTATTAGCTTTGCTGCCCTTCTTTGTACTCTCTCCATTTCCAGTACATCCTTTCTGAGGACTGGTGCCCAGAACTGGACAGCATACTCTAGGTCTGGCCGGACCAGAGTCTTGTAGAGCGGAAGAATTATTGTTTTATCTCTGGAGTTAATCCCCTCTTTAATGCATGCCAATATTCTGTTTGCATTAAAAAGGGGATTAACTCCAGAGATAAAAACGATAAAACTGTTGTTTCAAGAGACCCAATAGCAATGAAATCTGCACTTAAAGTGGAACTTTCGTCAGAAAATTAAAGCGTTTGTTACCCAATAAATAAATAAATAAATAATGGATCCTGTCTCTTTAAAGCATGTTATACAGCACAGTGCTTGTGCTGTGTAATTTGGCCCCCTGTAACACCTGAAATACCTGACTGATCCTGCCAGTTTTTGCCCTCCCCCCTGTAAGCAGATCACAGTATATCAAGGCTGCTGAGCCCCGACACCGTGGTCAGTTTACGTGCCTCAGTCACCTGCAGCTCTCTTGTCCTCCTCTCCCCCCTCCCTCCCTGCCTCCCTGCCTCCCTGCCTGCCTGTCGGCTCCTGTGTCAGGGCCCACCCCTCCCCTCCTGCTGAAATACCTTTTCATATCGTATATAATCCTCCTGGTCTCCTAAAAATAGGTCCTCCTGTGTCTGTGTTTTATTTAAAAAAAAAGTTGAATATACCTTATTTCAGAGCGGAGCTCGGCGATCACGTGACCGGCCGGCTCTCTCCTTCACTCCTGGCTGACGTCAATAAGGATTCTCGGGCCCCGTCTGCTGCACCTGGCAGACGGGGAGAGGAGAGAGCCAGCCGATCACGTGATCGCCGTTCTGAAATAAGGTATAATCTGCTTTTTTTTTTTTTATAAAACACAGACACAAGAGCACCTATCGTTAGGAGACAAGGAGGATTATAGAAGGTTCTTATAGTGGGTTAACAACCACTTTAAGTCCTGCTAGATTACTTCAGGCTGGCCCTTTGTGCAGGTATTGCTATGTAAAACAATTAAAATAAGTGCCTATACTGTTTAAAATCCAGTAATATACTGTCTCACCTTGCTCTACACATGCTCAGTTGATCTCTATTTTTTGGCGCGGTTTTGAAAATTCGACCCACTAGAGGCCAATCTGCTGGAAGCCTAAAGACTTACTGTTGCTCAGGGGCTCTGGTCTTCAGCAAAATGGAAAATGCCAGCCTCCGGTAAGCAGAAACAGGATCAATGCTGGAGGCAATTTACAGCACACTAATTTTGGTAGCATAATTATTAACCACTTGACTTCCGGAAAATCCCCCCCCCCCTTCATGACCATGCCATTTTTTGCGATACGGCACTGCATTACTTTACCTGACATTTGCACGGTCATGCAACATTGTACACAAATAAAATTTGTGTCCTGTTTTCCCACAAATAAAGCTGTCTTTTGGTGGTATTTGATTACCACTGTGGTTTTTATTTTTTACGCTCTAAACAAAAGACCGACAATTTTGGAAAAAAAATAATAAAACAACAAAAAAAAAAACAATATTGTTTACTTTCTGCTATGAAACATATCCAGTACAAAAATTAAACAAACTTGAATTTCTTCATAAATTTAGCCCAATACGTATTTGGCTACTGTATTTATAGAACACGCACCCCAAGTTTAGGAGGGAATTTTAGGGAAAAAAACTTTTAGGAGGGAAGTTTAAGGAAAAAAAATGTACATTTAAATGCAGCCTTATCAGTGTCATTTGCAGCCTTGTCACAGTGCAGCCTTGCCCCAGTGTCCATTGCAGCCTTGTCAGTGTCCATTGCAGCCTTGGCCGAATTTAAATTTATCACCGCCGAGACAGGGTGGAGCGGGGCGAACGCCGCCGAGAACGCAGGGACTGGGCGGAGCCGTGATACACATAGCCGAGTGTACTCGGCTCTACTCGGCTCTTCTCAGCTCCGCACACAGTCACGCAGAGTCCCGCCCTATGATGGACATAACACAGGTCCAATGGCGGGACTGGGCGTGACTGTGAGTGGAGCAGAGAAAAGCCGAGTACACTCGGCTATGTGTATCTCGGCGGCGATCGCTCCGCTCCGCTCACAGTCAGCGGAGATCGACGGAGATAGGTGGGTATCGGCGTATAACACGCACCCACAATTTTCCCCTGATTTTAAGTGCGTGTTATACGCCGATAAATACGGTATATACTTTTGGTAAAAAAAATCCAAATAAGCGTATATTGATAGGTTTGAGCAAAAGTTATAGCATCTACAAACTATGATTTTTTATATTATTTATATATATATATATATATATATATATACACACACACACAATAATACAGGACAGGGTTCTGCCCTGTCCTTGTGTGTGTTGTAGATGATCGTCAGGTGCCGGCGGTAATCTGGTGGCCGGCACCCACTGATCGGCATCTGCTGTATAAAAATCACAGTAGAGCCAGGTTTCTGGCAACGAGCGCATGCCCCCTGCCCTGGAAGAGCTAGATCAAGTACTAGGTAACACAGTATCTATGTTATACGGTCTACAAGCGGTTAATATGGAATGTATTTTCCTTGCTAAAGAACAGTCTTTTTTTATCAAGTTGTTATGGGTAAAGTTCCGCTTTAATAAATTATATATATAAAAACAAACAAAAAAAAAAAAACAGATGAGCATCACTCTGCTAATGTATAACCTTTGCATTTTCTTCTATGTAGGTGGTTGGTTTAGGTAACCATGGCATGTCGGGTACCAGACACAGTGTTGGAATGGCAGCTGTCAATCTGCTGGCACGAAGATTGAAAGTTGCAGACCAGTGGAAGACAGACAGGAGGACTGGAGCCGATATCATCACCACCAAACAAGATGGAATGCAGCTAGTTTTACTAAAACCACGTCAGTTCATGAATGTCAATGGAACAAGTGTGGCCAACGCAGGTAGGACATTTACTAATACTATGCATTTACTCTGTAGAAAAGTTTTAATTATGGGCAAGTTTTGTCACAAGTGTTTTCTTCCATGTGAGCTGTAGACCGGACAGTACTACGCAAAGCACTAGAAATCTGATTGGCGTAGAGCAGAGGTCTCAAACTGGTGGCCCTCCAGCTGTTGGGAAACTACAAGTCCCATGAGGCATTGCAAGGCTGCAGCAGCTGGAGGGCCACCAGTTTGAGACCCCTGGCGTAGAGTGTTGTCCCTTCCTCTCCCAGTTGAGTACTGCTATAGTAGGAAGCTAATATACACATAGGTATTCATATACGCTGTGTTTATGAATACATCTTAATGATCGCTTGAACGACTGCATAACTGGATAAACTGTTTTAATTTGACTGCTGTTCTGCTTTATAAAGAAAGTGGGCTTAAAGAGCCATAATAACATTTCAGTTCAAAGTTACAGCGGCACTCAAAATATCCATCTGAATCCAATATTACTTGGATAACTGCTTTGAGTAAAATGTTTTTTCTTTTCCAGCTGGAAAATTCCATCTCACCCCTGAGAATATTTATCTGCTGCATGACGAGCTAGATAAGCCTCTTGGGAAAGTGTCTCTTAAGCTTGGTGGGAGTGCAAGGTAAGTGGACAATAAAAAAATAACAATAAATTAGAAGTCTTCCAAAATGTTAAATGAAGTTCATGGAAGGAGGTGGGGGTGTATGGTTGCATGCATCTTTACAGCTCTGATCCATCTATCTCCAACTGGTTCTCCTGCCTCGTTTAAATTTGAAGCCAGACCTCATACTTCACTGGGTAATTGTCCCAGACAACAAACAGTGTGTGTAGTGAGAATAGATTACCAGAGGAACTTTATAGTGTTAATCTGGGCCATGGAAGGCTTAAAGTGGTTGTAAAAGCTCAAAGTATTTTTACCTTCATGCATTCTATGTATGAAAGTAAAAAACCTTCTGTGTGCAGCAGCCCCCCATGCCCTCCTTAATACCTACCTGAGCCCCAACTTGATCCAGCGATGTGCACGAGAGCAGCGTCTCTCCTGGGTCCTTTCCTTCTCATTGGTTCCCGCTACTGTCAATCACAGCCAGTGAGCAAATGAGGAGAGAGCAGGGGTGGAGCCAAGCAATTTGTGTGTGAATGGATACACAGAGCAACGGCTCAGGAGCGAGCTAGCTTGGGAACTTGGCAGGAGGGAGGAGCCAGGAGCACAGGCAGAGGTGACGAGAAAAGGAGGATTAGGGCTGCTAAAAAATCTTCCTTTTAATATCACTTTAAGTAGTTACTTTTCATTAAGAATATGTTTATTAGGATGACATGGAGAAGGGTAGATCATCCCTCAGGTTTATGTTACTGTCCCCCCTTTGAAGAGGTTTACCTGGTGTCCTGGGAATTCCACTAAATTAAACTTTCTACATCCCCTCTGTAGAGTGCCTTAATGATATATTCCTGTGGAGAATCTATACACATGGCAAGTCCCCACTGAACTCTACAAAGCAGTCTGTGAAGAACACACTCTAGAGAGGCAACCAGCCGTAAAAGCCTGACATGGGGGGTTTAACCCTTATGCAGATATTGTGGTTGGAGTCTCAGTTTATACTAGAGCTGCACAATTAGTCGTTAAAAAATTTCATAATCTCCCCTCCTCACAATCTTAATCCGGCATTTCCATGATTCTATGTAACAAGTGCAGAGCCGTTCTCTGCTCAGAGACGTCAAAAGAATAAAAAAAAAAACCTGACAAATGTTTATCAACGTTGCTCAGTGCCAAGAGATAACTTTATAATTTGGTTCTTTTAGAGCAAAGGGATGAACTTGGGTCTGTAAATAAGGTCACTTAAAGTGAATCTTCAGTCATTTTTTCATCTTTCCATCTATTAAATCTTCTGCCCTGGTTTTAACTTTGGATAGTAAAACATTTTTTTCTGCCAGTAAATACCTTATACAGCCCACTTCCCGTTTCTTGTCTGGTAAAAAGCCTAGGCTTATGACATCATGCATAGCTCTCTCTCACTCTCGGGAGAGTTTGCCAGGAAGGGAGGAGGCATGAGTCATAAGAGGGCCAATGAGAGCTGCAGAGCTGGGGGTGTGTCTGTGTCAATCTAGGCAGTGAACAGGCAGCAGCTTCAGCTGCCTACAGTTAAAATGGATGCAGCCAGACTCAGTGGAGGGAGATTTCTGCAGCATATTTGGCAAGTACAAAATCACAGTATACAGTATCTAAAATAATATGCAAAGTGGTTTGAGGGAAGCTTCAGAATGGCAAAGATGTTTTTATTACAAATTATGTGAGCAGACTGCAGTTCCTCTTTAACCACTTCCCGCCCAGCCTATAGCAAAATGACGGCCCGTCTGTGGTTCAGTTATCCTGACTGGACGTCATATAGATGTCCAGCAGGATAACAGCCGCCGTGCTCCCATGGGGGCGCGCATCGCCGCGATCGGTGGTGCAGTGTGTCAGTCTGACACACTGCTACACTGCTCTCGATAAAGAGCTTCCGATGGAGGCTCTTTACCACGTGATCAGCCGTGTCCAATCACAGGTGATCACGATGTAAACAGGAAGAGCCTTTGATCGGCTTTTCCTCACTCCCATCTGACACACTCGCGAGTAGAGGTGAGACGATCAGCGGCTCTCCTAACAGGGGGGGTCTGTGCTGATTGTTTATCAGCGCAGCCCCCCCCCGGATGCCCACCCAGGACCACCAGGGATGGCCACCACACTGGACCACCAGGTATGCCCCCCCTAGACCACCAGGGAAATGCCAATCTGTGCCCAGGCAGCTGCCAGTGTCCACCCACAATGCCTACCAGTGCCACCAGGGATGCCTATCAGTGCCCATCAGTGCTACGTATCGATGCCCATCAGTGCCCATCAGTGCCACCCATAAGTACCCATCATTGTAGCCTTTCAGTGCCACCCATGAGTAACCATCAGTGCCGCCTATCAATGCCCATCAGTGCTGCATATCAGTGCCACCCATCAGTGCCACCTCATCGTGTCACCTTATCAGTGCTCCTCAGTGCCGTCTTATCAGTGCCCATCAGTGAAGGAGAAAACGTACTTATTTACAAAATTTTAATAACAGAAACAAAAGAAAAACGTTTTTTTCTTTAAAATTTTCGGCCTTTTTTTTGTTTAGCAAAAAATTTAAACCGCAGAGGTGATCAAATACCACCAAAAGAAAGCTCTATTTGTGGGAACAAAATTATAAAAATTCTGTTTGGGTACAGTGTAGCATGACCGCAAATTTGTCTTTTAAACAGCGACAGCGCTGAAAGCTGGAAATTGGCTTGGGGTAAGTGCCTGGTATTGAAGTGGTTAAAGACTAAGTGCGCAGTGGTCTTTCAAACACAAATTTTGGGGAAAAAATACACTTCAATTACCTAATAAAAGATGAAACAGTAATGTTAGCCAGATTTTTTTGTATAATGTGAAATATTATGTTATGCTACGAGAATCGTGATCTTTATTCTAAGCAAAAAAATTGTGTTCTCATTTTAGCTAGAATCGTGCAGCCCTAGTTTATACTAATTTTTTCCCCCTTTTATTGGTTGAACTAGAAGGACTTGTGTCTTTTTTCAACCAGACTATGTAAATATTGCTAAAATTCTGCATGTGTCAATTTAGCTTTCCACAGCTTTTAAAAAAAATGTTGGCTAAGTTCAGTATAGCTAGCTACAGAGCAAAGCATACTCCTGCTTAACACGATGAGATTATTTGGTGATCACCTGCAACTTAACAGGAACATGTAGGCCTCCATTCCTAAACTCTGAAAAATAGCTAGTTTCCTGCCTTTCTTGCTAATCCTGTAGCTTTCTCTATCACTGACCTGGAGCAAATATGCAAAATCAGGAGATTTGCATTCACCTGCCAAATTCTTGTTCAGTGACTCAAGAAGTACTGAAACCCAAGACAGCCAGCTAACGAGTATTTTCAGAAAGAGGTCAGCATTGACAGCCTTATCTCTCTCAGTACATCTGGGTCTCTGGCTCTAATCATGTGCTAAAAAAAAAAAAAAAAACCCTGATTGGAATCTATGGACAGTGGGTGATGGCGCCCGTGCGCCCCCTATGGACGGGCTGCCACTGCTAACACCCCTCCCAGACTGTACAGGAAATAGTAATGTTCCTGCTCAAGCAGTGTTGTAAAAGTGTGCCCGTCACATGATTGGCTAAACAGAATTATGGTTCCTTTGGCCGGTTAAAGTGTCACTAAACCCACATTCTAAAAAAAACTATCAATAAATGGTATCTTACATGCTGTTCATACTTAGTCACTATGAGATTCGTTTTCTGTAGTCTGCAAAAATACCTGGTAGATCCTGCTGTTCTCTATCTCCACCTTCTGTTCATGCTAGAGATTTTGTAGCTGTGGTGGCAACTCTGCACATGCTCAGTTTTCAGTGAGTTTCTATGCTGAGTATTTTCTCCCCATCACATCTGAGCAGCCCATGTGACTATAGAGTCACACATGTGGATGTATACACAGTGGTAAATGACAGCCCACTCCCTACCTCCTCCATGCCCACTAACCAGCGAAACACAATGGGGATGGGATATTACCTGTAGATTGAGGGAGGCTTCACCTCCCTCTTATTCTAAGGCAAAGGCTGGAGGGGCGTGACACAGCCCGTTACTGGCAGAAATACCCAACACCATGATATTTCCATAAAATAATAAAGATTTGATTTCAAATATACTGTATAATTGTATGTCAATTTTAAAAAGGCTTATTAATATTATTTATTTTTATTAGATATATTTTTGTTCAAATTAAAATAAAATAATTCTGGTGCAATCATCCCCATACAGAAATAGAAGGGCAAATGTAAACTAAACAGTGCCTGTCTAGTCACTTTAACCGTTCGCTGACTGTCCTATAGCAGTTGCTACAGGGTGGCAGTGGTGCACCGCATCACGTGTGTGTATTTTTTATATATATATATATATATACACACACACACACACATACACATATCTATCTATCTATCTATATAGTGTGACATTGGGGGATGTCTAGCTCAGTGATAGATGCGTTTTAAGTGAGTTCACCACCAACAGGAACTAAGGTTTAAGGGTGTGGTAGCCCACTTTTATTGAAAGTAACAAAAGAAAAGTTCACACATGTATTTGGTTGCCCACACAGGGGTTCTTCTCCCAAAATTACAACAAATAAAAAATGCCAATCTACCTGGCTCTTAAGGCTCACTCAGCCTTGGGCGCTGTTCCTTGCTGCACAGGCCCACTCCTGGCCTCTAGGAAGGGCTCTCCTGACACTCCAGGCTTCTACACTCCTCCAAGACTCACAGTCCCCTCTGGTCCCCAAGACTCTCTCTTCCAGTTGTCTCAGCTATAGTCCCCCCGACTCTCTCAGCTGGCCCAACCCTCTCAGTCCACTGACCTTGAATCTCTACCACATGGAGTACCGTCTCAAGGATGTTGCCTGAGTTCTTAATCAGTAGCACACTTCTCTCCTGTCAGCAACAACTGCTCCAACACCAACTCCTTTCCCATACACACTGAGCTATGCTCAGCTCTGCCTTATAACGAGTGTGTGCACCTGGACACACACAACCTGCAGAGCTTCTGGAAAACCCGGACACATGACTGAAGACTCCTTCCCTCCCAATGCTCTTTGATGTCTTCAAGTTTCCAGCCCCAATCCAGACTTACAAAATCCAGAGAAAACTCAAAGCATAGTTTTCTCTGCTCACCGATCTTTTGCTGGAACTTCTCAAATTGCTTCTTTGAGAGTCCTGTGTCCATTTTAAACACATTTCTACTAAGACAGGGGCTCTCACTCTCACATATCCCCCCCCCCCCTTTGTTTCAATCCGGAGAGAGGAACACCAGCACCCGTCATCAGGGTTGGGACACCTCTGTGCTGGCTGTCAGCCGCGTAGGCCCAACCCTTTTTTCGGGTGCGCTTCCAGGTAAGTCCTTCCTTGACTCTCCATGGGATTCCATTTGTTAGCAGTGCCGACCATTAGCATATCACTCATTTTGAGATCCCAACTTCCGATACCATCAGTGCTTTTTTTCAAAATTTGTTAGGACCCATCCTGAGGAGAGACCACACACAGGCGAGGGACTATGCTCCACGGAACTATCACCAAGCTCCACCTCACTTGCTTTCCAACGCTCCATGGGCGGCTGTCCCAACAAATGACACTGACCCAAGCACAAATCATTCCTTGCGGCGAAAATGTCAACTGGTGTGTACGCATTACATTGCTACAGCAACCAATTTCTTCAGCACTTTCTCCCACAGTGTCTCCGTGTACTTTAATTTGTACCTTTGTGCGAATGACAGGAAAAATCTCTGCTACTGCCATGTCCAGTTCCTCTCATGATTATTAAAGCGGTTGTAAACCTGCTGACTTTTATTTTTATTTTTATACACCTGTAAAGGAAAAGGCATAATGAGCTTGTATGCACAGCATACAAGCTCATTATGAAATACTTACCTTAGAACGAGGCGTCGGTGTCCCTCCCGGTCCACGCCGAGGCAGCTGACATTATGCCTTGGCGTGTCTTCCGGGTATCGCGGCTCCAGCGCTGTTAGTGGCTGGAGCCGCGATTCGTCACTCCCGCGCATGCGCGTGGGAGACTTCTTTCCGGCAAGGTCCGGCGTCCGCCGGGCCTTCAGCCGAGAATCCCCTGTGCACATGCGCCGCTGCAGTCAGCGGCGCAGTGCAAGGGGAATATCTCCTAAACCGTAAAGGTTTAGGAGATATTTATTTTACCTACAGGTAAGCCTTAGTATAGGCTTACCTGTAAGTAAAAGTAAGAAAAAAGACTATACAACCGCTTTAAGCATAAGCTGTACTACTTGGCTCCACCTACTGGTACTACACAGTACCACCTTGTCCGACCATGGTGGAGACACCCAAGTGTACAGCAAATGTGCTTTTTGGACTTCAAGCATTTTCAACAATACATTAGTCATCTTAAAGCGGAGTTCCACCCTTTTTTTATGTTTATTAAAAGTCAGCAGCTACAAAAAGTGTAGCTGCTGGCTTTTAATAAACATACACTTACCTGCTCCACTGTCCAGCGACGCTCCGCTCCTCTCCCCCTTCCTCCGCCGGCGCGTCCATTCACAGTATGGGCACCCGGCCGTGACAGCTTTCGGCTTCACGGCCGGGCACTCACTGCGCATGCGCGAACAGCGCAGCGCTCTGTGAGTGGACAGGCGATCGCCTGGGACCTGTCACGTCCCAGGTGATCGCCTACAGGGAGGAGCCGCCACAAGGCGATATGACGTATCGCCTAGGCGGCTCCAGGGCGGAAGGAGGAAGTGGGACAGGAAGTCCCACTCCTACTGAACCCCCCACTCCCCCCCAAAAAAATTACATGCCAAATGTGGCATGTAAGGGGGTGAGGAGTGGAATAAAAAAAAAGAAAAAAAATTGGGTGGAACTCCACTTTAATGCGATCCACATCTACATACAAGACCTTTCTAGGGACTTTTCCATTATCAATGACGTGGAGGGGCTCATCCACTGAAGCTGGAAAGGTAGACACATTTACAGCGACCTCCACCTCACTGGCCGCGGTATCTGTCTTTACAGCCTCTTGCTCAACTGAAGCGCCGTCAGATGTACGTCTCACATTTATCCCTTCTGCCACAGCATCAGTGAGCTACTGCAGGTCATACGTCACATTGCCATTTTTGCACCCACTATTTTCCAGCGGTTGGGCTGCAGATAACACAACTGCCATGCATGCGCCCTTAACTGGTCCTTCTGATTGGAGGGGGCCAATCTCTGCTGGGGCCAAGACGCCCTTGGCCACTGGCCACCCTGCAATCCCTCCGTTGGGCATAGCACAAGGCTCAAAATTTCAAGTCTTGAGCCACTAGCCAGGTCTCAAGGGTTACTCGCCACCAGTTGCCCAACCTAACCTCTACCCTGCTCCGCCCCTAATTCTGCCGCTAATCACGCCCTCATAAATTAGCTCATGAAATGACACTTGTAAATGTTTTATGCAGAATTAAGTTACAGAAATAAATATTAACAACAACTTAATCAGTTCCCCTCAGCACAGCCTCACCTGTGCTCATCAATGCAGCCTCACCTGTGCCCCACATTGCAGCCTCACTGTGCCCCACATTGCAGCCTCATTGTGTCCCCCATTGAAGACTCATTGTGTCCCCCATTGAAGACTCACTGTGCCCCCCATTGAAGACTAATCGTGCTCCCATTGGCGGCCAGATCATGACAGCAGTGGCGTCACTAGGGTTGGTGTCACCCTGTGCAGACCCCCCATCAGTACAGACACCCTCACCCAAGTACAGACTCCCCCCCCAGCACTACAGACACCCCCCTCAGTACTACAGACACCCCCCTCAGTACTACAGACACCCCCCTCAGCACTACAGACACCCCCCTCAGCACTACAGACACCCCCCCTAGTGCAGACCCCCCAGCATTACAAGACCCCCTCAGTACAGACGCCCCCGCCTTAAATACCTCAGAACAGCGCACACACTGTGTCCCTCGAGTGCAGGGTCCTCCTCCTCCTCTGTGGATGTAAACAGAGAAAAGGAGGTGGCTTCGGTCCACGCCGCTGAGGTACACAGCGGTGCGAGGCACAGCTAATCATGGCAGCAGGTGGTGTTAGAGGTGCTGCTACCGACGGGTGTTACCCGCCTAGCAACGCCTCTGCATGACAGGATGAAGAGGAGAGCCGCGGATCGCAGAGCGGTATAGCCCGCTGTTAGAACTTACATTGAAATTTCCTCCACTCTGCTCGCTCACACAGCCCCGCCTCCTCCTGACCCCGCACCTGTGATAGACAACACATCCCAGCATTGGACCCGCATTCTGTCTATTACAGGTGCAGGGTCAGGAGAAGGCGGGGCTGTGTGAGCTAGCAGAGCGGAGGAAATTTCAATGCAAGTTCTCTTCCTCCGTGCTCTCTGCCATCGGGGCGATCGCTGGGAGGACTGCTCCCGATCAACCCCGCCCACCGCGGTGCTCGCCCCCCCACTCCTAGGCAGCCCAGCTCCTTGCCAGACCTTATCTTCCACTTGAAAAATGCGAGTGGAAAATTTGAGGTCTGGCATAGCAGGTGTTATGTCCACATCGGTGTTATGTAACTTAGCCTTATCCAGCATGGTTAGCAATTGTTTTGCCCAGCTGTCCCAGTCAGTGGTACTTCCCTGACAGGCATTCTGCAGCACTGCATCACCTGTTCCAAGAGGCACCAAAGGAACCTGGGACTCATTACCTAATACTGTACATTTGTCATCTCTATATGCATCACATTGTACAAGCACAGTTTCACTTATGTCACATTGGGACAATGCTTCGTCACAGAACGCAGGGTGCAATACACTATTTTGACCAGATTGTTCTGGTGGCGCTACCATCACACCCAGCTTTACACTTCCAGCTTTAACAGGGTGAATAACTTGTTCACCAATCTGGTCACATACCAGGCGGGGTGGTCTGCACCCACACTCTCATTGTGTGGTGCAGTCACTCCTTGTTCCCCCAGAGTAGTGCCAGAGCGGTCCTGGACAACCTCCAGTTCCAACACAGGGAGATCCCTGGAGCTTTCCACGGACAACCCTGCAGCTCTGCCTCTGGTGGTCACGGAAGACATCCTACTTCCAACCTTTTTAGTAAACATATTACCAACATTATTCTCAAATATGACATTTCCAGAAATACATTTCTCAACCTTTTAAGGGTCATCATGACACTTAGACATAGTTGTAGCTATTGTTGTTGGCCCTTTACCCACTTGTGCAGCTCCACAGCTGACCTGGGAAACCCTCTGCTCCAACACTATGGGCTCCTGGGAGGTTTCCCCGGGCAACCCTGCAGCACCTGTCTCTGTCACTAGGGAACATGGTATATGGATTTCTTTGTTCACCCCTAGTACAGCTCTTCCAGCACTCTGCTGGATTCCACCAGGTACATACAGAGTCCCCATGTCCTTTTTAGTCTTTAGTCCTGCTGCCAGTTGAGGCTTAACCTTGTGCCTCCCCCCTACTTTGGGTAGCACACTGTAGCAAGTCCACCTGTACTGCAGATCTCCCCGCTGAACACACTTTAATTTCATTGGGTTCTGTCCCATAAACTGCAACAGTCTTACCAATTCCTGTAGCCGTTGTCATAGCCTTCATTTGAGTGCGTTGTCTCTCATCTGTGGGGTCTCCACAGGCTGACTCTTCCATGTGGTCATGGAGAAACACTGCAGCCTTTCCAGACCAACCAACATCCCCTGCATGTAACACAGGATCCCTGTTGCTAGGGGTAACAGTAGACCAGCACTCCAAAGATGGTTGGCTACACCTCATGGTGGTTACAGACTGTTGTGCCCTTCTTTCTGGGCTGACCACTTCACATAAGCAGCCACAATACACATCTTTACATTCCTCATTGGTACCCCCTGCAGGCCACACAGACTTCTTGCCACTGTTGCCAGGGGTGACAACCGATATGTTTGCAGAAAACCCAGGGCTGGCACACTGATGCACACTCATGCTCTCCTGAGTCATTGCTTGATTGGTGCTTTGTTGTCGCAGTGATGCCACTCCCTTTGCTATGGGTGATGACCTCTCTTTGCTGAAGCGTTGCTGGCGGCCCATGATGCGATGGAACTCTCCTGTAAGAAGTATTTCCTCTTTAAACTGGCGGTGGTCATCCTGGTCCCCATCCATTAAATGGTAAACCGACCGGTACTCTATCAGTAATATGGTTTGCAGCAATTTTGGCCACCGGTCTCTAGGACATTTCCTCTTTACAGCAACTTTTTCAAATCTTACTAGGAAGTCTCCAACCTCCTCTGTAGGCAGCATGGGTTGCATGTAATCAGGGGCCCAAATCATAGCCCCTTGAACTGCATCTGACTCTTGTCTGGTTCCGCTTGAACCACTCATTCACGGTCTCATACACCACTGGCCCCTTTTGACTGGCCCTTCTAGGTGGAGACATCTTCTCAGGCCACGCTGAGCTCACTTCCCCTTTTAACTTGATTTAACATGAACTTCTTGTGTTTTGACTGCCTCATCCTTGCAGTCACATGCACAGCAGCTTGTTACACAGTTCAAAGCAGTAAAAAGAAAACAATTCTCACAGGTGCACCACCTGTATGCAACACAGTCCATCCATTGAACTCCTGCGCAATGCAGTTTGCCTGGCTGCCACACACAGCTAGCAGCAGTTCCTGAAATGACTCACTACTGGCGCAGAGACCCGGATTTCACCGTCTGTATGCCCGCTGAATCCACCACTTGTGACATTGGGGGATGTCTAGCTCAGTGATAGATGCATTTTAAGTGAGTTCACCGCCAACAGGAGCTAAGGGTGTGGTAGCCCACTTTTATTGAAAGTAACAAAAGAAAAGTTCACACATGTATTTGGTTGCCCACACAGGGGTTCTTCTCCCAAAATTACAACAAATGAAAAATGCCAATCCACCTGGCTCTTAAGGCTCACTCAGCCTTGGGCGCAGTTCCTTGCTGCACAGGCCCACTCCTGGCCTCTAGGAAGGGCTCTCCTGACACTCCAGGCTTCCACACTCCTCCAAGACTTACAGTTAGTTCCCTCTGGTCCCCAAGACTCTCTTCCAGTTGTCTCGGCTATAGTCTCCCCGACTCTCTTAGCTAGCCCAACCCTCTCCGTCTACTGACCTGGAACCTCTCCCACATGGAGTACCGTCTCAAGGATGTTGCCTGAGTTCTTAATCAGTAGCACACTTCCCTCCAGCAACTGCTGTATCACCAACTCCTTTCCCACACACACTGAGCTATCTTCAGCTCTGCCTTATAACGAGTGTGTGCACCTGGACACACACAACCTGCAGAGCTCCTAGAAAACCCGGACACATGACTGAAGACTCCATCCCTCCTAATGCTCTTTGAAGTCTTCAAGTTTCCAGCCCCAATTCAGACTTACAAAATCCAGAGAAAACTTAAAGCATAGCTTTCTCTGCTCAGCAATCTTTTGCTGGAACTTCTCAAATAGCTTCTTTGAGAGTCCTGTGTCCATTTTAAACACATTTCTACTAAGACAGGGGCTCTCACTCTCACAATAGATTATATATTTATATATACACACACTGTATAATTATACACAGGTGCATCTCAAATAATTAAAATATCATCAAAAAGTTAATTTCATTATCTCTATTCAAAAATGAAACTCATATTATATTATATTATATAGATTCATTACACACGGAGTGATATATTTCAAGTATTTCTTTCTTTTAATTTTGATGATTATAGCTTACAGCTTGTGAAAACCCAAAATTCCAATATCTCCGAAAATTTGAATATTGGGATACAAGTTTAATATTGTGGACTCATGAAGTCACACTCTAATCAGTTAATTATGTGATCCGGCTCTTTTGGCTGGTACCATGGACTCAATGTCTGCCGGCACTCGCTGATTGTTTAGTACACAGGCAGAACGGCGATCTGCCTAGGTAAACAAGGCAGATCACCGTCCTGTCAATAGGGAAGGTTATGATCCTGTGTTCTTGCAGGGACACCGATTTATGCCTTCCCTTAGTAAAAGCACCTCTTCCACAGTACACACGCACAGGCTAGGAACACATTTAACCCTTTGATCACCTCTGATGTTAACCCCTTCCCAGCCAGTGTCATTAATACAGCGACCATGCATATTTTTTAGCACTGATCACTATATTTGTGTCACTGGTCCCCAAAAAGTGTCAGTTTCCCAACTACCAGCCACAATATCGTAGTTCTGCTATAAGTCGATGATCGGCACCATTACTTGTAAAAATAAATAGAAATATACCATCGCTTGGAGACGTTATATCTTAGTATTTTTTTTACCAATAATATGGAGCTAAATACATATTTTGGCACAAACTGATGAAGAAATTAGATTTTTTTTTTTTTATTGGAAATGTTTTATAGCAGAAAGTAAAAAATATTGGGTTTTTCTTTTGCTTACAGCGCAAAAAATAAAAATTGCAGAGGTGATAAAATTCCACCAAAAGAAAGTTCTATTTGTGGGGGAAAAAAAAAAGGACAAAATTTGACTTGTGTACAGTGTCGCACGCCCGCGCAATTATCAGTTAAAGTAATGCAGTGCTGTATCGCAAAAAATGGTCTGGTCAGGAAAGGGGGGGGGGGGTAAATCTTCCAGAGGTCAAGTGGTTAAACAGTAAGTATAGGTTTTAGGTGTTTAACTGGAGTGTAGCTTCAAAGACATATCATATGTTACCCCAGTAGTGTCTGCCATCCAAGGTGTTATAAAATAATAGTGAAGAGAAAAAAAAAAAAAATCAGTGGCAGGGGTTTAGACCAGCCCTCAAAATTTCCACTCGCCTGCTCGCATTTTCGGAGTGGATTTTGAGGGCTAGGCGAGTGTGGGCTGCCTGGGGGTGGTCGTGGGGCAAGAGAGAGGAGAGGAGAGTAGGAGATGCTGCCTCCGCCGCCACCACATTGATCAGCGCGCGGGGAACATAATAGCTTTCATTTCAATAGCTGTGTGTTCCCAGTCTTCATATATAGCCCCTCCCCCTTGTCCGGGCACTTCGATAGACAGATCACGCGCCCCAGGATTGGGCAGGTGATCTGTCTATCAAAGTGCCGGGAAAAGGGGGAGGGGCTGTGACGGCACACGCGGCGTGGAACACACAGCTATTGAAATGAAAGCTGTTACCTTCCCCGCGCGCTGATCAATGCGGCGGCGGCAGCAGCTCCTCCTCTCGCCCCACGACGGCCCTCTCTCTTACACAGGTAGGCCACTGGGGACCTACACATGGCTGCATTTGGGGACATGGCTGCATTTCAGGACATAAGGCTGCATTTCAGGACATATGGCTGCATTTGGGGATATGGATGCATTTCAGGACATATGGCTACATTTGGGGACATGGCTGCATTTCAGGACATATGGCTGCATTTGGGGACATGGCTGCATTTCAGGACATATGGCTGCATTTGGGGACATGGCTGCATTTGGGGACATGTGGCTGCATTTGGGGACATGTGGCTGCATTTGGGGACATGTGGCTGCATTTCAGGACATATGGCTGCATTTGGGGACATATGGCTGCATTTCGGGGCATGGCTGCATTTGGGGACATGGCTGCATTTCAGGACATATGGCTGCATTTGGGGACATGGCTGCATTTGGGGACAGATGGCTGCATTGGCGTCACAGGCTGCACTGGCGGACACAGGCAGGCTGCAGTTTTGGACAAAGTTGTTGTTAATATTTATTTTTATAACTTAATTCTGCATAAAACATTTAAGTGTCATTTCATGAGATAATTTGAGGGCGTGTTTAGGGGCAGGATTAGGGGCGGGGCATGGTAGGGGTTGGGCCCGGCAACTGGTGGCGAGTAACCCTTGAGGTCTGGCTAGTAGCTCAGGATTTGAAATTTTGAGCCCTGGTTTAGATTATCATATCCTGGAATTAGAATCTGTGAATGTATGGCTGCAGCACACCGATGGAAAAAAGACCGATGGGGCCCATACACGATCGGTTTGTTTGATGAAAAAAATCCATCGGACTGTTTTCATCGGTAAAACCGATCGTGTGTACGCGGCTTAAGAGTAATCTTAATAGACCAGATCCTACCCTTTAAAGTTTTCCGATATGTGGAAGTCTCCTTCATTTGATATAGCCAGTGTCTTCACTTCCTCCTCTGCAGTTTTTATTTATTCGTTGATCAGTTGTCTTTTTTTTTTTTTACATTTCAGAGGCCACAAAGGTGTTCGTTCCTGCATTGACTATCTAAACTCTGATGTAAGTTTACCATTTATGATGCCTTTTGGCTAGTGTTATTTATAGTAGTCCTAGTTTATTGATTGACGAGGAACTAGAAACTCTAAAGGTTGCGTTGTACCCAAAAAATGTCAGGCAGAAGGCAAATGACTTTAGTCGGTAGTATGGTCTGTGGTCTGCCTGTAGCTGATCTTTCATTATTTTAATAATTACTGACTTGCTTTACCATACCTCCCAACTGTCCCTGATTTGGAGCAATGTCCCTCTGTCCCTCATTTGTCCTTCATTTTGGTCTGATCTATAAAGATAAAAATGCACTTTTTATCTATCAAAAATAGTTTCCCAGCGCTAAACCTTTCATCTGATTTCTAAATTGCTGCATTTGTAAATTCCAAAAGCCAAGTATAAAGGAATGGTAGTGGTAAAAAAAAAAAGGCACTTGTGGGTTTAACCAATCTTGTTTTTTTTGTACAATTCTCCTTTAAAAGGGCTTGGCAATGGGTGTGTCCTATGCCTGCATACTTTTGCTGATAGGTGACTCTCATTCCCATCTCAAAAAGTTGGGAGGTATGGCTTTACCTTGTTCTTCATGCTCTATGTGGAGGCAGCCATTTTGGTAGAGGCAAAACTTTGCTTCCTCATGTCAGATCCTCCAAGAACAGTTCAATATGAATATCACTATAAATGTCATGAGAATAGCGGCCACAGGCAGCAGTACCTTAGATCTCGCACTGCAGATGTACAACTATGAGGCTGTAGGTACCCTCACATACCAAGAAGTGCACTGCTATTTTTGAAGAGGAATTCAAAACAAGATACATTTTGGGGTACTGCTTAGTATTAAAGTGGATGTAAACCCAATTCATGAAATTTGAGCTGGGCACATATATCTGCAGTATTTTCTTATTTCTCTCCAAAGAGCCAAGTCCCTTAGCTCTTTCCTGAACCGTTCCTCTGTTATCAGCCTGATAACTCCTGACAAATTCTCTGACACATCAGATAAAAGCAGCCTGACATTTCTATCGGGGGAGGTTGCTATAAAGAGATTAGCAGGGAGCTGGCCCTGTTACAAAACACCTCTGAGAGTCTCTGCCTATGTGGAGAGGGGGTGTGTGCATTTCCTCCAATCAGCCATTTTAGCTATCTTGGCTGTATGCCCAGACATCACACTCTGTGTTAAACATTTCCCAACAGATCTGAACTTTCTAAACAGTATATAAATGTGAAGACAGCAGATATACATGTAAAACCTATGTAGGGAGATTTGGTTCATCCCTGTGTATCATCTGAGGCTGTTCACTTCACTGGGTGTATGGAGGGTTTACATCCACTTTAACCTTTGTAGATGTTCTCAGTAACATGGTAGATCCTCAGTTTTTGAGCTTACGCCCATTCTAATTTAAGATATTTTTTTTTTTAAAACAGACGATGACCAGGCTCCTGATTGGGATTGGACGTCCAGGTGACAAGTCTTCAGTAACGACACATGTGCTTGGACGCTTTACAAAACCAGAGCAGGAGATACTACCTCAAGCTCTGGAGCAGGGTATAGACTTGTTATTGTCACATATCAAGAATAAAACAGGGATGGACTCTACGGCACATGCTACGTCACCGAAAACCACATGACCTTGGTAAAATCAGATTGGGAGAAAGACCTTTTAGTACAGAACTGATCTGTACTGCTTATACCGGTTTTACAAGGAGTACACAACTAGAGGGTGTTCTGGACGTGCATATTTATTGGGATTATGGCGTTTCCTCAGCCCAGAAAGGACTATGAGGTTTGAAGGCACATCTATTGGTATAGGTATGCTTGTGCAACTAGGATTCTAGAACAGAAAGACTGCATTTGTTATTTATCAAGTTAGCTTTTGAAATAAACCAGTAGTATGTGGTGGGAGGACACTACGGTGCCCTGGCATTTACCCTTCTCCACACCCTTCTGGCCCGTACACACGACCTGAATATCGTACGACAGATCGTACGACTTTTTTCGCTTAATAGTCACAAGTAGAAATTGAATAGGGTACTAAAGTCACGAAAATTCTCGTACGACAGAAAATAAAATCCTAAGTGATGTCATGTGTTGTAGTGTATTTGTATTGTATTTTCGGACGACAACTATACTGACTAAACGAAAATCGTATGATCTGGTATCGTACGAGGAACATTTTCGTGCTTGTCCGATCGAATAATATCGGATGAACCGTCGTGATCGGCTCTCGAAAGTAGTGTACACACGATCCGAAAATCGTACGATTCTTCCTCGGACGACCGTTTTCGTCCGATATTCGGATCGTGTGTACAGGCCATTAGGCTGGATTCACACCTATGTGTTTTTAAGCATATTTTCAGAAGCACAGGAATGCAAGACAATTGATTTCGACAATGGGTCCCGTTCTAAGCAGTTTCCTGCTGTGTGTTTTTGGGTCGATAGAATTCAATGGAAGCACCTGAGTTTTTGGTAGGGTTTTTTTTTTGTTTTAACAACCAGTCTCCCCCTCCACACCTAAAGCATGAAAAAACATAAAACGCAACAAAAAAAAAAAAAAAACAAGAAAAAAAAAAAAAGGTGCGAACCTAGCCCCACCCTGACCCACTAACAAAGCTTGTTTGGCTGTACTTCTCCTGTGATCCGTTTTCAACAGACAACGGGCTGAAGTCATAAAGCAGGTCCAGGCGGGGGAAAGATCACGATCATATGTCAGTATCCACCCAAATCCCTGTACCAGCACCCAGCTCAGTGAGCCGCTAAGAGCCTGAAGTGGCTGCTCCTGCCCCTTCACAGCCCAGCGCTCCAGTAAGTGCAGGGGGGGGGGGCATGAGCAGATGAGCAGAGAGGCAGTGATTGACAGTCACCAGCTCGCTGCTCATGGAGCACTGAGAACTAGACATGTGCACTGCTGAAAAATTTGTTTTTTTTCGTTTCGCTTTTTTCGTCTTTTTGCTTTTTTCGGAAATTCAGGAAATTTGGAATTCAAAAATTCAACTTTCCAAATTTCCAATTTTCGATTTTCGAATTCTGCAATTTCGAATTTTCGAATCTCGAATTTTCGAATCTTCGAAATTTCCAATTTTCGAAATTCCGAATTTTTCGGATTTTCGAAATTTCGAATTTTTCAATTTACAAATTTCGGAATTAACGAATTTCTCTAAATTCGTGAAAAACTAATTAGAAACTAAACGAATTGCACATGTCTACTGAGAACCGAGTGACCATCGGTGTCTGATCGCTCAGTTCTCAGTGTAGGAGAGGCCAGGGGACAGATGCAGCATCAGAGCAATGCTGCATCCACCTAGGTAAGTATGAACAAAAAAAAAAATCCTTAAACTTCTCTTTTAACCTCAAAATTAAACTTTTAAGTTGCCTAATGCCATTCCTCTTGCCAGCCCATTAAATAAATACCTGTGCATACCGGATGTTGTAAACTCTTTTCCCTTACTTTCAACATTCGCTTCCTTCATTCCTCATTTTTCTTCTTCCTTCTGATTTCAGCCAATAGGGAAAAATAAATAAAAAATCATGCCAGAGATGCTGTACATCATCACCATCATGCTAATATCCTAGTTCAAAGAAATGACACTCCCTGGGCACAATAAAACATTTCACTGAAAACCTGTATTTGTATTTATAATCCTTTTTATGGCAAACTTTTCAGAAACCTGGGCAATTCAAACAGAGCATATGATGAAAAAAAATGCACAAGTAGAGTTCATCTTTGGAGGAAAAATTACACAACTAGAGAATAGCGCAATGAAGTGGCATCTCGACACATCCCAACTGAATTATAACCATGCACTACCTAAAGCTGAACTCCATGCAGATACAGAAGACACAAATTAATGTCACTTTGTATTTATTAACCTATTATTAAATGTATTTGTACACACACAAAGGTGCTGAAAATGTAAAGCTTGTTTGATAGTTCAGAAAAAAAAGGGGCAGAGAGCTGAAGTAACACTCTGCAGAGCTTGGTGAGGAGAGGTCTGAGAGCTGATTGGAGAGAAGAGACACGACCCCCCTTCACACAGCTCACAGTAATAGAGCTAAAAGCAGGGTGGTTATAAATCAATAATTAAAAAAATAAAAATAAAAAAAAAGATTTTTTTAATTTAAATCATTTTTTTTTAAATATTTAAAATCAATTTTTTTGATCAAATTTATTTAAATAAAATGTTTTTGGAGTAGAACTCTATCTAAAGACAGTATTCTATTTAAAATACATGAATAATTTAGTTTATTCAGCATGAAATGGAGCTTAGTTATGTAGCATGAGGCTGTATATTCTGCAATATTTTTTTTTTTGGTAAACTCATTCAATGAATCCAAGCTCTGCAAGCTGAGATAACATGCACTGCATTGATGCATTCACACAATGTCACAGTAACCATGAGATAAAACAAACGTTCAGGAATATTCCTTTACCCTATTGTTTTGTAAATCTATGTACATTACAAACTGTATGATCACTGTAGTGATATCAGTTCTGATATCAGCGTTTTACTAACATGACAGCTTATTATTCTAAAGAGGAAACATTTATTTTGTTTGCAAATATTAAAGATTCGAACTACCAGTAAGAATGAGTCCTTACATTTAAAGAGCACCTGTCATTTCAGATCCATCATGGCAGTGTCTGTTAGCTGGCATCACCTCACCTGCTGCCACCACGTCCCTCACCTTGTTGTGTCACTGCCGCATCACCAGCCATCCCATTAAAGTGAATAGGACTGTTGGCGAGTCAACAGCAGGTCAGAAATGACAGTTACTCTTTAACTGCTTGCCGACCAGCGCACAACGATATACGTCGACAGCATGGCACGGACAGGCAGAAGGACGTACATATACGTCCCCTTTAAGAAGCGGGATTGTGAACTCGATGTCCGCGGGGATACCCCACAATCGTCTCACGGAGAGGAAGAACTGGGAAATGCTCACGTAAACAAGCATTTCCCCAGTCTTCCTAGTGACAAGGACACTGATCACAGGTCCCTGTAATCGGAAGCGGTGATCAGTGTCGTGTCACACATAGCCCATTCCCCCTACAGTTAGAAGCACTCCCCAGGACACACTTAACCCCTTCAGCGCCACCTAGTGGTTAACCCCTTCACTGCCAGTGTCATTTTCACAGTAATAAGTGCATTTTTATAGCACTGATCGCTGTAAAAATTACTTTGGTCCCAAAAATGTGTCCGATGTGTCCGCCATAATGTCACAGTCACGATAAAAATCGATGATCGCCACCATTACTAGTAAAAAAAATAATAATAAAAATGCCATAAATCTATCCCCTATTTTGTAGAAGCTATAAATTTTGCGCAAACCAATCAACATACGCTTATTGCGATTTTTTTTTTTTATACCAAAAATATGGAGAAGAATACGTATCAGCCTAAACTGTGAAACAATGTAGGTTTTTTACATATATTTTGGGGATATTTAATATAGCAAAAAGTAAAAAATATTGCATTTTGTTCAAAATTGCCGCTCTATTTTTGTTTATAGCGCAAAAAATAAAAACCGCAGAGGTGATCAAATACCACCATAAGAAAGCTCTATTTGTGGGGAAAAAAAAGGACGCCAATTTTGTTTGGGAGCCACGTCGCACGCCTGCGCAATTGTCATTTCAAGCGACGCTGTGTGGAATCGCAAAATGGTCCGGGGCTGAAGTGGTTAACCACTTCAATACAGGGCATTTTCACCCCCTTTCTGCCCAGACCAATTTTTCGTTTTCAACGCTGTCGCACTTTGAATGACAATTGCGCGGTCATGCAAAACTGTACCCAAATACATTTTTATGTTTTTTTTCCCACACAAATAGAGCTTTCTTTTGGTGGTATTTGATCACCTCTGCGTTTTTAATTTTTTTCACTATAAACAAAAGAAGAGCGACAATTTTGAAAAAAAACACAATATTTTTAACATTTTGCTTTAATAAATATCCCCAAAAAATATATAAAAAAAACTAAATTTTTTCACAGTTTAGGCAGATACGTATTCTTCTACATATTTTTGGTAAAAAATATCACAATTTTAAAAAAATATTTTTTTTTCCTCAGTTTAGGCCGATATGCATTCTTCTAAATATTTTTGCTAAAAAAAAAAAAAAATCACAATAAGCGTATATTGATTGGTTTGCGCAAAAGTTATAGCGGCTACAAAATAGGGGATAGATTTATAGCATTTTTATTATTATTTTATTTTTACTAGTAATGGCGGCGATCAGCGATTTTTCTCATGACTGCGATATTGCGGAGGACACAACGGACACTTTTGACACATTTTTGGGACCATTCACATTTGTGCAGCGATCCCTGCTATAAAAATGCACTGATTTCTGCATAAATGTGACTGGCAGAGAAGGGGTTAACACTAGGGGGCGATCAAGGGGTTAAATGTGTGTCCTAGGGAGTGATTCTAACTGTGGGGGGAGGGGACTGACTGGGGAAGGTGACCGATCTGTGTCCCTATGTACAAGGGACACACCATCGGTCTCCTCTCCCTGACAGGACGTGGATCTGTGTGTTTGCACACACAGATCCATGTCCTTGGCTGTGTAACTGCCGATCGCGGGTGCCTGGTAGACATCGCGGCCGCCAGGCACATGCATCGGCACCTGAGTGATGCGGCGGGCGCGCTCACCCCCTAGCGGCCGGGAGGCCCGAGGACGTCATATAACGGCCGCTCTGGATGGCAGAGCCACCTTGCGGCCATCATTTTACAATACGCCGGTATTGAAGTGGTTAAAAATCATGATTTAAATCAAATCCACCCTGGAGCCAAGGCTGTCTAACAGTTAGAGATCCCTCCCCTGTCACCATTTTTCTCTTGGTGTCAGGAAAACTTGTCAGAAATGATTCATGCTGATAGCAGTGGAAAAAAAAAAGATGCAATAGGAAATTACACTAAGTACTCTGGATTAAGACAAGCACACACTATAGAGAGGGATATGCTTTGTTCATATTTTATGTCTGAGGTTTACAACCACTTTGAAAGAAGAAAAATCACGTCTTGTCCCCTGCCAGACAGGGCTATGCTGTTGAGAGAGCTGTGTAAATCTCAGGACTGGATGGACAAAAACAGAACCTTTGGCAGGTAGAATAGTGTCCTTATATTTATTCCATTTGTGTATTTAGCCATTTTGCTAAAGTATAGCTTTAAAGTTGTCAGCAAAGCTTGTGCAATGGAAAGACATCTATTAACCGCTTGCCGGCCAGCCGCCGCAGTTGTACATGATAGCTCGGCTGCGCGAATCGCTGTCATTGTACGTCGAGCGCATACATGGCGATCTGTGGGCGCGTGCCCAATCAGCGGGTCCAGTGGACTCGATGTCAGCCGGCCACCTGTGATCACTCCACAGAGTGAGAGGCGGAATGGGGATCTGCCAGTGTAAACAAAGCAGATCCCCGTTCTGTCAAGGGAGTAAAGTGAGATTGTCTGTTCCTAGTGATTAGGAACAGCGATCTCTCTCTACTCCCTGTCAGTCCACTCCCCCACAGTTAGAAAGCACCTCCCTAGGGAACATTTAACCCTTTGATCGCCCCTGGTGTTTATCCAGTGTCATTTATACAGTAATTAGTGCATTTTTATAGCACTGATCGCTGTATAAATGTCACTGGTGCCCAAAAAAAAAAGTCAAAAGTGTCTGATCTTTCCATAGCGATCCCGCTAAAAATCGCAGATCACCGCCATTACTCGTAAAAATAATAATAAAAATGCCAAATCTATCCCCTATTTTGAAGAAGTCATAACTTTTGCGCAAACCAATTAATATACGCCAAGTGGGATTTTTTTTTACCAAAAATATGTAGAATACATATTGGCCTAAACTGAGAAAGAAATATTTTTTTTTATATTTTTTCGCATATTATAGCAAAAAGTAACAATTTTTTTTTTCAAACTTGTCGGTCTTTTTTTGTTTATAGCGCAAAAAATAAAACCCGTACAGGTGATCAAATACCACCAAAAGAAAGCTATATCTGTGGGGAAAACAAAGGACATCAATTTTGTTTGGGTACAGAGTCTTATGACGGCGCAATTGTCAGTTAAGCCTCGTACACACGATCGGATTTCCATCGGACAAAGCCATGGAATTTTGTGCGAAGGGCGTTGGCCGTGAAACTTTTTCAGCCAACATACACAAAACTACAGTGGAACCACGGTTTACGAGTAACGCGGTTAACGAGCATTTTGAAAGACGAGCAACTCTTTTTCTTTAATTCTGACTCGGTTTGCGAGTGTTGTCTTGCAAGACGAGCAGGATTCAAGCTAATAGGGCCTGCAGTACCGCATTTGGCCTGTAGTGCGCCGGAGCCGAGAAGAGCCGGACGCCGCCGATCGGAGCCGTTCAGCAATGCTCGGAAAGACAAGGAAATACTCTGTTTCCAAACCTTTCTAAGGTCAGCCAAAGTGTCCTCCGGCCTTTCCGGCCATTTCCAAGGCTCTCCGGCGCTCCCCCCCCACCTCTGGTCGCATGCGGTATTGCATGCCATTGAAGTCAATGCGGAACAAATTATTTTCGTTTCCATTGACTTCAATGGGGAAACTCATTTTGATATGTGAGTACTTTGGATCACGAGCATTCTCCTGGAACAGATTATGCTCGTAATCTGAGGATCCACTGTACGTGGTTTTTCAGCTCTTTAGCGCCACTCTTTGAGCAACTTTTGCTAATGCTGTGCTATGGTTAGCATTGGTTCGAAGCATGCGTGTTTGTACATTGGATTTTTTTCCGACTGACTTTTCTACACACGATCGGATAATCCGACAAGACACATTTGTTGTCGGACAGTTTTAAAGCATGCCATAAAACATTTGTCGAAAAATCCGACAACAAATGTCTGATGGAGCGTACAAACGGTCGGATTTTCCAACAAAACCCTGCCATCACACATTTGCTGTCGGAAAATCAGATTGTGTGTACGAGGCTTTAAAGTGACGCAGTGCCGTATCGCAAAAAATGGCCTGGTCACGAAGTGGGTAAATCCTTCCGGGGCTGACGTGGTTAAGCATAATGGCTGACTGAGCGGTGGTGCCATCATTAAAACAAGCATGTAGCTATATAGTTAAGGTATTTGGAATGATCTTAAACTGTGCTGCCTATTGCACTAATCAAATTATAGTTGTAATTTTTCTGATGCAGGAAAAAGGAATGATGGTTATAAAGCCTCCAGTTCCCTATTACATGCGTTCTTGGATATTAGTGCGATAATGAATGAATACAAAAAGCCAGGACTGTTCATCACTTGTACATGGGAGTTTATTGTTTTGGGTCATAAGATGAAGCTTTTACAAAACACAATGCACAGATGTACAGAGCCATTAATACACCCCATTCACCTTGCCTCCTGTAGGGTGTGTGAAGACGCAAATCCAGATGTTCCAGCCATTCCACCAACGAGCGGAGAATAATTCCTATAGGCAGTGAGAGTCCTTGTGAGGATCTGATGGGTACAGTGAATCAATTCATGAATGCGCTCACTGAGTGGTGATAAAAGAGAAGGAAATATGGCAATTTTTTCACATCGAAGGTGTTGGGAAGCAGTCAAAATCCTGTTTGCATGAACTTGGGATGCCGATATACACTACATATAAAAGTTTATATGATACTGGCTATTTGTGATGGCTCCACTCCACCACCTGGCATTAGACTCTACCTCAGGCACAATATTGAGGTGTATGCATTTCCCAGAGGTCCCTGGTTTACTGGATTTGCTATTGCCAGTCCTTGTTGGGAAGACACAAGTGTAGACTCTCTAAGGAACACTTCAGGACGAACAAAGAAAAAAAAAATGATACGAAAGAAGGAATAAGGTGTCCAAAGAAAAAAAAATACTCAATATACATACATACATGCATGTTACCAACTAATAAAGAAAATAATGTTATATTGCTTAGGACAGAAGACAAAAGTCCAACACCTTGTTTTAAAGTTGCGAGGTTTTTTAATTTTTTTGGAGCTTACTACAATCTCTGAGCTAATATTCTCAATAAAGTGCACCTGTTGCCTGAACAACGTGGAGAGGAAGCCATATTGTGACAAAGAGATACGTGCCTTGGTGACCTCACCTGCTCATAGCCAAGCAACAGGTCACCTTCCAAAATCTAGAGGCCCAGACCACAATATGGCTGCTGCCCTCTATGTGAAGGTGATGGGGCCACCTAAAGTGTTACTAAACCCAGGACCCTGCATTCACCATATCTGGTCTCCCACAGTACACAGAACATGGACATACAATCATTTTAGTAAATATAAACTGCTAAATACCTTTTCTCATCAGCAGTATATAGGAGTCTTATGACTTCCATCAGTGCCTGGTTAAAGCTTGTAGGAGGAGTTTTCATACTGTACTGGCTGCCCTAATCAGGATGCAGGACCCCTGACCCTCTATCTGGACAGTGCTGATTGGTGCTGTGCCGATCACATGCACTCTCCAAAGAAAAGAAAAAAAACTCTAGTAATACACACCAAATTAAAGCGGAGGTCCACCCAGAATTTTTTTTTACATTAAAAATCCAAAAAAATTAATAGAAAAAATATATATATTATACTCACCCGAAATGCCTGTTGCTGTGCGGAAGTCCCCTAATCTGCCTCTACTGTGACTTTTCCTTGTCCTCGGATTGAGAACTTCCGTTTCCTCTTCTTGTGAATGGGGCGTGCAGTAGGAAGGCTTCACTGCCTGTTTCCCTTAGTCAGGATGGAGGAGCTGGGACCTGCCGTGGCGGGACCGACATCGCGGGCGAGTAGGACAGGTAAGTGTCCTTATTAAAAGTCAGCAGCTACACTGTTAGTAGCTGCTGACTTTTTTTTTTTTTTTAAACTGGCTGCACCTCCGCTTTAAGCATGTACAGAGTGCCCCCAAGGCTCTGTTCTATCAGGAGATGGATTGGGGACTGTGGAAGAAGGAGAGGATCAGAGAACACAGGCTCAAACAGCCCTTTTACACAATGCAGAGGATTAACCCCTTAGGTTCCACAGCGAGTATAACATGCATGGTCTACTGCATATACAGACTGATTTTACTGTAGTGGGTTTAGTAACACTTTAAAGTGGTTGTAAACCCTTACAGACCACTTTTTGCTCCAGGTAAGCCTATAATAAAGCTTACCTGTAGCTACCCTGGATATCTCCTAAACCTGCACAATTTAGGAGATATCCCCCTGTATCTGCATGTGCCGAAGTCATCAGCACATGCGCACTGAAGCAATGGCACGTTGTGCCGTTGCTTCAGTTAGACTGTGCCGTTACCGGCGGCTCTCGTGCGCATGCGCGGTACTGATGTCACACGGCTCCGGGCCAATCACAGAGCCGGAGTCCGCGGCCCCGGACGGAAGAGGGGTGAGAAGATGGATGCATCAAAGTTGACTTCCTCTTTAAGGTCTGCAAGACTAATCGACACAAAGATCATCATTTGATATTCAAATAGAGTTCATGAAAGCAAGTTGGTTTGGCACAATGACCTTAGTATAATCTAATAAGCAGAGCAGCGTTTTTTAAGTCGTTATTCACCCAAAAACTGAAACTTTTTGGGATTGCCACCCTAATTTTATAGGTACAGTCTCACTGTTCTTGCTGAATCTCCTGCCTGGCAATCCCTTTTAGGCTGCCCACTGCTGAATTCATTACGAGGTAGGACTTGGGCTACAGCCAATCAAAACCGCTCTGCTGTAATCAAGAGATTCATAAAAAATGTAATCCCAGCACCAGTAAACCTAATGAATTTCCCCCACGGCTCCTGTGTGTGTATAGAAAGGGAAGTGCATCTACTCGTGAAAATACTCGGTATTAGTGCATCCCTACTTTAAATCCCTGCAGTAACATCTCAAGTATCCGTGATTTCTTTTTTTTGAAGGTCTGGTTGTTCATTTTTTTTTTTTTTATTTCTCTGCTAATTATACTAAAGTTGGCATTCGTCTTAGAATCACTACAATATAAGGAAAGAAAACAACTAAAGTCTTCTAATATACATATGATATAATAAAGGTGTCTTAGCTATAAAACAAACAGGACAAGACATAAAAAAAAAAAACAGAAAAGGACAAATGCAAATCTTAATTCCAAGCTTATGCAATATCAGCTTTGAGCCGACATCCAACCCAAAATGAACTACATGAAAACCCCAGCGACAGTCTGAAAATGAACTTTGCTTCTAATAATTTTGTGGGTGAGAAATCTTGGAATCCATCTTGTTCATCCAGGTTGTATATTATTACAGAATTATGCCTTATGTCTCCAGTTGTAATTTGTCACGGGTGAATATTGAAAACATAAGCAAGCTTAGAGTGGACATAATCAGTCTTAGGGTGACTTTGTGTTTAACCACTAAATATGGAATTTTCCACATCTGTCTCACAAAAGTGAAACCTTTTGTCTCACACCCGAATAAATAAACTAAACGATCAGGCTGACCCATCCAATAGATGATTTCCATTACCATTTTTTTTTTAAATCTTCCTTAACTTGTGATAACCATGGATATCCTTCCACAGTTCTCAAAGCTGACGATCTTTAGGCTGATTAAAAAAAAAAAAAAGACCACATTAACCACTGGGGGAAAACTACTAGTAAAAATGTACTTTAAATATGCATATATATTTGACTTTCTCCACGCGACTGTTTGTAAGATTCCCGGCAGTATCCATCAGTAAGAAAGGGAAAGCAAACATTTGGACACCATATTGTTCTGTTAGCGCCATGTTAACGACTTAAGCAGGTTCCAAAGAGTAAATGGGATCCAAGGGTAATCATTGGAACAGATATACGTTTCCCGTTTCCTTTGCTGCTACTGTATTCTCTCATGGAAATTACATCCAAATATATGTGAAATCAAGGGAAAAAAAATATAATAAATCAGGGATAACAATGTTTCATATTTTCCTGTGCAAATTAAGCCACATATGGCTGCCTGTGGTGTAAAGCTGGACACCAGGCTTTTCTGTAGAGAGGTCTGAAGTACGGGTGGAGACCGTTGCTTGCTGTCTCCATTTTATAGTAACGTGTCCATGCTCTCTTCATTATAATTACCACAATGCTGAAGCACTTTCCTGAGAAAGAAGATTCAGAAGAAAGGGAGCATAAATAACAATCTGCATACTGTATCATGGTTTTGTCATATATTAAAAGGATGTTTACATACTTAGTCTGGTTGAAAAAAGACACAAGTCCATCTAGTTCAACCAAGTAGAAATTAAAGCATTTGTAAAGCTTATTTTTTTTCCCCTTTTAACCATGTCATACTTACCTGCTCTGTGCATTGGTATTGCACAGACTGGCCCCAAACTTCCTCTTCTGGGGACCCTTGCAGGCGCTCTTGGCTCCTTCCCTTTTCAGGGCACCACCATAGGACACTGTTTCCTATGAGGGTGCACCTGTGGGCTAGCTCCAGAGCCAGGCTTTGTGTGTCTATTGACACACAGTATATAGAAACCCCGTATCCGGGGAGATGCATGGGATTTTAGGGGTGCTTATTTATATTTTTTGCAGTATCAAACAAGAGAGAAAAAGAAAATTCATAAAAAAATATACATTTTATTCATGCAATACATGACATTAAAATGGAAAAGAAGAAGGGATACAACGCAGTGCACCCTTTGCTTAAAAGTCACAAACTTGCGGTCCTACATGTTTCGCCTAGATTAGGCTTCTTCAGGGATGCGTAGGGACTTTAATTTATCTAAAATTGATATAAATGGTTTATAGATACATAATTTTGAAACCGTAACATAGAAAATATTTAGATACTAATATGTAATAAATTTCTAGAACAATGTGAACTAATACCTCCAAACTCATGGAAACCCTCCAGGAAAAGTAGGATGTACCCCAAACAAAAACCGGATGGATTGGGGACCCCTTAGAAGAGAGCGGGGCGTCAGCGCTCGCATGTATCAACACCGAACCATGCATGTGTGAAATATCAAATGGGTCCAAATGGGGATCTCAAACTTGATCCTATTATGGTTCTAGCCTAAATAAGAAGAGAAAAGGATAAACCGTTTCAAATGGTCAAAACCAGACCAATAGCAGATTGCTCGGAGATAAAAATATAATAGTAAATTTATAGGCTTATATGTTGTCGTAACGATGGCTACATAGTCTGGGAGCCTTGGAAGCACAAAGCAGCAAGCATTCAGTCCAAAAGTAGGACAGTGAATGTGTTTTAATCTGTCAAAAATACACAGAAAGGAGGGATATTTATAAGTAAGGACACTAGAGAGTCTGATAGGGATACAGAGCCTCTTATCAAAATTGAAGAGGTAAATACCTTAAGATTGCATTCAACACATTTGAATGTTAATGGTTAAAGTATGATGGAATAACTGTGTGAAGCCGCCAACCCAGTCAGATCTATATGGACAAGCAAGCGGGATAAATTAGATGGTCAGGAGAAGGCAGATGCAATATCTACCTTGATCATAGTATCACAAAACGGTACCTGTTTGCTGCTGTGCGTGTAGTGTGGCTCCCAGAGCTGGCCCCGTAACAGCTGTCATAGCCTTGTGGATCTTTTATATCCCCATTGTGCGATGGAATGGCAGCGCCGCGTGTGAAGTTGCTGCGTCAGCAGCGTTGCTGTGGGCGCTTGGTGGTGACTTGTGTGGTGGGGATTCCCCACCAGGGAAGAGTGAGAGGCGCGCACATGCGCAGTGGGTAGCCAGGGATGGCATGTGACGCGATTGACGCGTCACTAAAGGGGCGGTGAATGTGTACACCGCTGGGCATACCCCAATGCGCATGACAGTCACATCTTACCGATATGTCACTTATGCGGACAATCATCACATCCGTGCTTCCGCCCGGATTCAGTGAAAGCTTGCGCCGTCCTGATGATTGCAAGCTTTCACTGAATCCAGGCGGAAGCACGGACATTATGATTGTCCGTATAAGTGACGTATCGGTAAGATGTGACCATCATGCGCATTGGGGTATGCCCAGCGGTGTACACATTCACCACCTCTTCAGTGACGCATCAATCACGTCACATGCCATCCCTCGCTAACCACCGCGCATGTGCAGGCCTCTCACTCTTCCCTGGTGGGGAATCCCCACCACACGTCACCACCAAGCACCCGCAGCAACGCCGCTGACGCAGTGACATCACACGCGGCGCTGCCATTCCATCGCACAATGGGGATATAAAAGACCCACAAGGCTATGACAGCTGTTATGGGGCCAGCTCTGGGAGCCACACTACACGCACAGCAGCAAACCGGTACGGTTTTGTGATACTATGATCAAGGTAGATATTGCATCTGCCTTCTCCTGACCATCTAATTTATCCCGCTTGCTTGTCCATATAGATCTGACTGGGTTGGCGGCTTCACACAGTTATTCCATCATACATTAACATTCAAATGTGTTGAATGCAATCTTAAGGTATTTACCTCTTCAATTTTGATAAGAGGCTCTGTATCCCTATCAGACTCTCTAGTGTCCTTACTTATAAATATCCCTCCTTTCTGTGTATTTTTGACAGATTAAAACACATTCACTGTCCTACTTTTGGACTGAATGCTTGCTGCTTTGTGCTTCCAAGGCTCCCAGACTATGTAGCTATCGTTACGCCAACATGTAAGCCTATAAATTTACTATTATATTTTTATCTCCGAGCAATCTGCTATTGGTCTGGTTTTGACCATATGAAATGGGTTATCCTTTTCTCTTCTTATTTAAGCTAGAACCATAATGGGATCAAGTTTGAGATCCCCATTTGGACCCATTTGATATTTCACACATGCATGGTTGGGTGTTGATACATGCGAGAGCTGACGCCCCGCTCTCTTACAAGGGGTCCCCAATCCATCCGGTTTTTGTTTGGGGTACATCCTACTTTTCTTGGAGGGTTTCCATGAGTTTGGAGGTATAAGTTCACATTGTTCTAGAAATTTATGACATATTAGTATCTAAATATTTTCTATGTTACGGTTTCAAAATTGTGTATCTATAAACCATTTATATCAATTTTAGATGAATTAAAGTCCATACGCGTCCCTCAAGAAGCCTAATCTAGGCGAAACATGTAGGACCGCAAGTTTGTGACTTTTAAGGAAAGAGTGCACTGCGTTGTATCCCTTCTCCTTTTTCATTTTAATGTCATGTATTGCATGAATAAAATGTATATTTTTTATAAATTTTCTTTTTCTCTCGTTTGATACTGCAAAAAATATAAATAACCACCATTAAAATCCCATGCATCTCCCCGGATACGGGGTTTCTATATACATTTTTCTATAGGGATGTAGGTGCTGCATAATTCTTTCCAAGTGCTTGCTCTATATACTATTTATCTATTGACACACAGTGCGACATAGCCCCACCCCTGCAATCGGTTCACAGTATTTGATTGACAGCAGCGGGAGTCGATGGCTCTCGTTGCTGCCTGTGTGAGAAGAGAGAGAGGAGAGCTACTGCAGATGGGCACAGCACTGGATTGAGATAAGTATACAGAGGGGTTGAGGGGGATTTACAAATAATGGGACATGTTTTACCTTAATGAAAAAAGATCACCGCTCTGAAGCCTCTGAATCCATGTAATGCTTCCGCCCCACTCCAAGTACACACAGGTGCTGGCTCTGCACAAAATTAGGTGAGGAAGGAAAAATATTCTGGATGGCCGCACTCTGCAAAGGATGCTGGTTTATTGATAAAATCCACAAATACAGCAAAGGCACTCAAAAATAAACACAGAAGTAGGCTAACGCGTTTCACATCGTGAGATGCTTACTCATAGCTATGAGTAAGCATCTCACGATGTGAAACGCGTTAGCCTACTTCTGTGTTTATTTTTGAGTGCCTTTGCTGTATTTGTGGATTTTATCAATAAACCAGCATCCTTTGCAGAGTGCGGCCATCCAGAATATTTTTCCTTCCTCACCTAATGTTTTACCTTAATGTTGAAAATGCGTTAAGGTAAAAAATGTCTAGCCTTTAGAATCCCCCATCTATTTTTTTTTTTTTTTTGTGGTCTGTGTCCCCACTAAAATATCCCCTCTTATCTAATGACCATTGCACCTGGACTGAAGAAGATAAATCTAAAATTTCACTGTTCCAGTGAAATGGTCTACAGCTTTAAAAATATTTCTGCTCACTTCTGCTATTTTCCCCCCAAATCAGCAGGCAAAAAAAAAATGACAGAGGTTGTAACCTGTACCTACTTTACCCAATGCATAATAAAAGGTTTGGCTTTGAAACTACATTTATAGCTCCTCCATAATTTTCTTTAATAATAATAATAACAACAACAGACTGAAGAGTTGTAGAACTATTACACTGGTCTCTGTTAGGAAATTGGTTATGTGGTCTGTCAGAGGTGGAATGCTGAACCAGCAGTACAGGAGTTAAGGTGTTGTCATAAGTCCTGCCCAGAGATAACATACCCTTAGAGCTGAACTCCAAGGTACCCTTTTGCAGTGGAGCTGGGTGTTGGTACAGTAGCGAGTGAAGTAGGGACATGTGGAAGAGGTGGTGAGAGAAGTGGGAATAAAGGGATTTTTATAACAGCTTACCTGTAAAATCCTTTTCTTGGAGTACATCACGGGACACAGAGCGACTTAGTCATTACTAATGGTTATATAGATTACCTTCAGGTGCTGGCACTGGCCAATTCCAAACCGGAAGTACCCTCCCCTATATAAGCCCCTCCCATCCGGGAGCACCTCAGTTTTGTAGCCAAGCAATAAGTGTCCCAAAAAGAGGGGTGGGAGCTCTGTGTCCCGTGATGTACTCCAAGAAAAGGATTTTACAGGTAAGCTGTTATAAAAATCCCTTTTTCTTTTTCGTACATCACGGGACACAGAGCGACTTAGTCATTACTAATGGGACGTCCCAAAGCAATGCCAAATGAGGGGAGGGATACATAAGCTGGGCGCCATCAGGCATGAGGATCTTTTGCGGCCTGCAACACACTGCGCCCAAAGGCGACATCCTCCTGACTTCTAACGTCTACCTGGTAGAATCTAGTAAACGTGTGTACCGAAGACCATGTTGCGGCCTTACATACTTGAGCCAGGGAGGCCTGGTGATGCACTGCCCATGAAGTTCCAACTGCTCTTGTGGAGTGCGCCCTAACTTTGAACGGAGGCGGTCTCTTTCTCAAGCCATAGGCTTGTATTATGACCTGTCGAATCCACTTGGCTAAAGTGGATTTTGATGCTGCCTGACCCTTTTTAGGGCCTTCCGGCAGAATAAACAAAGTATCCGTTCTGCGAATCTGAGCAGTGGCTTTTAGATAAGCTTTAACTGCTCTTACTACATCCAAAGAATGTAATAACTTTTCCTCTACCGAGCTAGGTTTGGGGAAAAAAGAAGGAAGAACCACATCTTGGTTCAAATGAAACCTCGATACCACCTTGGGAAGAAAGGCTGGATGAGGACGTAATACTACTCTGTCCTTATGGACAACCAGATATGGCTCCTTACAGGACAAGGCGGCTAATTCCGATACTCTTTTAGCCGAACAAACGGCTACTGAGAAAATCAATTTCCTGGTGAGAAGAACCAAGGAAATGTGTTGCAATGGTTCAAACGGTTGTTTCTGTAGAACTGACAGAACCAGGTTTAAGTCCCAAGGACATATGGGAATACTAACCGGAGGGCTAATACGCATCACTCCTTGTATGAAAGCTTTGACTAGTGAATGCGAAGCCAAGGGCCTTTGAAAAAATATTGACAAGGCCGAAATCTGACCCTTGATAGTACTCAAGGCCAGCTTCCTATCTACAGCCCACTGTAGGAAGTCCAAAATCCTCCCTATCACGTACTTACGTGGATGCCATTTCTTGGCCTCACACCACGTAATGTACGCTTTCCAGATCCTATAATAGATCTGCCTGGATACCGGCTTCCTGGCATTGATCATGGTAGATACCACAGAATTAGAGAGCCCTCTCTTTTTCAGAATGTGGGCTTCAATAGCCAGGCCGTCAAACCTAGGGCTGGTAAGGAAGGGTGGTATATCGGTCCCTGCGACAGCAGGTCCGGACGATGTGGGAGGGTCCAAGGACTCCTCACTGACATTTTTACAATCTCCGCGTACCATGCCCTTCGGGGCCACGCTGGAGCCACCAGAATCACTGGTTTCTTTTCTACCCTGATTCTGCGGAGTAATCGCGGTAACAATTGTGGCGGTGGGAATGCATATATCAGCTTGAACTGATCCCAAGGGAACACTAGGGCATCCGAGCCGCAAGCTAGAGGATCCCTTGTGCGAGACACAAATCTGTCCACCTTTGCGTTGAATCTGGATGCTAGCAGATCTACATCCGGTGTTCCCCACCGCTGGCATATTGCCTGAAAAACCTCGGGGTGAAGAGACCATTCCCCCGGGCATAATTGTTGGCGACTTAAAAAGTCCGCTCTCCAATTTTCCACTCCTGGGATGAAAACCGCGGATATGGCTGGGACATATTTTTCTGCCCACTCCAGGATGCAATTTGCTTCCCTCTGGGCTGCACGACTCCTGGTGCCACCCTGGTGATTGATATATGCCACTGCTGTGGCATTGTCTGATTGAATTCTGACAGGGGACCCTTGGAGTTTGGATGTCCATGCTACTAGGGCATACCGGGCTGCTCGTATCTCTAAGAGATTGATGGGCAGGGCCTTTTCTGCTTCTGACCACTTGCCCTGGAGAGACCATTGCTCCAGTACTGCCCCCCAGCCTATGAGGCTGGCATCTGTAGTGACTACCTTCCAAGAAACCGGACTGAAGGGTTTCCCTTTTTCCAGATTCTGGGGCACCAACCACCAATGGAGGCTCTTGCGAACGGAAGGGGACAGGGACATTGGCAAGTCTAAAGCCTGAACTTTTTTGTTCCAGGCTGACAGTATGGCCCTTTGCAAATTCCTTGAATGGAATTGACCGTAGGGTACTGCTTCGAATGAAGCCACCATTTTTCCCAGCAGCCTCATGCAGAGGCGTATGGATGGTTTTCTTTTTGTACCCACTAAGTGGGTCAAATCTTTTAAAGACGACACCTTCTCTGGAGGTAAGAAAATCTTTCTCTGATTTGAATCCAGCCTTAGCCCTAAGTATTCCAGACTTTTGACTGGTCTTAGAGCTGACTTGTCCCGGTTGATAATCCAACCGTGATATTCCAGATACTTGATTGTCTTGTGAATAGCTACTTCCAGCTTTTCCACTGAGTGGTCTATTAGTAGCAGGTCGTCTAGATATGCCATTATCGTTACACCTTGTGTTCTTAGATTGGCCAATAATGGGGCCAGAATTTTTGTGAACACTCGTGGTGCTGTGGCCAGACCGAAAGGTAAGGCTCTGAACTGAAAATGGCGCCCTTCTACTGCAAAGCGTAGAAATTTCTGGTGGGCCGGAAAGATGGGAATATGCAGATAAGCATCCCTTATGTCGATCGAGGCTAACCATTCCTGCCCTTGTAGGGCGGTGGCCACCGATCGGATCGACTCCATCCGAAAAGTCCTGATATTTAGGAACTTGTTTAGCCCTTTTAGATTTAATATGGGCCTCACGTCCCCATTTGGTTTGGGGACTGTGAAAAGGTTCGAGTAAAACCCGAATCCGCTTTCTTCCAGGGGAACCTTCATGATTACACCTTGGAGCAATAGTTGTTCTAGTGCCAGAAGGAGGGATCCTCTCTTCTGGGGATCTCTTGGCACGTTTGACCTCATAAATTGGGCAGGAGGAGTGCCTTTTAACTCCAGCTTGTATCCCAGACTTACTGCGGAGAGCACCCATCTGTCTCTGATGGTGTCCCGCCAGGTCTCTGTGAACAACTGAAGTCTTCCCCCCACCCGATTGAGTGGGGGCAACGCTTCATGCCTTGGGGGGAGGTTTTGTACCTCTCTTGATCCAGGGCTTCTTGTTACCCTGTGATTGTCCCTGATTTCTGCCCCCTGAATTTGACCGCGGAGGCCGTCGGAACTGCTTCACAGCCGATGTGCCCGGGACTGGAGAAGTAGGCCTCTTAAAAGAAGGACTTCTACCCTTGTTCTTAACCGGTAAGAGTGAACTTTTACCGGCAGAAATTTTCTGGATATATTTGTCCAGATCTTCTCCAAATAAGCGTTCTCCATGAAATGGGAAGCTAACCAGCAGTTTTTTACAGGGAGCTTCAGCAGACCAGTTTTTGAGCCACAGAAGCCTACGCATATGTACTATAGACAGCGTAAAGCGGGAGGCCTGTTGGATTGTATCCTTTATGGCGTCCACCGCAAAACACAAGGCTCTAGGCAGGTCAGCTAGGGCAAGAGCCTGCTGATCTGGTAAGTCCCTTAAGACTTGTTTCAACTGATCTTTCACTGCTTGGCAGACTCCAATCGCTGCTACCGCAGGTTGTGTCACTATGCTTGCTGTAGAGAAAGCAGATTTTAGTAAAGACTCCAATTTTTTATCTATTGGGTCTTTGAACATTGGAACATTATCTACTGGACATGTCAGTGATTTGTTAACAGAAGAGATGGCTGCGTCCACTGTAGGGACCCTCCATTTTTTTATGAACTTATCCTCCATGGGATAGATCACGGAAATCTCTTGGGGGGAGCAAATATTTTATCAGGATGCTCCCAATCCTGGTAAATAAGCCCTTAAAGGGTGGATTGGGAAGGAACAGACAGCCTGGGGAGCTTTTAGCGACCCCAGCGAGGAAACCGTAGTGGATGGTGGTTCCGCCAGAGGCATTTTAAATGCTGATCGGACCATGTTAGTCAGAGACTGAACCCATAATCTTTCAGCCTGAGATGCTGAGAAAGGTTCTTCCACTGTTGATTCCTCCATAACTGAATCAACCTCATCCTGATCCCCTTCAGGTAGGTCGATCTCTGTGTGGGGCTGTTCCTCCACTAACAGGCACTCTGAAGGAGGAGACGGAGATCGGACGCGCTTTCCCTGTGACAGGGAAGCAGCGATCAATGCTGTTAATCTCTCTTCCAATCCTCCCAGAGTTGAGGATAAAACCTCCTCTGTTATATATACAGGAGCAGGTGGACTGGGGACAGCCGCAGCACCAGGCACTCCTGCGGGGTTTCTACGGCTACTGACCTCTGAATTCTCAGGGGAGATTGGTGCAGTACAAGCATGCCCAATATCCTCAGAGCCCGATGGAGACCCCTTTGGCTTCCTGGAAGACCTATTTCCGGAGCGTCTGGACGACATATCCTTTAAGCACAAAGCTGAGGTATTCCCGTCGTCATACACCAATTTTTGCTGGTAATAGTCTAACACAGTTGCTGCTATATACCAGCTGGTGTCCACTAAAGTGCCTTTCTATGGGGATGCCTGCATCAACCGCCTCTGTGTGCCACTGTTTGTTGCTAGCTCTGTTTGCATCCTAGCTGACACTTGTACTGTGTCTTTATACAAGCTGGGACGCCTGCACATGCGCAGAAGCGTCGTGGCGCGCATTGAGCGTCATCCACCCGCTACGCCCCTTTTTTTCCATAGGAGGCGCGTGCACGCGCCCGCGCGCGTGCCCGTGCGCCATTGGCGCCCTTTTCGAAATCAAACAGGGACTAGGAGCCAGGGCCCTTTTTGCCGGAGGGCCTGTGCGGTGGATGAGCGCAGCAACAGGGCAGAGGAAGTGGATTCCCACAGAGAAACTTACCAAATGCCTGGATCTTTTGACTTGAGAAAACCAAAGATCCACATGACAAGAAAAATGGACAACAGCCTCTAGTGGTTTAACACAGGTACCGCGGTCCTTTTTTTTTTATTCTTGACTACTATTAAAATTTTACATTTTCAGTAGTTACAGGCATACACAGATATTAGCGGGAATACCGTTAGGTAACAGACAGAAAGACAAATTAGGCTTGGGGGTCCCCCAATAGAACCAAGTTCCTGGGGGCCCCCACTTACCTGATCCCCGCCGCAGGACTCTGTTTGGTCCACAGAAGCCCAAACTTCACCTATCACGGCAGGCATTGTAATTAAACCTTCAGGGACCGGGTTCCCAAGGATTCCACTCCCCTGGACCTGTATAGCACCCTGCACAGACAACATCTTGGTCGTGGGTATGACCAGAGCTCTGGATCCCAGGGTCCAGCCCTCCTAAGAGAGGCATTACAGGCAAAACCTTGCTCTTCTGCTGCAAGGCCCGGGTACCGACCGTTTAGCTATGAAGCTTTTTTGGTGGGATCCGGAACAGCTTACTAAGGCCCAAAAGAACCTGTACGCAAGCCCAGTGAAAACACATGTTACTCTTTGGCCAACACCTTAGACACTGGCAAAAAACTGAGGTGCTCCCGGATGGGAGGGGCTTATATAGGGGAGGGTACTTCCGGTTTGGAATTGGCCAGTGCCAGCACCTGAAGGTAATCTATATAACCATTAGTAATGACTAAGTCGCTCTGTGTCCCGTGATGTACGAAAAAGAAAAGGGTCACATGCAGTGGGGAGAGCGTGGGGATTGGTGTGAAGGTGCAGTCTTATGGAGGTTTCAGGCAGGTTGGTGAGGAGGAGGGTGAAGGGACAGTGTTGAGGGAGGTGGTTGCAGGTGCAGTGGTTAGTCATGGCTCCCCGAGGACCTGCAACTCCAGATGCAGTCCTCTCAGCCAACGCCAGAGGCCTGGCAGGGGGGTTGGTGGTGTGGGCTGTCAGGCTGGAGATTACAGTGCCTGTGCAAGCCGCAGCAAATTGGGCGTAGGGGGGTGGTTTGTGCTGATGGGGCCAGAAATTCGGTCATGTCTAATTGTAACACACAGGTTCACCTGCTGTTGATGTTACCACGCATGCTTAGTAGACACACAATATTACCTACCTGCTGCAGCTGCACATGCGCCAGGTATCGGCCCCAGTTTGAACCATCCAAAGACTCTACACTACCTCCAGAGCAGACCCGGCAATTAGTGACTGCTGCTGATCACCTCTAACCTGCAGAAATCTTTGCAAATAATGGCAATTTGCTCACAGCACAGGAAGTGTTCCATCACTAATAACCTAACTGTGGCTCCTACATGTCACATGATCTACTAAAGGGAGGTGCAAATAATAGGATTTTTATAACAGCTTACCTGTAAAATCCTTTTCTTAGGAGTACATCACGGGACACAGAGCGACATAGTCATTACTAATGGGTTATATAGATACCGTCAGGTGCTGGCACTGGCAACTTCCAAAACCGGAAGTACCCTCCCCTATATAAGCCCCTCCCATCCGGGAGCACCTCAGTTTTGTAGCAAAGCAATAAGTGTCCCCAAAGAGGGGCGGGAGCTCTGTGTCCCGTGATGTACTCCTAAGAAAAGGATTTTACAGGTAAGCTGTTATAAAAATCCTATTTTCTTTCTCGTACATCACGGGACACAGAGCGACATAGTCATTACTAATGGGATGTCCTAAAGCAATGCCCAATGAGGGGGGGGATACACCATATATAAGCTGAGCGCTATCAGACATGAGGATCTTTTGCGGCCTGCAACACACTGCGCCCAAAGGCGACATCCTCCTGACTTCTAACTTCCACCTGGTAGAACCTAGTAAACGTGTGAACTGAAGACCACGTTGCGGCCTTACAGATTTGAGCCAGGGAGGCCTGGTGATGCACTGCCCATGAAGTTCCAACTGCTCTCGTGGAGTGCGCTCTAACTTTGAACGGAGGCGGTCTCCTTCTCAAGCCATAAGCTTGCATAATGACCTGTCGAATCCACTTGGCTAAAGTAGATTTTGACGCTGCCTGACCCTTTCTGGGGCCTTCCGGCAGAATAAACAAAGTATCCGTTCTGCGAATCTGAGCAGTGGCTTTTAGATAAGCTTTAACTGCTCTTACTACATCCAAAGAATGCAATAACTTTTCCTCTACCGAAGTAGGTTTGGGGAAAAAAGAAGGAAGAACCACATCTTGGTTCAAATGAAACCTCGATACCACCATAGGAAGAAAGGCTGGATGAGGACGTAACACTACTCTGTCCTTATGGATAACCAGATATGGCTCCTTACAGGACATAGCTGCTAATTCCGATACTCTTTTAGCCGAACAAATGGCTACTAGAAAAATCAATTTCCTGGTGAGAAGCACCAAGGAAATATGCTGTAATGGTTCAAATGGTTGTTTCTGTAGAACCGACAGAACCAAGTTTAGATCCCATAGACATATGGGAATATTAACCGGAGGACTAATACGCATCACTCCTTGTATAAAGGCTTTGACTAGTGAATGCGAAGCCAAGGGCCTTTGAAAAAATATTGACAAGGCCGAAATCTGACCCTTGATAGTACTCAAGGCAAGCTTCCTATCTACAGCCCACTGTAGGAAGTCCAGAATCCTACCTATTACGTACTTATGTGGATGCCATTTCTTGGCCTCACACCACGCGATGTACGCCTTCCAGATTCTATAGTAGATCTGCCTGGATACCGGCTTCCTGGCATTGATCATGGTAGATACCACAGCATTAGAGAGCCCTCTCTTTTTTAGAATGTGGGCTTCAATAGCCAGGCCGTCAAACCTAGGGCTGGTAAGGAAGGGTGGTATATCGGTCCTTGCGAAAGCCGGACGACGTGGGAGAGTCCAAGGACTCCCCACTGAAATTTTACAATCTCTGCGTACCACGCTCTTCGGGGCCACGCTGGAGCCACCGGAATCACCGGTTTCTTTTCTACCCTGATTCTGCGGAGTAATCGAGGTAACCATTGTGGCGGTGTGAATGCATATATCAGCTTGAACTGATCCCAAGGGAACACTAGGGCATCCGAGCCGCAAGCTAGGGGATCCCTTGTCCGAGAGACAAACCTGTCCCCCTTTGCGTTGAATCTGGATGCTAGAAGATCTACATCCGATGTTCCCCACCGCTGACATATTGTCCAGAAAACCTCGGGGTGAAGGGACCCTTCCTCTGGGCCTAATTGCTGGCGACTTAGAAAGTCCGCCTTCCAATTCTCCACTCCTGGAATGAATACCGCAGATATGGCTGGGACATATTTTTCTGCCCATTTCAGGATGTAATTTACTTCCCTCTGGGCTGCACGACTCCTGGTGCCCCCCTGATGATTGATATATGCCACTGCTGTGGCATTGTCTGATTGCATTCTGACAGGGGACCCTTGGAGTTTGGATGTCCATGCTACTAGGGCATACCGGGCTGCTCGTATCTCTAAGAGATTGATGGGCAGGGCCTTTTCTGCATCCGACCATCTGCCCTGGAGAGACTATTGCTCCATTACTGCTCCCCAGCCTATAAGGCTGGCATCTGTAGTGACCACCTTCCAAGAAATCGGACTGAAGGATTTCTTTTTTTTTCCAGATTCTGGGGAACCAACCACCAACGGAGGCTCTTGCGAACGGAAGGGGACAAGGACATTGTAAGTCTAGGGCCTGAACTTTTTTGTTCCAGGCTGACAGTATGGCCCCTTGCAAATTCCTTGAATGGAATTGACCGTAGGGTACTGCTTCGAATGATGGCACCATTTTTCCCAGCAGCCTCATATACAGGCGTATGGACGGCTGTCTTTTTTGTACCCACTAAGTGGATCAAATCTTTCAAAGACAACACCTTTCCTCGAGGCAAGAATATTTTTCTCTGGCCTGAATCCAACCTTAGCCCCAAGTATTCCAGACTTTTGACTGGTTTTTAGGGCTGACTTGTCTCGGTTGATAATCCAACCGTGAGATTCCAGATACTTGATCGTCTTGTGAACGACCACGTCTAGTTTTTTCACTGAGTGGTCTATCAGCAACAAGTCATCCAGATATGCCATTATCATTACACCTTGTGTTCTTAGATTGGCCAATAAAGGGCCAGAATTTTTGTAAACACTCGTGGTGCTGTGGCCAAACCGAAGGGTAAGGCTCTGAACTGAAAATGGCGCCCTTCTACTGCAAAGCGTAGAAATTTTTGGTGGACTGGAAAGATGGGAATGTGCAAATAAGCATCTTTGATGTCGATCGTGGCTAACCAATCCTCCCCTTGTAGGGCAGTGGCCACCGATCGGATCGACTCCATCGGAAAGTCCTGATATACAGGAATTTGTATAGCCCTTTTAGAATTAATATGGGCCTCCCGTCCGCGTTTGCTTCGGGACTGTAAAGAGGTTTGAGTAAAACCCGAACCCTCATTTTCCAGGGGAACCTCCATAATTACTCCTTGGAGCAATAGTTGTTCTAGTGCCAACAGGAGGGACTCTCTCTTCCGGGGATCCCTTGGCACGTTTGACCTCAAAAATGGGAAGGAGGAGAGTCTTTTAACTCCAAACTGTATCCCAAACCTACTGCGGAGAGCACCTATCTGTCTTGATCGTGTCCCGCCAGGTCTCTTGCGAACAACTGGAGTCCTCCCCCCACCCGACTGAGTGGGGGCTTCATGAATTTAACTTTGGGGGAGGTTTTGTACCTCCCCTGACCCAGGGTTTCTCATTACCCTGCTACTGTCCCTGTTTTTTACCCCCGGGATTTGACCGAGGAGGCCGTCGGAACTGTTACACAGCCGATGCCCCAGGGACTGGAGAAGCAGGCCTCTTAAAGAGGGACCTCTAACTCTGCTTTTAACTGGCAAGAGCGTATTTTTACCGCTGGAAATTTTCTGGATATATTTGTCCAGGTTTTCCCTGAATAAGCGTTCACCATGAAATGGGACGCTAACCAGCCATTCTTTACAGGGAGCTTCAGCAGACCAGTTTTTGAGCCATAGGAGCCTACGCATATGTACTATAGACAGCGTAAGGCGGGAGGCCTGATGGACTGAATCCTCTATGGCGTCAACCGCAAAGCCTAAGGCTCTAGGTAGATCAGCTAGGGCAAAGCCTGCTGATCTGTCAAGTCCCTCAAGACCTGTTTCAACTGATCCTTCACTGCTTAGCAGACCCCAATAGCTGCTACTGCTGGTTGTATCACCAAGCAGATTTTCATAAGGACTCCAATCTTTTATCTATTGGGTTCTTGAACATTTGGACATTATCCACTGGACATGTCAGTGATTTATACATACAAGAGATGGCTGCGTCCATTGTAGGGACCTTCCATTTTTTTTTTTTTTTTTTTGATGAACTTATCCTCCATGGGATAGACCACCGGAAATCTCTTGGGGGAATAAATATTTTCTCAGGACGTTCCCAATCCTGGTAAATGAGCCCTTTCAGTAAAGGGTGAAGTGGAAAAGAACAAACAGTCTGGGGGCTTCTAGCGACCCCAACGAGGATACAGTAGTGGTTGATGGTTCCGCAAGGTGCATTTTTAAATGCTGATCGGACCATGTTAGTCAGAGACTGAACCCATAATCTTTCAGCTTGAGATGCTGAGAAAAGGTTCCCCCACTGTTGATTCCTCTATAACAGAATCAACCTTATCCTGATCCCCTTCAGGCAGGTCGATCCCTGTATGGGACTGTTGCTCTGCTAACAGGCACTCTGAAGGAGGAGACGGAGATCGGGCGTGCTTTCCCTGACAGGGAGGCAGCGATAAATGTTGACAATCTCTCTCTAATCCTCCCAGAGCTGAGGAAAAAACCTCCTCTGTTACATACACAGGAGCAGGTGACTGAGGACAGCCACAGTACCAAGTACCCCTGCGGGGTCTCTACGGTCACTTACCTCTGAACTTCAGGGGAGACTGGTGCAGCAGGAGTATGCCCAAGATCCTCCGAGCCCGATGAGACCCCCTTCGCTTCCTGGAAGATTCAGTTCCGGAGCTTCTGGACGGCATATTCCTAAGCCTAAAGCTGAGGTATTCCAGCCGTAATACACCACTTTTACTGAGAATAGTCTAGCACAATTGCTGCTATATCACAGTTGGTGTCTACTAATGTGCCTTTCTAGGGGATGCCTGTATCAACCGCTTGCTGTATGCCTTTAAATGTTGCCAGCTCTGTCTCTGTACTTCATAGCCAGCTCACTACAATATTGTGGTTTTTTTTTTGGTTTTTTTTTGTTTTTTTAAACTGCTGGGACGCCCGCACATGCGCAGAAGCGCTGCGGCGCGCACAGAGCGTCATCCCCCAGGCTCCGCCCCCTTTCCCGGCTCACCTCTATATATAGAGGCGCGTGCGCGCGCACGCACGCGGGCACGTGCGCCTTTGGCGCTAATTTCAAATATGGTAACAAGGGACAGGAGCCAGGGCCCCTCTTTGCCGCAGGCCGGGGGATGGACGAGCACTGCAACATGGCAGAGGAAGCAGTTTCCTATAAGAGAACTCACCATCTGCCTGGACTTTGCTCTGCTGAGAAGAAGCTAGTCCACATGACAAGAAAACATTCCACAGCGGCCTCTAGTGGACAAACACAGGTACCGCAGTCTAATATATTAAATATATATATATATTAAAAAAAAAATTTTTTTAGTAGTTACAGGCATGCACAGAATTTTGCGGAATACCATTAGGTAACAGACAGAAAGACAAATTAGGCTTGGGGGTCCCCCAATAGAACCAAGTTCCTGGGGGCCCCCACTTACCTGTTCCCCGCCGCAGGACTTTGTTTGGTCCACAAAAGCCCAAACTTCACCTATCACGGCAGGCATTGTAATCAAACCTTCAGGGACCGGGTTCCCAAGGATTCCACTCCCCTGGACCTGTATAGCACCCTGCACAGAAAACATCTTGGTCGTGGGTATGACCAGAGCTCTGGATCCCAGGGTCCAGCTCTCCTAAGAGAAGCATTACAGGCAAAACCTTGCTCTTCTCTGCAAGGCCCGGGTACCGACCGTTTAGCTATGAAGCTTTTTTGGTCGGATCCGGAATAGCTTACTGAGGCCCAAAAGAACCTGTACGCAAGCTCAGTGAAAAACACATGTTTCTTCTTGGCCAACACCTTAGACACTGGCAAAAAACTGAGGTGCTCCCGGATGGGAGGGGCTTATATAGGGGAGGGTACTTCCGGTTTTGGAAGTTGCCAGTGCCAGCACCTGACGGTATCTATATAACCCATTAGTAATGACTATGTCGCTCTGTGTCCCGTGATGTACGAGAAAGAAAAGTTATTAGTGACAGAAGAATTCCTGTGCCGGGAGCGAATTGGCAATATCTGCAAAGATTGGTGCAGGTTATAAGAGATCAGCATCAATGTCACCAAATACAGGGTCTGGGTCCTACATATGCACAGAACAATCCTCTAGACTTCTATGATGTCAGGAGACAGATCAGTTTCCTGGCCCCATAACCAAGTCTATGGGGTTCTAGTGCACACGCCCATACAGCAGGAAGTAGAAGATCCTGCCACAGGTAAAATACATCTGATAAGACAGTGGTGGTCAACTTGAAAATTATTGAAGGCCTTAAAATGGAAGAAACGCCTAACTCTAACAATCAATATAAAATTTCCCTCCCTCCTACTACTTATCCTGCATACCATGTATAAAAAAGATCTGTGTTCTTAACTATTTTCAGTCCACTTCGGTCCAATCGTGTGATCCTGCTACTCTGGCTCACCTCCAAAATGGTGGTTTGGCGCAGTGTTTTTGTTTTGCTTTTCTTTGATCCCCTCTCCGTGGTTAGTAGGATTTTTTTTTTTCCCATTAACTCCCCCAGCGCGAACGGTGTTGGTCAGTGCAGCTGCAGTGAGATTTTACTTTACCGGATCACACAATCCTGTGCCTCTCACACCAACAAGACCAGGACTATATTTGTCAGGCAGAGGTCGCTCCTAATAGAGTTCAGTGCCCAGCACCCTGGTGCAGTTCTGCACAGTCCCCGGTGCCCAGCAGTTGGCAGATGCAGCCCAAGACACAGTAGGGTGCAAATAAGAAGCCAGCAGGCCATGTGTTTTGCACCAGGGTGCTACGATCTCAAACAAAGTAAAACAGCTCAGGTTTAAGCTGGAAGTTTCTTAAAACATGTGGAAAGAACATACTACCTGCCATTCTGGGTTGCCCTATCTTAAGTACTCATAATCCGGGCAGCAGAGATGTAATGAATATCAAACTATGCTGTTCCATTGCAGTGCTCTACTGCATACAAGTGAACGTGTGTTGCATTAATGCAGAAATTTCATCAAGAACGGCCTGCAGATCTCAACAACTGAATAAAAACCCCAGACCTGCTCTCTTTTTTTTTTTTTTATGCAGTGCAAGGTGTGCGTGTTGTGCAGCAGTGCAAGTCTCTTGGCACCTATTGTACTTGTGCACTGGGGTGCCATTTTAAATGAATGGCATCACAACTAACCACATAGAGGCCATTGTGTTACATTGTGCAGAAAAATGCACAATAATGAAATGCATATGTCTGAAAAGGGCCTACGGGTATATTCACACGGGCGTTTTGCCACAGTGCAAATTTCAGTGGCAGGAGTCTACCAATTCCTGCTGCTGGGTTTGACAGCTGTGATTGGCTAGCTGCAGCTGCCAAGCTTGTACACTGTAAAAATGTTACTGGCATATTGATGAAGAGGGGAAGGAGGAATCAGGGAAGGCAAAATATAAGCAAGTTAAACTCCAGCTTTAACAGCTTGGTAAAGAAGCTAAACAAACATTTACTGTTCCCACTTATTACCTCCGGTTCTGGAAAAAAGAGGAGACACAAGGATTCAATACCACCAGCTGCTGCAACTGTCATCACACATTCACACTGAAGCTATGCTGTGTATTACCTAGCCATATCCTTGGTTTCTTGGCGTGTAGTTGGCATGTTGACCACATCCACCAGCAGAGGGAGCCCACCTTCTTTGATTAGAAGAGGACAGTATTTGTCTGCTAAATTAAAAGTAAAAAAAAATATTGTTAGCAAAGATGGACAAAAAAAACCTTGCAGAAATCCATTGTATTCTACATTATGGCCCAACATGTCATTTACAGTTAAGTAAAGGGGTCTCAAACTGGCAGCCCTCCAGCTGTTGCAAAACTACAAGTCCCATCAAATCTTTGCCGGTGGGAGTAATGCTTGTAATTGTCAGCCCTGCAAAGTCTCATGGGACTTGTAGTTTCACAACAGCTGGAGACCCCTGGTTAAATGAATAACAGTCCATGCACGCTGGGCTTAAGTTCTCTCTCTCATATAGAGCGTTTTTGTACAGGCGTTTTTTTCTGTCAGAAAATTCTCAAAAACGCGAACCAGAAGTTTTTTTTTTCCTGCCTCTTAATATTGAGCTTAAAACATGCCTCTAAAACATCCTAAAGTGCATATAAAGAGTGTGAGTGAGTAACTTATATAGCGCTACAAATGCGAATTAAATCGCCTCAAGGCGCTTATTTCCATCTGGTGTCGTCCTGATCCTTCAGAAGAGGTGGGTCTTAAGTTTTTTCCTAAAGGCCCGATGGTTTTCTTCCATGCGGATGTTGGTAGGTAGAGCGTTCCATAGCCGTGGTCCTTGGACTGCAAATCTTCGTTCACCCTTCGATTTGTAGGGGGACTTGGGGATGCGGAGGAGGTTTTGGTTAGTTGATCGGAGAATGCGATTGGGGGTGTAGTGTTTTATTTTCTCGCATAAGTATTGAGGAGCGTTTCCTTGTGTGCATTTGTGGGTGAGACAGAGGGTCTTGAATGTTACCCGATCTTTTACGGTTAGCCAATGTAGGGTCCTCAGGGACGGGGTGATCGATTCCCAGGGTTTTTTCCCCGTTACCAGTCTGGCTGCCGTGTTCTGGACGACTTGTAGGCATGAAATCTGGTATTTAGGTAATCCTAGGTAGAGGGAGTTTGCGTAGTCGAGTCGGGAATTGATGATTGTTCCGACTACTACTGCTGTGTCCTCTTCCGGGATGAAGGGGATGAGTCTACGCAGTAGGCGGAGAAGATGGTGAGATCCGCTGACTACTGATCCTATTTGTGCATCCATCGACATCTCAAAGATGACTCCGAGGCTTTTGACTTTGGTGCTTGGGGTGATGGTCTGTCCAAGGATGATGGGTGGTGTCCATGAAGTCTTAGCTTTTGTCTTTCGGTTTGCGTGGAAGAAATGAAGTTCTGTTTTGGATCCATTGAGTTTGAGGGAGCTCTCCGTCATCCAATCATCAATCAATGCGAGGCATTTTTCGAATCCGTGATATTGGTCTTTTTTTTCGGTGATGCGAATGTAGAGTTGAGTGTCATCAGCGTAGGAGTGGTAGCACAGGTCCTGTTTGCTGATGATTTTGAGGAGTGGGCGGAGATAGATGTTGAAGAGCACGGGTGACAGGGGTGATCCTTGAGGGACTCCGCAAGAAATGGTGCACGTTTCTGAGATGAAAGCTCCTAGTTTCACCGTCTGAGAACGATTTTCTAGGAAGGATGCAAACCAGGGTAAATCTGAGTCTGTGACTCCGGCTACTTCTTTAAGGCGAATGAGTAGAGTTTTGTGGTCTGCTGTGTCGAACGCTGCACTGAGGTCCAGCAGCACCAGGAGACACGATTCTCCATCTTCTGCTGCTTCAAGGGCGTCATCCCATATTTTGAGCAGTGCAGTTTCTGTGCCATGGCCTGGGCGGAAGCCTGATTGTAGTGGGTCCAAGAGTTGGTGGGTGTCCAAATGGAGTTGTAGCTGTTGTACTACTGCTTTCTCAATAATCTTGGAGAGGGTCTTAAAGCTTGTTACCGGTCTGCGGTAGTTTGGGTCTTTGGGGGTCGAAGTTAGGTTTCTTTAGGAGGGGTTTGATTATGCCTTGCTTTAGGGAGATCGGAACCATATCTTCTTTGAACGATTGATTTACGAGATGTGTTATGGTGGGTGCCAGTATGTCGATACATTCTTTCAGGAGTTTTGTAGAAATGATGTCATCTGGTGATGTGCTGTCTCGAGGCTTCTGATGATGTTTTTGGTGGTGTCGATGGTGATAGGGACCAGCGAAAATGTTGTCGATTGTAGAATATTTGTATTGCTTTCCTCTTCTTGCTTTGGCTGAGTGAGGTTGGTTGTTTTTTTCTGTTGAATTATTTCACGAGTGTCGTTTGCTGGCGGCTCTAGGCAGGTAGGGTTCATAGTCCGAGCTTTTAGTTTGAAAAGTTCACGTGGACGATTTAGGGCTTTTGAGATGGTGTTTGAGAAGTGTTCTTTTTTTGCTTTGAAGATTGCTTTGTGGTATTTATTAGTGAGTGCTTTGTAGTTTGTGTGGTTTTCCTTTGTTGGGTTTCTTCTCCAGGCTCCTTCAGCTCTTCTGCGTTCTTGCTACAATAATGTAAGAGTGTCATTAAACCAGCCCAAGTTTTTTTTGCGGATGGGTGCTTTGCGTTTTGGAGCAACCGTGTCTGCTGTTTGTAGTAGTGCTTTGTTTAAAGTGGAAGTAAACCCATTGATTTAACAGTTTAAAAAAGCAGTTACATTCCCGGCATGCCGGAAATGCTAACTGCCACATTGGTTGTGCTCTCAACCAAACTGTCACACCATCCAATGGCTGTTGTCATAACTGGTCACATGTGCAGCATCATGGCAGTTGAAGATTAAACAGAGGCCAAGATGGCAGCTTCCTTGGCTGAAAATGATAGGAGGGTTTACTTCCACTTTAAGGAGTTGAGTGTTTTTTCCGTTGAGTGGTTTTGATTTAGCATTCCTATTTTTTCCGATAGTGTGATTTTGAAGAGTTCAGAGTGTAGTTTCTTCTGAGATCTTGTCCAGTGTGTTGTTATTGAGTGTTTCAGTTTTTGGAAGAAGGTGTGGGTGGTCATTTTGAATTTGATAGAGTGATGGTCTGTCCATGGTAAAGGCATGTTACATAGTTACTCTGGTTAAAGAAAAGTCCATCGAGTTCAACATAGGATAACGTTGAGCTGCTTCTACAGGAAAAACTCCTGTAGAAGCAGCGATTTTTAAGCCCAAAGTGCATGGATCCTTAGACCAACGTTATTTAGCATGAACCCGACTTTAGACAACGTTAGGGCCTGTGTCAATGGCATCAGTTTGAGACTTTTACATCGGAGCTCCACCCCCCCTTCAAAAATTAATAGTCAGCAGCTACAAATACTGTAGCTTCTGACTTTTACTATTAGGGCACTTACCTGTCCAAGCATCCAGCGGTGTCCTCACCCGCGCCGATTCTTGAATCGGCACTTGGGTGCTGGTGCCGCCATCTTGGCTAAGGGAAACCAGCAGTGAAGGCTTGTGGCTTCACAGCCGATTCCCTACTCCGCATGTGCAAAGCGTGCTATGCTCTGTGAATGGACTGGTTGTAGGGGAAAGGAGGGGTGGGGCGCACGTCCGGCTCATTTTGCCATGGAGAACTGAGCCAGAATTGGAAGCGGGTACCTGTCAAAACCAGATACCCCCCCCCCCAAAAGGTGCCAAATGTGACAGCAGAGGAGGCAGACAAGCATAGCTTCCCCTTTTGGGTGGAGCTCCACTTTAAGAGTTTATTTAGAATTAACTGACAGGGGCACTTGACCTCCTTCTGGCCTGCATTTGACCTGCTTCAAACAGGTTTTGCATTCCCATAGACTTTAATGGGACTGCAAAACCCATTTGATGTGTACAAGAGCTTGTCAATGCAAGCCTCTATGCAACCCCAATTCCAAAGCTTTGCACTGTCCCAACTTTTTTGAGACATGTTGCTGCCATCAATTTCAAAATTATATATTTTTCTTAAAATGGTAAATTTTCTCAGTTTAAAGTGGAACTTCACTTTTCCAATCAACACTGATTATTTGTAATGCTCATGCTGCTAGTATTAGTAAACAGATATGCTTTCCTATCATATTTACTTGTTTTAAACTTTTTTTTTTTTCATTTCTTCAAATACTTCCTGGTCTCCAGTCCTAGGCAATGTATGTCATACATCCCAGGAGTTACCAGGAGGGGAGGAGACTCTCCTGCATGCATGCTTGAGCTAGGGGGAGATGGATTCTAAGAAGTAAATGCTATAGGAATCATTTGCCTTTTACTCAAGATGTCCATGGGCAGAAATGCTAGGGGGGGTGGGTTTCAAAGAGATTTCTCAACAAACTAAAGCATGGAGACATGGATGGATGGATGGGGGAGTTTGCTTTGAATATTAAAAATTAATTCAAAAGGGGTTTTGGTTTGTGGTGCTCGGATGCAATGAAGATCTGCTTTAAACCTAATGCTTTAAACATTTGATACTTGAAATGGAAAATCGACTAAATCCCCTTCTATCCAGCAATGAAAAGCTCTGGTTAATTAGTTGTCCCACCAAGTTTGACAATATTTGGAACCCACGGTTAGACCACTTGGACACTATTACGGACTGGTGCGTGTGCCAGCTTCCCCAAAGCTCCTTTCCCATTGTGTTTTGAGCCCAATTTCTTATTTTATTGGGGGTAATTCTCCAAACCCCGACGGTGTACCACTACTTGTTTTACAGCCTGTTACCCTCTACTTTCTGTCATATCTCATTTAGTCACTTGTGTTTATTGTATTGTTTTTCTGATTATATTCTCCTACAAGGCCTCTTGGCACCCCATAGCTGGAGGTTTTTTTTTTGGGGGGGGGGGGGGTTTGTATTTGTCTGGTGGAGGTTTATGCTACTACCGATTGTTGGAATTTTGAAATTTCAATAAAAACTGAATTTGATACTTCTTCTAATTTCTACTGTGAATAAAATATAGGTATATAAAGAATTACAAATCATTGCATTGTTTTTATGCAGATTTTACTTAGTCCTGACTTCTTGGGAATTATTTACCTGGATTATTATGTAATAGTCCGCACCATGTGCGAAAAACATTGCTTTTTGGTTTTGGTAAATGAAGCTTCAGTATGCCCTTACAGCCGGGGAAACCTTGGGAATACTGCATGGAAATAAACTTTGATGTATCCCATATTGCAATGTGCGCATCACTGTTGTAAGGAAAAGGGGCGCAAACTGCTGCAGGTAGCACCTAGAAGTCCCTGCACATATCTACAGCAGCCTCCCAAACTGGTCATGGCCAAATATTGGACCGTTCCAATAGGAAGGGCTCCACCACTTCTTAGCACCGTTGCAGCTTGTCGCTAAGCCCCACCCCACACATTCCATCTGGCCAATGATGGGAAATCCTGCTGCCCAATAGGAAGTAGGAAGGCGCAGGGTTTATTAAGGGAAAAGCAACAGGTTCACGTTATTGCTAGCCCCTACAGCTGTTTATATCTTCTGTAAATGGTAAGCCTGCAGATGAAAGCAAAAAAAAATAAAAAATGGAGGACTTTCCCTCCCCTCAAGTGACCGCACTGGGTGCCTGAGCAGCCAATCCCCAAACACAAGCACTATCAATTAGAAGGAGAAGGAGTAAGTCACTCCCTCATCATGTAACAGGTATACCACGTTTCTTTCCTGAACCACTGGAGTGGTGGGGGAGTGAAGGTAAGGGAAGTATTATCTGTTGCTTCGCCCTACATGGGCAAAATGAAGGTCCACTTTAAAAACATATAAAAAAGGCAATAAAATTAACCCAAAACGTTTACATTTTTTCTTAACAGGAGATAAATTATAGTCCGACACGCACAAACCATGAAGTACTAGCATGTTAGATACAGTGGGGAAAGTAATTATTTGATCCCCTGCAGATTTTGTAAGTTTGCCCACTTACAAAGAAATGAAGGGTCTATAATTTTTATCATAGGTGTATTTTAAATAATAGAGACCAAAATAATCAACAAAAAATCCAGAAAAAACACGGGATACAAATGTTATAAATTGAGTTGTAGTTCAGCGAGTAAAATAAGTATTTGAGCCCCAAGCAAAACATGACTTAGTACTTGGTGGAGAAACCCTTGTTGGCAAGCACAGAGGTCAGATGTTTCTTGCAGTTGGTGACCAGGTTTGCACACATCTCAGGAGGGATTTTGGTCCACTCTTCTTTACAGATCCTCTCTAAATCCTTAAAGTGGAGTTCCCCCCTCTTTTTCAAGTCCTCTTCATCCCCTGCTTCTCTGTCCCCTTAAACACATTTGGCATATAATTTTTTATTTTTTTGAAAACTCACAGTTTTATTATTGATATGCTTCTCCTCTTCCTGGTTCCGGCCGCGGCCTGAGGCCTGAGCGCGTCATCTCCTGTCCGCTATGCCTCTTGGGAGATGTTTGTCATCAATCCCAGAAGGCAATAGTTGGGCCGTAGCATCGCGGGGCTTTACCGTGCATGCGCGGGAGCTAGCCGTAGTCAGATCTACACAGCCCGCTGTGTTGATACTTTGAGAAGCACAGATTGTGCCAAGCCACGCCCTCCTGGTTTTCTCTATTGGCCAGTCACGTCATGACACCCAGCAAAGGGGCAGCTGAATTCCTCCCTGTTACCATGGAGCAGGACACTCACTCAGCAATAAGAATCACTGAAGCGATTGTAGCACACAGGAAGAGGGAGAAGGATCAACTTTAAAAGGGCAAAGCCATTGTCATTTATTTTCGGCGATCGGCGGCACCACCCCCTCCGCTTATCAACTTTAAATGGGCGATGTCGTTGTCATTTATTTTCAGCAATCGGCGGGACCACCTATAAACCTATTACACTGCTTATGCAGCACTGAGCATGTGCGAAATCTGCAAAGCTGAAATCCAGGAAGAAATACAGTCTGGCTTCAGATGCCCCACACTTAAGATGGCCACGGTCTACTGCTAGTTTATAAACTTTCAAAATGCTGTAATAACCTAACAAAACGGACCTTAGTTTACAGACTAACTTTACTAGAATACATTAAGCTTGTGTATTATAGGGGTATTTTTATTTAAAAAAGTGTAATTTCGGCCAGAACACCACTTTAAGGTTTCTTGGCTGTCGCTTGGCAACTCGAAGTTTCAGCTCCCTCCATAAATTTTCTATACGATTAAGGTCTCCATGACCTTAATGTGCTTCATCTTGAGCCACTCCTTTGTTGCCTTGGCAGTGTGTTTTGGGTCATTGTCATGCTGGAAGACCCATCCACAACCCATCTTCAGTGTTCTGGGGGAAGAAGGTTCTCATCCAAGATTTTACAATACATGGCCCCACCCATTGGCCCCTCAACGTGGCAAAGTCAGCCTGTACCTTTAGCAGAGAAACAGCCCCAAATCATAATATATTTCCACCTCCGTGGGCAAACTTACAAAATCTGCAGGGGATCAAATAATTATTTCCCCCACTGTATCTATTACATGCTGGTACACATCCCCATAAATAATGCTTTTCATTTCCAGTCTCTGAGCCCTGAGAGAAAAAGGAAGCCGTTATACTTACGATATACAGATACAAGGTTGTACAAAGCCCACGTTGCCCAGTGTTGGCTGATGGGGGAAACACTCTGGGGCAGAAGACGAAGAATTGGCTCAAATGACCTGTTAAGAATACAGAGAGCACAGGTTTTAATTTAAAAAAAAAAATATTTTTTGCCCCATATGCATTATCATGATGCTTTAAAAACAATTGAGTCCTGCCCATGATACTTTTCTTTTTTACTTACATTTTCAGGACAATTTTAAACATGAATTCCAGGTATAGTCTAGATATTTTATGCATTGGTCCATCTTGGACTACGTAACTATGTACTGTATATACCAGGGATATGCAATTAGCGGACCTTCACCTGTTGCAGAACTGCAAGTCCCATGGGGCATAGCAAGACTCCGACAGCCACAAGCATGACACCGGGAGGCAGAGGCATGATGGGACTTGTAGTTTTGCAACAGCTGGAGGTCCACTAATTGCATATCCCTGGTATATACCATAACTGGCCAATCCCCCTTTGATGCTGGAAATCACTGAAAGAGACACCACTACTCCAGTGATCTCCACTTGCTTCTGGGTCCCTGCTGCTTGTGAACACAGGAGGTTGGCTGCTTGGCAAGGGCGCAATTCAGAGAATGCTTTATATTTTCTGAATGAATGCAAAATGTCCTCTGATTGGACAAGATGAACAGCCTGATATCACTGTTCCCAGTTCTACGACTCGTCCACTTTGCATTCATTCAAAGCTTTCTAAAAGTGTGTGTCGAGGGGCCAACCTCCTGTGTTCAGTAAACAGAAGAGCAGCCGCTTGGCACAGGATCCGGAAGCAAGTGGGGATCAATGGAGTAGCGGTGTCTACTTCAGTGATCTCCAGCTTCCAGGTGCATCATCCAGGTATGTTTCATTTTATATATATATATACACATATATATATATATATATATATATATATTTTTGTGCTCATAAGTTTACATACCCTGGCAGAATTTATGATTTCTTGGCCATTTTTCAGAGAATATGAATGATGACACAAAAACATTTTTCACTCGCGGTTAGTGTTTGGCTGAAGCCATTTATTATCAATCAACTGTGTTTACTCTTTTTACACCAAATGACCCTGATTAAAAGTTTACATACCCTGGTGATTTTGGCCTGATAACATGCACACAAGTTGACACAAAGGGGTTTGAATGGCTATTAAACGGTAACCATCCTCACCTGTGATCTGTTTGCTTGTAATTAGTGTGTGTATAAAAGGTCAATGAGTTTCTGGACTCCTGACAGACCCTTGCATCTTTCATCCTTTGCTGCACTGATGTTTCTGGATTCTGAGTCATGGGGAAAGCAAAAGAATTGTCAAAGGATCTGCAGGAAAAGGTAGTTGAACTGTATAAAACAGGAGGAGGGATATAAAAAGATACCCAAGGAATTGAGAATGCCAATCAGCAGTGTTCAAACTCCAATCAAGAAGTGGAAAATTAGGGGTTCTGTTGAAACCAAACCATGGTCAGGTAGACCAACTAATATTTCAGCCACAACTGCCAGGTAAATTGTTCGGGGTGCAAAGAAAAACCCACAAATAACTTCAGGTGAAATACATAACTCTCTGAAAACATGTGGTGTGGCTGTTTCAAGATGCACAATAAGGGAGGCACTTGCGCCAGAAGAAAGCCATTACTACGCAAATGCCCCAAAGTATCCCACTTACAATACGCCAAACAGCACAGAGACAAAAGCCTCAATCCTTCTGGCACAAAGTCATTTGGAGTGATAAGACCAAAATTTTATTCTTTTTGGCCACAACTATAAACGCTACATTTGGAGAGGAGTCAACAAGGCCTATGATGAAAGGTACTCCATTCCTACTATGAAACACGGAGGTGGATCGCTGATGTTTTGGGGATGTGTGAGCTACAAAGGCACAGGAAATTTGGTCAAAATTGTTGGAAAGATGAATGCAGTATGTTATCAAAAAATACTGGAGAAACATTTGCATTCACCAGCCAGGAAGCTGCGCATGGGACGAACTTGGACATTCCAACATGACAATGATCCAAAACACAAGGCCAAGTCGACCTGTCATTGGCTACAGCAGAATAAAGTGAAAGTTCTGGAGTGGCCATCTTAGTCTCCTGACCTCAAGATCATTGAGCCACTCTGGGGAGATCTCAAAACGTGTAGTTCATGCAAGACAGCCCAAGAATTTACAGAAACTGGAGGCTTTTTGCCAAGAGGAATGGGCAGCTTTACCATCTGAGAAGATAAAGAGCCTCATCCACAAATACCACAAAAGACTTCAAGCTGTCATTGATGTTAAAGGGGGCAATACACGGTATTAAGAACTGGGGTATGTAAACTTTTGATCAGGGTCATTTGGGTAGTTTCTGTTGTCATTATGATTTAAAAAGAGTCAACACAGTTGATTGATAATAAATGGCTTCAGCCAAACACTAATCATGAGTGAAAGAAAAGTTTTTGTGTTATCATTCACATTCTTTGAAAAATGGCCAAGAAATCATAAACTCTGCCAGGGTATGTAAACCTATGAGCACAACTGTGTGTGTGTATGTGTGTATGTGTGTATGTGTGTGTGTGTGTGTGTGTGTGTGTGTGTGTGTGTGTGTGTGTGTGTGTGTGTGTGTATATATTGGTTCAAGCTGGACTAATGTAACTATGTAATCAAATATCCATACCTAGAAGTAGGAGACAAAAAAAAAACACCACAACCACACAGATACACGGCAAAGGTAATTAATAAAAGAGAAGGAAAGGCTTGGGGGATTCAGCATTAGAATGATAGTGCAAATAAAATAAAAAATTATATATATATATATATATATATATATATACACACACACACACACACACATATACATATACATATACATACACACACACACACACACCGCACAGTACTCAATTGTTTTTGTTTTGTTGCAAGAGCACTAATATGGCTACAATCACTTCAAGCCTGATGCTTTACAAAGTTCAAAGCATGATTTCAGAGTGAAGATCTAATAACATGGACTGTTCAGCATACAGATATTTCATGTGGAAGCCAGAATATGTTAGATCATATATTTGCCAAAAAGCAGTGACATCACTGAGGAAGGAGGTCAGAATATCCAGAGGTTAGCAATCTTTCCAATCTCCCTACAAGCCTAGATAGCTTCCTTAGATATACATTGTTGGAATATTCATATACTGTTGTAAGTTTTAATACAGATTGTCTCATACATAAGATTAAAACTATGAAAGATGCTAAAGCTGACGTTATGGGTTAGAGGTTGAGTGGTAGGGACAGATAGGTTAAAGTGAACCTGTTGCCACGATATGGACAATGAACCATTCACATATTCTTAACAAGCAGTAAAAAAGCTTGAAAACAATCCATCTGTAAATGCAGGCACCTGGAGCAATTCATCCTTAAAACTCACAACTGAAGCACTAAGGTTCTCCAAGTGCTTTTCAGCAGCCCATCTTCCCCAGATTCCAGCAGTGACTTAGCAACTCGGTTTACCCTCCAAGCAGTGATTGGGCATCTCATCTACCCTTGCCTCCCTTCCTAGCAGTGACTGAGCAGTTCAGCTCCCCCTCCTAGTAGTGAATCAGCAGCTCATCTTCCCCTGCTCCCTATACCAGCAGTGATTCAGCAGAGCCTCTCCAACAGCAGGAGCTCTAGGAGAGGAGGGTCCGCTGAGTTGCTGAGATAACTACCTAAAATATTTTAGTGCTTCTGCTGTGAACTTTAGCATTGCATTGCTCCACAGTGCCTGCAGCTATAATGTTTTAAAGCTCATTTACTACTGTGTAGAAAATGACCACATATTCACATTAAGTGTTATTTAGGCTACACTATGCACACTAGCTCTGGGCACTAGTAACCGTGCCCCTGTAAAACTTACTTGCGGCCGACTCCCTGCTCTAAAAACAAATTGATTGGTTCCACAGAAAAAAGCAGACACATTTACTGCAATAAAAGAGGGAACCGTATTTCAGTTCCTTTAGCTCCGTCATGCCCTCTCAGCACAAGCTAAGCAGATAAATTTTAGTTAAATTACTGCTCCACTTATAGACCAGCTTCCGTCTACTACAGAAAAGAGGTCTCATTTCTTCTCTTTATGGTTCGTTGATGAATAGTGCCCTTGGTAACATACAGATGCCAGGTAGGACAGGCTGGGCTAAGGATATTGATTCACTAGATGGGGAGATGTGGCAGGCTATTTTGGAACAGGTTCTTCTGGTTTCTATATCACTGACCCACAGTCTATCTCAACTTTTTATAATACATAGAGCATATAGAACACCGTTTAAATTATTCCAGTGGCACAGAAGAGAGAATCCGGAGTGTCCTAGATGTGGAGGTTCTACTGCGGACCTTATACATATGCTCTGGAAATGCCAAAAGTCAGTACGCTATTGGCAGGGTATTATTATTACCATTAATCAGGCTTTTCAATCTCTGCTACATAATGACCCCTTGACTTGTGTACTAGGATTCCTAGATGAGGAATTTACTCCTCTGGTCCAGACCTCCATCTCTAGGTTACTGTTTTTGGCCTGCAAATGTATTATATTAAAACGGAGATGTTCGATCCCCCCTACTTTCGAGGATTGGCGAGAGAAAGTTAATTCTAGCCTGCTGAAAGAACGACAAATTCTGTTACATAGAATTACTCCTCATAAATTTAACAAGCTGTGGGATCCATGGTTACAGGATTGGCTCCCTTGTCATTATTGTTGTTACAGATCTTTCAATGTTGATTATTGCAGAAGAGTCACGCAGGAGATGGGATGCCGCAGTCACTTAGTGGGTACACATCTTATTCTAATGCCATAATTGTATGCGGCATAGGACAAAGCAGAGCTACTGTCCTTAAGATTTGAAAATTACAGGTTTACCAAAGAATAAGTATTATAGTTTTGTTTTGATACAAGTTTTTAAGCACAGAAAACGAATAGTCATGATTGCAATAAGACTATAATAACAATCTTTTTTAGTTTGTATATTGAACTTATTAATGGATATTTAGCCAACTTATAGTCTTTGTATAGTACCAACAAGCATTTGCACTAATACTAAAGTCATGTATGACTATCAAAGTATATTGTGCTATGTTTTGGATTTCGGTTTTATTTTTTCTTCTTTTTGTAAGAATTGCAAAAAACTTTGAATAAGTTAGACCCCTTTTACACAGGGCACGTCCATTTTGACAGACTCCGCTCGCTCAGCGGGGATCGATCCATTGATCTCCGCTGCGCAGGCGGGTGACAGGTCCGTCTCCGCTCACTGACAGAGATGGACCGGTCAAAACCCAGCTGTCCTCTATAGGAGATCGGATCAAAGTGTATCCGCCTGTCCGTTTTCATCCGATCGTCGGATGGAAAATAGGGTCTCCATCCGACTGGATTTGGCAGATCGGATAGCCGCGGATATCAGCGAACATGTCACAGGTGATATCCGTCACGCCATAAAGGGGAATGGAGCACCCGATCAGGTCCACCTGAAAAATGCACAAGCGGACCTGATCGAACAGCATGTGTAAAAGGGGCCTAATTTGAAGAAAAAAAAAGCGTGAACAGAATAGCATCCGAACCTCCTGAATTATTTTGTATGCCCCATCTCTTCCATTGCTTACATAATATAAACTTATTATTAAACTGTTTTTGTTTCAGACTTTGACTAGTCCATTATGTAGCAGTAAAATTAATCAAACACTGAGAACAAGTTAATGAAGAGGGAGAGTCATAGAAGGGAGTATGTGTGTATCTTCTGACCGGTAATTAATGTTCCTTCTGGAGCTTATATCCCAGCTCTGGATGGCTCTCCACATGCGTTCCTCAACCTCCTGTCGTGATGGCTCCAAAATAAACCAAACTTCTGGGCCATCAAACATGATGTGTGAAAGAACCCCGCAGGCATTATACGACACTTCAATTCCGTCTGCTTTGCTGTCCAGGAGGTTACTGGTAAGTACAAGGGCACAAGCAAGTTGAAAAATGCTATAACGATTAACCAACGAAGGCAGTTTTAGATGAACTTGGAACTATTTTAGAGGAACTGGATATTGTGGGAGCTTCTCACAGTAACCAGTTTCTAGCTTTCCTTTCTGGCTTAAAAACCAAAAGTAAACATTTATTACATTGCAGCTTACCAATTTTTAGATGTGATGGCTGCATTTGTTTCCTTTATTTCTTCTATTTTCATCTGTGTATCTGGCCGGGAAGTCTGTTCAAACTCTACAGCAGAATGTATCAGTTTACATGGCTGAGGCAAACCACTTAATACTGCCAGGGGTGATTAAAATGATCACTGTTTGATTATGGAAGACCTTTATCTCGAAAAGTTTGCTGTAACTGAATATAAAGTGTGAGCTGGAGTTTAGCTTCAATTTGTTAGTGTATCTAAATCTGCTCATACATTTAACACTACCCCCCCCCCCCCGACTGACAATTCTGCTATCTGCTGTGTCCTGTGCTCATTCATCCAGAGATATGCCTCACTAATACAGGAGGTCTGTCACTGGCCAGATCACCAGGTTAAAACAAAGGAGAAAATAGCCAAATAAAAGACAATTGCTGCAGCCACCACATCTAATGATTGAAAAGCTGCAATATATTAAATTTTTGGTATAATACCGTTTTAGGGAATGAAAGATATAATATGACCTCTCATAAAGAGGCAGGGTAGGTGTGCAGGCCCAAAAACTCAGCATAGAGATGTCACTAATACAGTCCTCATGACATATAAGAAACAGGGTATGCAAAGCTGAACAATCTGATGTCCCTTTTGGTCTGTTATATATACACCAAACTTTGTTGTATTTTGCAAACAAATACCTTTTGATCTTGCCAAAAACCTTAAGTGCTGATAACTTCCTATGCTCTAGGACTGTGCTGTTGTCAATTACATTGTCCTCAGGTATCTCTCAGTACTACTGAAAACCTACCCTCGGAGAGGAGGAGAGGGGCATTGTCCTGTAGTTCATTCTTGTTTATATTGTTCTGATAGAGTGAGGGCTGTCATCCCAGGATTGGAAATGTGTCACTAGCAGGATCACAGGTGAAAATAAAGGAAACAAATCCCCAAAAAAGAAAACCAATGCAGCCACTGACTACACCTAAGGAATGATAAGCTAGAAACTGCAATATATTAGATTTTTGGGGATTTAACTCAAACTAAAACATATATATATTTAATAGACTGGCCATTTACCAGAAAAGGTTCTACCTGTTTATTATTAGGCTGACTATGGCCATTTTAGAATACAAAAGTTCAGTCTACATGCAAATATATTGGGAATCATTTATGGTTACACATTCTAAAATACAACCTAAGCAGGTCAGATGCATCAAAGTCATTCCACCTGCACATTGCAACCAGGAACCCCATACAAAATGTTAAGCTTGGTATAGATGTACGCCCAGATGTAATAGTTCACCCAGCTTCGCTGTGACTGGACAACATTCCAACCACACCAGAGAAGCACCTGAGGAGAAATGTGTGCAAATGGGCCTGCAATTTCCCTTGCTGCAAAGGAAACACAGCACTTGTGTGTACAGAGCCAGCATTTAAGAGGCGCTAAGTGAGAGTTTTTTTAATGCATGAATGCACTTCCTTTAAAAGACTGTGTAAGAAATGCTTAGATGTACAAGAGTGTAGAAAATGGTAACAGATAACGTGTTTTAAATATTTGCATACCACTTTAGCGCCTCTGCCTTACATACTGTATATTTGGAGAATCTAGGAAATAGTATGGCCTTCTTGCTATATAATCTATCAGTACCTACAGCCCTACACACAGAGACTGTTGTGAGCTCTTTATTGCTCGGTCTCTCAAGTTACAGCTCTCTAACAATCATTATATAGCAGCTGTGAAAACTGGAAATAAGGCTTTGGAATGAGAGAATACTACAGCCAATACAAAAAAAAAATATTTCAAGAAAATGGGGAAAGAGGGGATGAATGGAACTAATGTAATAGTAAAGTTGCCTTTTACAGAGTTTTTACAGCTAGAGATTGTGACATGAGAGGCAACACAAAGAGCTTACCACAGCCTCTATACACAGGTACTTTTATCAAAATAAAAAGACTCAGCGGGAGGATTCCCCCATCCACCTTGAATGAGTGGATGAGGGAATGGAGTACGGTCATTTTTTTCGTTCAACCCGCTGGTTGAGCGGAAAAAAAAAAAAAAGACTCAATTCCCCCATCCACACATTTAAAGTCTTTGTATTTTTATAGTGGGGAGACTTACCTGCCATCAGAATACACTGATCAGCAGTGACAGCTATGGCCAGCGGTTCTGATCAAGTGGCGACAATTTGAAAGGGCGATTGTACAGAAGTCAATCTATCAACTGACACAACCACCCTGCCCATACAGGGATAGAATTTCAACCAGTCCCTGCTGTACCAGTCGAATTTCAATCCATGTATGGCCAGCTTTAGATGGAATAACAAGACAAATGGTATGAGTCACCTATTTTGCCAGAGACTACATGGACACTTCTTTTTCAATTTTTTTTTAAAGATATGCACCCAAATTATTTAAGGCCTTACAATCACCTGAAAACGGTAATAAACTGTGATGTCATCAGCTGTGGCCGCAGTTCGCGCACCTCTGCCACATTACCTAGAAGCCCCAGCATGTTGCGATGAAGTTCCTGCTTCTCTGGAAATTCCTGCAGATGAAAGAAGGATATTCGTACATTTCAAATCTCGTCTAAAAATACACAATGTAGCCAGGAATAATCCAATAGGCAGTTACCCTCAGGCAGTCTAGGAACAGCTTCATGCCACTGTAGTTGAGAAACATCTCACAGTTATCTGGAGTCTCATCGGTAATGTTCCACAGTGCACTCCAGGAAAATTCCATGACCTGGTCACACTGTTGGGCAAGGCAAAAGAAGATGATGATGTATAAATGTGAGCCTTTACTTTATATATTCACCAGCTGTGATAGAGGTGCATTTGCAAACCAAATTTGCGGTTAAAAAAATTATCCAAAAAAAAGGGAGCCAGCCAATAGGAATCCTACCACTGAGGCTGTACTACAATCAAAAGAGAAAAAGACTCCCTAGGCAATAGGAACTCTGCCCCCATTCTGCTAATGTTACCCCATAACCACTAAAGCTGTACAAAATCAGAGAAAAAACTAAAAAAAAATCAAAAAAAAAAATCAGTGGGTCAGAAGGAACCCTACCCCTATTCCACCAATGCTATCACAGAAACAATGGAACTGTACTAAAAAACTAAAAAAACACAACAAACTTGGCAGGGCAATAGGAACCCTGTCCCTATTCTGCCAATTCTATACTAAAATTAGAGGAAAAAAAAACATGTCAGTGGGCCAATAGGTAAGGTTCCCTTAACTAACAGCAGCCATAGGAAATAACTGAACAAGAGAAGTGAATACTACTTACAAAATGTACAGCCGCGACCAAAGGTTTTGAGAATGGCACAAATATACAATTTTTACAAAGTCTGCTGCCTCGGATTTATGATGGCAATTTGCATATACTCCAGAATGTTATGAAGAGTGATCAGATGAATTGCAATTAATTGCAAAGTCCCTCTATACCATGAAAATGAACTTTATCCCCCTCCAAAAAAAAACATTTCCACTGCATTTCAGCCCTGCCACAAAAGGAGCAGCTGACATGTCAGTTATTCTCTCGTTAACACAGGTGTCAGTGTTGATGAGGACAGAGCTGGAAATCACTCTGTAATGCTGATTGAGTTAGAATAACAGACTGGAAGCTTTAAAAGGAGGTTAGTGCTTGAAATCATTGTTCTCCCTCTGTTAACTAGGTTACCTGCAAGAAAACACATGCAGTCATCATTGCTTTACACGAAAAGGGATTCACAGGCAAGGATATTGCTGCTACTAAGATTGCACCTAAAGCAACAATTTATCAAATTATCAAGAACTTCAAGCAGAGAGGTTCAATTGTTGTGAAGAAGGCTTCAGGGCACCCAAGAAAGTCCAGCAAGCACCAAAAACATCTCCTACAGTTGATTCAGCTGCGGGATTCGGGGCACCACCAGTTCAGAGCTTGCTCAGGAATGGCAGTAGGCAGATGTGAGTGGATCTGCACGCACAGTGAGACAAAACACTTTTGGAGGATGGCCTGGTGAGAATAAGGGCAGCAAAGAAGCCACTTCTCTCCAGGAAAAACATCAGAGACAGACTAATATTCTGCAAAAGATATAGGAATTGGACTACAGAGGAGAGGGATAAAAGGGATTTTTCTCTGATGAATCCCCTTTCCAATTGTTTGGGGCATCCAGAAAAAACCTTGCCTGGAGAAGAAAAGGTGAGTGCTACCATTAGCCATGTGTCATGCCAACAATAAAGCATCCCGAGACCATTCATGTGTGGGTTTGCTTTTCAGCCAAGGGAGTGGGGGGCTCCTTCACAATTTTGCCTAAGAACACAACCTTGAAAAAAGAATGTTACAAAAACATCCTCCAAGAGCAACTTCTTCCAACCATCCAAGAACAGTTTGGAGATGAACAATACCTTTTCCAGCATGATGGAGCACCTTGCCATAAGGCAAAAGTGATAACCAAGTAGCTTGGGGAACAAAACATTGAAATGTTGGGTCCATGGCCAGGAAACTCCCCAGACCTTAATCCCATTGAGAACTTGTGTGTAGGCTATGATTTATGTAGGATAATATATATATATATATATGTATGTCTCACACATTCTTTTCTCTGTGTCAAGACATGCAGGCTATGTTATGACACAAGCCAACTATATTTTACATAACAAAAGAAGGACCGATGACTCTTTGCTATGTTAATTTTATTCAAGATCACCTCTGTATTGGGGAATAGCCTGTTTGTCTAATTAGGTATTTCAAAGGGTACATGGTTTACATACCTAAAGGGGTTGTAAAGGTTCGTTTTTTATTTTCTAAATAGGTTCCTTTAAGCTAGTGCATTGTTGGTTCACTTACCTTTTCCTTTGATTTCCCTTCTAAATGTTTTTTTTCTTTGTTTTCTTTGTCTGAATTTCTCACTTCCTGTTCCTCCTCAGTAAGCTGTTCAGTAAGCTGTTCTGGCTGGCTAACCACCACTCGGATGATGGGGGCAAGCTTACTGAGGAGAAACAGGAAGTGAGAAATTCAGACAAAGAAAAAAAACATTTAGAAGGGAAATCGAAGGAAAAGGTAAGTGAACCAACAATGCACTAGCTTAAAGGAACCTATTTAGAAAATAAAAAACAAACCTTTACAACCCATTTAAGGATGATAAAGAACCATAGAAGAAGTCTTTATTGATCGTAATTGGACTTGAGGGGGTATTCCTGGGAAATGGTGATATATAGGCCTAGTAAGTAGAGTCCTTTTCATGTTAAGATCAATGCATTCGGTCAACCAATAAAAAAAACCTTCAGTGTCAGACTAGTATTTCAGGTGAAGTTTTGAGCCGTTAGAGGTATTCATTCTTTTACACACATTTTGTCTTCATCATGATAGAGGCACAGGTCTAGAGTGTAACACACATTATTGCCTGCATGGAAGCTATATAAGTGTATACTATACATTGGACGTATGCTGGATTGTAGTGTCTCTATGCTTGCTAGGATAAGAAATGACAAATTGGACTCTAAATGAAGGCTGATGTTTATTGTAATATTTATAATACAAATGTTGGATTTGGTCATCTGTTGCAAGTATCTTGTGGACTTTATTCTGTGCTGGTACTCAATAAATGCATCTCTCTGGATGAACCTAGTTGCTGTGGAAATAACTCAAAATGATTACAATAATTATCATTCCACCACTATATTACTACATTGTGGTCAATCTTCAGGGCGGGTGAAAAAAAAACAAAAAAACAACAACAACTTCTGACAAACTCCAAGCATGGATTATGCAAGAATGGACTGCTATCAGTCAGGATGTGGCCCAGAAGTTGATTGACAGCATGCCAGGGCGAACTGCAGAGGTCTTGTAAAAGAGTCAACACTGCAAATATTGACTCTTTGCATAAACTTAATGTAATTGTCAATAAAAGCCTTTGACATTTATGAAATACTTGTAATTGTACTTCAGTATACCATAGTGTGTTGCGTTTGTTAAAAATATGATTTTTATTATATTAATCAGACATAGGATACATGGGACAATATTACAATAGTGAGTTGGTCAGATTACTGTCAGTCTTTTGGTTTGAGTAGATTTCTTAAACAAATGCTGTTTTCATACAATGGGGTTAGATACCATTGTTGTATTCAACAGGATAGCTACAGTAAACAAGTAAGACATTACTTGTTTGAGATTTCTTTCAGCTCTCAAACTGAAAGAATGACTGTTAGAGTACTGACAGATTTGGTTTGAGTAGACAATAGGTAGATAGCATTGTTGTATTCAACAGTCCATTGTTGCTACAGTAAACAGGTATGTTTTCTGTTGTTTGGTAACTCAGCCTGAGACATAAAAGCAGGCATAAGCCAGGACACACACACACACACACACACACACACATCATGTTGCTGTAAGATCAGCAGAGGCCACTCATCATAAGAAGAAGATGCCTGGTCACCAGGAATGGAGATCATGAACATAGAGTAATCGAAGTTAAGTAACCTTTAAATGTATTTGTACTGTTATAGACCATAGGCTGTTCATTTGCTAGGCATTTTGATTGTTATAGAGATCTGTCAGTCTTGTATTGTAGTCCTAATATTGTAATAGTTTTGTATGTACAGCATCTTGTATAGTAAAAGCACATTTACACACTGCAGAAGTCTCAGCTTCCTTGTTATACCACAGAGTAACCTTGCTAGATAGACGCAAGCAAAACACATAGTAACATCTGAAATAAAGATCTAAAAACACTGAAGCAGCAGACTTTGTGAAAATTATTAATTGCGTCATTCTCAAAATGTTTGGCCACGGCTGTACTTACTTTACCACTCTGATGTCTAACACAATGTTGAATAGGGTACAAAGATTATGACCATCTCCAACTTTATGTTTGTTTTTTTAATTTCTGTATCAAAGTGAGGAAAAAAAGTCAATCATTTAATTCACAAAATGGGTACTCACAGTTTTGTCTTGCAGCTTCTTCTGGATCAACTTAAGCATAGTCTGTAGAGACAGAAACATGAATATGTACTTGTCAAACACAGGAAATAAGTGGAACTTTTTTTTATTTAACCAGAAAAACCAAGTTTATTGAGATGCAATCAAGGTATACATACAAACATGAGGCAAAAACATAGTAAACCAAAAAAATAATAATAATAACAGTACAAACTTAAAAGTGCCAATAATAGTAAACATAGAAGGTTACACATAACAGGGTATAAGAATAGTAAGGTACAGAGTGACATTGGGCTTATTCCCAAGTGATCGGCATGCCCAAAAACAGGATCACAAAGTGCAAGTTTCACCGTCCTCCAGCCATCTGTCCCAAACATTAGAAAATTTCAGTGGGCGACCTCTGTGGGTATATATCATATTTCTATACGGAAGGGTATTATTAAATTTCCTTTTTCCAGCCCTGTAGTGTCGGGGGTAATGCCTGCATCCAACCCTTGGCGATAACTTTCCTTGCCACGAATAGGGTCTCATATAGAAATATAGCTTGATATTTGTCTACCAGGCAGTAGACCCAGGAGGCAGAGCTTCGGGTCTAGACCGACAGGAGAGCCCATGTTATCATGCAAAAACTGGATCACCTGTAGCCAGTAAGTCTGAATGTTCGGGCAACTCCGTATCAAATGATAGAACGTGCCAGGGGCTAGCGAGCAAATGGGGCAGAAGGGGCTTCTCGCGGGTTGAAATTTTGCTAGTTTAAAGGGTGCGAGATAAGCATGGTGCACAATATATAGTTGTGACAACCTATCAGAGTTTAGGGGATGCAGTCTTAACGCCTTCCAGAATTTCTTCCCAGTCTGAGTTATCAATAGGGCCAACATCCTGCTCCCATACAATTTTAGCTGTTTGGGAAACTCTATGCACCCTGTAAAGTCGGAGAATATAGTAAAGGTTGGATACGAGTTTCGTCGGGTCTGCCCCAAATAGGATGTCAAGGACCGGAGGAGTTTCGAGGGCGATAACAGTGGCGGCAGCCTGAGCTCGAACCGCATGCCAGAGTTGAAGATACCGAAACAGTAAATGGTTTGGAAGTGAATTAAAGTGGAACTTTAGTCAGAAAATTAGGTCCTGCTAGATTAGTTCAGGCTGGTCCCTTTTGTAGGTATATGTATGTACAACATTAAAAATAAGTGCCTATACTGTTTAAAATCCAGAAATACACTGTCTCACCCTGCTCTGCACATGCTCAATTGCTCTCCATTTTATAGGCATTTTTAGGCACTGACAAATTTATAGAGGCTGATCTGCTGACAACCTTAAAAGCAGAATTAAACCCTCATATCCTTTACAGCCAAGCAAGCTGCTTCTTTGTGATCTGCAACTGCCATGGTGCTGCACCAGCCATTTGATGGTTTGACATTTAAGATGAGAACACAGGCAAACGTGACAGTTAGCAATCCCAGCATTCCAGGAATGTAACTGTTTTTTGAACTATTAAAATTATGGGTTTAGTTCCGCTTTATGATTTACTGCTGTTCAGGGGTTCTTGGCTTCAGCAAAGTGGCAGCCTCCAGCAAGAAGAAACAGGAGCAATGCTGGAGGCATATTACAGCACACACTAATTTTGGTAGCATAAATATTATGTGGAATGTATGTTCCTTGCTAAAGAACATTATTATTTTTTATCAAGTTGTTATGGGTAATGTTATGCTTTAACTCAAAAAAGTACCTTCTATTGACTGAGCCCCCTCCTTTTCTTTTCTGGTTAGAGAGCTTCCCCATGGTTCCACCTATGTAGGAAAGTAGCCTCTATTGCTTGCTCTTGAAATGAACTAAAACTGTTGCGTCATTGATTCACAGAGTTCTGTGAATGAATGAACAACAACTATCATTGTAGTTCATTGTAGCAGACTGCTTGTAGTTCTCAATGAATTGTGAGGGAGCTGGTGAGTGCTCTCGTAGTTCATTGATCTTCCTGCTCTTTAGGCTCCATTCACACCATGGCTTGTTCTTGTACTTCTTTTGTGCGATAGGTGTCCTGCGATCCTGTTTGCCTGATTTTACTGCGATTTGTCGGCGACAATCGCAGCAAAATCGCACTGCGATTTGGGTGCCATTAAAAGTAAAAAGATCGCAAGGGCGTCCCGCGATTTGCGGTGTTTCTGAATTGCGGGCAGAATTGCTACGATTCGATTCCACCTGCAAAACCGAATGCCATGGTGTGAATGGAGCCTTAGTAACTGTCAAACCTCCTGTATGGGCAGACAGCTATACTGAGTCTGCAAGAGCTTGGCATTGCACCCATGATCTACTGATCATGGGTGCAATGCTTTCAAGGCTCCTCTGGGAAAAATAATAAAGGCACATTTTTTTTCTCCATGCATTTAGGTGTGAACTTCGTCTTTAATCAGTAATATTTAAATATTTTTCATTATCACTCATCATTGTTCTGATTTCCCCAACAAAAGGCTGCCTCAGTCCTCCTAATCTGAAGGATATCTAAAAGGTAAAAAAAAAAAAAAAAAAAAAAGTCACACTTACCTCCTCTGTGCAGTTGGTTTTTTACAGAGTGGCCCTGATCCACCTCTTCTGGGGTCCCTCAGCGGCGCTCTTGGCTCCTCCTCTTCTCGAGTGGCCCGTCGGAGAAGCGCTCTCCCTCGGGGCACTCCTGCATGCACGCTCCCGCGTCCTGCTGCTGCGTCTATTGACACAGACAGCAGGACACTGTCCCGCCCCCTGCATCATTGGATTTGATTGACAGCAGCGGGAGCCAATGGCTGTGCTGTTATCAATCTATTCAATCATGACACCGGCTGGAGCTGGTGTGCTCATTTCTGTCGCGGGAAGGACCGGGTTCAGGTAGGCAAAACATGGGCTCTGGGGGGCTGCAACACTAAAGTTGGTTTTTCACCTTAATGCATAGAATGCATTAAGGTGAAAATTTTTGAGGGTTTACAACCCCTTTAAGCCTGCTACACACTAAGTATTTTTTATTTTTTCGTGGTCATTGTACCAACTGTGTAATATTAGTACAGCAATCTTCCCGCTGTGCAATTGTGTTCTGACAGGGGGAACCCAGAACACACCAGTCAGGGCTCGCAGCCATTGGCTGCAAGTGCTGATAAGATGCAGTTGTCTTGCTGGTTTTTCAGTATGCTTGTTTGACAGATGTAAGATCGGCAAGCAGCTGTACACACAGGCCGAATGTTGGCTGTTTTTTATTGTTCCTCCAATCACGACCCCTCTCTGCTACATTGCGCAGACAGGACTTTGTGGGTATCATTGGCTACACACCTTGAACGTTTTGTTTAAAAATGTAAAAGGCCATATTTTGTTAAAAAAAATAAATAGAAAGGGCCACAGTGTGCATAGCGCAGCGGTTAATAACAAACAAATAGCAATATCTGCTCTCTGTGATAATAAGTCCCTTTAATTCTTGCAGCGACCTCTAAAACCCCCGCTATTACAGCTTAATATCTGCGATTTTTATTGGGACTGCGATATTGCGGCAGACATATCAAACACTTTTGACACATTTTTGGGACCATTGACAATTATACAGCGATCAGTGCTATAAAAATGCACTGATTACTGTATAAATGTCACTGGTAAAGAAGGGGTTAACACTAGGGGGCGATCAAGGGGTTAACTGTGTTCCCTAGGTGTGTTCTAACTGTGGGGGGGATAGGACTGACTAGGGGAGTTGAGAGATAGGTGTTCATACTTAGTATGAACACACAATCAGTCTCCTCTCCCCTGAGAGAACCGGGATCTGTTTACACACACAGATCCCGGTTCTTGCTCTGTCACGAGCAATCGCGGGTGCCCGGAGGTCATCAGGTCCAGGCACCCGCTGTGTGCGCACGCGTCTCGTACAGCATCTTAAAGGGCTGACATACAGTTACGGCGGCTCACCCAGGGGTGCCATTCTGCCGCACTAAAACTGTGGCGGCCGGTCGGGAACCGGTTACAGTGGATGTAAACCCTCATATATACCAAGTGAAAGCGGTTGTATGGTCTTTTTTTTTACTTTTACTTACAGGTAAGCCTATACTAAGGCTTACCTGAAGGTAAAATAAATATCTCCTAAACCTTTACGGTTTATGAGATATTCCCCTTGCACTGCGCCGCTGACTGCAGCGGCACATGCGTACAGGGGATTCTTGGCTGAAGGCCCGGCGGACGCCGGACCTTGCCGGAAAGAAGACTCCCGCGCGCATTCGCGGGAGTGACGAATCGCGGCTCCAGCCGCTCACAGAGCTGGAGCCGCGATACCCGGAAGACGCGCCGAGGCATAATGTCAGCTGCCTCGGCGTGGACCGGGAGGGACACCGACGCCTCGTTCTAAGGTAAGTATTTCATAATGAGCTTGTATGCTGTGCATACAAGCTCATTATGCCTTTTCCTTTACAGGTGTTAAAAAAAAATAAAAAATCCGGGTATACAACCGCTTGAAGTGAACAGCCTTAGATGGTACACAGGGATGAAAAAATCCTCCTACATAAGTTTTACATGTATATCTGCTGTCTTCATCTTTATATACTGTTTAGAAAGTGAACGTCCTGTTAGAATGTTCCTCTTCCCAATTCACCTGTGGGTGCGGATTCTTGCCATACACTGTGAGACAGCCGATTGGAGGAAAGGCACACACCCCCCTCCACATAGGCAGAGACTTGCAGAGCTGTTCAGTGAATAGACCAGCTTTCTGCTAATCTATTTATAGCACCCACCCTGACACAAATTTCAGGCTGTTTTATCACAGTTGACAGAGAACTTGTCAGAAGTTATTATGCTGATTACAGAAGAACGGAGCAGGAGAAAGCCACTAGGGCTTTGAAGAGAAATAAGAAAACACTGCAGATATATGTGCCCAGCTTAAATTTCATGAATCGGGTTTACATCCACTTTAAATCAAGCGGATCTCTTTAAAATCAAATATAAAAAACAAATAAATAAATGTATTAAAAAAAATTATCAGCTTAATAGATATAATTGCCCCCTGCAGCATCCCTCTACATCAGTCCAGCATTTAGTCATGTATGACTTTTTCCCACTCCTGGAGAACAAGGAATTGATGATCACTAAAAGTGGTACAAAAAATAAATAAAAAATTTGAGGCATTTAACTCTTACCATGACAAAGCCCATCTTCCCCACTGCCTCCTTGTGGTCATTATCCACCTGACAGACTAGAGCATTACACAAATGCACAGCAATGCGTTGGATGGACTCATCCTGACGGGTTGGGATCAGAATGTTCAGAAGCAGTTCATTCACCCGATGATACTGGAATTCTAGCTCTTCTGGGATGCCAAAGTTACACAGCGTGAGACAGCAGTTTCTCTGCACCTGAGGAAACACGCATACAGACTTTCATTACCTGGTGAGGTTCAGGGAATGCTGAGATTAACAGCACAGCTATACCAAGCATTATATACACCTGTCTACATGGGGAATGATGCACTGTATCAATTCTAAATCTCAAAATGTAATAAAGAACATAGGTCTACCAGACAAGAAAATGCAATTTTAATGAGCACCTAACTAGCCTTTCATGGAACCTTGAGGCTCCTCCAGATGTTGCCATGGGTTGCTTAAGCAGAGGCGGGCTAAACCTGGTCACAGCACCAATATGTTGTAAATAATACTGAGGACTAATAATTGAAAGTGGTTGTAAACCGCGGATCGTTTTTTTTTTTTTACTCTGCAAGGTAAAAGGCATAATGTGCTAGTATGCATCGCATACTAGCACATTATGTTAAACGTACCTTAAAACAAAGCCCTACCATGCCAATAAATCAGATCTGGAGGCCGCTTCCATCTTCACCTGTCTTGCTTCTGGGTTCGTGGACTCCGGCTCTGTGACTGGCCGGAGCCGCGATGACATCACTCACGCGTGTGTCACGGCACGGGGCTCTGAAGAAATGGCACGGGTGGCTGTTCCTTCAGAGCGCATGCCCCAGTGATGTCACTGGTTGCATGTACAGTAAATATTTCCTAAACGGTGCATGTTTAGGAGATATTTACATTACCTACAGGTAAGCCTTATTATAGGCTTACCTATAGGTAAAAATAGGATTTTTATAACAGCTTACCTGTAAAATCCTTTTCTTGGAGTACACCACGGGACACAGAGCTAGTCATTACATAATGGGTTAAGGGTCACCAGCGGTGATTGGACACTGGCACAACCAATGGAAGACAGTTCCCCTCCATATAACCCCTCCCATCAGGGAAGTACCTCAGTTTTGTAGCAAAGCAGTAAGGTTCCCATAAGAAGGGGGGGACCTCTGTGTCCCGTGGTGTACTCCAAGAAAAGGATTTTACAGGTAAGCTGTTATAAAAATCCTATTTTCTTTATCGTACACCACGGGACACAGAGCTAGTCATTACATAATGGGACGTCCCAGAGCAATGCTCATATGAAGGGGGGGAGACACAGATCAAAACAGGCCGCTTGCGGGCCAGAAGCCCTATACTGCTGCCTGCAGCACACTTCGCCCAAAGGCGGAATCCTCATGTCCTTTCACATCTATTTGATAGAATTTGGAAAATGTATGGACTGAAGACCAAGTTGCAGCTTTACAGATCTGAGCCATCGAAGCCTGGTGGTGCACTGCCCATGAAGCACCTATCGCCCTGGTAGAGTGCGCCTTAACAGGAAAAGGAGGAGTCCTGTTCTTTAAACCATAAGCTTGAACAATTACTTGTCTAATCCACCTGGAAATGGTGGATTTTGATACCGCTTGGCCCTTCTTGGGCCCATCTGGTAAAATAAACAAAACATCTGTTTTACGTATCTGAGCGGTTGCTTGCAGATACACCTTTATCGCTCTCAGTAGATCTAGAGAGTGTAATAATTTTTCCCCCGCCGTCCGCGGGTTTGGAAAAAAGGAAGGCAGAACAATGTCTTGATTCAAGTGAAAAAGCCGACACCACCTTAGGTAGAAAAGCCGGATGGGGTCGTAGTACGATTTTGTCCTTGTGACAAATTAGATAAGGCTCTTTACAAGAAAGAGCTGCTAGCTCTGATACTCTCCTAGCAGAAGCTATAGCAATCAGAAAGGCCAACTTCCTACTCAATATAATTAAAGGAATATGGCGAATAGGTTTAAAAGGTTGCTTTTGCAACACTGACAATACCAAATTCAAATCCCATGGACACAAGGGAGTCCTAACTGGAGGATTTATCCTCAGTACCCCCTTAATGAATGTCCGAACTAGGGAGTGAAATGCCAATGGTCTCTGAAAGAAGACTGATAGAGCCGATATTTGCCCTTTGATGGTGCTAAGGGCTAAATTCATATCCACTCCTAACTGGCAAAAAGCAAGAATCCTACTTATTTCATATTTCTGAGGATTCCAACATCTGGATTCACACCAGGAAACGTATGCTCTCCAGACTCTATGATAGATGAGTCTGGAGGCTGGCTTTCTAGCATTAATGAGCGTAGAAAGAGCCGGACCAGAGACCCCTCTCTTTTTAAATATGTGGGTCTCAGCAGCCAGGCCGTCAACTTTAGCCTTTGTAAGGAAGGGTGGAATACTGGACCCTGTGACAGCAGGTCGTGTCGAAGTGGAAACTTCCAGGGCCTTCCTATCGCCATTTTTACAATCTCGGCGTACCAAAGCCTCCTGGGCCAGTTTGGGGCCACTAGGATTACTGGTATTCCCTCCTCCTTGATCCTGCGAAGCAGTCTTTGTAGAAGAGGGATCGGAGGGAATGTATAGATCAGTGAGAACTGATTCCATGGAGTTATTAGAGCGTCTGTATTATTAGAGCGTCTGTCCCGTAGGCTAGAGGATCTCTCGTTCTGGACACAAAGTTGTCCAATTTCTTGTTGAACCTGGCAGCTAGCAGGTCTACATCTGGGTTTCCCCATCTCAGACATATGGCCTGAAAGATCTCGGGATGAAGAGACCACTCTCCTGGTAGCAGCTGCTGACGACTCAGGTAGTCTGCTTGCCAATTTTCTATCCCTGGAATGAAGATTGCAGAAAGACAAGGTACATGCTCTTCTGCCCATGCCAGGATCCGGTTCACCTCTCTTTGGGCTGCCCGACTGCGGGTGCCTCCTTGGTGATTGATGTAAGCTACTGCAGTAGCATTGTCGGATTGAACCCGAACTGGGTAGCCCTGTAACCTGTATGTCCAGGTTTTGAGGGCTAGATATACCGCCCGGATCTCTAGCACATTGATGGGCAGGATCCCCTGAGTCTTGGCCCAGATTCCCTGGGTAGAAGCCTCCTCGAATACTGCACCCCAGCCCGATAGGCTGGCATCCATAGATACCACCTTCCAGGCCACTGGGAGGAAGGACTTTCCCTTCCGTAAAATCCTGGCTTCTAGCCACCAATCGAAGCTGTGGCGTACTTGTGAGGACAGGCGCATGGGTATATCCAGAGCTTGGCTCTTCCTGTTCCAGGAAGCTAAAATATTGCCTTGAAGTAGTCTCGAATGAAACTGGGCGTAAGGGACCGCCTCGAAGGAGGCTACCATCTTTCCCAATAGTCTCATGCAAAGGCGAATAGACGGCCTCTTGTTTGCTTTGACCTTGTGGATCAGGTCTTTCAGAGACTGTATCTTCGGTTCTGGCAGGTATACCCTGTTTTGGGCTGTATCTATGATCATGCCCAGGTACACTATCCTTCTTTGGGCCTGGAGAGAGGATTTTTGTAAATTTATAATCCATCCTAAATGCTCCAGGTATCCTACTGTAGTGTGTACAGCGTGACCCAATCCCTCCTTTGACTGATCTATTACTAGTAGATCGTCCAGATAGGCTGTTACCGCAATGCCCCGTGTTCTTAGGTTTGCTAACAGAGGAGCTAGCACCTTTGTAAACACTATGGGCGCGGTGGCTACACCAAACGGCAGAGCCACAAATTGAAAGTGGCGATCTTCTACCGCAAACCTTAGGAATCTTTGGTGAGCGGGGAGGATGGGTATGTGTAAATGTGCGTCCTTGATATCTATGGGCGCCATGAATTCTCCGCCCTTTAAAGTGGCGGCCACGGATCGGATCGTTTCCATTCGAAAATGGCGAACGTTCAGGAACCGATTTAGGGATTTTAGATCCAGGATGGGTCTGACATCTCCATTTGGCTTTGGAATCACAAAGAGGTTTGAGTAAAAACCTGAACCTCGCTCTTTTTGGGGTACGTCTGTAACTACCCCTTGAGCCATTAAGTGATTCAAACCTTTGAAGAAGGATTCTCTTTTTTGTGGATCCTTGGAGAGTCTTGAACCTCGGAATTGAGAAGGTGGGATCTCTCGAAATTCCAGTTTGTACCCTGAGGATATTGTGGATACTACCCAATTGTCCTGGATTTCTGACCACCAAGTCGCTCAGAACTGACAAAGCCTTCCTCCCACTCGGCCGAGCGGGGGCGCCCCTTCACTGAGAGGCTTTGGGGGCTTGCTTATTAGCTCTTGCACCCCACGGCTTCTTGTTCTTCTGAGCTTGCCCCTTGGCTTTTGTGGGCGGCTAAAACAGGCCGCCGCCACTGGTTGGAGTCAGATTTCCCGGGAGCTGGGGAGAGAGAGCGTTTAAAACAAGATCTCTTGTTTTTCTTTCTCTCAGGTAAAAGTCGTTTTACCACTTGATATCTTCTGTATATATTTTTCTAAATCTTCCCCAAATAGGCGTTCGCCATGGAACGGGAACTTGCCAACAGCTTTTTGCATGGGGTTTCCGCTGACCAATGCTTAAGCCAAAGTACTCTGCGCATCTGTACCAGCTGGAGTGTAAGGCGTGATGCCTGTATGATAGAATCTCTCATGGCATCCACTGTGAAGCATAAGGCTTTAGGCAAATTTTCCCAATTTCTAGCCTGCTCTGAAGGCAGTTCCTTCAGCCCCTGCTTTACCTGTTGGCTGATGACCTGACACATACCGACTGCTGCTACTGCAGGTTGGGTAATTGAGCCGGCCAAAAGGAAGGAGGATTTCAACTTCCTCTCAGAAGGATCTTTTAAACCCTTGTACATTATCCACCGGACATGTCAGGTTTTTATTTACACAAGAAATAGCCGCAACTACCGCAGGCAGGCTCCATTTCTTTAAAAAAAAATTCTCCCCCATAGGATAAAGAATGTTAAACCTTTTTGGAGGTGAGAAACGCTTATCTGGATGTTGCCAGTTTGCGTATATTAGATCCTCTAGTAACGGATGAACCGGGAAGGAGCATGCACCTTGCAGGGATCTTAATGACCCTAGGGAGGAGACAGGTAATTCCGTTACCTCCGCAGAGGTTAACTTAAATGCACTGCTATAGCATTGTACCTGTGACCTTAAAATCTGGCTCCTCATCCTCTGCTGATGTAGCCTCCTCCTCCTCATCCTCCTCCCTCAGGTACTTCTGAAGGGAGGTCCAATACTGGAAGAGACCTGCTTCGCTTATTGTCCCTTTTTAGAGGACTTAGCGATTAAGGTAGCAATTTTTTCCTCCAGATTATTTAGGGCAGCTGATAAAGTGTCCTCAGTGACATATACAGGCCCAGGCTTCACTGGGGAAGCCGCCATACCTGACAGAGGTAATGGCTCATCCTGAACAGGTGCATTTAGCAACACAGGAGAGAAAGGTACCGAGTCAGCACAGTTAGAGCCTCCTCTCAGGCGGTGGTGCTTTCTTATCTCTTTTTGTCCGTATTACTTCCCCTGGAAGGCTTACTGTTTAGACAAAATACAAGGTACCTAAATGCATATACTACCGTGTTCAGTTTAGCAAATACATTAAGTATGCAACTTTTAACACATAACTATGCATAACATGGATGTCTTCTAGGAAGTACCCAATCCAACCACATGGAGTCTTACGTCCCTGTATAGCTGCTGTGTTTCTCTGCCAGGAACAAGAGAACTAACGAGCTTGCTTGCTGCTGCAGTGCTTCTCACACTGACAGTCTTTTAAATTTGGCGCCGTTTCTGTGCCTGCGCGCGCCACGTGCCCGCGCACGCCTTCGCCCCCCCCCCTCCGATAAAGCGCGCTCCCGCGCGTGCGCGCGGCCCTTAGCGCTATGGCGGTGGCCATAGTGAGAGAGGACTCTCATCAGCCCTTGTTCCCACTTACCTGCATCTGCAGGTGTCTGGTCGGCCACCAAAAGGAGGATCGGGGTGCCCCAGCAAGCTCAGCAGCGGAGGTGACGAGCAGTGTACTTCGCCGAAGCCGACACTGAACAGAGTGAGGTGAGTATATTCAGCTCTTTACTCCCCCCAGTGGTGGAAAAAAAGAAGACATCCACTTTTTGAAAAAGGTCCCAACCTAGTTATGGACCTTCTAATCTCACCTTATCCACGCCGCAGGTTTTTCTGCTGAAAGATTTCAGACAGATACCAAACTTCACCCTTCACGGTGGGCTATGTGTGCCAACCTTCAGGGATATGGGTTCCTATTTAAAGGATACCTCTCCCCTGGGCCTTGTACAAGACTCTTACCAGGACTTTATAGCGAAATAGCGAAAGTGCTGGATCTTAGAGCCCAGTCCTCCGAAGAGAGACATTACAGGCGACGCCTCATGGATGAGGCCCGGATCCCATCCAGATTCAGCTCATTTGTAGGCGTCTTGGATGGATCCGAAAGCATAGCTCTTTTACCCCCAGAGGGTCTCTTTGGTAGAGCTTTCCTTTAGCACCTCCTAACGCGTCCAACACCTTTCGACACTGGCGAAAAAACTGAGGTACTTCCCTGATGGGAGGGGTTATATGGAGGGGAACTGTCTTCCATTGGTTGTGCCAGTGTCCAATCACCGCTGGTGACCCTTAACCCATTATGTAATGACTAGCTCTGTGTCCCGTGGTGTACGATAAAGAAAGTCAGGCATGGGAGTTAACTTCCACTTTACTGTGGAAACTGGAGTGTACAGACAGGTATAGAACAAACTCCTCCAATTCCAAACAAATTTCCGCTGCGATTTGGTTCTCTCCAGACAGTAGTCCTTACTGGATCCCAAAATAGTTCAAGTTTAACAGAGTACTTGCAAAATAATATAATGATCAGAAGCTTCCAGAGCCCCCAGTTCTCCTGTCATATCCTAGCAAGCATATAGACACCCATCTAACATACAGTATATGTCCGCTCTACATTATGCACCTAGGTGGTTTCCATGCATGCAGTAATGTAAATGATATGCCCTTCATTCCATAATGCTGGCAAGTAGTTAAAAACAACCCTATATATACACAGTTTCATATCACTAACTAAAGCTGGAGGGGTTTCTGATGGGCTGACTAAACCCTTTTAGTTTCAATGTTTTTATAAAATTTTCAACATAAAAAAAAAGGGGGGTATAAATAACATTATATAAAAAAATGCATTAGAAATAGTATAAGAAATTCCATGTTCAGAATAATATTCATAAATATAAAGTGTATTAAATATATGTACTAAAAAGGGGGGCGAGTTTGGGACTTTGAATAAAGCACATAGGTGGAACAATGAATTTTTTGAAAAAAATAGGATTTTTATAACAGCTTACCTGTAAAATCCTTTTCTTGGAGTACACCACGGGACACAGAGCTAGTCATTACATAATGGGTTAAGGGTCACCAGCGGTGATTGGACACTGGCACAACCAATGGAAGACAGTTCCCCTCCATATAACCCCTCCCATCAGGGAAGTACCTCAGTTTTGTAGCAAAGCAGTAAGGTTCCCATAAGAAGGGTGGGACCTCTGTGTCCCGTGGTGTACTCCAAGAAAGGGATTTTACAGGTAAGCTGTTATAAAAATCCTATTTTCTTTATCGTACACCACGGGACACAGAGCTAGTCATTACATAATGGGACGTCCCAGAGCAATGCTCATATGAAGGGGGGGAGACACAGATCAAACCGACCGCTTGCGGACCAGAAGCCCTATACTGCTGCCTGCAGCACACTTCGCCCGAAGGCGGAATCCTCATGTCCTTTCACATCTATTTGATAGAATTTGGAAAATGTATGGACTGAGGACCAAGTTGCAGCCTTACAGATCTGAGCCATCGAAGCCTGGTGGTGCACTGCCCATGAAGCACTTATCGCCCTGGTAGAGTGCGCCTTAACAGGAAAAGGAGGAGTCCTGTTCTTTAAACCATAAGCTTGAACAATTACTTGTCTAATCCACCTGGAAATGGTGGATTTTGATACCGCTTGGCCCTTCTTGGGACCATCTGGTAAAATAAACAAAACATCTGTTTTACGTATCTGAGCGGTTGCTTGCAGATACACCCTTACCGCTCTTACTAGATCTAGAGAGTGTAATAATTTTTCCCCCGCCGTCCGCGGGTTTGGAAAAAAGGAAGGCAGAACAATGTCTTGATTCAAGTGAAAAGCCGACACCACCTTAGGCAGAAAAGCCGGATGGGGTCGTAGTACGATTTTGTCCTTGTGACAAATTAGATAAGGCTCTTTACAAGAAAGAGCTGCTAGCTCTGATACTCTCCTAGCAGAAGCTATAGCAATCAGAAAGGCCAATTTCCTACTTAATATAATTAAAGGAATATGGCGAATAGGTTCAAAAGGTTGCTTTTGCAACACTGACAATACCAAATTCAAATCCCATGGACACAAGGGAGACCTGACTGGAGGATTTATCCTCAGTACCCCCTGAATGAATGTCCGAACTAGGGAGTGAGATGCCAATGGTCTCTGAAAGAAGACTGATAGAGCCGATATTTGCCCTTTGATGGTGCTAAGGGCTAATTTCATATCCACTCCTAACTGGCAAAAAGCAAGAATCCTACTTATTTCATATTTCTGAGGATTCCAACTTCTGGATTCACACCAGGAAACGTATGCTTTCCAGACTCTATGATAGATGAGTCTGGAGGCTGGCTTTCTAGCATTAATGAGCGTAGAAAGAACCAGGCCAGAGACCCCTCTCTTTTTCAAAATGTGGGTCTCAGCAGCCAGGCCGTCAAATTTAGCCTTTGTAAGGAAGGGTGGAATACTGGACCCTGTGACAACAGGTCGTGTCGAAGTGGAAGCTTCCAGGGCCTTCCTATCGCCATTTTTACGATCTCGGCATACCAAGGCCTCCTGGGCCAGTTTGGGGCCACTAGGATTACTGGTATTCCCTCCTCCTTGATCCTGCGAAGCAGTCTTTGTAGAAGAGGGATCGGAGGGAATGCATAGATCAGTGAGAACTGATTCCATGGAGTTATTAGAGCGTCTGTCCCGTAGGCTAGAGGATCTCTCGTTCTGGACACAAAGTTGTCCAATTTCTTGTTGAACCTGGAAGCTAGCAGGTCTACATCTGGGTTTCCCCATCTCAGACATATGGCCTGAAAGATCTCTGGGTGAAGAGACCACTCTCCTGGTAGCAGCTGCTGACGACTCAGGTAGTCTGCTTGCCAGTTTTCTATCCCTGGAATGAAGATTGCAGAGATGCAAGGTACATGCTCTTCTGCCCATGCCAAGATCCGGTTCACCTCTCTTTGGGCTGCCCGACTGTGGGTGCCTCCTTGGTGATTGATGTAAGCTACTGCCGTAGCATTGTCGGATTGAACCCGAACTGGGTAGCCCTGTAACCTGTATGTCCAGGTTTTGAGGGCTAGATATACCGCCCGGATCTCTAGCACATTGATGGGCAGGATCCCCTGAGTCTTGGCCCAGGTTCCCTGGGTAGAAGCCTCCTCGAATACTGCACCCCAGCCCGATAGGCTGGCATCCGTAGATACCACCTTCCAGGCCACTGGGAGGAAGGACTTTCCCTTCCGTAAATTCCTGGCTTCTAGCCACCAATTGAAGCTGTGGCGTACTTGTGAGGACAGGCGCATGGGTATATCCAGAGCTTGGCTCTTCCTGTTCCAGGAGGCTAAAATATTGCCTTGAAGTAGTCTCGAATGAAACTGGGCGTAAGGAACCGCCTCGAAGGAGGCTACCATCTTTCCCAATAGTCTCATGCAAAGGCGAATAGACGGCCTCTTGTTTGCTTTGACCTTGTGGATCAGGTCTTTCAGAGACTGTATCTTTGGCTCTGGCAGGTATACCCTGTTTTGGGCTGTATCTATGATCATGCCCAGGTACACTATCCTTCTTTGGGCCTGGAGAGAGGATTTTTGTAAGTTTATAATCCATCCTAAATGCTCCAGGTATCCTACTGTAGTGTCTACAGCGTGATCCAATCCCTCCTTTGACTGATCTATTAATAGTAGATCGTCTAGATAGGCTGTTACCGCAATGCCCCATGTTCTTAGGTTTGCTAACAGAGGAGCTAGCACCTTTGTGAATACTCTGGGCGCGGTGGCTACACCAAATGGCAGGGCCACAAATTGAAAGTGGCGATCTTCTACCGCAAACCTTAGGAATCTTTGGTGAGCGGGGAGGATTGGTATGTGTAGATATGCGTCTTTGATATCTATGGACGCAATGAATTCTCCGCCTTTTAAAGTAGCGACCACGGATCGAATCGTTTCCATTCGAAAATGGCGAACGTTCAGAAACTGGTTTAGATTTTTTAGATCCAGGATGGGTCTGACTTCTCCGTTCGGTTTTGGAATCACAAAGAGGTTTGAGTAAAAACCTGAACCTTGCTCCTTTTGGGGTACCTCTGTAACCACACCTTGAGCTATTAAGTGATTCAAACCTTTGAAGAAGGATCCTCTTTTTTGTGGATCCTTGGAGAGTCTTGAACTTCGGAATTGAGAAGATGGGATCTCTCGAAATTCCAGTCTGTACCCTGAGGATATTGTGGATACCACCCATTTGTCCTGGGTTTCTGTCCGCCAAGTCGCTGAGAACTGACGAAGCCTTCCCCCCACTCGGCCGAGCGGGGGCGCCCCTTCAATGAGAGGTTTTGGGGGCTTGCTTATTAGCTCTTGAACCCCACGGCTTCTTGTTCTTCTGAGCCTGTTCTTTGGCTTTTTTGGGCGGCTGAAAAGGCCGTCGCCACTGGCTGGAGTCAGATTTCCCGGGAGCTGGGGAGAGAGTGTGTTTAAAACAAGGTCTCTTGTTTTTCTTTCTCTCAGGTAAAAGTGTCGTTTTACCACTTGATATCTTTTGGATATATCTTTCTAAATCTTCCCCAAAAAGGCGTTCGCCATGGAACGGGAAACTTGCCAACAACTTTTTGCATGGGGCTTCCGCTGACCAATGCTTAAGCCAAAGTACTCTGCGCATCTGTACCAGCTGGAGTGTAAGGCGTGATGCCTGTATGATAGAATCTCTCATGGCATCCACTGTGAAGCATAAGGCTTTAGGCAAATTCTCCCAATTTTTAGCCTGCTCTGAAGGCAGCTCCTTCAGCCCCTGCTTTACCTGTTGACTGACGACCTGACACATACCGACTGCTGCTACTGCAGGTTGGGTAATTGAGCCGGCCAAAAGGAAGGAGGATTTCAGTAAGGATTCCAACTTCTTCTCAGAAGGATCTTTAAACACTTGTACATTATCCACTGGACATGTCAGGTTTTTATTTACACAAGAAATAGCCGCATCTACCGTAGGCAGGCTCCATTTCTTTAAAAAATTTTCCTCCATAGGATAAAGAATGTTAAACTTTTTTGGAGGTGAAAAACGCTTATCCGGATGTTGCCAGTCTGCGTACAATAGATCCTCTAGTAACGGATGAACCGGGAAGGAGCATGCACCTTGCAGGGATCTTAATGATCCTAGGGAGGAGACAGGTGATTCTGTTACCTCCAAAGAGGGTAACCTAAATGCAGCTCGCACGGCTCCTGCATAGCATTGCACCTGTGACTTTAAAATCTGGGATACCGAAAAAGGCTCATCCGATATCCCTGATCCGTCTGACTCCTCATCCTCTGCTGATGTAGCCTCCTCCTCATCCTCCTCCTCCTCCTCAGGTACTTCTGAAGGGAGGTCCAATACTGGAGGAGATCTGCTTCGCTTATTGTCCTTTTTAGAGGATTTAGCGATTAAAGTAGCAATTTTCTCCTCCAGATTATTTAGGGCAGCTGATAAAGTGTCCTCAGTGACATATGCAGGCCCAGGCTTCACTGGGGAAGCCGCCATACCTGACAGAGGTAATGGCTCATCCTGTACAGGTGCTTTTGGCAACACAGGAGAGGAAGGTACCGAGTCAGCACAGCTAGAGCCCCCTGTCTCAGGCGGCGGTGCTCTTTTATCTCTTTTTGTCCGCATTACTTCCCCTGGAAGGCTTACTGTTTAGACAAAATACAAGGTACCTAAATGCATATACTACCGTGTTCAGTTTAGCAAATACATTAAGTATGCAACTTTTAACACATAACTATGCATAACATGGATGTCTTCTAGGAAGTACCCAATCCAACCACATGGAGTCTTACGTCCCTGTATAGCTGCTGTGTTTCTCTGCCAGGAACAAGAGAACTAACGAGCTTGCTTGCTGCTGCAGTGCTTTTTACACTGACAGTCTTTTAAATTTGGCGCCGTTTCTGTGCCTGCGCGCGCCACGTGCCCGCGCACGCCTCGGCCCCCCCCCCTCCGATAAAGCGCGCTCCCGCGCGTGCGCGGCCTTTAGCGCTATGGTGGTGGCCATAGTGAGAGAGGACTCTCATCAGCCCCTGTCCCCACTTACCTGCATCTGCAGGTGTCTGTATCGGCCACCGGAAGGAGGAGCGGGGTGCTCAAGCAAGCTCAGCAGCGGAGGTGACGAGCAGTGTACTTCGCCGAAGCCGACACTGAACAGAGTGAGGTGAGTATATTCAGCTCTTTACTCCCCCCAGTGGTGGAAAAAAAGAAGACATCCACTTTTTGAAAAAGGTCCCAACCTAGTTATGGACCTTCTAATCTCACCTTATCCACGCCGCAGGTTTTTCTGCTGAAAGTTTTCAGACAGATACCAAACTTCACCCTTCACGGTGGGCTATGTGTGCCAACCTTCAGGGATATGGGTTCCTATTTAAAGGATACCTCTCCCCTGGGCCTTGTACAAGACTCTTACCAGGACTTTATAGCGAAAGTGCTGGATCTTAGAGCCCAGTCCTCCGAAGAGAGACATTACAGGCGACGCCTCATGGATGAGGCCCGGATCCCATCCAGATTCAGCTCATTTGTAGGCGTCTTGGATGGATCCGAAAGCATAGCTCTTTTACCCCCAGAGGGTCTCTTTGGTAGAGCTTTCCTTTAGCACCTCCTAACGCGTCCAACACCTTTCGACACTGGCGAAAAAACTGAGGTACTTCCATGATGGGAGGGGTTATATGGAGGGGAACTGTCTTCCATTGGTTGTGCCAGTGTCCAATCACCGCTGGTGACCCTTAACCCATTATGTAATGACTAGCTCTGTGTCCCGTGGTGTACGATAAAGAAAAGAAAATTTTATTAAAACCACATAAGTTATACATATATCTTGGCCAACCTCTTTACCCATCCAGCCCTTTAGCCCTACCTTTTTTCACTTTCACCCACTTCCCTATCCCTTTGTTTCATCACTACTAGCCCCTCCTTTTTCTCCTTAACCATTCCCCATTTTATTCCCATTTTCCCTTTTTTCCAGACACTCCCCAGCATTTCATCATCCCCAGTGCCAGTGTGGGCGCTCTTGGTCTAGTTGGGGGCCTGGTTTATCGCCCGGCCTCTCGGGGGCTCTTCGTCCCCTCAGCTCCCGGTGGGGTGACTTGACTTTTGCTGCCGGCGCGGCGCCACCTGTTGACCATATGCTTGCTACATGTAAGTAGGAGGGTTAATCCCCTTCCCTTCTTTTACCTTTTCCTTTTCCTATATCAAATTTCTCATTTTGTGATTTTTTTTTTTTTTTTTTTATCCCAGTGTCCCTAGAATTTAATTACTGGTCCCCCATTTTTCTTTCAACTTTTTTAGACTAAATGCATCTGCTCCTGATGAGGCAATCATTCGCCGAGACGCGTCGAGCCAACGAGCCTTTTAGTACCTTTGGTTCTCCTAGATGTAATATGTTTTTACAACATGTTGTGATCCAATTGTCTTGTAGTATTCTTGTTAACCTATGTCTTTATATGGAGCCTTATGGCCAAGATATATGTATAACTTACGGTATGTGGTTTTAATAAAATGTACTTTTTTTCAAAAAATTCATTGTTCCACCTATGTGCTTCATTCAAAGTCCCAAACTCGCCCCCCTTTTTAGTACACATTGTTTAAGGATGGAGACATCCATCTAGGGTGTCTCATCTAAAGTCCCGCAGTTCCCTTTTCCCCAATTCCCCCTTCTTTTACCAAATTAATTAGGGATGGAGGCACATAGGTGGTTATTATTTCATATGATCTTTGCTCTTTTGTTATGTATTTATTTTTCATTTTTATTTTTTGCAACTACATTTATTTTCATTTGTCATATATTCATCAGTGATATCATACATTACTGTTGCTTAATATTTTCAATTCTCCCCCCCCCCCCTCTTTTTTGTTTATGTTAATGTTTCTACAGTATATACCTTTATTCTAATTTTTATTTTATTTTTTAAATTTTTATATTTTTTGCCCTGCTCTTTTCATCTGGCTTGCATCGGGTAGCGCCCTGCCGCCGCTCTGTCTTTCTTCCTCCCAATCCGGGAGCTGCGACGCTTTCCTGGCGCCCCCCCCTTTCCCCCTCTTCCCAGCATCTTTGCTGGTTTCGGGGGCTTGGGCGGGCCTGCCCAGCTACGCATCGGCGCCACGCTGGATGCCGCTGCGTGGGAGGTCAATCTTGACGTCATCATGCCGGCGTCCATTACTATCTTATGGCGTGCGCTGTGGGAAGTTCACTCGTTGCTGCGAGCGGCCGGTGACGCTCTAAGCACGGGCTCCTCTCCACTCCAGCCACGCCAGTGTGACGATGGGGATGCAGCCCTGGGATCGCCTGGGCCTCTCTCCCGGCATGGTATGGGCGTCCTTGCTGGTTGCTGGTGCCAGTGGTGCTCCCCGCACAATAGCACGCATCTCTCACTTACTTCCACCAGGTAACACATAGTGACCATAGTCGGTGCTTTATGCTCCTCTCCATTCTCCTGCTTCCCCCCTTCCATCCCCTTTCCTTGTCCCCCACCCTCACCTCTTGTTCCACCTTTACCCACATTGTTATCCTCACCGCATTATTGATTTTTTCACTTACACATACCATAGACATACCACCAACACAGTGACCTCAACTGTAGCCCCACGCTCCTCTCCCCCCCCCCCTCCCTTCTCCTTCTCTTGTCCTCCATCCTCACCTTGTGTTTTCACCCTTATTTTCACTCCCTCTATTTAATCCTATTTTTTTTTCTCCAACTTTCTCCCTCTTTACCCATCCAGCCCTTTACCCCTACCTTTTTTCACTTTCACCCACTTCCCTATCCCTTTGTTTCATCACTACTAGCCCCTCCTTTTTCTCCTTAACCATTCCCCATTTTATTCCCATTTTCCCTTTTTTCCAGACACTCCCCAGCATTTCATCATCCCCAGTGCCAGTGTGGGCGCTCTTGGTCTAGTTGGGGGCCTGGTTTATCGCCCGGCCTCTCGGGGGCTCTTCGTCCCCTCAGCTCCCGGTGGGGTGACTTGACTTTTGCTCCCGGTGCGGCGCCACCTGTTGACCATATGCTTGCTACATATAAGTAGGAGGGTTAATCCCCTTCCCTTCTTTTACCTTTTCCTTTTGCTATATCTAATTTTTCATTTTGTGTTTTTTTTTTTTATCCCAGTGTCCCTAGAATTTAATTACTGGTCCCCCATTTTCTTTCAACTTTTTTAGACTAAATGCATCTGCTCCTGATGAGGCGATCATTCGCTGAAACGCGTCGAGCCAACGAGCCTTTTAGTACCTTTGGTTCTCCTAGATGTAATATGTTTTTACAACATGTTGTGATCCAATTGTCTTGTAGTATTCTTGTTAACCTATGTCTTTATATGGAGCCTTTTGGCCAAGATATATGTATAACTTATGTGGTTTTAATAAAATTTACTTTTTTTCTAAAAATTCATTGTTCCACCTATGTGCTTCAAAGTCCCAAACTCGCCCCCCTTTTTAGTACACATTGATTAGGGATGGAGACGTCTATCTAGGGTGTCTCATCTGAAGTCCCGCAGTTCCCTTTTCCCCAATTCCCCCTTCTTTTACCTGTATTAAATATATATTATGATCAAGTAAAACATAGAATGTATTGAAAAATAAAATATACAGAACTAAATAAAATAAATTAAACAAGGTAATCTAAATATCTCATGTGATAATGTAGAATATATTAAAGAAATAAAAAGGGAACAAGGTCAGATAAAGGGAAAAGTGGATAATCGTTACAAAGAATAAAATATTAATTATATTAAGATTACTATTCGTGTAAACATCCCCAAGTCAAGTTAAGGAATAAAAGAGGTTAGGGTACGATATTCTGAAGAATTAGTCAATTGTATCCAGTTAGCCCAAGTTTTATTGAATTTAAATGGTGTGTCATTGGCCTGTTGTATTAAATCTTCCATTTCACCAATAAGACTAAACCCTTTTGATATTGTGGTTAAAGAAGATGAAAAGAACCTTACCTGTAGTTTTTGAAAATAACAATTAAGCCACTATAGTGTTTACAACCCTTGTTGCTTACGACAGTAAACAATTACCCATTTGACCAACGAACATTTTTCTCATTACAGTTACAGTTTGCCTTTTGAATAGAATTATCATAGGAAGAGTCTGCCAATTCTATTAGTCTTGATGACTTCCCTTTTAATGTGTAAATGAATTGCTACTTGTCTATGCCTGTACATTCAAAAACACACACATATTATACACACACTGTATATTACACAAACAAAATACATATTCTACAACACTGACCATCAATATTAGTAAGTTTTCTACTGATATATAATGTAAAGGGTGAAGTCTCCACTGGCGGGCAGAAATGGTCCAAAAAATAGTATTTTTTGTACTCACCGTAAAATCCTTTTCTCTGTCGTCCATGGACGGACACAGCTCCTTCAATCTTGACTGTTGGGGTATGTTCCGTCTATTAGGAGAGGACTAGGCAGAACATGTTAGATATCCATACATGTTATTTAAACAGAGTTGAAACAGCCCCGCCCACGGGGTGGTCCCTCTGAACATAACCCTCCACCCTGCAGCCAGCAGCCTCAGTTCGTAGAAAGCAGTACAAATCAAAAAAGGAGGGGTGGGTGCTGTGTCCGTCCATGGACGACAGAGAAAAGGATTTTACGGTGATTACAAAAAAAATCCTATTTTCTCTTTACGTCCATGGACGGACACAGCTCCTTCAATCTTGACTGTTGGGACGTCCCAAAGCAGTGTCAGAAAAACGAGGGGTGGGCACAGCAATCAAAAAAGAGACCAGTTTCACCCCAAACAGGCAGAGCTCCTCAACGGAGGAGCTGCAACCTCAAACAGCTGCCTGCAAAACTTTGCGGCCAAAGATAGCATCCGAAGATGCACTCACATCAACCTTGTAAAATTTTGAAAAGGTGTGAACGGACGACCAGGTTGCCGCCTTACACACTTGAGATACAGACGCTTGATGTCGGAAAGCCCAAGAGGCACCAATAGCCCTGGTCGAATGCGCCGTAAATGGGAAAAGGAGGCGCCCGCCTGATCCACCGAAAAATGGTGGCCGACAAGAACCGCCAGGCCCTTCTGCGGACCAGACACCGACACAAACAGTGAGTCAGACCTCCGGAACGGAGCCGTGGCAGACAGGTACACCCGCAGGGCACGTACCACATCCAAGGAATGTAACGCAACCTCCTTGGCATGCGATGGCCGAGGACACAAGGATGGAAGCACAATGTCCTCATTCAGGTGAAAGGCCGAAACCACTTTTGGAAGAAAAGAAGGCTGCGGGCGTAGCACCGCTTTGTCCTTATGGAGGACCAAATACGGGGACTTGCAAGGCAAGGCCACCAATTTAGAAACCCTCCTAACGGATGTGATGGCTACCAGGAAGGCCACCTTCTGAGAGAGTGTGTCAAAAGAAGGATTTCCCCAATCCTCAAAAGGAGGTTTCTAAAGCGCTGAGAGCACCAGATTCAAATACCACGGAGGTAGTGGTGGGCGCACCGGAGGAGCCACATGGCGAAACCCCTTGCACAAACGTACTTACTAGCGAATGAGTCGCCAGGGGTCGCTGAAAGAAAACAGCTAAGGCTGAAATCTGCCCCTTAATGGTGCTTAAGGCAAGTTCCTGATCTACTCCGCGTTGTAAAAACACCAGGGTCCTGGAAACCGAATAAGTCAGTGGACGCAATTTCATCTCCTCACACAGAGATGTAGGCTCTCCATGTGCGATGGTAGGTCTTCCTAGAAGAAGATTTTCGTGCTCTCAACATAGTTGAAATGACCGAATCCGACAGGCCCCGGTCCCTCAGTACCTGGCTTTTAATAGCCACGCCGTTAAAGCCAGCGACTGTAAAGCAGGATGAAGAATGAGACCTTGCGAGAGAAGGTCCTCCCTCATTGGTAGTCGCCAGGGCACGTCCGCCACCAGCCGCACGAGGTCGGCGTACCAGGGACGCCTGGGCTAATTTGGGGCCATGAGAATCACTGGAATTCCCTCGGTCTCTACCCTGCCGAGTAGACGAGGAAGCAATTTCAGTGGGGGAAAGGCATAAAATTACCGATACTGACCCCACGGGGGCCACCAACGCATCTGCCCAGGGATCTCTGGACCTGGCCACGAACCTCGACACCTTGCGATTGAGTCGAGAGGCCAGTAGATCCACGTCCGGTGTGCCCCATCTCCGGCAAAGGAGTTAAAAAACCTCCGGATGTAACGACCATTCCCCGTGGTCCAGGATCTGGCGACTCAGATAGTCCGCCTGACAGTTTTCCACGCCTGGGATGTAAACTGCCGATAGGGCCGTCACGCTCCTTTCCGCCCACCGTAGGATGTGAGCAACTTCCGACGCTGCAGCTGAACTTCTTGTTCCTCCTTGATGGTTGATGTATGCCACAGCCATGGCGTTGTCTGACTGGATCCTGACTGGACGCCCCTGCAGTCTCCGAGACCACTTGGAGAGGCACAGCCTGATTGCCCGGAGTTCCAGAACAATGATCGACAGTTGGGATTCGGTCGGGGACCAGCGGCCTTGAGCCGCCTGAACCCCCCAGACACCCCCCAACCAGTCAGGCTGGCGTCCGTCGTGATCACCGTCCAATGAAAAGGAAGGAAGGACTTCCCGGACCGAAGAGCCGGGGATCTCAGCCACCAGCTCAGAGAGGAACTGACAAGGTGACTTATCTGAATCTGACGATCCAGAGACAACGAAGATTTGTCCCATTTGGAGAGAATCTCCTTCTGCAAGACCCGAGTGTGAAATTGGGCATACGGTACTGCCTCGAAGGAGGCTACCATGGAGGCCCAGAACTCGCATGCAGAAACAGAGAGACGACCATTTGTGGGATGTCAACAACCTGACTGCCGACTGGAGTGTCAGCAACTTCTTTAAGGGAAGAAAGACTGGCCTCCGAGGAGTCCAGAATCAACCCCAGGTACTCTAGACGCTGGGTCGGTACTAACACTGACTTCTGGAGGTTCAGTATCCAACCAAACTCCCGGAGGGTCTGGCTGACTATAGACACGTCTTCCTCTAATTCTGAGCTTGAAGCAGCTCTCAGAACAAGGTCGTCCAAGTAGCCTATGATAGCAATGCCGCGCTGTATCAGCAAAGCTAGAATCGGGGCGAGCACCTTGGTGAAAACTCTTGGTGCCGATGCTAGGCCAAAGGGAAGAGCCACAAACTGATAGTGGTCTTCGCCGATCGCAAAGCGCAGGAACCTCTGATGCCTGACGCAGATGGGGACATGCAAGTATGCGTCCTTGAGATCCAAGGATGCCAGGAAGTCCCCCGGATAAAGTGCAGCTACCACCGAACGAATCGATTCCATCCGGAAATTTTTGAATCCTTATGAAGGCATTGAGGGCCTTGAGGTCCAAGATTGGACGAACTCCGTCCTTTTTTGGGACCACAAACAGATTTGAGTAAAAACCCTGAAACCTGTCCTGTGGTGGTACGGGTATGATCACCCCGCACCTCAACAAGTTGTGCACTGCCCCCTGGAGGGCAGCCCGACGAGCCGGAAGGAGAGGCAGATTTGAAGGAAAAAAAAAATCTGTTTGGTGGACAAGAAAGGAACTATCTTGTACCCTGAGGTAACCACCTCGTAAACCCACTGGTCGGAGAGCAGGGAGGTCCACCGAGCTGCAAACCCGCAAAGCCATCCCCCCACCCTGAAGTCGGGCGGGGGCAAAACTTCATGCGGTAGCTGGTTTGTTTGTTGGCTTGGCGGGCTTATGCACCGAGGGACGCTTCTGTCCCCCAGCTGGACCTTTGTCCGCACGGGAGGGTCTGCCGGCAGGTCCTGACTGACGAAAATACTGCTTCTGTGTGGGAAAGGAGGGCCCCGGCTTACGGCGCGGCTCCTTCCCTTTAGCGGACTGAGGGAGAAGTGTGCTGTTACCTCCAGTGACATCCTTAATGATGTCGTCCAATGAGGCACCAAAAAGCCTCCCACCCTTGAAAGGCAAATCTGCCAGAGTTTTCTTAGAAGCTTGGTCAGCGGACCAGCATTTTAGCCATATTAGGTGGCGCAATACCACTGCAGATGCTGAGGCTCTGGGAATCAAAGGGACTGCATCCAGGGTAGCATCACAGACGTACACAAGTCCTTGTACCAACTGCTCAGCCAGTGACACACATACTGGAGGAAGCTGGTGCTCCTCCAGTCTGGTGCAAAATTTTTGCCCACTCTGAGTGTCTGGGACACTAAGGTAGCCGCCAATATAGGCCGCAATGCTGATCCCAGCATGGTGAACATAGGAGGTCCGAAGCGATGAGCCGCTCTATCAGTAGGGTCCTTAAAAGCAGGGGGCCCCTCCACCGGAATAATGGTTACTTTATTCAACCGAGAGACCGGGGGATCAACAATCGAAGGAGAAGCCCATTTTTTCAAAAGGCTCGCTTCAAAAGGGGTAATGGACCGCCATGCGCTGAGGGACCACAAATGACCTCTGCGGCCGTTCCCATTCCTTATCTATGAACTTGTCAAAGAAATCAACATAAGGAAAAACCTTAGAAGAGCGGGTCGGTTTGTGCGACCCAAAAGGGACAGACCCTACTGTGGAAGTCCCAGCTGTATCTTCCAGGTTGAGAGTGTCCCTCACAGCATTGATAAGTGCACTGACAAGTGCCCTGTCCTGAGCTGACCCGGACGAGGGGTCCTCCTCACAGGGAAGGTCCTGGTCCGCATCTTCTGACACACCAGAACCGGGGTCCTGAGCAGCAGCCAGGCCCGAGTCTGAGTCAGAACATTCCCCAGGTTATGGCGTGGGAAGGGGGCGCTTAGTACCCCCTTTACACTCGCACGCCGCTTCCACCCTGGCAACAAATGACACCAGGACTGCCGACAAAGCGTCCAGGGGAATAGCAAGTGCAGGAGCACTGATTGCTGCCTCTGGAATGTCTGGGGAAAAAACGCCAGCTTCTGACTCCATTTTGCCCACTGGCAGCCCTTAGGGACCCAATCAAGATACCTGACAAAAAAAGACAGTCCACCCTCCTTGCGTAATACAGGTCACGCAACTGACGTCACTTCCGGTCTCGCTTGGTTGTCTGTTTCTAGAGGTGGAACGCACGCCAGCTCCCACAGGACCGGGACTTCCATTCATTTGTATCCACGCCATTACAGCCTCAGTGCCGGGTTCGGGGCACTTTCAAAGTAAGCGCGTTTTTGGCTTTTGTACAATTTTATTGTTCATTAAATAGGATTACACTATTTTCGGCTTCTCTTCTCTCATTTGCATACCACCGGAGTTATCTCAGAGCCTTATATCGCCTGTATAGCTGATACCACCTTCCACATTACCCAGCAAGTGGACACTTGCAGAAAGCGTACTAGACCTCTTTTTTAGTTAAAAGGGTCAACTCTTTGGGGTAAGCTGCCATCTTTATCATAGCACTATCGGGTGATATTGATTACGGTGAAGGTGGATTTTAATGTCACGAGATTCATTTGATCATCACTTTGAACATTGAGCACTTGGAAGATTCCTAACACATGCAGAGATTTCTTTTGATTAAGATCGTGCACTACTGCTGGGAGGATTTTTGTGTTTATTTATCTTTGGACTTTTTTCTGTACATTGTTTATTGCACAATTCACATTTTGAGTGTGGTTATTTTATTTCATGTTCCTATCTGTTGGGTAGGGCTGCGTTTATTACTTCACTAATTAATTGTTCAAATTTTTTGGCACTTTCACCAGCACAATTGAGTTAGGTGGGTGTCATTTATCTCATTTTACGTTCTACATATATAGGGGTCCTTATACTATTGTTTTGGGACCCGTTATCAGCACCCTCACTTTTTACCAATTTTTTCACTTTGTTTTCAGCAATCACTGATTATTTGAGGAGCAGCTTAATTTACCAATTATTAATTGGCGCGGGTTTTTTTTTTTTACATATTATCACCCTCCTTGCTGCACTGACCGAGGTGGGGGAATACCCAGGGGACTCACCCCCTAGCCAGAGACCGTTCAGCGCCGCTGACCGCACTCTATCCGCACACTGCGTGTGCCTGAGGAACTGTGTGAGGTAAATCGCGCCGTTCAGGAAGCCAGCCAACACTAGAAGCCAAAACCCACTCCAAAATGGCCGCCGAGTGCCTCAAAGAAAGCGCGCGGACCCCAAAAAAATATGCGCCCGCAATGCATCCTAGCGCGGCCTAGGCAAAATGGCCGCCAAAAGGAGATTACAATGCAATGCACAGGCCCCAAAAAAATGGCGCAGTGCTTCAAAAAATGGCGCCCAGCAAGCGAGGTGGACGAGAAGGCCAGGCACGGAGGCTTCCAACAAATTACACCCCCCACACAGAGAGCAGACCTGGACACCCCCACCGGGACCTGGAGCCCCCCTAAAGGTATTCCCCGGTCGCAGCGAGCCCCGCAAGGGGAGGAGGAAAAAGGGTGACAGAGGGAGAGAGGGGAGGGCAGGAGAACCCCGTGACGACCCCCTTAGGAATGCCCAGCTGTTCCATCCCACCGAAGCAGAAGGAACCTTACTTACCTGTCCTGCGAGGACCTGCTGGTGCGTTCCTGACAGACCTACAACCGAGCAGTACGGAGTAGCTGTCGGCCCGGTCCACTGTGACTGAGACAGCAAGCCGCTCGGTCATATGTGAATGCTGAAGCATAGCTCACCGGCCACCCCTGGAGCCATGGGGTATGTCGTGGCCGACCCCGCACGTAGCTAAGGTCTGGTCACGCTCGCTGGCCGGACTGGGGGGACTACAAGGATCTATATATCCTGCCTGCATGCCCAGCCGGCAGTTGATAGAAGATTCTAAAAAATAAAACAATAAAAATAAAAAATTTCTTCAGGACACTGGGCCCAAAAGGGAGCCAGGTCCGTCTCCTCTACTAGGCAGAAAAAAACTGAGGCTGCTGGCTGCAGGGTGGAGGGTTATGTTCAGAGGGACCGCCCCCTGGGCGGGGCTGTTTCAACTCTGTTTAAATAACATGTATGCATATCTAACATGTTCTGCCTAGTCCTCTCCTAATAGACGGAACATACCCCAACAGTCAAGATTGAAGGAGCTGTGTCCGTCCATGGACGTAAAGAGAAAAGGGGTCAGCACCGATTTAGATGTCACATCTCCACTCAACATCAAATGTAAAAGAGCCCTTCCCCATGGACCACAAATTTAAGAGGGCCCCCTTCTCCATGAACCCTAAATGTAAGGGGGCACTTCTTCGTCGACCACAATTCTAAGAGAGCCCATCTCCGTGAACCACTAATGTAAGGGGACCCTTCTCCATCGACCACTAATGTAAGGGGACCCTTCTTCATCGACCACTAATGTAAGGGGACCCTTCTCCATCGACCACTAATGTAAGGGGACCCTTCTCCATCGACCACTAATGTAAGGGGACCCTTCTCCATCGACCACTAATGTAAGGGGACCCTTCTCCATCGACCACTAATGTAAGGGGACCCTTCTCCATCGACCACTAATGTAAGGGGACCCTTCTCCATCGACCACTAATGTAAGGGGACCCTTCTCCATCGACCACTAATGTAAGGGGACCCTTCTCCATCGACCACTAATGTAAGGGGACCCTTCTCCATCGACCACTAATGTAAGGGGACCCTTCTCCATCGACCACTAATGTAAGGGGACCCTTCTCCATCGACCACTAATGTAAGGGGACCCTTCTCCATCGACCACTAATGTAAGGGGACCCTTCTCCATCGACCACTAATGTAAGGGGACCCTTCTCCATCGACCACTAATGTAAGGGGACCCTTCTCCATCGACCACTAATGTAAGGGGACCCTTCTCCATCGACCACTAATGTAAGGGGACCCTTCTCCATCGACCACTAATGTAAGGGGACCCTTCTCCATCGACCACTAATGTAAGGGGACCCTTCTCCATCGACCACTAATGTAAGGGGACCCTTCTCCATCGACCACTAATGTAAGGGGACCCTTCTCCATCGACCACTAATGTAAGGGGACCCTTCTCCATCGACCACTAATGTAAGGGGACCCTTCTCCATCGACCACTAATGTAAGGGGACCCTTCTCCATCGACCACTAATGTAAGGGGACCCTTCTCCATCGACCACTAATGTAAGGGGACCCTTCTCCATCGACCACTAATGTAAGGGGACCCTTCTCCATCGACCACTAATGTAAGGGGACCCTTCTCCATCGACCACTAATGTAAGGGGACCCTTCTCCATCGACCACTAATGTAAGGGGACCCTTCTCCATCGACCACTAATGTAAGGGGACCCTTCTCCATCGACCACTAATGTAAGGGGACCCTTCTCCATCGACCACTAATGTAAGGGGACCCTTCTCCATCGACCACTAATGTAAGGGGACCCTTCTCCATCGACCACCAATGTAAGGGGACCCTTCTCCATCGACCACCAATGTAAGGGGACCCTTCTCCATCGACCACCAATGTAAGGGGACCCTTCTCCATCGACCACCAATGTAAGGGGACCCTTCTCCATCGACCACTAATGTAAGGGGACCCTTCTCCATCGACCACTAATGTAAGGGGACCCTTCTCCATCGACCACTAATGTAAGGGGACCCTTCTCCATCGACCACTAATGTAAGGGGACCCTTCTCCATCGACCACTAATGTAAGGGGACCCTTCTCCATCGACCACTAATGTAAGGGGACCCTTCTCCATCGACCACTAATGTAAGGGGACCCTTCTCCGTGGACCACAAATGTAAGGGGACCCTTCTCCGTGGACCACAAATGTAAGGGGACCCTTCTCCATGGACCACAAATGTAAGGGGACCCTTCTCCATGGGCCACAAAATGTAAGGGCCCTCTTCTCCTTGGACCGCAAATGTAAGAGAGTCTTTCCCAACTAACCATCATTGTAAGGGGATCCTTTACCAGGACCGCAAAGGAATGAAGGAGCCTCCCCATGGACCACAAACATAGGAGGGACCTTTTCCACGAACTACAAATGTAAGAGGCCTTTCTCCATCGACTACAAAATGTAAGGGTGTCCATCTTCACTGGATACAGTTGTTAAAAAAAAAAAAAGAAGAGAAGGATACTCTGTATGGACATTCTCATCAATTCCAATTTATTTTCTTGAAAAAAGTTAAGAAAGTGATTGGACAGGACAAAACAACTGTTTGTGATTTTAATTTATTTTTCTTATTTATTTAATAGATTACATTTTAACTTTTTTTTTTGTATTCAATTATTTTTTAATGAATTAAATAATTTCATTAATTGTAATCTTTGCAAGCACGCAAGTAAAAAAACAACAAATCAAAATAAAAAAAAAGCAAAAAATAAAATCATTTAACTATTTTGGACTGAATAAAGATCTGTGCTGCTGTCTCTGCTAGCATCCACTGGCTCAGGGTTGCATCCCCTTCCTGTTGAAGATACTGGTCTCCTAATAAACAAATGCCAGGAACCTAGGTTTTCACAAAATCCTTCTCTCACATTCACCTTTAATAAGAATGGGGGAGCGCTGCAATGGTGGCACTGCCTTTTTTTAGGGCACTTGGGAACACCCATCTCATTTAGGCTTCCCAGAAGACTCAGCCAGGGTTGTGGGGAAACAGAGAAATCACTGGACTTGGTTCTCCATTGTCTGTGGTTATCTAAAGGCAATGGTAAATGCACCTTGTATACATTTCAAGCTCTATATTTTATTCATAGTTTTAAGGAAAGATTAGCTACTGCGTTAAAAGTTAATGTTACCGCTAATGTTACAGCTGTGAGGTCTTCCAGGAATTTCCTAGTCACCAGTAAGCAGTGTGTCTGATAGAGGTGTGCAAAAATGAAACAATATTCCAGTAACACTTCCACATGATCTAGTTCTGATGAAAGGATTTTCAGAAGTTCTGGTGCCTTAGTCTGTTAAGGGAAAAATTCTACCAATCTTCATGCATGATGCTGCTTTGGAAATACAGCAGCTGACCAAGTAAAAACAAAAAAAACTATAGCAGTGCCTCACCGTCACTTCCTGATAGGACTCCATGCCATTTAGCACCACCTGGATGACCTGCCGCCGGAGCCGGACACTCTGTTCACTACGGTAGTCAGAGTTCGTAAGGTAGAATAAGGCGGCACTTCCTGTCACCTGAATTGTTTTGTCATACTTGTGACATTTGAGGGCAGCAATTACCAGCTGTGAAAAGAGAGCAAGAGAGAATATAGATTTTATACAGTGGATGGATAATTGTACTCATAATAGCATATTAGCTCTTTAATCAAACTCGGGCATACAAACAGCTTTGTGAATACAACCTATTACCTATGCCTTTTCATTCCCTGTGGTTTGAGAGCAGTGTCATCACAGGCCCAGGTCAGTGTGAGCATTGCTTTGTTTAGATTCAGCCAGAGTCTGCACTGAAGCAGTGTGTAGAGCAGCATGTTTCAGACCAGGACTGAGAGGAAGGAAGGCATCGGAGATCCCTCTAGACCAGGGGTCTCCAAACATTCTAAACAAAGGGCCGGTTTATTGTCCTTCAGGCTCTTGGAGGGCCGAACTTTGGCCAGCGGGAGTGAAAATTTTCCTGGCATCAGTGGGAGTAAACATCTGGTATTAGGGGGAGGAATAGTGCCCCATTGCTGGTTTTTTAGGGAGGAATAGTGCCCCATTAGCAGTGTCAGTGGGAGAAATGGTGCTTCATTGTCGGTGTCAGATGGCAGAATAGTGTCTCGTATCATTGGGAGGGATAGTGCTCCAAGGGCCGGATAAAGGCAAGCAAAGGGCCACATCCGGCCCTCGGGCCGCAGTTTGGAGACCACTGCTCTAGACCACGTATGTCAAACACAGGGCCTGTGGACTGAATCTAGCCCACCAGGCCTTGTCATGTGGCCCTCCCATCCAGTTTTGCAGCCAGAACGTGGCAGAACTACATTCCGCCACCACCGGGAGGTATAAGAGAACCAAATACACAGGTAGTAGAGAGAGAGACACCTGGGGGGGGGGGTTGGTGTTGCACACTGTGCATAGCGCACCCCTGAACCCTGCAATCAGAACATAGCGCACCCCAAAACCCTGCACTCTGTACATAGCGCACCCCTAAACCCTGAAACTCTGTACATAGCGCACCCCTAAACCCTGAAACTCTGTACATAGCGCACCCCTAAACCCTGAAACTCTGTACATAGCGCACCCCTAAACCCTGCACTCTTTGTGTAGCACTCACCTGAACTCAGCACTCTGTGCATAGAGCACCCCTGCACCTTGTAGGTAATGCCCTCCTGAACTCTGTGTGTAGCGCACCCCAGATACAACAGGCACTTTGAGGGCAATCATACTGCTGATGCAGCCCACGATCAAATGGAGTTTGACATGCCTGCTCTACACGCAGGGGTTGATTTACTAAGACGCAAAAGCGAAAAAACTGGTGCAGCTGTGCATAGAAACCAATCAGTTCCATTTTTTTTGTCAAATCCCAATTGAACAAGCTGAAGTTAGAAGCTGATTGGCTACCATGCATAGCTGCCCCAGGTTTTGCACTGACCAGTTTTAGAAGGTCAACCTCACAGTCTGCTTCTGAAATTGCCCATCAGGTGTTGCATGGAAAGGCAGATTGAAAGGACTTTGGTAAATGTATGCAGCGGCTGCTGCCTTCTTGAAGTTTGTAATCTGTTTCTTCAGAGAGCACACACATGCGATGCAGTGCACAAATCATCATTTAGGACTAAATAAATTAAAGTTTCAGCTATACAAAAGGGAAGTGTACACCTACTTCCTGTGACCAATATCACTGCAAGAGGGTGTGAGAGGATGTCTTTCCAACAGGGATACAGAGAGCAATGGAAACCTCTCTCAATAATAAGGGCAAGGGTTATATATAAACTTCAGGATTTCACTGCTGCCATCTGTGTGTACATTTTGGAGATTGTGCCCCACTTTTTGTCCCACAACCACCTCTTGCCTGAACAGGGAGTAAGGGAAGATTTCCCCAAAAGAGACACACACACATAGCACTTTGTTTTAAGAATTTATGAATTCTATATTCTAAGTCTCACATTGATAATATTACTACAAGGCATGCTTGGTAGGAAAAAATAAATAAAATTATATATATATGATGATTATATAATTGGTTTATTAATCAATGTTTAAAATAATTTTTGGGGGCACGTAGCAAGGTATATTTTATTGCCTTTGATAATAACAGCGCCTGATTTACCATATATAAATAGCCTTCATGTGATTCACACCTAAAGGGGCTGCTGTTATTTATAGAACCATTATAGGTTGGTGCTTTCTTTATATAGAATAACAATTTTCAGCAGTTTACTAAGCCCAACGATGCCAAACCTTTCAGTAGTTTACTAAACCCTACAATGCTAATCCTACAAAGTAGTAAGTGTAAGCTGCGGTTACCTGCAGGGCCCTCAGTGGCTGGTTGCATCTTTCAATACGAGCAATATCAAACAGCAGATTTATGGCACGAGAGGTGATCTCCGGGCGATGCTCAGTGTATGCTTCTATGGCATTGAGAACTTGCTCCTCGTTTTTATCTCCACTCACCTATATGAAAAGGAAACTCGTTACACTATACACTACTTGTTGTTCAGGATGGTAATATACCTGCAGAGCCGTGGCTTCACCTTGTAAGCTGGGATGTGAGTCAGGCGACATAGAGAAGTTTCAAAGAGGCCCAAGAACTGCAAAGGTTTCTTTAAACTGCGGAATGGAGTGATACTGCTCTTGCTGGGGTCAGTGCTGTGTAGAAATATACAATTAAACAACTGTGTAAGTGAAACTTATAACTCAGCATTTACATAGGAGGTAGAACAGTTAAAGCATTCTTTCAGTGACAGGAGGGCCTCTAAACTGTTGTCCACAGGGTTTTTAAAGGCTGGGAGATCCTCAACTGGAACCAATAAAGATTTGTTGAGGCAGGAAGTAGCCAGATCCATCACCAGAACTTTTCACTTCTTGTGGTAGACCTCCTCAATAACTAGATCCATCACCAGAACGTTCCACTTTTTGTGGTAGACCTCCTCAATAGCCAGACCCATCACCAGAACTTTCCACTTCTTGTGGTAGACCTCCTTAATAGCTAGATCCGTCACCAGAACGTTCCACTTCTTGTGGTAGACCTCAAAAGCCAGATCCATCACCAGAACTTTCCACTTGTTGTGGTAGACCTCCTCAACAGGGCACTGCTGAGGAAACCTTTTGGGGGGAGAATACAATTTGCCAGGCTGCAACCAGTTCTCATACAGAACATCCTGTACTAGTGAGTGGGTGGACCAGAAAAGTCCTCATAGGCTTTTTGGATTTGGATAGAGAATCCATACTGGGGACTTTAGGCAGTTCTGATTTCAAACACGTGTGTGCTGCATCTACCAAAACTATAATGGTTTCCTTCAGTTTGGGAGATATAGCTGACTGACCTTCCTCTATGGAGGAGTCCTTGCACTCCAAAGATTTTTCCTCTACTTCTTCCTTCCATCTTCCTCCTCCTTCTCATCGGGGAGTAAGGCTTCAACAGACGACCCGGTGTGGTTCGAAACTTCCCTGGACCTGTAGAGCACTATGCAGCTAACTAAACCTTACTGTACTACTGTACCAAGGATGAGTGCCCCATGTCTTCATGCAACAGGGTCCAGTCCCTGAGGCTACTGCCGAGGGACAAGGAGTAACTGCAATGGCAGTAGGTGTAACCGGGTTAAGAAAGGGATTTCTTTTTTTTTTTTTTCTGATATTTTTATTGAATTTTTGCAACACACAAAAGAAAAAAAAAAAAAAAAGAAAAAACAACGTTGGTTATTCATTGCATCCCAATATTGCAGAAATATACATGAATGGTCAATAAACAGTGTTCACTTTACATGTCTCTTGCAGTTATTAAGCGTAAGAGTTACAAGGAATAATCAATATGCACTTCACTGGTTACAGAGTCACCAGGAGGGTGTATATGGTGTAGTTACAATGCATCATTTTGGAACACTATCCAACATGTTATCCATCTGGCGTAAGGGTTAAAGGACTGGCCAGCCATCTGCCCCATATTTTATGAAAAGTTTTGGTTTGTTTCCAAACCTCAAACATGAGTTTGTACAGAGGTGTCCAATTATTGACCAGTTTCAACCAAAGGGTTTTAAAAGGTATGGCTTTCCTTGCATAGAAATGAAGGATACAAAGGAGTCTCTTTGCATGTGTTGAAATGTGGAGATCCCCAAAAATGCCTAGGAGGCAGTTCTTGGGGTGGAGAACATTTGGAAGGCCTATTACTAATGAAATGAAGGACCCTATCTCCTTCCAAAAGTTCTGAACTATTGGGCAGGTCCAGAAACAATGTATAAAGTCTGCCTCTTGTCCACATCCTCTAAAACAGTCTGCTGTGGGAGCTAGGACCATCCTGTGTAGTCTAGCAGGGGTTAAGTGGGATAGGTGAAAAATTTAAAATCTTAATCATACGATCTTTGGATGATATTACTGAGGTTTTGTACGCATCACTGAATTCTGACCAGTCATCTTCTGTAAATGTAGAGTCCATAGATGCCCATTTTGTCTGGGTCATCCGAAATCTAGGGTTGCAGACTGTCATAAGGGCAGTATAGTATGTGGAGATAAGTTTAGTAGGGTCAGGGTGTCGCAGTATTTTCTCTAACTGAGGTATAACGGTGGGATCTTCTAGAGAGCCAAACTGGGCACGAATGGCATGTCGGAGTTGGTAGTAGAAGAACACATATGAACGCGGCAGGTCAAAATCAGCCCGGTTCTGTTGGAAGGACTTAAACCCCTGTGCGTCGTACAGATGGCACAGGTATTTAACACCCTTGGAGTACCATCGCTGCGGGTCAGGTATGGAACATAATTCTTTAAAGTTGGGGTTGAACCAAAGAGGGTTGTTAGGGGATGTTGACCATGACTCTTTTGAAGTTTTGGAAAAAATTATTTTAAACAAGGAGAGTGAGGTAGTTAGCATTGATGTGCTCGGGCGGGCCGGAGGTTGAGCCCCGTATATAATGCTATGGAGGGTCACCATTGAGGAGGCGATGGCTCCTTTAGTGGATGTACAGGCATTCGCCGCAACTGGGTGCAGCCAGTCATGGATATGGACCAGTTGGGAAGCCAAATAATATAAGTAAAAGTTGGGGAATGCTAAGCCCGCCATGTGCCCCGGTAACCGTAAGGTCTCCAAAGCCACCCTGGGGGGATCTACCATTCCACAAGAATGCTGTGCAGATTGTATCTATCCGTTTAAAGATGGATTTGGGGACCTTACAAGGTGCGTTGGCTAAGACATACAACAGCTTAGGTAGACAGATGATTTTAAAGGGGTTGGCCCTTCCCATTAGTTCTAGGGGCAGGTCCATCCACTGTTTAGTCTGTACCTGTAGCTGGGTCAGTAAGGGACACAGATTATTTTCAATATAGGAAGACAAGGGGAGCTTCACCAAGACCCCTAAGCAGCTGAAGGAGGAAAATACAAGAAAGTCTGGAATCGGGGTGAATCCGCAAGGCTGCATCAGGATCTAGAGAAAACAGATTAGATTTGTCCCGATGCACCCGAAACCCAGAGTAGTCACCAAAGTCTTCTATCTCCGACAGCAGTGTCTTTAGTGAGTCTTGGGTGTCGGCCAGGTACACCAGGGTGTCTTCTGCGTAGAGCGAAATCGGCTCTTCAATAGTAGCGATAGGGAGTCCCCTATACTGCTGGGAACAACGAATGCGCAAGGCCAACGGCTCCATGGCCAGGGCAAATAGAAGGGGCGATAAACGGACACCCCTGCCTAGTGCCTGTGGCAATAGAGAAGGTGAGAAAGGGATTTCTTAGTGCGAAGATCAGCAAGGAATCTTCTCAGGTAGAATTAGAATTGGGAATAATAAACCAGAAACCTGCTTCCAGTAGAGGGAGGTCATTCTTTACCCAAGGACATAAGCAAAAAACTGAGGATTGCCGGGAGTGGGACAGGTTATATGGGCTGTCCCACAATTCTGTTTGCCACTGTCCAATCACCTGATGGTGGCTGCATATAAGCCTGGATCTGTGATTAAAGGAGCTTGTGTCCTGTACTGTATAATTAGGAAATGTAAACAATCTCTGTAGAATCTCCTTTGGATATTCTAAAATTAGGAAATTAGGTGTGGTCTTCTGCTGCTGTAGCCCATCTGCTTCAAGGTTCGATGTGCATTTGTACCATGAATAACCTGAATATGGTTTTAACCTGGTCTAAACTGCTGCATTTCCATTCACCAAATGCAATGTATAAAAAGTGCTCTGCTAAGCCTTAGCTTAACTAAATGGTGGAGCGAAAGCTGATGGGATTTTCCATTTTTACTACAAATCTACTTTTATAAGCAGGAATATTTCCAAGACAGTCCTATTCTCTACGCTGCCCATACCTTGCAGGGCCCAACTCATCATCCATCTTGGAAATAGCACAGTTCTCCAACATCATGTGACCAGAGATGTCCAAGGATACAATCTCTTCAAGATTTTGCACAAATAGGCTTAGCACCTTGCGAGTGAGTTTGAACTTGTAATAGCTGGATAGTCGATCACGGGAAATATCCAGGTGCCTGAAATACAAATAATCATACACAGAAATAAAGGATTTGCTTTGGCAACATGAATTAAAGAAACATAAAATGTGTCCCTAACTATAAAGGTGCATCTGGGTAGGGTGTTATATGGGTATCAACAGCTCCACTGTGAAGACTCAGATTTGTGAACTTCTAATCACTTTCCCTAGCTAGACAATACACGTCTGTCTACACCAAGAGAAGTACAGTGGCAAAAACAGATTCTGGGCAATCCCTTGCAATATTATGGCTGATAATACAACTGGGCTGTGGCCAACGCCAAGCTGACAATGGAGTTTCCAAGCACCAAGCATGCACTTAGGTAGACCATAGATAATGCGATTTTCTTTCCTGCAACCACAGGTTGGCAGGAAAGAATACACTCGATTCCCCCATCAACACAGTCAGCGTTGATGGGAGAATCCCTCCCGCAGAGCTAATGTGTTCTCCCGGCAGGGGGACATGGGGAGCCGCCCCTGCCAGTAGAAAACAATTAATTTTGCTAGCGATTATAGCCACTGGCAATAATCGCATGCTGAAAATCCGACATGCTGGTTGTACCCAAAGTCGATCGATGAATCGACTCTTAGTTGGTTCAGCAAGGTCCTGAATCATTTATGGCTGGCCTAATAGACAGGCATGCTTTGTAGGAAGAGGAATAGGCAAAAGAAAATATATATTCAGGCACCACAGGTCCATCAGGTGGTGGAAAAAATACAGGTAGCTGGCTTTAACAATAGTATAGTGGTATATAAACCATGTAAAAACTGAGGGTAAACTGAACTAGAGACGAAGTTTAGTGAATTCCTTAAAAAAAAAAAAACACAACAGCACCGGGGACAGTACCAGCAATGACTAAAGAGTGTTCTGTGTGCTGGTGGCTGCCTTATTAGGTAGCAAATTTTGTGATCTTCTGGTGTGGCAGGAGTTTATATGAGCGGCTGCAGATACGACAGGCCCACAACAAAAGTGCCAACAATGGCACTGTGATCTTCTGATGCTGGGGGCAAATAAAGTGATTCACAATCAAATAAAAAAAAAAACTCTGTTTCTTGCGCATACATCATGGGACACAGAGCCTTAATTACTTAATGGGTTATGTAGGGCCCACAGGTGATTGGACACTAGCAAACCCAATCAAAATTGAGTTCTTCCCCTATATAACCCCTCCCAAATAGAGAGTACCTCAGGTTTTTTCACCAGTGTCTAAGATTGTTGGTCACGATGAACATGTGCTAAGAAAAGGTCTTTTGATGGTTTCTGCAGAGACCTAGGAGCTATAACTGGATCCATGCCTCGGGATGATATCAAAGGCCTAAGATGGATGGTACCCGGGCCTTGTGTAAAGAAGAAACAAGGTTTACCTGTAATGTCTCTCTGCGGAGGTCTGGGCTCTGGGATCCAGGCTTTGGTGTACGAATGCAACTGTGGCACGAAAAGTTACTGGCAGAGTCTTCTACAGGTCCAGGTATGAGGTTACTCTGAGTGGGAACCCATGGAAACTTGAAGGTTGGCACAACATTACCCGCCGTGATGGGTGAAGGCTGGATCTGCTTTTCAGCAGCTTTCCTGCGGTGCGGATAAGGTAAGGGAAGATCATTTTTTAAATATTATCTTCTGTAAGTAGGATGTCTTACCTGGTTTTCACCACCAGAGGGAGCAATTTACATACCTGGTGTATTCTTACAAAGCCATCCAGGAACACTCTCAGTGAAGTTGGTCAAAATAAAAATGCCCCGCTGCAGGCTCTGCCACAAAACACGTAACAGGGGTCCCCGAAGCCCCCAGTGGTCTGCTCTCTTTCCTCTCTCGCCCTGGCCGTCGCCATGACGGTCGGCGTGTGCATGCTGGGAGCGCGCTTTGACTGTCCCATAGGCAGGAAGAGAAGGGGGAGGGCCGTGGTTGCTCGTGCCCGTGCATGGCACAACTGTGCGCAGGCGACAAGAGGCTTGTTTTAAAAGCCCAGCATGCCAGGGCCTTCTGTAAGCCGCATGGACACAGAGCTGTTGGCTTTAAGCATTCCTGTGGATTGAACCAGGCAAACCGAAGACTCCTACTCGGCATCAGGTTGTGCAGCGAGCTAATATTGTGTATTGTAAGACTATATATAGCACAACAGTGATTGCATTTTGTTATAATACCTCTGCTTTGCAGTATAGGACTATGTCTCCCAGAAGAGGTACAAGGGCAAGTAAAAAAGGCACTAAGAGATCCCCGCTTATGGCTAAGGATTCTGAGCTTGCCTGCAGTTTACCATCCCCCTCTGTCAGTCTGGTAGCAGCCTCACAGGATGATCATGTGCCCGTCAGGTTTTGCAGCTTCTCCTATAGCAGCTCCTGTATACGTCACTGAGGACGCTTTAAAAGTTGCTTTGGATGGCTTGGAAGGGAGGATTGCTACTATAAATCGCAAACTCCTTAAAAAAGGTAGCAGAAAACGGGGTAGATCCCCTGCATCTGCTTTGGCTCTCTCATCAGATGAGCTTTCTGAGGGTGAAAAATCCCTTTCTGGAGATGAGGATCAAGTGCAGTCTGAGGACCCAGAGGATGAGGAGAAGATCCCTTCTACCTCTCAGTCGCTAAAGATGCAGGTGCAATATTATGCAGAGATGGTGCGTGCCACTTACAAATTGCCTCCTGTTGAAGCTTCTATGTCTTCTGTTTCCTCCTTGGGATCTCGGAAATCCCCACAAGCTGCATGCTCCTTCCCAGTTCATCCCTTGCTAGATAAACTGATGTATGATGATCGGGTTCACCCAGATAAACAGTTTTCTCCTCCTAAGCAGTTTTCCCTCCTTTATCCTATGGAGGAAGGTTTCACTAAGAAATGGGGGGTACCTGCTATAGATGCAGCTATTTCTTGTGCAAACCTGTCCTATAGACAATGCTCAAGGCTTTAAAGATCCAACTGACAAAAAACTGGAATCTTTATTGAAAGCCTCCTCCTCTATGGCAGGTGCTGTAGTGCAACCTGCGGTTGCAGCAATTGGTATGTGTCAGTTCCTCAAGGAACAAATGAAACAGATGGTTAGCCTCCTCCCTGCAGAGGAGATTGAGGTTTATGGGGACCTTCCTAAGGCCCTGTGTTTTACGGTTGATGCGATTATGGACTCTGTTCAGCAAGCATCCCGCTTGATCTCCTGCTGGTACACATGCGCAGGTCCCTTTGGTTGAAACATTGGGAAGCCGAGGTTTCTTGCAAAAGATACTTGGCGGCATTCCCCTTTTGTGGAGGACGCCTGTTTGGAGATGATTTGGATAAGTATATCCAAAAGATTACCGGAGGCAAGTCTACTCTGATACTGGTTAAAAAGAAGAGTAAACGCCCTTCTTTTAAGCATTCTCTTTTCCAAGCCCCTGGAACCTCTTTTTCCAGGCAGTGGCGACGGCCTCCCTAATCTAATACTAGGGGAAAGGCCCAGAGCCAAGCCCAAGGGCAGAAAAGGACTTGGGGTTCAAAATCTTCCAAACAAAACCCCAAAACTTCCCTATGAAGGGGCGCCCCCGCTCAGCTGAGTGGGGGGAAGGCTGCTGCAATTTGCAAACGCCTGGCAGGAAGAAGTTCAGGACAGGTGGGTCATCTCCACGGTATCCTCAGGCTACAAGCTGGAATTCAGAGAACTTCCACCACCCCGTTTTCTGAGATCAAGAATTGCCAAAGATCCAGAAAATTAGGGCTCAGGGTTCTACTCAAACCTTTTCACGGTTCCAACACCAAAACGGAGATGTCAGACCTATTCTAGATCTGAAAAACCTGAATCAATTTCTGAGCATTCGCTCCTTTCACATGAAGTCTGTCCGTTCAGTGGTCTCCACCCTGCAGGGAGGAGAATTCCTGGCATCAATAGACATCAGCGATTCATATCTACATGTGCCAATATTCCCCGCTCATCAAAAGTTTCTAAGATTTGCGGTGGATCAGCGCCACTTTCAGTTTGTGACCCTCCCTTTCGGTCTGGCTACTGCACCTCGAGTGTTCACGAAAAGACTGGCCCCACCCCTGGCAAGGTTGAGGGCACGGGGCATAGCAGTAACAGCCTATCTGGATGATCTGTTGCTCATAGATCAGTCCGCTACGCGCTTAGACCAAAATGTGCACAGCACAGTGGAGTATTTAGAGTACCTAGGCTGGGTCCTCAATCTGGAAAAGTCCTCCTTACAGCCTCAAAAAAGGCTGGAATACTTGGGCATGATTATAGACACATCCCAAAGCAGGGTATTCCTACCCAAACCAAATGCGGAAGCCATAGGGGACTTGGTCCGAGTGATAAGGGCAAAAAACAAACCTTCCATCCGTCTATGCATGAGGTTGTTAGGAAGGATGGTAGCCTCATTCGAGGCTGTCCCTTATGCCCAGTTTCACTCAAGGCCATTGCAGGGCAGCATTCTGTCCGCTTGGAACAAAAAGATTCAGGCCCTGGATCTTCCAATGACCTTATCTCCAAAGGTTCGCCAGAGCCTCAATTGGTGGTTGCTCCCCCAAAATCTGTCAAAAGGAAGAAGATCTTTTACCCCGGTTGCTTGGAAAATAGTAACCACAGATGCAGATGAGGGGCAGTGCTAGAAGAGGCATCTGCCCAGGGGAGGTGGTCCGGAACAGAAAGGCTCCTGCCCATCAACATTCTGAAAATTCGGGCAATCCATCTGGCCCTCATGCCGTGTACACATGACCGTTTTTCATGACGAGAAAACTGCAATTTTTTAGATTGGTTGTGAAAAACGGTCGTGTGTATGCTCCATAGCAGTTTTCTAAACGAGAAAACTGCCCGAAAAAAAATTAGAACCTGCTCTATTTTTTCTCGTCGTTTTTCACGTCGTTCTTTTTAACATTGTGAAAAACAGTTGTGTGTATGCTTTTACGAGGGGAAAAAAAACGCGCATGCTCAGAATCAAGTATGAGACGGGAGCGCTCGTTCTGGTAAAACTAGCGCTCGTAATGGAGATAGCACATTCGTCACGCTGTAACGAACTGAAAAGCACGAATCGTCTCTCACCAAACTTTATTAACACGAAAACCAGCAAATGCAGCCCAAAGGGTGGCACCATTCGAATGGAACTTCCCCTTTATAGTGCAGTCGTACGTGTTGTACGTCAACACGCTTTGCTCGAGCGTTTTTTTTCATGAACGTGTGTATGCAAGGCAGGCTTGAGAGGAATCACGACGAGAAAAACGTTTTTTTGCATGACATGAATATGAATAACAGTCGCGTGTACGTGGCATCAGAGTCTGGGTTTACAGACTGCAGGGCTTTCCTGTTCGGATACAGTCTGACAATGCCACAGCAGTGGCCTATATAAATCACCAAGGGGGCACCAGAAGTCTGGATGCTCAGAGAGGTGAATCACATTTTGTCTTGGGCAGAAAGGCATATTCCTTGCCTGTTTGCAGTCTTCATTCCAGGGGTAGAAAATTGGCAGGTGGATTTTCTAAGCCGCCAGCAACTGAGTCCAGGAGAATGGTCTTTACACCTCGACATATTTCAAATCATATGACAGAAATGGGGTACCCCAGATGTAGACCTGTTGGCCTCCAGGTTCAACACAAAACTGGACAACTTTGTGTCAAGGACAAGAGATCCTTTTGCTCAGGGGTCAGATGCCCTGACAATTCCGTGGGATCGATATTCTCTGAAAGCCGGTGATTTTGGTCACCCCAGCTTGGCCCAGGAGATCCTGGTACGCGGAAATCGTAAAGATGGCAGAAGGAAGACCTTTGGTTCTCCCTCTATGCTCGGACCTACTGTCGCAGGGTCCAATATTCCATCCTGCCTTACAAAGTCTGAATTTGACGGTTTGGCTGTTGAGACCCACATTCTGAGAAAACGTGGGCTCTCAGGCCCAGTCCTATCCACTCTGGTTATTGCTAGGAAGCCGGCCTCCAGGCTCATTTACTAGAGAATCTGGAAGGCACATGTTTCCTGGTGTGAACACAGAAAATGCCATCCTAGGAAGTATGTCATTAATAGGATTCTTGCCTTTCTTCAGTTGGGCTTAGAAAAGAAGTTGGCCTTGAGTACTATCAAGGGCCAGATCGCGGCCTTATCTGTATTTTTTTCAGAAACCACTTACCTCTCATTCCCTGATTCGAGCCTTTGTTCAGGGAGCACTGCGCTTGAATCCGCCGGTTAAGTCTCCTGTGTGCCCATGGGACTTGAATTTGGTATTATCTGTTTTACAGAAACAACCTTTTGAACCATTGCACCATGCTTCTTTAATTCTTTTGACAAAAAAGCTGTTTTTTCTCATAGCCATATCCTCGGCAAGTAGGGTATCGGAATTGGCGGCTCTTTCATGTAAAGAGCTGTATATGATTATTCATGATGACAGGGTGGTGCTGCGTCTTCACCCAACTTTTTTACCCAAGGTGGTTTCAGGATTTCATCTGAATCAAGATATAGTCCTACCGTCTTTTTTTCCAGATCCGCAGTCGGCGGAGGAAGAAAGTCTACACTATCTAGATGTTGTCAGAGCGGTAAAAATGTATCTGCAAGCTACGGCTCAGATACGAAAGACTGATTGTCTGTTTATTCTGCCACATGGCCCAGGGAAGGGCCAGGCAGCGAAGTCTACTATTGCATGTTGGATTTGACAAGTTATTATTCAGGCCTATGGTTTAGAAAAGAAGATTCCTCCTTTTCAGGTTAAAGCGCACTCGACTAGAGCAGTTGGTGCTTCATGGGCAGTGCATCACCAGGCCTCCAAGGCTCAGATCTGTAAGGCTGCTACTTGGTCTTCGGTCCATACATTTACCAAGTTCTACCAGGTAGATGTGAGAGGGTACGAGGATGCCACCTTCGGGCGTAGTGTACTGCAGGCAGCAGTATAGATCCTCTAGCCCAATGGCGGTCTTTGTTCTGATCTGTGTCTCCCTCCCCTCAATTTAAGCATTGCTATGAGACATCCCATTAAGTAATAAAGGCCCTGTGTCCCGTGATGTATGAGCAAGAAAATAGGATTTTTATATACAGCTTACCTGTAAAATCCTTTTCTTGGGAATACATCACGGGACACAGAGCTCCCGCCCCTCTATTCGGAGTTAAACGTGGGACACTTATTGCTTTGCTACAAAACTGAGGTACTCTCCATTTGGGAGGGGTTATATAGGGGAGGAACTCAATTCTGATTGGGTTTGCCAGTGTCCAGTCACCTGTGGTGACTACATAACCCATTAAGTAATTAAGGCTCTGTGTCCCGTGATGTATTCCCAAGAAAAGGATTTTACAGGTAAGCTGTATATAAAAATCCTATTTTGCATAGGTAACAGATTTACACAAAAGGATTTGGGCCACAGAGAACATCAGTCTGTCAGCCACAGTGATTGGCAAATAGTCCAAATAGCGTAAGGATTGTCAAAAACCTGCCAGCTTTTTTTTTTGCTTGTGCCCCTTGGAGAGATTTCCCCCTACTTTCTGTTCCAGAGACCAAGAGAGGTGATCTCTGCAGCCTCAGGGACACAGACAGAAATTAACAACCAACAAGGACTTGACTTCAAAATGGAAAAAAAAGGAAGGCTTACCGGAGTTTATTCAATTGTACAAGGACTCGTATGTGCTCCTCAGAGAGGTCCATGTTGTACAAGACAAGAGACACCATTGTATCCTTCCACTGAGTCAGAAAGCTGATGTCATTCATCTGAATTCCCGACAGATTCAAAGCCTTTAAACAGATTAGCGGGCGCACCATCATTTCCACATCTACACCTTTGGTTATACAACCGAGATTGAGAAAGCGGAGATGTTGGAATCCCTGAAAACTAAAGTCCCGGGACAGGATCTGACGACTGGGGTTCACCAGGCAGTCGGTGTCATTGTATCGGCCCAGGTTCTCCTCTTCGAAGAAGATGTTGCTGCAGCCAAAAAGGCTGAGGGACACCAGAGTGGATTTAAAGTGGGACAGGGTCTGCAGGCTCTTAGCTGTTAGCCTCTCACAGTTTGCAAGATACAGTTCTACAAGGTCCTAGGGAATAGAACACCACCATTACAATTAGAAGACACATAGTTGATTGCTTTTATGTTATGCATGTCTGAAATTACACATTAATTAAAAAATGACATTAAACTGTGTTATCGATAGTTTCATAGTTGGTAAGGTTGAATAAAAACTCAAGGACATCTAGTTCAACCTGTGTGGGTGTGTGTATATGTCTTCATCATTTCCCATATCCCTGTAATTTGTGTTCAGCAAGATGCCCAACTAAGGCTTCATGTACACGGGACGTTGTTCAACCTCTCCTAAACAATTTAACTTGACAGCTAGAAACCAGTGTCTAAAAACTGCCGTTTAGCCGCGTTTACATGCCGCGTTTGCATCTAAAAGCATTTGAAAAAAAATATATATTTTTTTTTTGTTAAAATGAAAGACGTCTATAAACGAAACGCTACTAAACACGAGTTGCCGTGTTTGGCGCTTCAACTGCCTCTAAACACAGCTTCTGAACGCATTTTTTTGCCTTCAAGAAAAAGCCTCTAAACACAACTGCCTAGAAACGACTATAAACGAACCAGTGTAAATGTACTGATAAGATAACACAGAGAAGAGTTCAGGAGCAGTTGGAAAAAATGCCCAACTGCTCCTAAACGTCCGTTTACCAGCAGCAGTGTACATGAGGCCTAAGAGTTTTTTTAAATGAGTGAAACTTCACCGCTGAAACCACTGACTGTGGAAGGGAGTTCCACACCCTTACTACGCTAGCAGTAAAAAAAAACTCTACACTATTTAAATAAGGTTGAACGGTTTCTCATCCAACGTCATTGAGTGGCCACGTGTCTTCTTGAGTGACCCGAGACTGAATAGTTTCCTCCCAATGTTGGAATCACCTGTCAATCAGGTCCCACCCCTTTTCTTGTGGAGCATCAGAGGTCCACGGACCACCGGTTGGTGACCACTGCTCTATATCACAGCCAAAACAGGTAAGGATGTAAAGAACAAAGCTGAGGTTTCTGTGCTCACCTTCTGACAAGCTAAAAGAGATGAGCAGGCTTTGGCAACAACTTGCAATAAACCGATACTTTTGTATTTCTTCTCAGTCTTCTAGTTGCAAGTGAAACATTGCAACTAATCAAAAGTGGGAGACCTCCAAAGAATTATCTGTCAGTGGTGTGAAATTAAGCCAGGTTTTGCCATGCAGACGTTTCATCACAGGGCACCTTCCAATCGATACTCCAGGAATAATCTTTTTGCAGATTCCCCCAAGTGCAGTTAAAAATGTCCCAATACTGGGTTGGTTTGTGGTAAGAGAATACAAACACCAAGCTTCTTATGGGGCCATCAGGACAGCAGGTCTCAGAGAAAGCCATGCATGTGCATGCAATGCCCTGTAATTATCTGGACGTCTCTCTCACTCAAAAGAGAACAATATTTATACTGTACTTTCAAACTGTCCAACTGTTCTATGCACCCAAGAGGCTTGCAATGGGGGCCCTCATCAAGGGGGAGGGGCCAGGAGCACTGGCGTGAGACCCGGAGGAGGATCGGGGCCACTTGGGTTTGTTATTTAAAAAGAAAAAACGTGAACTTTGAATATGACTTTAAATGTTTCCATCACGTCTCCCCTTTCCCTTCTTTTCTCCCGACTGTACATATTAAGTTCCCTAAGTCTCTCCTGATACGTTTTATCCCCCAGACCTTTCACCATTTTTGTCACCCTTCTCTGGACTTGTTCTATATTATCAATAACTTTCTGTAAGTGAGGTCTCCAGAACTGGACACAGTATTCTAAATAAGGTCTCACTAAAGATCTATATAGGGGAATCCTCCTGCTGGTGACCCCTCTAGCGATGCACCCTAGAATTCTATTTGCTTTTAGTAAACATTTGTTGCACAAATGGAAGAACCATTCATGCAAGCTGAATGAAATGTCACTGTATATGTGATGACACATCCTTGTAGATGTGACAGATGGACAAATCCTGCCTAGCAGATATTTAAAAAAAATTCTTGAAGGCAATACACTTGTTCATACTACAGATAAACACATTAATTTGCTACTTATGCATTTACAATACACATTGTGTTCTTTATCGAGTTTCAAATTTTTAAACACACCAGAAGTCTTTGTTGGGTATTTAAGACCCCTTTGACCCCTTTCACACTGAGGCGCTTTGCAGGCGCTACAGCGCTAAAAATAGAGCCCGCAAAGCGCCCTGAAAGAGCCACTCAATTCACTCCAGTGTGAAAGACAAGTGCTTTCACACTGCCCCTGCCCATTGAAATCAAAGCAGTTTTAACCCTTTTTTGGCCGTTAGCGGGGGTTAAAAGCACTCCGCTAGCGGCCGAATAGCACTGCAAAAACAACAGTACAGCGCCGCTAAAAATAGCAGCGCTTTACCGCCGACGCCCCCACAGCCCCAGTGTGAAAGGGCTCTTTCACACTGAGGCTCTTTGCAGGCGCTATAACGCTAAAAATAGCACCTGCAAAGCCCCCTGAAAGAGGCGCTGCTGTCTCTCCAGTGTGAAAGCCCCGAGCCCCGAGGGCTTTCACACTGGATTGCTGCGCTAGCAGGACGGTAAAAAAAAGTCCTGCTAGCAGCATCTTTGGAGCGGTACACCGCTCCTGCCCATTGAAATGAATGGGCACCGCGGCTATAATGGGCACAGCGTCGCTTTGCGGTGGTTTTATCCCTTTCTCGGCCGCTTGTGGGGGTAAAAATAGGATTTTTATAACAGCTTACCTGTAAAATCCTTTTCTTGGAGTACATCACGGGACACAGAGCGACATAGTCATTACTAATGGGTTATATAGATACCTTCAGGTGCTGGCACTGGCAACTTCCAAAACCGGAAGTACCCTCCCCTATATAAGCCCCTCCCATCCGGGAGCACCTCAGTTTTGTAGCAAAGCAATAAGTGTCCCTAAAGAGGGGTGGGAGCTCTGTCTCCCGTGATGTACTCCAAGAAAAGGATTTTACAGGTAAGCTGTTATAAAAATCCTATTTTCTTTCTCGTACATCACGGGACACAGAGCGGCATAGTCATTACTAATGGGATGTCCTAAAGCAATGCCCAATGAGGGGGGGATACACCATACATAAGCTGAGCGCTATCAGACATGAGGATCTTTTGCGGCCTGCAACACACTGCGCCCAAAGGCGACATCCTCCTGACTTCTAACGTCCACCTGGTAGAACCTAGTAAACGTGTGTACTGAAGACCATGTTGCGGCCTTACAGATTTGAGCCAGGGAGGCCTGGTGATGCACTGCCCATGAAGTTCCAACTGCTCTCGTGGAGTGCGCTCTAACTTTGAACGGAGGCGGTCTCCTTCTCAAGCCATAGGCTTGCATTATGACCTGTCGAATCCACTTGGCTAAAGTAGATTTTGACGCTGCCTGACCCTTTCTGGGGCCTTCCGGCAGAATAAACAAAGTATCCGTTCTGCGAATCTGAGCAGTGGCTTTTAGATAAGCTTTAACTCCTCTTACTACATCCAAAGAATGCAATAACTTTTCCTCTACCGAAGTAGGTTTGGGGAAAAAAGAAGGAAGAACCACATCTTGGTTCAAATGAAACCCCGATACCACCTTAGGAAGAAAGGCTGGATGAGGACGTAATACTACTCTGTCCTTATGGATAACCAGATATGGCTCTTTACAGGACATGGCGGCTAATTCCGACACTCTTTTAGCCGAACAAATGGCTCTAGAAAAAACAATTTCCTGGTGAGAAGAACCAAAGAAATATGCTGTAATGGTTCAAATGGTTGTTTCTGTAGAACCGACAGAACCAGGTTTAGATCCCATGGACATATGGGAATATTAACCGGAGGACTAATACGCATCACCCCTTATCTAAAGGCTTTGACTAGTGAATGCGAAGCCAAGGGCCTTTGAAAAAATATTGACAAGGCCGAAAACTGACCCTTGATAGTACTCAAGGCAAGCTTCCTATCTACAGCCCACTGTAGGAAGTCCAGACTCCTACCTATTACGTACTTACGTGGATGCCATTTCTTGGCCTCACACCACGTGATGTACGCCTTCCAGATTCTATAGTAGATCTGCCTGGATACCGGCTTCCTGGCATTGATCATGGTAGATACCACAGGATTAGAGAGCCCTCTCTTTTTTAGAATGTGGGCTTCAATAGCCAGGCCGTCAAACCTAGGGCTGGTAAGGAAGGGTGGTATATCGGTCCTTGCGAAAGCAGGTCCGGACGACGTGGGAGAGTCCAAGGACTCCCCACTGACATTTTACAATCTCCGCATACCATGCTCTTCGGGGCCACGCTGGAGCCACCAGAATCACTGGTTTCTTTTCTACCCTGATTCTGCGGAGTAGTCGAGGTAACAATTGTGGCGGTGGGAATGCATATATCAGCTTGAACTGATCCCAAGGGAACACTAGGGCATCCGAGCCGCAAGCTAGGGGATCCCTTGTCCGAGAGACAAACCTGTCCACCTTTGCGTTGAATCTGGATGCTAGAAGATCTACATCCGGTGTTCCCCACCGCTGACATATTGTCCAGAAAACCTCGGGGTGAAGGGACCATTCCTCTGGGCATAATTGCTGGTGACTTAGAAAGTCCGCCTTCCAATTCTCCACTCCTGGAATGAATACCGCAGATATGGCTGGGACATATCTTTCTGCCCATTTCAGGATGTAATTTACTTCCCTCTGGGCTGCACGACTCCTGGTGCCCCCCTGATGATTGATATATGCCACTGCTGTGGCATTGTCTGATTGAATTCGGACAGTGGACCCTTGGAGTTTGGATGTCCATGCTACTAGGGCATACCGGGCTGCTCGTATCTCTAAGAGATTGATGGGCAGGGCCTTTTCCGCATCCGACCATCTGCCCTGGAGAGATCATTGCTCCAGTACTGCTCCCCAGCCTATAAGGCTGGCAACTGTAGTGACCACCTTCCAAGAAATCGGACTGAAGGATTTCCCTTTTTCCAGATTCTGGGGAACCAACCACCAACGGAGGCTCTTGCGAACGGAAGGGGACAGTCTAGGGCCTGAACTTTTTTGTTCCAGGCTGACAGTATGGCCCCTTGCAAATTCCTTGAATGGAATTGACCGTAGGGTACTGCTTCGAATGATGCCACCATTTTTCCCAGCAGCCTCATGCACAGGCGTATGGACGGCTGTCTTTTTTGTACCCACTAAGTGGATCAACTCTTTCAAAGACAACACCTTTCCTCGAGGCAAGAATATTTTTCTCTGGCCTGAATCCAACCTTAGCCCCAAGTATTCCAGACTTTTGACTGGTTTTTAGGGCTGACTTGTCTCGGTTGATAATCCAACCGTGAGATTCCAGATACTTGATTGTCTTGTGAACGACCACGTCTAGTTTTTTCACTGAGTGGTCTATCAGCAACAAGTCATCTAGATATGCCATTATCATTACACCTTGTGTTCTTAGATTGGCCAATAAAGGGCCAGAATTTTTGTAAACACTCGTGGTGCTGTGGCCAGACCGAAGGGTAAGGCTCTGAACTGAAAATGGCGCCCTTCTACTGCAAAGCGTAGAAATTTTTGGTGGACTGGAAAGATGGGAATGTGCAAATAAGCATCTTTGATGTCGATCGCCGCTAACCAATCCTCCCCTTGTAGGGCAGTGGCCACCGATCGGATCGACTCCATCGGAAAGTCCTGATATACAGGAATTTGTTTAGCCCTTTTAGAATTAATATGGGCCTCCCGTCCCCGTTTGCTTTGGGACTGTAAAGAGGTTTGAGTAAAACCCGAACCCTCATTCTTCCAGGGGAACCTCCATAATTACTCCTTGGAGCAATAGTTGTTCTAGTGCCAACAGGAGGGACTCTCTCTTCCGGGGATCCCTTGGCACGTTTGACCTCAAAAATGGGAAGGAGGAGAGTCTTTTAACTCCAAACTGTATCCCAAACATACTGCGGAGAGCACCTATCTGTTTTGATCGTGTCCCGCCAGGTCTCTTGCGAACAACTGGAGTCCTCCCCCCACCCGACTGAGTGGGGGCAACCCTTCAATGAATTTAACTTTGGGGGAGGTTTTGTACCTCCCCTAACCCAGGGTTTCTCATTACCCTGCGATTGTCCCTGTTTTTTACCCCCGGGAATTGACCGAGGAGGCCGTCGGAACTGTTACACAGCCGATGCCCCAAGGACTGGAGAAGCAGGTCTCTTAAAGAGGGACCTTTAACTCTGTTTTTAACCGGCAAGAGCGTATTTTTACCGCTGGAAATTTTCTGGATATATTTGTCCAGGTTTTCCCTGAATAAGCGTTCACCATGAAATGGGACGCTAACCAGCCATTCTTTACAGGGAGCTTCAGCAGACCAGTTTTTGAGCCATAGAAGCCTACGCATATGTACTATAGACAGCGTAAGGCGGGAGGCCTGATGGACTGAATCCTTTATGGCGTCCACCGCAAAGCCTAAGGCTCTAGGTAGATCAGCTAGGGCAAGGGCCTGCTGTCTGTCAAGTCCCTCAAGACCTGTTTCAACTGATCCTTCACTGCTTAGCAGACCCCACTGCTGGTTGTGTCACCAAGCTTGCTGTAGAAAGAAGCAGACTTTCATAAGTACTCCAATCTTTTATCTATTGGGTTCTTGAACATTTGGACATTATCCACTGGACATGTCAGTGATTTATACACACAAGAGATGGCTGCGTCCACTGTAGGGACCTTCCATTTTTTGATGAACTTATCCTCCATGGGATAGACCATCGGAAATCTCTTGGGGGAATAAATATTTTCTCAGGATGTTCCCAATCCTGGTAAATGAGCCCTTTCAGTAAAGGGTGAAGTGGAAAAGAACAGACAGTCTGGGGGCTTCTAGCGACCCCAACGAGGATACAGTAGTGGTTGATGGTTCCGCAAGGTGCATTTTTAAATGCTGATCGGACCATGTTAGTCAGAGACTGAACCCATAATCTTTCAGCTTGAGATGCTGAGAAAAGGTTCCCCCACTGTTGGTTCCTCTATAACAGAATCAACCTCATCCTGATCCCCTTCAGGCAGGTCGATCCCTGTATGGGACTGTTGCTCTGCTAACAGGCACTCTGAAGGAGGAGACGGAGATCGGGCGTGCTTTCCCTGACAGGGAGGCAGCGATCAATGTTGACAATCTCTCTCTAATCCTCCCAGAGCTGAGGAAAAAACCTCCTCTGTTACATACACAGGAGCAGGTGAACTGAGGACAGCCACAGTACCAAGTACCCCTGCGGGGTCTCTACGGTCACTTACCTCTGAACTTCAGGGGAGACTGGTGCAGCAGAAGCATGCCCAAGATCCTCAGAGCCCGATGAGACCCCCTTCGCTTCCTGGAAGATTCAGTTCCGGAGCTTCTGGACGGCATATTCCTAAGCCTAAAGCTGAGGTATTCCAGCCGTAATACACCACTTTTACTGAGAATAGTCTAGCACAATTGCTGCTATATAACAGTTGGTGTCTACTAAAGTGCCTTTCTAGGGGATGCCTGCATCAACCGCCTCTGTGTGCCTTTATACTGTTGCTAGCTCTGTCTGTGCACTTCAATAACCAGCTATGATTGTGCTTTAAAACACGCTGGACGCCCGCACATGCGCAGTAGCGCCGTGGCGCACACCGAGCGTCATCCACCCGCTCCGCCCCTTTTTCCAGATCGCCTCTATATATAGAGGCGCGTGCTCGCGCACGCGCGCGGGCACGTGCGCCTTCGGCGCCTTTTTTGAAAAAAATAAGGAGCTAGATGGGAGCCAGGGTCCCTGCCGCAGGGCCCGGGGATGGATGAGCGCAGCAACAGGGAAGAGGAGACAGCTTCCCAGCAGAGAACTTACCAACTGCCTGGATTTGATTTTGGAAGAAAAAAATCCACATTACAAGAAAAAGAACCATAGCGGCCTCTAGTGTCTAACACAGGTACCGCGGTCTTACATTTTTTTTTTTTTTCTTGCCTACTATTAAAATTTTTACATTTTCTCAGTAGTAACAGGCATACACAGAATATTAGCGGGAATACCTTAGGTAACAGGCAGAAAGACAAAATAGGCTTGGGGGTCCCTCAATAGAACCAAGTTCCCGAGGGCCCCCACTTACCTTTTCCTCGCCGCAGGACTCTGTTTGGTCCACAGAAGCCCAAACTTCACCTATCACGGCAGGCATTGTAATCAAACCTTCAGGGACCGGGTTCCCAAGGATTCCACTCCCCTGGACCTGTATAGCACCCTGCACAGAAAACATCTTGGTCGTGGGTATGACCAGAGCTCTGGATCCCAGGGTCCAGCCCTCCTAAGAGAGGCATTACAGGCAAAACCTTGCTCTTCTCTTGCAAGGCCCGGGTACCGACCGTTTAGCTATGAAGCTTTTTTGGTCGGATCCGGAATAGCTTACTGAGGCCCAAAAGAACCTGTACGCAAGCTCAGTGAAAAACACATGTTACTTCTTGGCCAACACCTTAGACACTGGCAAAAAACTGAGGTGCTCCCGGATGGGAGGGGCTTATATAGGGGAGGGTACTTCCGGTTTTGGAAGTTGCCAGTGCCAGCACCTGAAGGTATCTATATAACCCATTAGTAATGACTATGTCGCTCTGTGTCTCGTGATGTACGAGAAAGAAAGTGCCCCACTAGCGGGCGAATAGTGCAGCGAAATTGATGGTAAAGCGCCGCTTTACCGCTGACGCACCCACCGCCCCAGTGTGAAAGGGGCCTAATGCGCTCGGTCTTACTTTTTTAATTACGGTCTAAGCCTCTCTCAATTATCTGTCATCTCTAAGTAAAGGTCTATGTGCTACAGGTGTATTTTAACAGATACTCTGACTGCAGCTCTCACAGATAAGACACCACACTCCATTATTATGCAAAGATACCATCGACAACAAGCAACACCAAATACACCGGTCGTAGATCAGATGACAAGCGTTCTACTATAACACAAGCTGTAAACAAATCTGTTTGAACGAGTATCACATAGCCAAAAGGCACTTCGGTGATCTGACTTGACACTTGTACTAGCTGGTAAATGAGGAGAAAGATCAATCCAATGCAGGGAATGTATTAAGGTAAAAAATGTTTAGGCTTTACAACCACTTTAAAGTGAAAAAAAGAAAAAAAAAAAACAGAGCTGTTGCCAATGGCAACCAGTCTAAAGCTGGGGAGATGCATAAAAAACTGGATTTGTTTTATATCATCTAAAATTAAAAAGTGTATGTAAACCCTAAAACCTAAACTTCTATCTTTTTCTATTGGGTCTGTTAAAGGGGTTGTAAACCCTCTTTTTTTTTTTTTTTTAAATAACAAACATGTTATGTAAGTAGTATTTTAAAGTGGTTGTAAACCCACTTTTGCAACTTGCACCTACAGGTAAGCCTAGATTAAGGCTTACCTGTAGGTGCAAGAAATATCTCCTAATTCTACACGGTTTAGGACAGGCATATGCAATTAGCGGACCTCCAGCTGTTGCAAAACTACAA